>CM066193.1:10477959-11677959 GCA_033675215.1 Rhodiola kirilowii | reverse complement strand
ACGCAGCCGCAGGTAACGCATTTTAGAAGAGGCTAAAGAGACGAACAGATTGAAGAAGACGCGGATATTCACTGGCAGCCCTTTTCCTTGCCCCTGGATATTCACTGGCATCCCTTTCTTCTTACTTTCAAATCCGGCAGCCCTTTTCCTTGCCCCTGGATATTCACTGGCATCAAAATCAAACCCTCCGCTCTCTTTTCCCCACCATCTCCACTCCTGAAAACAAAACAACAAAAAACAATCACACAAAAACCCCAGCTAAAACAAATCACTAAAACTGCAAAAATAGTGATGAAATGCCATAAAGCTGGAACATTTGAACATTAAGATTTAGGTTAAGGTTCTGGAAATTACCCAAACAACAATCACACAAAAACCCATACTAGACCAATTCTAAAATCAGTGATAAACTGGGTAAATGGGAACCTTTGAGCAGCAGAATTTAGGTTAAGGTTCTGAAAATCATTCAAAGCGCCTGAAATCAACCAAACCAATAGTAAAAGAATAAACAAAATGAATAATAAATAACGATAAACAGAAGAGGAGTTAGGGAGGGTTTAGGGCTATCATACTATCGAGCAACTCATCCAAATCATCTGGATGATTTTCCATGGATTGAACCAAACCGAGGTTGAGTGCAGCCGACTGAATCGGAACTTCGACATCAAATCCGAACTCCACAAGTCCTTGATCAGCTCGTTTTACATTTTGAATGCTTTGATTTCGTTCCAAAAGCGGCAGTCGCGATTGTGAATGTGGGTAAAGCGGCCGCCGTCGGTTGCGATGTAGATTTTGGAGTAATCTGGATTTCTCAAATCAGCATCTAACCCAAATCGGACCTTCTCCTCAAGCACTTCATGGTTTCTTCTCCTCTAACGTTCCCAAATCTCCCTTCAACGTCCTCAATTCCAATCGGTGCAGATATCCTAACCTCGTCGGGTGGAAATCAAAAGGGAAAAAAAAATCGAAATTGGATTACGTGATCTGGAAATGTATCGTAAAAAGAAAAATGAACGGCAAGTGAGAGAAACTCATAGAAAAGGAAAATCTGTCAGTGTGATCCTGAAATGCCCCTCCAATCATTTTCTCCAACAATTACTTTTCCAATTTATTGAAAAGCAAACGCTATGTGTCAGCTCCTTAATAAACCAGTTGAGTGCATTCTGGGATGATGCCTCACTGTCGCATTCAAACACTCCTATCTCAATGGAACGCTCAAATGAGGTTCTTTCTTATGATAAGGTTCTAAGGTATCATCCCAACCATTAGATCAAATGATCCAACAATCCTCCTTAATCCAAAAAATGAAAGTTGAATGTCATTATACAATCAACTAACATGAATAAACGAACCCAGTCAACAAACACAAATAATCGACAAACAGTGGGACGAGAATCAACCGTGGGACGAGATACATACGCCGAACAATCGACCACAAACAAATCCAGAGCATTCGAACAAAAACAAACTCAGCCACGGAATCAAACAAACGGAAATCAACAAGCAGGAGAATGACGGGCACTTTGCCATACCTGCCGGACGAAACAGGATTCCCAAATCGGCCGAAATCGATTGAACAATTCACCGGGGTAGAACGCATGAGTGTTTCGGATTCAGGCATAGAAGAAGAAGGATTTTCCACCTTACGCATGTAATTTTACTTAGTAAAAAAATATTTGCTTATTTTGTATAACAATCGTTATTTTAATGTAAATATTAGTTTTTTTTTTGCAGATATTAATATTTGGTTAGGCGGGCGAATTTTTAGATAGCAATAAAACATCACTTTTACATTTAGGCATTGTTTAAAGTAATATATGACAGCGCTTTTATTAGTAATCATTGTCGTTTATGCTACTTATTACGGCGCTTAAGCATAAAGCGCTGTCTTCAATGTCACTTACAACAGCGCCGAGGTATTAAACGTTGTGTTTTTCTTAACTTAAGATAGCGGCTACACCAAAAGCGCTATTTTTGTTGCACTTTACACAGCGCCTGTATATTAAGCGTTGTTTACTAATCAGTTTTTCAGAAAATTACATAGCAATAAACTTTACTAAATTCGCATCCCTTTGCATTAACAAATTATTGTCTTTATTTCTTTATTTCTTTACAATTTTTTCGAACGGCAGATTTCTTGAATTTACATTACAAAATTTATTTAAACATTAAAAATATACAGTACATGTACATCATTTTAAATAATTTATTTAATTGTACGCATTCATGAGGATTCGTCGGACTCTTCTTCGCTAGCTGCATTATCAGTTACGTGCTCCTCGTTGTGGTCTTCTTCGGTGTACTCGTAAACCTCATCATCAGCGAGGTTCCCGTATGATCCAATATCGTTAATCAATACAGGCATCTCAGATCTCATTTGACCCTCATCTTGGAACGGAACATTTGCAACTTCCATGTCGATTGAGTTTGTTGGTTTCACAGGACAAATTGCAACCCGATCCTGATTATTTTATCCAGCTAATCATGGCAACGTCACATAGTAAATTTGCACTGCTTGTTGGGCAAGAATGTAAGGGTCGTAATGGGGGTATGGTCTATGAGTGTTCACGATGACAATCCCGTTAGACAGGTAAGACCTAACAAACTGAGGGTCGTACCAACGACACTTGAACAAGACAACCTTTAGGCGATGGTTGGTTCTACATCTCACATGAATTATTTCTTCAATACCCCGTAGTAGTGTATACCCTCTGTTTCTTTCACGTAAACATGACTGTTCACTGTGTTCCTCCCTTCACCATGGCTTTCAATGTGAAATTTGTAGTTGTTCACTTTGTATGTTGCCGAACATGCAAAGTCAGATTGAAATCCAGCGGACAAGTAGTGAACCCACTGTGGTACTAGTGAATTCAACAAGCTGTCCTCCATCACACAATTTACTAATACTAACCAGGTTCACCTTTAACCCATCGACCAGAAGGATATCCTCAAGCTCAGGCAAGGTTACAGAAATCGTTAATCGTTCGGACAAGGTCTTCGAGGATTAATCGGGTTCTTATTTTTATCCTATTTTTATGTTTATAATTGAAAAATAGTTATGTAAATGCTTTCTAAAGATGCCTTTGTTGACCTGTGATCAAAATAAAATAGAGTACATGTCAAAACTAAACAATCCATACCACTTCCAAGTTCCAATACATAACATAACACAGGTCAAACACAAATCGAGTCACAGAAACTAAGTTAAAGTTAAAATGCATAAACAAGTCAATAAAGCAAGTCTACTCCTCAAATTCTTTAGTTTTAATTTTTAATTTCAATTTAAAAAAATCTTAATTATTACAATAAATTTCTCCAAGTTTATTCCCTAACACTTAGCTGCCCAGACCGATTAATCCCCGATTCGACCGATTAATCGACGATTCAGTCGATTAATCATCGATTCGGCTGATTAATCACCGATTCAGCCGATTAATCAGACACATAATCGCTCCCCGATTTATCATCCGGTTCGGCCGATTTTTGGAACAGTGAGCTCAGGTAGATCCGAAACCTTTAATGTCCCACAACCGATCACCTGGCCCTTCCATCCATCTCCAAATGTGACCCACTGATGTTTGCAAATAGGTTTTATATTGATGAGATGTTTAGGTATGTGAGCCGAGCTACCACTATCGAAGTACCAGCGGTCATTCTTCATGTGACTTGATGCGCAAGAAGCAACTAAGCATACTTCCTTCCTTGTGTTCTGTTTCAAGACTTGTCGTATTCAAGAGATGACTCTGGATTCCATTGCCTTTCGCTCAACCAGAAGTAGTCGGCACCTTGGTTTGATGTGCCTTATCTGATAGCAGTACCAATATGTACGATTGTCTCTCCTCCATTCAGTATCAGGTCTGCCAAGGTTGGACATGGGCCGCATCTTTCCTTGATTCTCAAACCGCTTCTCAGGATAGTGGTCCACTCTCCCCCATTCAGTACCAGTCTGTTATGATCTTTGTGCAGGTTTCAGTTTTGCTTTAACAAACGTAGTCTTACTTGAGCTGCTTGAGTCGTTAAAGCCTAGACCTCCGTGTCTGTCTTCAACTCTTTGGGATCTGAGGATGGTCTCCAAATTCTTTGAGCCTGAGTTCAGCATCTTCACCGATCTTTTGAACTTGCATTATCTCTCTCCATCTCGATTTGTAACTCTAGGGATTCTACTTTATTCAGAAGATAAACTTCCTTACGGCTTAAGTCAACATTCTTTTTCCTTAGCTCCACCATACTTGTAGGATGTGATGAGATGTATTTATACGACTCATTAAGTCAACAAAACCCACCATTTATGACATTTGATCAAGGGAACAGTTGCTTGTTAATGTCATTTTACATTTCAGGGCCTTTTGGAGTCCAAAGAGGAATCGAGCTTAAAAGAGGGCAGTTTGTGCCAAAATCATCTCAAGGAATTCTTGACCATCTTATGAGCATATGACTCGAGGGATGACCGAGAAAATTTGAGGTTTGCCCGAAGAAAATTGAGGGAGGCCCGAAATGGACCGGTCCTGCCGAGAGCACCGGGTCGCGCCGAGGCTCGCACCGAGAGCACCAGGTCGCGCCGAGGCTCGCACCGAGAGCACCAGGTCGCGCCGAGGCCCGCCCGAGACCGCTCGGTCGCGCCCGAGGTCCTGTCCGAGCCTCCAAGGTCCACAATCGAGTTTATCGAGCAAACCTGCCAATTTCTCAATTTCGTCTTGAGCAAAGTCATTCAAATAGAAGACAAATCGAAGGATTTCTCCTTTCCAAGGAAAACGCTCGAGCGGATTGGCAGTTGGCCCAGCTTCAAGCAAGGAACCCGCGCGCTGAAAGGACCAGAACCAAAATGCTCGACCAGACGGGCGAATCTTGGAAAACTGGCTCGATCAAGTTGTTTGGAATGCCCACTTATTCGGAGGATCTCAATTTTCAGGCCGAACGCTCGAGCAAAACTGCCCTTGGCCGAAGACTAAGCCATTTCGACTCAACCGAGGGCCAAAAGCGGGCCTCACTACAGTTCTCGGCTCGTCCTTCGAGGGCTGACGTGGCCTGGCATGTGCTCACTCCAAGGCAACCTTCACCAATGCCAAGGACCCCTAGGCCAAAGAGGAAAGTCGGTTGGGCCATTGCTTGTGCCAAATCACTTATGCCACTCAAACTTGAAGATCAAGTCTCATCCAAGGGCCTAGAATCTTCCTCATTCTCTATATATAGAGCTCCTTGGCCTTTGTAATAGACACTCGAAAATCACTCTAAAGTTCCATAGTTGAAGCTTTTGTCATTTGGTTCGAAGAAATCCAACATCTCTCTACTCCTTCCCTTACTTGTTACGCATTTTACCTTTTGTCCTACGCATTTTGGGTTTTGAGCCTTCTTATTCCGGTTATGCTCCTTAGCTCTCATATTCATTTCATGAATATGAGTGGCTGAACTTCCATAATTCGGTTTGGGGTCCCCTTAATGTTGTAGCAAGGCTCTAAGACCTTGATCTTAATGCTTCCTTGTGTTCATTTGCTAGTCATGTGCCAATGATATGGGAATGAATGCCTAGGCTAAGCTAATGCTACGAAAGGGCAAGGTTTAGCCGAATGGGTTCACTACCTTCATTGTGCTTGTTGTCATTGAAAAGTGAAACAAGCTTTAGCACCTAGTCTAGTACACTTCGAAAGAGGTTATTAAACTTGTTCGCACTAGAAATCCAAGTCTTGAAAAGGAATGGATTGTGGTGTATGCGCTCGAAAGGGCCTTACTTTGGGGGTTTTGTCTTGAAAAGGAACTAACCCACACTTATGGATACAAGGATCGATCATTAGAGGTCAATGATGAGTTGAGCTACAACAAAAGCCCCTAGACCGAATTCCATTCTATTGATCACAACCCTTGACATTTACTGTTGCACTTGTACTTACATTCAATAAAACCCTTTCAAAACTCCCTTGCACTTACTTTCTTTTACATTTTGCACAAAGAACAACGAGTATTTGATATACTTCCCTTGAGTTCGACCCCTACTTGCTACTTTACTAGTTTACTAGTGAGTTCAAGTTAGTGGACACTACAAATTAATCTTTGATTTGCACAATCACGACTAGTGCTCATCAGGATGTGTTTCACGATTTTTCTCCATCTCAATTTTTAGAAAGGACACAGTGCCTAGGAGTTCCACCTTCTGTACGAGAAGTGACAAGCATTCTTGATTCATCCTGATCATCTCGTGTTTCAAAGCAGTGAGTTTTTCCTGGTGTTCCACCTTCTGGGCAACTAAAACTTCAACCTCCTGCCATCTTTTATCCTTCTCTTCTGTCAAGCTCGTCAATGTTTTTGTGAGCTTCTTGTTCAGATCAATCACCATCAGCCACTTCTCATAAAGTTCCTTGTATGTCTCGGCCAAGGTCTCATGATTAAGTTCTTCATCATCACTGCTTGATGAGTCGTCAACAGGTTGTTCAGACAGTGCACTGGAGTACTGACTTCCACTTTGATAGAGCTAAAATATATGCATTTTAGGCGACCTCTATGCTTACTGTTTCGATCATTTTATTACGATTTCACTTGCTATTTGATGCTTTGTGGTTCATTTCAGGGAAATTACAGAGTTTAAGCTGAGAACACAAGTGAGTAGCATTTTGGAGCAAAACCGAGCATTTCGGAGCAAAAATATGGACTTTCGGGCAATACGGGACCGACCGACCCTGTCGGAGTATTTTGAACGTCCAGGGCGTTTCCGATGTCAGATTTGGCTGATCTTTAGCTTGTTGGAAAGGTAACGCAAAGGGCTACAACTCTTCAGTTGACGTCAAGACCTAATTCGGACGTTAAGACTACGAAAAAAGGCCAGCAATAGACCAAGCGTTCGCACAAGAACTCCATGCGAGCGCACAAAACAGACCAGAAGCATAGAATTTCCATGCGGTCGCACAACACCACCCATGCGCTCGCACAGCTCAAGCATGCGCTCGCATGGATCAGACCAGACGCAAGAAATTCTCATGCGGGCGCACGCTTCAAGCCCAAGATCGCACAAGACCAGATTTTAGGCATTCATGCGCTCGCATGCTCATTCCATGCGCTCGCATGAAGTCGTAAAGACAGGATTTTTACTGCCGACTATAAATAGAAAATTAGGGTTTTTCAGCCTTCTTCTGGGATTTTTCTGGGTTTTCGGAGCAGTTTACTTGGAGAAGAAGCTAGAGATTTTAGAGTCATCAACAACACGAAGATCGGATCATCTATTGTTCTTAGTCCTCCATATTGGTTCTAGATTCCTAAACTCTACTTTCCTCATGATTTTCTGCACTTTTGTTGTTGATTTTGCTTGTAAACTCACCATGAGTGAGTAGTGACCTTGGTTGGGGGTCTATGAACCCCCTAGACATGTTTGTGACGTTGTAAATATTATGGATGTTATTGATGAATAATTTTGCACGTGATTCTTCTTCGTTTGAACTTAACGTTTCGGATTGCCCTAGGCATGTCTTTGACAAGTCCTCAATAGGAATTCTGCTTGATTTCATGTTTGATGTAACTTGCGTTGAAAAGCATGATTTCAATTGATCTAAATGAAGAAGCGTTAGGGTTTTTGTGTTACATGGCGACACTCTAATTCTAATGAGAATGGCACGGATTTAACAAGTGTACGACTATCTAGTCAATAGAGCGTGAGTGTGAGACTAGATACTAGTATTCTATAATGCCAATAGAGCGTGAGTGTGAGGCATTAAGCGAGATGCAACCTCTTTTTACTAAATTGGAGCGTGAGTTGAATTTAGAAATAATGTTGCATGGCTAAATCCTAATTATGTGCATGTGATTTCATCAATAGTGTCCAAATTTACCGTCACAATAATTGTCTAGGTGGGGAAATAGATCCCTAGTCATCTTTGAATTGTTTGTTTACCCCTTTTCGTTGATTAAATCTCCACTTAAGATAGTAAAACCTTGCTATCAACCTCTTACGAGGATTAAACCCCCCCCCCCCAAACCATAAACATCCTAAATCAAATCTTTAGCACTATTAGTTTAATCACCTGTCCTTTGGGTACGACCTCGGATTTCCCGCGTCAAAATAAATGTTTTGATTAACCGTGACTAGCAATAGTATTTGAATTCTATTCGAATATTTACGCTAAATTACAACCGATCAAATGGCGCCGTTGCCGGGGATAGGTTAATTAACTAGGTGCTATTTGATTATCTAGTTTTGTTTGCTCTCTCTTTAATCGTTAGTTATTGCTTGTTTTGTGCCAAAATTGTGGATTAGTTTTCTTGCCTTTCATTGCTAAGGACCTCCGTTGTTCTTGCAGGCTATTGAATGAACACAAGGTATCAAGGAGAAAAACACGTGGCTATCGGTTCTTCTTCTAATACTTCTCTCCCAACCGCCAAGAAACCAAGGGGTAGACCTCGAAAGAACCCTCTACCTCCTATTCCTCCTATTATCCAAGACCAAACTCAAGAACTTATTATGGAAGATGAAAACGATAACCGTCCGGTTCTACAAAGAGACAACCGCAACCGTCATATTGATGGGGATGGAATAGAAGATCCTCCCGCTAGAAATGGCAACGATGATGATCGACGCCCTATTCGGAATCCTCCCGTCCCTCGAAGAGAGAACCGAAACAACAGATATGAGGAGGAAGAAGATGAGGATGAAAGACCCGTGGGGGATTATATGACCCCGACACTTGAGGGTAATGGCTCGGTTATTCAACCTCCCGATGAAGATGCTTTTGACTTCGACGTTAAATCGTCTCTAGTTCATATGATCACGAATGACCAATTTCAAGGGTCCGGGAATCCCTCAAGTCATCTTACCAACTTCCAAGAATATTGTCGGACGTATAAACCGAAGAATGTGCCGGTCGAGCACGTATTTCTGAAGCTATTCCCTTCTTCACTCTATGGAGATGCCAAGGAATGGTTGCAAAACCATGATCCGGGCACTTTTCGCACTTGGGAACATCTAGCTACGGCTTTTCTGAATAAGTTCTACCCTCCGTCCAAGACCAAGAAGTATACGGATTTTATTCTCACGTTTTCTCAGAGGGATAATGAGCTCTTCCATCAAGCGTATGATCGCTTCAAACATTATCTAAGGGAGTGCCCCCATCACAACTTTGGACCGGCAGATTTGATGCGATACTTCTATTTGGGAATGAGCAAAGAAGCCAAGAACCAAATGGATACCGCTAGTGGCGGGGCTATCATGGGTCTAACGGCGAGTAAAGGTTTCAAAGTCGTAGACAAAATCTCTGCAAACTCCGATAAATACCAAGGGGTAGACCACAGAAAAATGGCCAAGTCGAGGGATGACACCTCAAATTCGGAAATGAAGAGAGAAATGGCTGACTTGACTAAGAAAGTGGAAAGTATGTTTAGTATGGTGAACTCTGTTGAAGCTACAAAGGCTAGAGCTGAAAAAGAAAGAGTCTCGGCGCAACAATCGTGCTTCTTGTGTGCTAGTTCGAGGCATTCCACTAAGAATTGTCCCGAAGGGAAAGATGAGGAAGATGATGATGGGTATGAGGAGGCGCATTTTGTAAACCAACAAAGAAGCTACAATCAAAATGCAAATCCTACCTCTAGAAACTATGAGCCTCCTCAAAGAAGAATGTCTAATGATTTATATGTCCCTCCAAGGCCTCAAGGGCAAAGTTATCAAGGAAATTATCAAAGGCAAGGGTATGGCTCTAATCAAAATCAAGGGCAAAACTCCTATTCAAACCAAGGGCAGGGCTCAAATCAAAATTCTCAACATTCTCAAGGGAACTATCAAAATCAAAGGTCCTATCAAGCCAAGTCTAATATGAATGAGCAAGGAAATGCTTCCTCTAACTCTCAAGATAATTCTATGATGGCGATGATGGCGCAAATGCTAGAGAGCAACAAAAAATTGGAGGCTAGGATGGATGAAATAGCGGCCGAAAACAAAAGACTTTCTAAAGAGAATACTCAACTGAAGCAAATAGGGAGACTTCCTTCTCAGCCGGATGTAAATTCGACCGAGCATTGCAATGCCATTTTTCTTGAAGGTGAAGAGCATTCTATCATGCATGCAAATGCCATCGCATTAAAAAGTGGAAGAGTCCTTCCTACTCCTCAAAGAGAGCCGAGCAATAGAGACAAGAAGATTGAATTGAAAATTGCCCGCGAAAGTCCGGACATTGAACTTCAAGTTCCTACAGAAAAAGAAAAAGAAAAGGAAGAACCAGTTTTGATGAGACAATATGTGCCGATGGTCCCCTTTCCTCAAAGGCTCAATAAAAGCAAGTTAGATATTCATTTCCAACGGTTTGTGGAAATGCTAAAGAAGTTGTATGTCACTCTCCCATTCCATGAAGTAATCGCTCAAAATCCTATCTACGCAAAGTTCTTAAAAGATATTGCATCTGGGCGTAGAGTGATTAAAGAATCCAGCATGGTAGCTTTGAACCATGAGTGCAGCGCCCTTTTCTCAGACCAAATACCTCTCAAGATGAAAGACCCCGGCCGATTCACCATCCCATGCTCTATTGGCGCCGTGAAATTTGAAAACCCACTAGCCGACCTTGGTGCTAGTGTGAGTGTCATGCCGCTAGCGACCTATCAGAAACTGGGGCTAGAAGGAATGAGGGCTACCCAGATGGTGATGCAACTCGCCGATGGAACCACGAGGAAACCCAAGGGATTAATCGAGAATGTTCCTATAAAGATAGACAAATTCCACATACCTTGTGATTTTGTAGTGATGGACACGGGGAGTAATCTCAACACGTCCCTTATTTTCGGGCGCCCTTTCTTGGCCACCGCCAATTTTAAAGTCGATCTAGGGAAAGGAAAACTGACATTGAAAATCGGAGGGGAAAAGCTTAGGATAGAGAAGCCTATGGGTGAACAAGAGGCTATACAAAAGCCGTTTGATTCGGAAGAGCAAAAGAGTGCTAGGGCCGAGGATGTTGAGGTCAAGAAAGTAACAAAGAAAGTTTTATACATGTCGATTGATCCCGACGAAGGTCCTCCTATTAATCACCATAGGGTGTCCTCATGCCATAATGGGTTGAATAGGAGAGCAAACGCTAAAACGGTAAAAGGGAGGAAGCAAGCATCGCTTTGGAAAAGAGCTGTTAAGCAAGTTGCTTGCAACTCTTCGAAGAACCCAGATTGACTCCTCCACTTCTCGTTATACCGCTAGAGAAGGGATCCCGCTAGGGACTTCTCTTAGCGTGCTTCTTATTCCTTACAAGGAGATTCGGCTCCGTCTTAGCCAAGACGTTAAACTAGGCTTGTGAGTGTCTTTCCCATGTTCCTCAAAATGTCTATGTTGATTGGATTTCCATTTGCCTCGATGATTTTAGCTATTCATGTGAAACATTGAAAATTTGAAGTGTGAAGGTGTGTGTGCCTATATTTGATGATTGATGGGGGTTTGGGGCGTCCATATGAAGGTGTGCTTGATGGATTGGATGTTTTAATAGGACATAAGTGTGGGGTCTCGAAATTCCGTGCATGAGTGTTGATATACGTTTTGAAATAGGCTTAGAAACTTATTTCCATAACTCCATGCGTTCGCACAGCTTCATTCGTGCGTTCGCGTAAGTGCCTTTTCCTCATTTCGTTGGGCTTGCATAGATTTCATGCGCTCACATGTAAAATCAATGCCACTGGAAATATTTGTGCGTTCGCATAACCACTTCATGCGTTCGCATGCCAGGCCAAAATTCTCAGTCTTCCGAGCTCGCATAGATTCCATGCGCTCGCATGAAAAAGTCATGCGTCTGGAAATTTCTGTGCGTTCGCACAAAACATCCATGCGCTCGCATGAAAATTCTGTGCCACTGCTCGCATTTGTGCGTTCGCACAAACCAAAGCATGCGTTCGCATACCCTTCTAAGGCATTCTTTTGATAACATTTTGAGTTGACTTACATGATGCTGACATGTTTACAATGATGATTTCCCCTACCTTGTATGCTTAACACTCTCATTCTTAGTTTTGTGTCTTATAGAAGAAAAAGAGGAATCATTACTCGAATCGTTTGTGCAAGATCAGTCGCCCAAGAGCTAGACGCGCACAGCAACATCTCTTGCATTGAAATGGCTACCTCCAAACGAGAGAAGTTTTCCTTAACTCTCTCCTTGCTTTTCACTCTATTCATTGCTTAGGGACTAAGCAATTGCTAAGTGTGGGGTGGCCTATGTTTTGACATGTTTTGACTACATGAGATGTTTGTGTTTTCTTGACGTGCTTTCATGTGTGGAATCCAATCAACTTGTATGTTTAAGGGAAAACATTCACACTACTGCACAATTCATCCAAAAATTTCAAATTATTAATGGAAACAAAAAGTCTAGGCAAGGCTACATTTTCGAAAAACTTCATCTCTAAATTCAACTAGTCGTGCATGATTTCACTTGATTGATCCTTTAGATGACTAATGGATTGGATTGTTGACTTTCATTCTTGAGGATCAAAGCATCTACTAGCACTTCTTTATCTTTTATTCTAAGCCTTTTCTCGTTAAGACTAAAGAGTTAATCTTTAAAAGCATAAAATCGAAAAAGCATAATTTTAAAAAACCCTTGCATGCCATGATTGCCTTTAGGTGACTTTAGTGACCTTGCTTGTCTTGTGGATTTGTCTTGTCGGTTTGTCATGCTCCATTTTAACACTTAGCCCTTTGTCAAAGTTCTAAGTGTGGGGTCAAAAGAGGGCAAAAAAAAGGAAGAAAAAAAAAGAAATAAAAAGAAAGAAATAAAAAAATATACGAAATAAGCCCCAAATTCTTCCTTATGATTGATCACCATTAGGAAGTGACTTTAAAGAAGTACGTGCTAAGTGCCGAGGGTTAGGAAGGTAAGTTCCCCCTCGAAAGTGCTTAGTGCGGCTTCTAACCCTTTTAATGTTGCAATTAGACTTGACAATCGGCTATTCCACCATTCTCTAGCATGAAAACCAATGAGACAATTGATACTTCCTAGCAAGAATTCACTAAGGGACGAACCTCGTATTCTTTATACTTAGGCATGAAATGACTTGCAAGAATAAACAAAAAAGGTAATGTTGGAACTCCTCTTCTCTTATGACTAAGTGACCTATGCGACCTAGGCTTGAGAATGAGTTCAAAGCTCACAAGCCAATGGACTAGCCTCCTTGCTAGCATTGGTGAGTGATCCAACAGGATTTCTTTGCGACTATTTGATTGTTTTCTTGAAGTCACTAACATAGAAAATGACTAGAATCCTTGATTAAAGATTTATTAGTCTTTGCTTTGATTTGCTTGAATGTCCTAATTCATGAATTTTCATAAGGATTCGAAGAGGTTTCATGTAGTGATTGAAATGCACGCATCTAGTTGAATACATTATGAACTTCATGGAAAACACCTTGCCTAGTACTTTGAAAATTGTGAGTTTAAAATGCCTATTTGGATGGTTGTTCTCTTTGTGGGATTTGTGAGTATTCCCGTGTCTGAAAACTCTCAGGAGACTACAACTCCTCCACTAGGGTAGCCTAGGGGTTTAAAGGCTTGGTGCAATTCGCTAAATGCACTCGTGTCACCTACGAAAGTGGTTTATCAAAAGTAGTATTTGTTTCTTAGTATTTTTAGTTAGTTTTCGTGACCATATGGAGTTCTCCTTTGAACCGATCCTGAGTAAGTGAAATGCAATATTGTTGATGATCTCTATGATTAGTTTTCTCGGGACGATCAAACGTTAAGTGTGTGGTGATTTGATAGAGCTAAAATATATGCATTTTAGGCGACCTCTATGCTTACTGTTTCGATCATTTTATTACGATTTCACTTGCTATTTGATGCTTTGTGGTTCATTTCAGGGAAATTACAGAGTTTAAGCTGAGAACACAAGTGAGTAGCATTTTGGAGCAAAACCGAGCATTTCGGAGCAAAAATATGGACTTTCGGGCAATACGGGACCGATCGACCCTGTCGGAGTATTTTGGACGTCCAGGGCGTTTCCGATGTCAGATTTGGCTGATCTTTAGCTTGTTGGAAAGGTAACGCAAAAGGCTACAACTCTTCAGTTGACGTCAAGACCTAATTCGGACGTTAAGACTACGAAAAAAGGCCAGCAATAGACCATGCGTTCGCACAAGAACTCCATGCGAGCGCACAAAACAGACCAGAAGCATAGAATTTCCATGCGGTCGCACAACACCACCCATGCGCTCGCACAGCTCAAGCATGCGCTCGCATGGATCAGACCAGACGCATGAAATTCTCATGCGGGCGCACGCTTCAAGCCCAAGATCGCACAAGACCAGATTTTAGGCATTCATGCGCTCGCATGCTCATTCCATGCGCTCGCATGAAGTCGTAAAGACAGGATTTTTACTGCCGACTATAAATAGAAAATTAGGGTTTTTCAGCCTTCTTCTGGGATTTTTCTGGGTTTTCGGAGCAGTTTACTTGGAGAAGAAGCTAGAGATTTTAGAGTCATCAACAACACGAAGATCGGATCATCTATTGTTCTTAGTCCTCCATATTGGTTCTAGATTCCTAAACTCTACTTTCCTCATGATTTTCTGCACTTTCGTTGTTGATTTTGCTTGTAAACTCACCATGAGTGAGTAGTGACCTTGGTTGGGGGTCTATGAACCCCCTAGACATGTTTGTGACGTTGTAAATATTATGGATGTTATTGATGAATAATTTTGCACGTGATTCTTCTTCGTTTGAACTTAACGTTTCGGATTGCCCTAGGCATGTCTTTGACAAGTCCTCAATAGGAATTCTGCTTGATTTCATGTTTGATGTAACTTGCGTTGAAAAGCATGATTTCAATTGATCTAAATGAAGAAGCGTTAGGGTTTTTGTGTTACATGGCGACACTCTAATTCTAATGAGAATGGCACGGATTTAACAAGTGTACGACTATCTAGTCAATAGAGCGTGAGTGTGAGACTAGATACTAGTATTCTATAATGCCAATAGAGCGTGAGTGTGAGGCATTAAGCGAGATGCAACCTCTTTTTACTAAATTGGAGCGTGAGTTGAATTTAGAAATAATGTTGCATGGCTAAATCCTAATTATGTGCATGTGATTTCATCAATAGTGTCCAAATTTACCGTCACAATAATTGTCTAGGTGGGGAAATAGATCCCTAGTCATCTTTGAATTGTTTGTTTACCCCTTTTCGTTGATTAAATCTCCACTTAAGATAGTAAAACCTTGCTATCAACCTCTTACGAGGATTAAACCCCCCCCCCCCCCCCAAACCATAAACATCCTAAATCAAATCTTTAGCACTATTAGTTTAATCACCTGTCCTTTGGGTACGACCTCGGATTTCCCGAGTCAAAATAAATGTTTTGATTAACCGTGACTAGCAATAGTATTTGAATTCTATTCGAATATTTACGCTAAATTACAACCGATCAAATGGCGCCGTTGCCGGGGATAGGTTAATTAACTAGGTGCTATTTGATTATCTAGTTTTGTTTGCTCTCTCTTTAATCGTTAGTTATTGCTTGTTTTGTGCCAAAATTGTGGATTAGTTTTCTTGCCTTTCATTGCTAAGGACCTCCGTTGTTCTTGCAGGCTATTGAATGAACACAAGGTATCAAGGAGAAAAACACGTGGCTATCGGTTCTTCTTCTAATACTTCTCTCCCAACCGCCAAGAAACCAAGGGGTAGACCTCGAAAGAACCCTCTACCTCCTATTCCTCCTATTATCCAAGACCAAACTCAAGAACTTATTATGGAAGATGAAAACGATAACCGTCTGGTTCTACAAAGAGACAACCGCAACCGTCATATTGATGGGGATGGAATAGAAGATCCTCCCGCTAGAAATGGCAACGATGATGATCGACGCCCTATTCGGAATCCTCCCGTCCCTCGAAGAGAGAACCGAAACAACAGATATGAGGAGGAAGAAGATGAGGATGAAAGACCCGTGGGGGATTATATGACCCCGACACTTGAGGGTAATGGCTCGGTTATTCAACCTCCCGATGAAGATGCTTTTGACTTCGACGTTAAATCGTCTCTAGTTCATATGATCACGAATGACCAATTTCAAGGGTCCGGGAATCCCTCAAGTCATCTTACCAACTTCCAAGAATATTGTCGGACGTATAAACCGAAGAATGTGCCGGTCGAGCACGTATTTCTGAAGCTATTCCCTTCTTCACTCTATGGAGATGCCAAGGAATGGTTGCAAAACCATGATCCGGGCACTTTTCGCACTTGGGAACATCTAGCTACGGCTTTTCTGAATAAGTTCTACCCTCCGTCCAAGACCAAGAAGTATACGGATTTTATTCTCACGTTTTCTCAGAGGGATAACGAGCTCTTCCATCAAGCGTATGATCGCTTCAAACATTATCTAAGGGAGTGCCCCCATCACAACTTTGGACCGGCAGATTTGATGCGATACTTCTATTTGGGAATGAGCAAAGAAGCCAAGAACCAAATGGATACCGCTAGTGGCGGGGCTATCATGGGTCTAACGGCGAGTAAAGGTTTCAAAGTCGTAGACAAAATCTCTGCAAACTCCGATAAATACCAAGGGGTAGACCACAGAAAAATGGCCAAGTCGAGGGATGACACCTCAAATTCGGAAATGAAGAGAGAAATGGCTGACTTGACTAAGAAAGTGGAAAGTATGTTTAGTATGGTGAACTCTGTTGAAGCTACAAAGGCTAGAGCTGAAAAAGAAAGAGTCTCGGCGCAACAATCGTGCTTCTTGTGTGCTAGTTCGAGGCATTCCACTAAGAATTGTCCCGAAGGGAAAGATGAGGAAGATGATGATGGGTATGAGGAGGCGCATTTTGTAAACCAACAAAGAAGCTACAATCAAAATGCAAATCCTACCTCTAGAAACTATGAGCCTCCTCAAAGAAGAATGTCTAATGATTTATATGTCCCTCCAAGGCCTCAAGGGCAAAGTTATCAAGGAAATTATCAAAGGCAAGGGTATGGCTCTAATCAAAATCAAGGGCAAAACTCCTATTCAAACCAAGGGCAGGGCTCAAATCAAAATTCTCAACATTCTCAAGGGAACTATCAAAATCAAAGGCCCTATCAAGCCAAGTCTAATATGAATGAGCAAGGAAATGCTTCCTCTAACTCTCAAGATAATTCTATGATGGCGATGATGGCGCAAATGCTAGAGAGCAACAAAAAATTGGAGGCTAGGATGGATGAAATAGCGGCCGAAAACAAAAGACTTTCTAAAGAGAATACTCAACTGAAGCAAATAGGGAGACTTCCTTCTCAGCCGGATGTAAATTCGACCGAGCATTGCAATGCCATTTTTCTTGAAGGTGAAGAGCATTCTATCATGCATGCAAATGCCATCGCATTAAAAAGTGGAAGAGTCCTTCCTACTCCTCAAAGAGAGCCGAGCAATAGAGACAAGAAGATTGAATTGAAAATTGCCCGCGAAAGTCCGGACATTGAACTTCAAGTTCCTACAGAAAAAGAAAAAGAAAAGGAAGAACTAGTTTTGATGAGACAATATGTGCCGATGGTCCCCTTTCCTCAAAGGCTCAATAAAAGCAAGTTAGATATTCATTTCCAACGGTTTGTGGAAATGCTAAAGAAGTTGTATGTCACTCTCCCATTCCATGAAGTAATCGCTCAAAATCCTATCTACGCAAAGTTCTTAAAAGATATTGCATCTGGGCGTAGAGTGATTAAAGAATCCAGCATGGTAGCTTTGAACCATGAGTGCAGCGCCCTTTTCTCAGACCAAATACCTCTCAAGATGAAAGACCTCTCAAGAAATAGTGGTCGATTTGGGCTCTGCCCTTCCTTCAACTCATCTTGAACAGTCGCCGGATCACACTTCGTGTGTCGGGTATCTACTCTAATACTAATTAAAATCTAGTTGTCGTATTCAAGATGAGATCCAGATAATGCTCGAACTAGTCTTGATCACTTATCTAACAGTCACCAAAATAGAGTAATGTAGAGACACGCAATGTGATACCCAGTTCAGAGACAGCCTACTCTGGGGGCTTCCCACACTCTAAATGGTAGCAAATATATATTAAGAGGTTAGAGCTACAAGTGGACTTACGCTTACACAACTCCTCATTTGTAATCGCCTAACCTCTAACACTCCTTTCAGATTTGCGATCTCGGCTCTCCCTCGATCCCCAATGGGTAGGACGAGACTTCCTCTTGACCTAGTCTTGGACCTTCTCGAAGTCAGTCACCTTCTCTCAAAAGCGTGTCTAGATCACTGTGTGTGTGCGCTTGGTTGTTCAGCAAGAATAGTCTGATCAACACACTGAACAGACTGCTTCTTCGCCGTTGATTCTCTGATGTGGAAATATCAACCTGTAGTCGCTCCTCTTCCTCCTCTACTCAAAATCACTCTCGTATTTTCTATTTCTCCAAAAGCGATGCTAATCAAGGAAACCCTAGCCTTATATATATAGTACACGGCTGGTTCGAAAATTAGTTAGGATATCCAATCTCGAGTATTTAGGAAATCTTTCCTAAATATTCTCAAGCTTCTCAATCTTCAAGTATCTTTTGAATATCCTCTTGATATTCTTGACAACTTGATAATGTAACTCGAATATATTGCCAACCAATCTGATCTTCAACCGCCACTAGTTCATAACCGACTGCAAGCCGCATATATTTGATATTAGGAAATTCCCAGATTAGGAAACGTCCGCGCGTTTGTTCCACGTTGTATGCTAGTTCCAATCTTCGGTTAAACAACTCCTTGACACCTGCTTGAACACTCTGAAGACATTTTGCCAAAAGCCATGCCAAACGTAGGAACAACAAATTTCATACAACCTTATATTACGAAGAATATTATTTTTAAAAGTTTATTCTCGTTGTCACAATTTACTAGATAACATATATAAATGGAACTAAATTATTTTTCTTTACTTCATTCAAAAATTTTATTCTTTTTTGGAGTTATTCTGTTATGAACATGATCAAGAAAGCAACAATTTAATTTTTATTCATATAAGTTATATGGTAAATTGTGACACCGCAAATAATTATCCTAAGAATAATACTCACTTCTAATGTGAGATTGAAAGAAACTTAAAAAATTACAACAAAATTGAAAATTTAATATTCAAATTAAAGATATATATTGGCCGGGTAAAACAGGGTGGCCGGGTAAAACCGGGTTGGTTTAGATGCCGGGTAAAACCGGGTTGGTTTAGATGTTGGGTAAAACCGGGTTGGTTTAGATGCTGGGTAAAACCGGGTTGGTTTAGATGCCGGGTAAAATCGGGTTTGTTTAGAGGCCGGGTAAAACTGGGGTATGTATCGTTGAAGGGCACGCCGGTCTTTTATCTGGTTCTGTAGCTTTGACTGCTTCGGTTGGTCGGCCAGCTTTTGTCGTGCCCTTCTTGGGCAGTTGGTCCTGGTTGTAGTCTTTGTGGCTAGGGCTGCAAACGAGTCGAGTCGAGTATTAGGTTGCTCAAGCTTGGTTCGTTTAAAATTTCTCGAGTTCGAGTTCAAGCCGAGTATTATCGAGTTTTGAAAACATGTGTTCGAGCTCGGTTCGTTTAATTTTCACGAGTTTCGAGCCGAGTTCGAGTTTATACGAGTATTTAAAATAACTTAAATCAATGTGATTATTTAATATTAAAGAGCTTTAATCGAGTATTTCACGAGTTGGAACAAGCTTTAGTTGAGCTTTTCACGAGTTTTAACAAGCTTTAGTTGAACTTTTCACGAGTCGAAACGAGCTTTCATTGAAAAAGTATTTTAAAGTGTGAAAAATTACTTTAATCGAGCTCGCTAACGAGTTTCCGACAATATAAATGAGTTTTAATCGAGTATATAAACGAGTTTTAATCGAGTATGTTAACGAGCACATAAACGAGCTGTTTGCGAACATAAACGAGTCGGGCACCCTCTTGTTCGTACTTGACTCATTTATTTAACGAGCTTCAAATTTGTGTTCGAGCTTGACTCGTTTAAGATCGAGTCAAATTTTGACCGAGTTCGATCACGAGTAGCTCGCGATCGTATCGTCTCATTTGCACCCCTATTTGTGGCATCTTTGATCCCAAAAAATATGAAAGATATATAAATTAAATTAAAAGAAAAGTACTTAATAGTTATTTAAATATAAAAAATTAGTTATTTTAACCAAAGTCAAACAAAGTTGACTAACGAAGTTAACTTTAACTGTTAACTTTAACGGAATTTCTGATTATCCCCTAATTGGAAAAATTAGTAGTTCGCGCCCTAACTTGAAAAATCAGTATTAGTTCAGGGGTCTTTTTGTACTTTTCCCTTTTGTTTATGAAGTTGTAATCTTAATGGAATTAAATAACCAATATACCCTTAATATCTTATAAAATAGATTTTTAGTTTTAAATAATTTAGCTCATTTGATCCTAACTCCAGATGAAAATGGATAATTTGCAATTGATCTTCATTTTCATAATTCAAAGACAAATGTTGACATCAGTGATGCATGCTTTTATTCTGAATAGAAAGAGAACTGTTTAGTGTAACACAGTTCACATTTTTTGAAAATGCTGTCTGAAACCAGAATGAAAAACAACCTATTTACAACAACACTTCTCTGCAGCTCCTTTACGCAACCAGAGGGAGGCAGCAGAAGAATCAAACAAGCAGCCTCTGCAACTGCCTCTTACCATTTTTCGCAATTTTGCAGTAGCCCCTCTTACTTCGTCGACGTCTAGTTCATCATAAATCTAGCAATTGATGGATTATTGTTCTTGGTGGGGTAAGATGGCTCCATTGCAATACCACACTTGCCAGTGAGCCTCCTCCCAACAACATTTCGCTCCATCCTGATATATCCTTCCTCACCCCAGTCAGTGCCCCATGAGTTCCTCACTATCCAGTAATCCAGACCATTCTCGCTACCATACCCAACTGCAGCCACACCGTGGTCTAGCTCTTGCCCACATTCACCGGTAAACACACCCTGCATAACATCCACAAGCCACAAACAAAATTAAAATTCAACCACTTCACTGAGCCTAAAATGCGCAATACCACTTACTTCCTTATACGCCGATCTCACATTCCTATACAAAGTACAAAAAAATCTAAACCCTAATTAACAATCCATATAATTTCTTCCAAACATGTTTCAGCACATTATCTTCACTAAATGTAGAACATTTGTCAAGTAAATTGGGGAAGCTTCAGCATCTGGTTTGAGCAATTTGATAAAATATATGAATTGAATCTGCTCAATAATGCTTAAGATTTATTAAACAGATTTTCAACCAACTGATTCAATTAAAATGTAAGAAAATGGAAGAACGAGCACATACGGATTGGTAGAGCTGGAAAGCTCGGCCACTAGCTTCAATGGCGACACTGGTTGGCTGATGAGCCACAGCTTTCTGCAGCGATTTTTCAGAAGGAGGAACATCCTCATAACCGTCGATGCTCACAACCTTCCCAATCTTCTTCTTCTGAAACAAAATTAAAAAACGTAGGGCTCAGAATATGACAAAAATGAATCGATTAGGCGGATTTGTGAGACGAACCGAAGAAAGGCTGCACTCGCCGTCCACGGCGGTGTACGGATAATCGGCTTCGGTCTCAAGGCCGCCGTTTCTGATGATGAATTCGAAAGCGTAGTCCATGAGTCCTCCATTGCATCCGGCGTTCTGATCGGTGTCGCAGTCGACGAGCTCCTGCTCCGAGAGAGAGGTCAACTCTCCGCTGACGATTTGGTTGATCCCTTCCACTGCGGCCACCGTTGAAAACGCCCAACAGCTCCCTGTCCATCCTCGCGCACGTTAGAAACATGAATAATTATTCTGCTAAAATACACTAATGAATCTCTCTGGGCCTCATGAGCCTTTGATTTCTTTTCGGGCCTGATGGGCCTTTGGTTGGGTTTCTCACCCCGGCCCATATGAAGCTTGCAATTTGTAACTAACATAACTACCAAGGTCAACATCATCCACTTGTTGTGATTTCAACTTAACATGTATGAATGGTTGTTATGAATATGTTTGAATGAAGGGTTCTAATTAGAGCTTACCACACATTCCTTGATCTTTGACTCCGGTGACGGCCCCGCTAGCCCGCCAATCGACAGACATCGGCAGCTTCTCACCACCACGATAAGCATATCTTTGGCTAGCGCGCTTACCCTTCATCACCCTCCTCCTAGCGTCCGTCCTAGTGCCCAAAAACAAGGCTCGGTACTCTTCGTTAGTAAGGTCCGCAAAGCGGGTCAATCCAAGCTTGTAGCTTCGATTCAACGAGTTATGCTCTTCGATAAACCGAAGATTATCTTTGAAGATTTCGAATCGCTTGGCCTCTTCTCCCAATTGGTTGTAACTTTTCTTGTTCTTGGCTAGCCATTCGGTGTATAGCTCACGTGTTTCGAGCTCGGTTTGAGGATGGTCAGGGTGGCGATGGTTGTAGGAAATGATGGACATGTCAAGGGCGGAGGAGAAGGCAAAGAAGGTGACGAGGATTAGAGCTGTGATGGGTGCCATGGTTGTTGGAATGAAAATGTGAATGAGTTTAGTGGAGGTCTCTCGGAGCGGTTATAAAGTAGAATAGTGTTGTTTTTTTATTCATGGTGAGACGAAAATTAAGATTTTTGAAAATAAAGTTGGACCTCCTAAAGTTGAGTTTTGTTTGATTTAAACCCCTTGAGAATCAACCCATACGTATTGATCATGTTATTATAGTTTTCTTAAGAACAAAGGGAGAATCATTCTTCATCATCAACATACTAAAATTCAATTCATTTACAATTGTCTTTTATTTCAATTTGAAGTTAGCATTCACCTTTTAATTTTAGAGGACGAACTCTAAATTGCTATTATGTGATGGAGACCTGAATTGAACGTGATAGCTTCAACCAAACACATCCTTAAAGAGTTTGAAAAGGCATGACATTTTCCTATGTTCGGGAACTAGAGAAATTCACTTGAGTAGTGCACAAATTAGTTTGTTCAAGACGCTGAGAAGGTATCATAAGAATCTAGTGAGATTGCGTACTTGTAAAAATTGGCACGTATATATTAAAGTATATAGTCTATTAGAATAGTGAATAATTAGTTTATATTGATTTATAAAATCACTGACTCACAAGTTTAAACTTTTGAATCAAATATAGATATGTAATCATGTAATTCCAATTGAGTCGGCAAACATGGTATGAGCTTCCTTGGTGCGATGCAGGTCAAGTGTGAGGGATGATGGACACTTGATGTAGGACTAAAGTATAGAACGGAGTCGTTAGTGGAGATGGGAGGTCGCTTGCGCACCTACTAAGAAGCTACAAGTAGAAATTATCTCGCCTAGTGGAAGAGTGAATTACTGATTATATTGGATTTTCAAAACTATGTCTTTTTTTTAATAGTGGGTTTACATCTCATATAGGACATATCAAGGAATACATCGCATACAAGATATTTTTCGGGTACATGTATATTTCAAGCCTATTTGAGCACAGCCACGTAAAGGGCATCACCCGAATTTGAACTTGAGTCACTCGATGAAGCGCAGGCCATATCGGCTCCTTTAACTTTGAAACCCACGAATCGACAAACACCTCCATAGAAGAACCTTAGCGCTGTTTAAGTACGCTTTCACGAGAGGGAAGTACCTGCAAACGTCCACAAAGGACAAGGAAAGGAAAGAGGAAATTACATCCACAAAGGATGTAGGAAGAGTCCGCACCATAGATAGGGACTAAGACAATTCCACAAAATTGTGAAAAGGAAAAATGTCACGGGGGATTTGAACACAAGACCTTGCATATTGCTAGACAAGTGTTCAACCAACTCATCTACCACCTTTTTGGCAAAACTATATATGTCTGATAAGCATGAACTAACCCTCCCCAAAATTCGAGTTATGGTCTAAACATGAGGTTTGGATGAGTTAAGTAATCATTTATGAAAAATCAAACCTAAAACGTAGGTCGATATATTGTACAAATGGCATATTTCAGGGACCTGAGTGAAATGTATTTGGAGTCAGTCATAAGTTGCCACGTCGCTTATTCCCATGGGCACCTACAAATGTGGGCTGTCAGAAGTCGAAATCTACCAGTCAAGCTTTCATGAAAACGCCTACCAGTCAATCTCACACAACCTTTGTTTTGTAATTGGTTAGTTGTGATGAATGATAATGTCCAAATTCCAATGGTTGAGGGTTATAGTTAAAAAATTTACGACAATGGCTGAAAATGCAAGACTAATTGCAGTCTTGGGGAAGACAAGAGACAAACACCGTGACATAATTTTATTCTTCCATAGAGATTCGATGATTATAAGGTACACATTTAAAAGGGTTTGAATCGTCGATTTGTTGGTCATTCAACCAAGATTATGACTAGTAGACCACAGCCCTTTATACGAGAATGTGTACTTAAAAGAGATTATATCTCACATCATTTAGTGAAGAGAAGAATTGCTAAATGACAAAACTATAACCCAAACTTAAATTGATCTACCAAATTCCTACAAAAATGAAAACTTGTGCTGGTGTGCTTGCTTGTAATGTTGTAGTCAAATTATTATGGTTTTCTAAAAGGGATTGTAAATTATGGTGACCTATAGCTAGAGAATATTAGTAACCAAAGATTATTAATATCAAATAATGTTAACCTTGAAACCTTATCTTTTCTTACATTGTGGTTGTTCATAAATATATGATAAGCTTCAGGGTATGGGCTAGTGAGCAAGCTGTTGGATGCACCTAACATTCATATCTATCTTGCATTTTTGTACTAGCTTCAATCCCAACTACCGTTCGCCTGTGATGGAACGTGGCGGGGTTATCCAGGTTAGCTGGATTGTCCGGACCTCGTATAGTGGTTTCTCTTGGAGAATTTTACCGCGGTTCTTGGCCTGGTGTGCCTGATTTATACGTAGAAATTGTGGTTGGGACTTCAGTCGAGATCAGGAATTGGTTGTTCTACCGCTCTGTTTGTTTGACCACCGTGGTACGTTATGGATTTGGGACCTTCTCGGATGAAGACTTTGCAACATTTACTGGATGACTTAGCTCTGTTTCGGATTACGCTACCTCGTTTTCCTGAGTTTTATTGTTACCCGGTTGTATTTGTTGTATTTTCTTCATTTTTATGTCGTGTCCTGGTCTGTACTGCCTTGTTCCATCAAAAAAAAATCCCAACTACCGTTCTTCTTCCAACTGCTCCTAGCATTTGAATATGGGCCGGTTGTACATACAGGCCGGTTGTGTAAAGGAATAAGTGGGATGAATGTGTGTAAGCATGCGAGCCCAATTTAATGTTACATTATTCTTTTTACCTAACAAGAATTGGGGTGGGCAAATATCGCACCGGATTTAAAAATTGTCCGTACAACACTACAAAAGTGTGTTTGGTTAACGCACTGTTTATGGTCAAATCCAGTTTGTTAAAAATCGCACCGCTACACGGTTTCATATCTCAAACCACCCGCTTTAAACCACACCGCACCGCATATATAAATAAATAATTAAAAATTTAAAGTTTTTACAAAAAAATACTTTAACCCCAATTTAAAACTAAGTCGTAATAAAATAACACGTGTGCAAATTTGATTTCGGTCGTTGCTCGTTCTGTTGTTCAATATAACATATCTTCGTCTTCCCCAAGCGGCCAAGCCACGAATGTCTCGATCGTTATCGGTTTGGTCTTATCTTCGTTCTTGAATTATGGAATCCGTAAGTATTTTAGTTCAAAAATTAATTGGATTTTGGTTGGCTCTTATGTAGATGTTGTTGTTTAGGGATTTGATAATCCTCTATTCTAGGTTACTTCCGGATATTAATGATTTTTTTCAAATTCAATTAATGAACTCAGCTGATTTGAAATAAAAAGGAAAAGTCTCTACTATGCAACTTAGACTTTTTTGTTGTAAACTTTGAAAATCGATTTTTAAACTAAACCGCACCGCACCAATTAAAGAAGTACGGTGCATATTTGGTTTTAACTTTTCTAATGCGGTTTAAAAAATTTACAAATCAGTTAATGTGGTGCGGTTGTGAATTTACCGTTTACTCTTAAACGTTAAACCGCATCAAACGACACCACACCCTCTCCTAGACAAGACTACGGTGTATGGGACTTGGAGTTGGATTCATCTTCATCTCGCAGGATTATATATTTCATTTTTTGAACTAATTGACTTGGAAGAATGACAAACTCTAGTTATAACGTTCTTATTTATTTTAAATGGATAGTTTTATATATGCTTTATTAAAATGAGGTCAAACTCTCCCAAATGTATATTATAATATGACTTTAAAATTATCTATTCCCTATCTGGCGTAGTAAAATTTAAAAATAAAAAAGATTTCTCAATATGTCACTATGTAATGGCCCCGGTCAGACTTGAATCATTCTTACTTTTACAATGGACACTTTCTCCCCGTTGATATTTGGATATGCATTAATAGAAATAATTTAGCATATGCCAATTTTGAAAAGTTTGTTAGAAAATGTCGCTCTGTTAAATTTTATTTAGTTTTTGTCACAAACCGCTAATGAGGTCAAACCTAATGCCTATGTATAGCTCACCTGACGCCTACATGGAGTGACACGTCAAACCGCTGACAATAGTAGCATTTTGTTCTAAAAGAAACCGAAGAAACAAATATTCGTTTATTATTTCACAAGAAACCGCTAATAGGGATATCGGTTTGTTTTATTGTAAAAAATTTCTACATTGGAGCCACGTTGGGCACTAAGTTTGATTTTGAAACAAACTGCAAATGAGATTAACAGTTTGTGACAAAATCCAAATAAACATAAATTAGGTGACATTTTCCTAACAAATTCTTCAAAATTGCCAAATTGTTTCGCATTAATAACTATTGATGAGCTTTCTCTTCTAATATTTTTTTATTTGCCCCAATCTCTCATACTTTACAGTTGAAATAAAACTATAAAAATTCAAAGCAAATTTATACTAGTACTTATTATTTAGTGGGTTGTACTATAAAAATCAAACGCATTTTACATTGGATGTACGCTAATTGAACTAAATAATAAATATACAACGGTTACTATAGCAGTAGCGCGTTTGGTACATGATTCCTCCATTTAAGAATTCACTTGTACGCTAATATCAAAAAAAAGAAAAAAAAGAATTCACTTGTCACTCCTCTATATTTGTGTTTGTGTATAAAACAAACGTCAAGCAAAGAGGCTTCAGCTCAAAACACCTTCTCCCCTCACAGGAAAAAAAAATGAAAACAACAACAAGGCTTACACCAACCCTCATCATCCTGCCTTGTGCATTCCTAATAGCCACATTACTACTCGTTGGCTGCAATGTCCACAAATACCACCAGCAGCAGGATGAGAAGGCTGAGCAATTACAATCTCACCATTCCCACGCAATCATCAAATCATCTTGCAGCACCACTTTCCATCCGGACCTCTGCCACTCCGCACTCTCTGATCACACATTTCCTCAAGCCTTCACCACCCCGAGCGAAGTTGTGCAAGCACTTCTCAACCAGACGAAGAAGGTCGTCCAGAGCAACCACATCACCATAAAGAAGCTGTCTCAGCTTAGAAACTGTACCAAGAGGGGAAGGACCGCCTTGGACGACTGCATCGAGTTGATTCAGGAAACCATCGAGGAGATTGAGGATGCGGTCATGGAACTCAAAATGTACCCTTCGGGAGATGCACTTATGCAACACGCTGACCATCTCAAGACGCTGATGAGCGCTGCTATGACTAACCAAGACACGTGTTTGGATGGCTTTTCGCATGATAAGAATGATAGGAAAGTCCGCTCTGGATTGATTGCTGGGCAGGTTCGAGTGAAGCGCTTGTGCGGTAACGCTCTGGCTATGATCACTAACATGACCGCCTCACGGACTGGGCACGAAAGGAAACTGAGTGATCAGTGGCCGGAGTGGATATCTTTAGGGGATAGGAAGCTGTTACAGTCGACGAATGCGACTTTCAACGCTGTGGTGGCCGCGGATGGGAGTGGGGATTTTACGACGGTGTCAGCGGCTATAGCGGCTGCACCGTCGAGGAGCAGCACTAGGTACGTGATACGGATCAAAGCAGGTGTTTATACGGAAAATGTGAACATACCAAGCTCGAAACCGAACATCATGTTGGTGGGAGATAGTAGATTGACCACCATTATCACTGGAAGTAGAAATGTGGTTGATGGTAGCACCACCTTCAACTCCGCCACAGTCGGTAAGATTGCTTCCTACTGTTGCTGCTAGTCTGTTAGGTTGATATATGTGGTGACCTGTTCAAAAAAGCCTGCTAAGTTAGATTAGGACAGATATTAGACATTAGAGGACCACTTGAAGAAATAAATATATGCATGTATCTAAAATTAAGTAGCTGGATGAAGATGACAGGATATGTTGTTGATTAGGGCTTTTGTGACTGATTCTTAAGCAACTAGATAAGCTAGACTTTTTGACCCGCCTCTCAAAGCTCTTCCACATAAATATCGAACTTAATTAGGTTTAAAACTAAGCAAATAATGGTATAAACAAACAAAACTTAAAAGGACACATAGACTCTGTTACCCAGCTAAGAACCATGTGATCTTATTTAAGGCCATAAATAGCAACTCACCAATATTTCAACAGCAAATCCCAATAATATCATAATGCAGGTACATGCACAACTACTAGTACAGCATTTTGTTTTCAGATTGAATTATTCATCAGCATTCAAGTTGTTCTGTCTTCAACAAGACATTTGAAGTTATTACTAATTAATGACGTGAACAGGCATGAATACTAATAATGATAATGAATGGCAGCTGCTGTTGGAGCGGGGTTTTTGGCAAAGGAAATTACCTTTCAAAACACAGCTGGTCCATCCAAGCATCAGGCTGTTGCGCTACGAGTAGGATCTGACACCTCTGCATTTTACCGTTGTGATATGCTGGCCTACCAAGACACCCTCTACGTACATTCAAACCGTCAATTCTACATCAGTTGCTACATTGCCGGTTCAGTAGACTTCATCTTCGGTAATGCAGCTGCTGTTTTTCAAAACTGCGACATACACGCACGTAGGCCTAATCCGGGTCAAAGAAACATGGTCACCGCTCAAGGTCGAAGCGACCCGAATCAGAACACGGGCATTGTGATCCAAAAATGCCGAATAGGAGCTACCTCTGATTTACTCCCTGTTCAAAGCAGTTTCCCCACGTATCTCGGCAGGCCTTGGAGAGAATATTCCAGGACTGTCGTGATGCAAAGCGCGATTTCGAATGTGATCAACCCAGCTGGATGGTTTCCGTGGAGCGGGACGTTTGCTTTGAGCACATTGTATTATGCAGAGTATGGGAATACAGGGGCTGGAGCTGACACCTCTCAGAGGGTTACTTGGGAAGGCTACAGGGGGATAATCAGTGCCACTGAGGCTGCAGGGTTTACACCGGGCAGTTTCATTGCTGGTGCTAGTTGGTTGGGTGCTTCAGGCTTTCCATATTCTCTGGGTCTGTGAGATCACCAATCAGGCCTCTTTATGTATCCTAGTATGACACGAAAATGAAGATTTTGTGTTAATCCATTTTTAAGCGGTACTATATGATAATAAAAATATTATATTTGCGTAATATATTGTCAATATAAGCTCATTGTATTGACTGAAATTGACGAATAAGGATTACCATTGCACAACAGTATTTCATTTTCAAGGACGTGAAGAGAAATTGAAAAGAACAAAAAAGAGCAAAACATAAATAAGCGGTACTACTACTATATGATTATAATAATATTATTATATTTGCGTAATATAATGCTCAATTTAAGCTCATTGTATTGACTGAAATTGTCGAATAAGGATTACCACTGCACAACAGCATTTGAAGGTTGAGATGAGAAATTGAAAGAAAAAAGAAGAAAAGAAAAACATAAATAAGCTCTATTTTTTTTTCCATAAATCATAAGCTCAAACAAAGCAAGTTGATGAGGACAAAGTGCGGATCTAGGCAAGAAATATATTTTGATAAATATCTCAAGCAAAACAAGTTTTAGTAATTAAGCTTTACCACCAAATGAAAATTTCAATAAAAAAATGAAAGAAAATAATATTAATATACTATGAAAAGATATCGACCACTTATTAATATGTTTATTAATATTGAATGAAACTTTCTAATGTTCATTTAGTGCATAAAAATATTTCAATTTAATCATGAAGTTTCAGATTGACTTTTTAGAAATGATTATAAAATAGACAACATCTCTAAAATGATGGTTATTCATACCTTTTGTACATTTTCCTTAAAATACTTAACATGAAAATCCAGTGAGCTAGCTGTTAAAGGCAATTTACTGGCTTACGAAGCTTTGTACTAAACAGAACAGAAGTCCATTACCCATTTATCACTTAGTACACCAACCAAGAATAACTAATACCAACCGTTGATGTCCTAAGAACCTATAAAAAATGCAGCATAACGAAAACATGAACTTAATTATTAACAACAAAGACAAAAAGCTCAAATAAACAATAAAGGAACCGAATCAGAGATTAAGGCCATAATTGTGGCAACATACTCACAATTGGTAATTGTTTGACAGTTCCCATTTCTGCTGGGTGAATTATAAACAAACAAGTAAAAGAGAAAATCAGACCAATTAGAATGAGCAACATATTCAGTTAGGAAAAAGATAACAGATCTATCATCTAAAATTGTTGGTCTTTCCAAGACATGTTATTATCCCATTTAACTGATTTCCCAGGGAGAGAAATTAACTCAGTATCAGTGGTACTCTCTGTTGAGTTATGGACTTGTGATGGACCTTGTGACGTGTTAGCACTATTGTGCAAGGCATTAGTATCTGATAATGGCTTCACATTTTACTATCCAAACTCCTCAAAATCACTTGTACCATTTTCTGAAAGAATCATGAAAGACTCTTTTTTACCATATTCTCCAAGCAAACAAAATGGATTTCGAAAAAGAAAATGAAAGACATCTGATTTTTATCATCTAAATGAATGAATATCATAATCCCCAGTTATTAAAGCTCACTTTTCTTGTCCATAATATTTATGTAAATTTGATGAAGATAAGGATGTTTAAACATCTCAACTTCAGAACTAGCCTAAACACACAGATTAAGTGAATAATCAAGTAGATTATTGATAACATCTTTTAAGTTTCCAAGTGATCTTTCTATGTATAGTGATGATAACGGTTGGAGCAGTATTACTATTACTCTGAATTATACAAAACTCACTAGTTCAACACATATGATACTTTAAGTCTGATTTTCAATAAGAAAGAACATTGCATACCCAATGAATATACTATACGTTTGAGGCAAATGAAAAAACATACTCAATGAAAGTCAACTGCGAAAGGCTGCTCACCTTTTTTTTTTTTCTTTCAAAGTTCAACCATTAGATCCACCACTCACGCTATTCCATGCTATCATGTCTGCAATGTTGCATTCTGGAATTCAAATAATTCCCAAACCCTAACATTTGATACAAAAATTGCATCAACAATTCAACCCAACACAGAAATCGGCACCTTGCTGAAATTTCTTTTACTGAACCTCCAATTCAACCACCCCCAATCACACAATCCTGCAAAAGATTATGAAGCAACATTCCAATCAATTTCTCATTCGGTCTGGTCGATAGCTCCGGAGTGCCTCAGTACTGCAACATGCTCAATTGCAGCACCGACCTCTTCTTCATCACTCCATCCTGCCAATACAAGGTCTAATCCATCAACTACGATGACAAAACCATCTCCATATACGATCTTTCCATGTCCACCTGCTTCAACATCTATATGACCGACATTCAATACGACGTCGTTCCACCATTGCCGGACACCACATTTATCCTCGCCAATTGCTCCGTTAACTCTTCCGTCCTCAAACGTCTCAGGCTACTCTTGCGACGAGCAGCTATACGGTTCTTGCAATTCCTTTCCCTTGTTTCATTCAAGGGTGGAGAAAACGACGCCGTATTGCTTCACGTGGGATTATTTGATGCAAAGGGTTAGGAGTCGGTAAAAAAAATAAAGGGAAAATGACAAAAAAAAAGTATGAACTATCACCCATTAATAAATTACGGTCTGAATTATGAAAATTGATAATTAAGAGCAATTTCAAAATATTTTAATCCTCATATAACACTTAACTAACGGAATATCACTCCGTTAATTAATAAAGTTAACTAAACGAATGAATTGAAAAAACTTTCTTGTCATTAATTGTGAAATTAAGGATTAAAATATTTTGAAATTGCTTTTAATTGTCAATTTTCATAGTTCGGACCGTAATCTGTCAATGAGTGGTAGTTCATACCCCCTCTTTGTTATTTTCCCAAAAAACAAATATTAGGAAAATTTCCTAAAATGCTCAAAAATTGAAACTGCATTCCCTTTCTACTCAAGTTTCAAATTTCATTCCCAATTTACTCACGTTTTATAAGGCGACGTTGCTAACGGCGCCTTAAGTCTAAGCCGCTCTTTCGGACAACGGTTTAGTCCTATTTTTTTTGATCTAAAAACTTTTATTAAAGGAACAGAGACAAGCCTGAAGACAAGATACAAAAGAAGGGAAGGAGCCCTACGACACAGAGAAAAAAGAAAAGAAACAAGGCAACCGCCCAAAACCACACAGAGAAATACTGAAGGGAAGGACACAGGTTAGGGGATATTGCACCAAAAGGGCAATCGACTGGAATCATCCAACAAGGCTTTTCGGACGGTTGGGGGGAGGTCTTCTGAGAGATAATAGAAGCGCAGTTAAACCAAAATCAAAATTTGATTGGACACAACTTGTCAAGTAGGCATAAACCGATGTGGTCAACAACGTCTTAAACTTAGCCGCTCTTGTGGACGACGTCTAAACGTAGTGTAACAACTCAGAGGCTTGGCATGTTGTCAGGATTAAGTCGATGTCGTCAATGGCTTGGATTAAGTCTTTTACGTCCATTGCAATAAAATGTTTGTTGAAATGGACGTTGTCAATCCGGACAATATCAACCTCGCACGAGTGTTTATCATGTTCGTATTTGATAATTCTCCACATACCCTCCATTTTCTTCTTTGAAGCTCGTAGTTCCCATTCACATTTATCCTTACCCCCGCGACATTTGAGAATCATTCGTTTTGTATCCGAATTTATAGTGCGATACTCGCGATAGTGTTTGATATGATATTTCCGACAAGCATGTATAAGCAACTCCTTATTCATACACACACCCCCTTCATGAAGCTCTTTCATGTTGAATTGACTAGTATGAGACCCGTGGTGGTCAATAACCGAAAGATTCATCTAAGGGGAGATGTCATTGAATGGTGAGAAATTCCATATAGAATTATCAACTCCTTCACCGGCGATGGGTACTTCAACGCACCTTTCCTCGCCATCATTAATCACATTTTCCATATTGTCTCCATCGTACTCATCGTATGATGGAATTTCAATTCTTTCTATAGGTGACGTTATCATTTGGTCGCTTTCCTTATTATCCATTGCTAAAAGATTTGAAAACAACACATTTTCTATATTAGGGGCCGTTCTTTTGAGCTTTATTGTACTGGAATTTTGCTGTACTTAACTTAATTAAACTGTATCGAGTTTATTTAACTGTACTGAACTTAATTAAACTGTATGTCTGTATCGAGTTTAACTTAACTGTACTGAACTTAATTAAACTGTATCGAGTTTTACTTTACTGTACTGAACTTAATTAAACTGTATCGAGTTTTACTTTACTGTACTGAACTTAATTAAACTGTACTAAACTTAATTTAACTGTATCGAATTTAATTTAACTTAATTATGTTAATATTTTATTTTTAAAATTTAAGTATATTTTGAAATATATTTTTATGATTATATTTTTTTTGATGCATTTTATGATTATATTTAGAAACTATAAAGTATATCTCTCAACAAAAAAAAGAAACTATAAAATATAATATTGTGTAATGCATTGCACGTGAGCCCTAGACATCTTTCAAAATTCAAACCCAATTTCACATGGTTACAACTTCTGTGACAAGCGACAAGGCAAGGAGAACCGAAGAAATTGACGCTCCACGCACGCGTGCATAGTTTTTCAATACCCATTTTAGCTAATGAGACCGTGCTGGGAAGAGCTGATTCAAATTTATTTGATAACCAGCGAAAAGAGCAGATGGATCAAGAACGCAACATGATAGCGTTTCAAATTATTCAGGATTTTCAGATGATGTAGTGGAAATGGATGAAGATGATGATATGTAAATGTTTCCATTTGTACTGTACTTGAATGTCATTGTACGTTTCTATGTAAAATATATATTGTATTCATATGTTTATTTCCCCATGTTCTTTAAATTCATATGAAGTGCAACAAAGTTTACTTCCATTTTAAAACGTATGTAATAGTTCCTGAAGAAGTGTGGATACAAATTTAAAAAAAATTAAAAGTTTTGAATAATAGGGTTGAAAACTATAAAATTTGAATTGTCTTGAAAAAATTATATTACATTTATAAATTAAATTAATTTAAAGTATATTTAACTGTACAAAACTTATTAAAAAACTGTACTAAACTTAATTTAACTGTACTGAACTTAATTAAACTGTATCGAGTTTAACTTTACTATACTGAACTTAATTAAACTGTATCGAGTTTTACTTTACTGTACTGAACTTAATTAAACTGTATCGAGTTTTACTTTACTGTACTGAACTTAATTAAACTGTATCGAGTTTTACTTTACTGTACTGAACTTAATAAAACTGTATCGAAGTGCAAAAGAACGGCCCCTTAGTACCAATGCTATTTTAAATGAGACTATATTGGTTATTGCCACTAACACCACAGCCCATAGTTACCATCATTCTTCTCCTGTATTTCAAATAAACAAACCTATTCAAATAAACAAAATCAAACTAGAACTAAGCAATACAAATCACAAATTGAATGACCCTATGCACAAATTCATATATTCCTTTCTCAACACAAACAGCAACCAAATAAACACATGACCAAGAATTTATAGGCTACTGATCAGTCGATATTTCGATTAATTATTCGCTACATTCAATGAAGGATAACGCTTGTTCTCCGGACAAATTGTCCATATTTGATGTCTTTCTCTAGTGTTTCAGGACAATAACGCATATCGTCGCTCCTTGGGCTTAAGATACAGAAAGAACGAAAAGATCGATCAAAAAAGGCCAAAAAGGGTTCTGCGCCAGCAACAACCCGTGACACATCAGACAGTCACGAGTGTCACGGCACCTGTTTTCCCCCGAGATTTCAGCTCAGCCCGTGACACACTCACATGTCACGGGTGTCACGACACCATTATTTCCCTGAGAGATTCAGCTCAAGCCGTGACAGGCCGTGACACATTGATTGTCACGGGTGTCACGACATCATCGGGAGTCAAATCTTCAGCTTATTTCCAAAAATCGTTTTTTGGGTTTTTGGCCCTTTTTGGACGAACTATACAAGGAAACACGACCAGATTAAACAAGTGTGCTTATTTTGAAGAATAAACCCTAACTTGGGAGAGAAGACAGAGTTCATCGCGAGAAATTGAGGATCATCGAGCTACATCGTCTACGGTTAACTCGTCCTTATTTCTCTTTTATTACACTATTTGTGGTTTAATTGCCATGAATAGTGAGTAGTCTTCTTTATTCCGGGATCCTACGGATCCCGTGCGATGTACCCAACTCGTCATGTGATCATCTGAATGTTTTTCATTAATGCAAATCGAATATTCAATTTCATCGTGCTTAATTTATCGTTCTTACAAGTATTTACATTGAATGGGATGTTTGCATGCTAGAACGTATTTAGGTTATTTACCGAAAGATGAATGGGTCCTAGGTACTAACTGGATTGGATGAAATTGTATGAAAACCTTTAGTTTAATAAATCGAGATCGTTGATAATCCGTGGATGGGCGACGTTCAACGATTGAGATTAATCTAGATAATGATCCGTAGATGGGCGGCTTATCTAGTGTTATTTTGTTTTAATTCGATATTCGATAGCATGATGAATTACATGATAATGATTGCATGATTAGTGGGGTTAGCACGGGTGAAGTATGGTCCTGGGATTGTTTCTCTGATTAAGTACAACCCTTCAATTTTTTGTTATTTAATTCTGCGTTTTACATCACAACAAAACCTCTTTTAATCGGAATAGCTAAATAGGTCGCTTGTTAGCTAGTATTCACACACGTCTGTTCCTTGGATCGACCCTTGGCTTACCAAGGTTATAAATTTTGTTTGACTACGATTTGACCCCTAAAACTCATAACTTGACAACTATAAAGGGTTAAAAATATGCTTGTCAAAATGGCGCCGTTGCCGGGGAACAGCGTTTAGTGTGCTATTAGATTTAACTAGTGTAGTTTAGACTACTCCATTTTTTATTACTTCCTTGTACATACTCTATATACTTCCTTGTACATACTCTATATACTTCTGAGCTTAACTAATCACTTTTATCTTGAATGTTGCGAGGATGTTCTCATTTGGTCATCAAGACGCCTACCCAAGGGAAGAGCCTTATTGTCAGACATACTCGTATGATACAAATTGGGAAGGAAATCAAAATCAGTTCTATGATCAACATTATTATCGAGATGATCCTTATTATGAGAGCTACCAGAACCACTCGCAGCAGCAATAGTCTCAGGCCACTGGTGGATCATCGCGTTTAGAGTCTATGTTGGCTAGCAACTTAGTGGAGCAAGAGAGGTCGTCTCGGGAGAATGCTGCGACAATAAGTGACCTTCGGAAGACGGTGGAATTACCAGGACCCTGTTATCAAAATGACCACTACTATGAGAGTTACGAGGACCAGCCGCAGCATCAACATCGGTTTTATGATCAACAGTACAACAATCAGCCCCAACAACAGCAAAATCAAAATTCAGGGTAGTACAACTACCAGCCGTAGCAGCCTGAACATCAGGAGTCCAGCAGCTCATCTAGCATGGAATCCCTGCTGGTGAGCTTCATGGCTGAACAGGATAGGAGAATGAAAGGATTGGAGCAGACACTCGAGCAGCTGGCCATTCGAAACAAGATACTGAAAGACCAGTTAGAACAACAAGCTATTGCAGCCACCAATGAATGTAGAGATGGGGACATTGAGATGACAATGGCAAATCATCAAGAAGTTCAAGTCTATGAAGCACATTCATCTTCAGTTTTATTTCCAATCCACATAGAAGATGATCAGGATGCGAGACTGCTCTCTAGACCAGAACAACCTGTTTGTGAGGATGGTTTTGAGGCATTTAGAATGGTTTCCAAGGCTTACACTGAGTTGGAGGATGATGAGTCTTGTACTGATGATGTCTCAGAAGATGAAGATACATCTCCCTCCACTACTACTGCTTCTAAAGGTCATTTGGATGGGCAAATAGAAGAGAACATGATCGGTTGTGATATAGTAGGAAATATTCAAATGTAAATTCGAATACTATTTGCTAGTCACGTGATCAAAACATTTATAAAAGCTCGGGAATCCGAGATCGAACCCAGAGGATAGGTGTTAAACTAGTAGTGCTAAAGATCAAGCTAGAATGTCTAAGGTGGGGGGGGGGGTTTGTTCCTCTAAGGAGGTCGATAGCAAGAATTTCACTATCCAAAAAGAGGTTTGATTAACCAAAAGGGATTAACAATCAATAAAAGATGACTAGGGATCCAATCCTCCACTAAACAATCATTGTGACGGTAAATTAGGACATTAATGATGAACTTCTCATGCACACACTTAGAATTTAGGCATGCAACATTAATACCAAGTTTAACTCTCGCTCTAACTTGATATTAAGAGGTCACATCTCGCTCAATACCTCAAACTCTCGCTCTATTGGCATTATAAAGTAAGATTACCTACCCTCAAACCTTAGCTCTATTGGCTAGATAATCATACACGTGTAAAAACCATGCCATTCTCATTAGAATTAGAGTGTCGCCATGTAACACAAAAACCCTAATGCTTCTTCATTTAGTTCATTTGAAATCATGCTTTTCAACGCTAGTTACATCAAACATGAAATCAACTAGGGTTCATATTGAGGACTTCTCACAAACACGTTATAGGCACCCCTTAACATTAAGTTCCAATGAAGAAGAATCATGTGCAAAATCATTCATCAATAACATCTATAGCATTTACAAGGTCACAAACATGTTTAGGGAATTCATGGATCCCCAACCAAGGTCACTACTCACTCATAGTGAGGTTACAATTAAGAACAATAACAAAAGTGTAAAAACCCATATGAGATGTGGAGTTTAGAGCTTCTAAACCAATGGAGGATCAAGAGTAATGGAGAGTATCAATGATTGGTCTTCTTCTTCAGCTTTCCACCTCGAAATCCATGCAAAAACCTTCTCAAAATCAGTGTCGGCGCTTGGGAATCCGTGCAGAACTTCTCTCCAAAAAGCCACCCGTGAAACCATAAAAATTCTGGGTTTTATAACATCTGCCGCCTTATGCGATTGCATATTTGCAATTGTGCGATCGCACAACTTTTCTGGTGGTCGGTGGGATGCGATCGCACATAATTATGTGCGACTGGATTTTCTATGCGATCGCATACTTGAGATTGTGCGAGCGCATATCTTTCCTTTGCTGCATTTGCGACTTTGGCTTCCGGGTGTGCGATCGCATAATAGTTTATGCGACTGGATTTCTTGTGCGATCGCATACTTGAGATTGTGCGAGCGCACAACTGCCCATGTTTTGACCGTAGCTCCAGGGTGTGCGATCGCATAAGGTTTTATGCGACTGGACTTTCTATGCGATCGCATAGAAGTCCTTGTGCGATCGCACATAAAAGTGAATTCTGCGCTCCGACTCCTATTTTGCTCACTTTAGCACCAGAATGCTCGGTTTTGCTCCAGAATCAACGCTAACTTGTGTTCTCAGCTTAAACTCTGTAATTGGCCTGAAATGAACCACAAGGCATTAAATAGCAAGTGAAATCGTGATAAAACGAATGAAACAATAAGCATAGAGGCCGCCAAAAGTGCGTATATTCTAGAGCTATCAAATCACCCCACACTTATCGTTTGATCGTCCCGAGCAAACTAGACATATAGGTCAGCAACAAGAAGGCATTTTGCTCAATCATGATCGTCTCAAAGAAACTCCATATGATTACGAAAACTAACTCAAAAGATTAAGAAACAAAACATACTACTAACTAACCACTTTCGTAGGTAACACGAGTGCATTTAGCAAATGCACCAAGCCTTTAAACCCCTAGGCTACCCTAGTGGAGGAGTTGTAGTCTCCTGGGAGTTTTCAGAAACGGGAATACTCACAAATCCCACAAAGAGAACAATCATCCAATTAGGCATTTTAAACTTACAATTTTCAAAGTACTAGGCAAGGTGTTTTTCATGGAGTTCATAATGTATTCAACTAGATATGTGCATTTCAATCACTACATGAGTCCTCTTCGAATCCTTATGGAAATTCATGAATTAGGACATTCAAGCAAATCAAAGCGGCAAGAAGCTCCAAAACTTGTCTCGAGACTTCGTAGTGAAGAAGGAGTCTTCAAAATTTGTCTCGAGCTTGATGGGCACACCCTCCTTAAGGTTTTCAATTATTTCCTTGGGTGCCCAATTCTCAATCTCCCTCATTAAACTTTCGTCTTCTTGAATGCGAGGTCGGTCTTTAGTCTCTTCCATGAAAACCTCAACAAAGTCTTCATACTTTTGAAGTTCTTGTGGCTCAATATCCTCTTCCTCAATCTTATCCCCATCAAGAATTCGGGATTCACATTTAGGCTCTTCTATAGCGGGAGGGAGGAGTTCTTCTTCATCAATAAAAGTCATTTCCTCTATGCAAGAGGCATCATCCTTGAAGAATTCCTCGTCGGAGAGCCAAGACGTTGACGGAGTGGTGAAATCTTGTGTGTTCTCAACCCAATGATCTTGAAACATGCTTGTAGTCGAAGATGATGCACTTTCATGTTCCAATTTATCTTCGGTGCAAGATTCACCATCACACGCCTCATGAAAAATTTGGGGAGCCGCTCCCTTGAACTCATCCTCCATTGCTTGATCCCAATTTTGTCTTGAGGCATTAGATTCATGAACTTCTTCTTTTGAAACCTCTTCTTCATCATCCAAGTCCCCATTTTCCATTGCTTGCCGCGCTAATATGCTTTCCAACACCTTTCTTTGAGCAATAAGTTCATCCAAGCGTTGGCTAATTTGTAGCATGTCTCTATTCGACTTCTCTTGGGATGCAAGGAGTGTGGCAAGCAATGCTTTTATATTAGAGGGCTCACTTGAAGGTTGAGAAGGTGGAGGGTATGGAGGGTAGGAGTCTCCAACTTCAAGGCATTGCCTATCATCCCAATTCGGAGTGTTATAACTAGTCGGATAGCCATGATCTTCCCAATAGGCATTTCGTTGCTCCTCCTCTTGATCATATTCTTCGTTGTATGAGACTTGTTGGTTGTGGTTGTTCATCCAATAATCTTCACAATGGGCATTTGGTTGATCATCTTCATAATAATCTCCATTGTGCATGACTTGTTGGTTGTAGGGGTCCATCCTCGCAAAACAATAGAACAAAAGTTAGCAAGAGATATGAGAGAAAAGAAGAATATACAAGCATAAGAGAAAGAAAATTATTTACAAGAATAGACAAACTAAACAATCTATTAGCACCTAGTTAATTAACCTATCCCCGGCAACGGCGCCATTTGGTCGGTTGTGATATAGTAGGAAATATTCAAATGTAAATTCGAATACTATTTGCTAGTCACGTGATCAAAACATTTATAAAAGCTCGGGAATCCGAGATCGAACCCAGAGGATAGGTGTTAAACTAGTAGTGCTAAAGATCAAGCTAGAATGTCTAAGGTGGGGGGGGGGGGTTTGTTCCTCTAAGGAGGTCGATAGCAAGAATTTCACTATCCAAAAAGAGGTTTGATTAACAAAAAGAGATTAACAATCAATAAAAGATGACTAGGGATCCAATCCTCCACTAAACAATCATTGTGACGGTAAATTAGGACATTAATGATGAACTTCTCATGCACACACTTAGAATTTAGGCATGCAACATTAATACCAAGTTTAACTCTCGCTCTAACTTAATATTAAGAGGTCACATCTCACTCAATACCTCAAACTCTCGCTCTATTGGCATTATAAAGTAAGATTACCTACCCTCAAACCTTAACTCTATTGGCTAGATAATCATACACGTGTAAAAACCATGCCATTCTCATTAGAATTAGAGTGTCGCCATGTAACACAAAAACCCTAATGCTTCTTCATTTAGTTCATTTGAAATCATGCTTTTCAACGCTAGTTACATCAAACATGAAATCAACTAGGGTTCATATTGAGGACTTCCCACAAACACGTTATAGGCACCCCTTAACATTAAGTTCCAATGAAGAAGAATCATGTGCAAAATCATTCATCAATAACATCTATAGCATTTACAAGGTCACAAACATGTTTAGGGAATTCATGGATCCCCAACCAAGGTCACTACTCACTCATAGTGAGGTTACAATTAAGAACAATAACAAAAGTGTAAAAACCCATATGAGATGTGGAGTTTAGAGCTTCTAAACCAATGGAGGATCAAGAGTAATGGAGAGTATCAATGATTGGTCTTCTTCTTCAGCTTTCCACCTCGAAATCCATGCAAAAACCTTCTCAAAATCAGTGTCGGCGCTTGGGAATCCGTGCAGAACTTCTCTCCAAAAAGCCACCCGTGAAACCCTAAAAATTTTGGGTTTTATAACATCTGCCGCCTTATGCGATCGCATATTTGCAATTGTGTGATCGCACAACTTTTCTGGTGGTCGGTGGGATGCGATCGCACATAATTATGTGCGACTGGATTTTCTATGCGATCGCATACTTGAGATTGTGCGAGCGCATATCTTTCCTTTGCTGCATTTGCGACTTTGGCTTCCGGGTGTACAATCGCATAATAGTTTATGCGACTGGATTTCTTGTGCGATCGCATACTTGAGATTGTGCGAGCGCACAACTGCCCATGTCTGACCGTAGCTCCAGGGTGTGCGATCGCATAAGGTTTTATGCGACTGGACTTTCTATGCGATCGCATAGAAGTCCTTGTGCGATCGCACATAAAAGTGAATTCTGCGCTCCGACTCCTATTTTGCTCACTTTAGCACCAGAATGCTCGGTTTTGCTCCAGAATCAACGCTAACTTGTGTTCTCAGCTTAAACTCTGTAATTGGCCTGAAATGAACCACAATGCGTTAAATAGCAAGTGAAATCGTGATAAAACGAATGAAACAATAAGCATAGAGGCCGCCAAAAGTGCGTATATTCTAGAGCTATCAGAACATCATTCCACCGATTTATCTGGGCGATGATGAACTATCAAAGGATTATAGGTATGAAGACTTTGTTGATGTGTACCTCAGCTCGATTACAGAAGATCCTCGCATACATATGATTGTGATAGTGAAGGGAAATTCTGAAAGTATGTGCACCTGAGATCTTATCTAAAGAGTATAAAGGAAGTGTTCTTGCTGGAGCTAGATATGAAGATATATATCTTGATACACAGCCTCCAGACAAGTTTCGACAGTTCTTGCCTTACGTCTTGAAACTGTTGTTAGGGAGTTTCTACAGTCCCTTGGTTCTTAAGGTTCTTAAATTTTTGAAGAGACTGCATGCTCTACTTAACGTCCATGTCATTCTAGATGGACGTAAATTTCAATGGGATTTGAAGGTGGACTGACACTACCTCCCTTGCCGAGTCTCGCTAAGACGTTAAACTAGGCCTCTTCGGGGAGTAACCCGCACTGTAAGTATTATTTCCTTGCATACTTCATTTGCATTGTGTGCTTTGTGTGTGTGCTCACTGCAGGAATCAAAGTGTGGAGTGCCAGCACAAGGACATGCCGAAGTAACTCAGTAACTCCCGTGACGGCCCGTGACACTAGGACTGTCACGGGACCAAGCCGTGGCGATGACAAAACCAAGCCCCGTGATATCCCGTGACACCCCGTGACAGTTAAGGTGTCACGAGACCTGCTCGAGTACAGAAATAGAAATCCAGCTCACAAGTTGTGCTTCACTCCCCGGGCATCGCTTAATCTCCATGGATATCGCGCCATCACACACGAGTGAAGTTCCTATGCACCTTTTTCTTATCTTTTATTTCTTCGCTTAGGGACTAAGCTCATTTTTAAGTGTGGAGTGGGTAGCGCATAGTCACACACATCGCATATCACATTCACTCTTGCATATGCTCAACTGTCTATGTATTGCGATTGAAATCCTCGTTTACTACGATACTCCTTGACTGATTGTCATTCTTTTGGATTCGAAGTCTAGGACTTGAAATAGTTTTATTCTTGTGTGTATTCTCTTGAGTCAGTATCATTGCTAGCCTTTGCCTATTACATGTTCTACGTATTTCTTGAAGCATGTTTGAGACTTGATATTAGTAGGCACCGGTTCAAAAATGTCAAAAACTTAAATATGCATCTCTTTTTCAAGGTGACCTTAGTACTAGTATGCGTTTCTCCATTCTCGTTGTGATTTGCATGCACCCGCCTTTATTCATACACTATGTCAAGCTTTAAGTGTGGAGTTAGAAAATTGGTTTTCAATCAAGAACAAAGTTCTGATTTTTCAAAAGAGGGTGAAAAATTGACCCCAAGCATAGTTGTTTTTGAAAGAAAAATAGTGAGAGCAGAAAAATACCAAGGGCAAAGTGAGAAAAGTCACCCCTTGTGTACAAAAAAACAGAGAGATTATACCAAGGGCAAAGTGAGAAAAGTCACCCCTTGTGTATGGAAAACACTTTTGAAACAATTTCTGCCCCTTTTACTTGACGTAGTGTAATTCCATTTCTCATTGTGTGCAATCATGACTTGACTTGAGAATTCATGTACTAGAAACTAAGGGACGACCCTTGTGCTTGCACTGAAATTTTGATGTGATTTTCGTACTATTTTTCAGAAAATTCTTAAGCCAGGCTCCTCTTCTCTTACGGGTCATTGCCTAATCCTTGGCACTTGAGAATGAGCTTTGCGCCAAGAGCCCGTGGACTATCCCTAGATAGCATAGGTGAATGGCGAGCATGTTTTGTGTAACTATTCATGTTCTTTATTCGTTGCTATAGAACTATTTGGAACATGTGATTAGTTGATTGCTAGCCGTGTGTTTTGACCGTTTGAATGCATAACTCGTTTAATCTATGATTGTCTGACAACTTTGATGAAGATGTTTGACTTGAAATCGAGGTAAACCCGATGAATCCGAGGTATGACATGACTTTACTGTGACTAGTTGAGCATCATTCCATGCATACACGTTAGCTAGTTGTACAGCGGATTTGTAGGTAGTCCCATTCCTGAAAACCTTCATGAGACTATACTCGTCCTATTAGGGCAGCCTATAGGTTTAAAGGCTTGATGCATACGCTAAATGCATTTTTGTGTCCTCTACGACAGTGAGTTATCTTTTGATTGCATGTGTTAGTTAGGATTGATCACATGTCACTTGAGTGGGTAGCTTATAAACTTATGGTCATTGAGCATTAAATTCACTCATGTATTTATTCTGCCATTTGCTTGACTTTTGTTCGGGACGAACAAATCCTAAGTGTGGAGTGTTTTGATCAGTCGATATTTTGACTAATTAATCGCTACATTTAATGAAGGATAATGCTTGTTCTCTGGACAAATTGTCCATATTTGATGTCTTTCTCTAGTGTTTCAGGACAATAACGCATATCGTCGCTCCTTGGGCTTAAGATACAGAAAGAACAAAAAGATCGATCGAAAAAGGCCAAAAAGGGTTATGCGCCAGCAACAGCCCGTGACAGCCGTGACATATCAGAAAGTCACGGGTGTCACGACACCTGTTTTCCCCCGAGATTTCAGCTCAGCCCGTGACAACCGTGACACACTCACCTGTCACGGGTGTCACAGCTTTATTATTTCCCCGAGAGATTCAGCTCAAGCCGTGATAGGCCGTGACAGTCAATACGGGTGTCACGACATCGTCGGGAGTCAAATCTTCAGCTTATTTCCAAAAATCATTTTTTGGGTTTTTGGCCCTTTTTGGACGAACTATAAAAGGAAACACGACCAGATTAAATAAGTGTGCTTATTTTGAAGAGTAAACCCTAACTTGGGAGAGAAGACAGAGTTCATCGCGAGAAATTGAGGATCATCGAGCTACATCGTCTACGGTTAACTCGTCCTTATTTCTCTTTTATTACACTATTTGAGGTTTAATCGCCATGAATAGTGAGTAGTCTTCTTTATTCCGGGATCCTACGGATCCCGTGCGATGTACCCAACTCGTCATGTGATCATCTGAATGTTTTTCATTAATGCAAATCGAATATTCAATTTCATCGTGCTTAATTTATCGTTCTTACAAGTATTTACATTAAATGGGATGTTTGCATGCTAGAACGTATTTAGGTTATTTACCGAAAGATGAATGGGTCCTAGGTACTAACTGGATTGGATGAAATTGTATGAAAACCTTTAGTTTAATAAATCGAGATCGTTGATGATCCGTGGATGGGCGGCGTTCAACGATTGAGATTAATCTAGATAATGATCCGTAGATGGGCGGCTTATCTAGTGTTATTTTGTTTTAATTCGATATTCGATAGCATGATGAATTACATGATAATGATTGCATGATTAGTGGGGTTAGCACGGGTGAAGTATGGTCCTGGGATTCTTTCTCTGATTAAGTACAACCCTTTAATTTTTTATTATTTAATTTCTGCGTTTTACCTCACAACAAAACCTCTTTTAATCGGAATAGCTAAATAGGTCGCTTGTTAGCTAGTATTCACACACGTCTGTTCCGTGGATCGACCCTTGGCTTACCAAGGTTATAAATTTTGTTTGACTACGATTTGACCCCTAAAACTCATAACTTGACAACTATAAAGGGTTAAAAATACGCTTGTCAGCTACACCCGCAAATGCCCTAAACGAATGTAAAAAACAAAACAGAGCGCAAAACTTACTAGAATTTGGAACAGCCGCGATCGTTCGCAAAAATGTCAAACGACGAGGAGGATGGCAACGATGAACACTGCGGCGTTGAATGTGACGATTTTGACCGAACACTTGCGAGGATTTTGAACAGAGATAGCGAACGAAGTGTGATTTTGGCATTTCTGCAAAATGGGAAGAAAGAAGGAACTATATTGAGTTTTGACCTAAGGCGTCGTCCGCAATAGCGGCTAAGTTTAAGACGCTGTTGACCACATCGGTTTATACCTACTTGACAAGTTGTGTCCAATCAGATTTTGATTTTGGTTTAAATATGCCACTAGGACGAAACTGCTGTCCGAAAGAGCGGCTTAAGCTTAAGGCGCCGTTGCTAACGGCACCTTATAAAACGCGAGTAAATTAGGAACAAAATTTGAAAGTTGAGTAGAAAGGGAATGCAATTTCAATTTTTGAGTATTTTAGGAAATTTTCCTAAATATTAAAAATCTGAATTCTGAACTACATTGTTGATCTATAATTTTGCCCACAAGAAGTTTAGATTTAATTGATAGAGTTAGAATCATATGAGAAATAGTAACTCTCATGAGAAATGAGAAATAATAAAAGTCGTTTGATTTTCGATACGACGATTCTTAATTTTCATAATTATCCATCTGTTTTTATTCATTAAATTAGTGTTTAACGGTACATTCATCATTTGTGCATAATATGATTCCAAGATGAAGAACAAAAAACCCCTAATTCAATAGCGTTTTACCACATCCTCCCATCGTCGCCGCTCTCTTTTCCATTCAATCACAAACCATTGCTAGCCCTACTCTCTTCAACACCTCCTCCCATCGCCGCCGCCATATCGAGATTCTGATTCTTCGCACACGTACGTGCGTTTTGCTCTTCTTCGTGCGCTGAAATCATCGATTGCATCCGTAGGTCTGTCGATTTCTTCCGATACTGAGCGAATGATGATGAGTACATCCACCGACAACAATGCAGATAATCAATCAATTTGATTCGTTCTATTGCATAGTACGTAACCGATTTGAGCGTGTTTGATTTCTTTTTTTGCTCTGATTCATAGCAGCCTGATGCTGGTTACCAATTTGTACGATTTTGTAAATCGAATGGCTGCGTTGCTCTAAATTCATCGTCATGTTCTTGTATATTTGTATCACGCGACTTGTATTCATTACATTGAATAAAATGCGTAGCTTTGTACATATAATGCGTAGTGGAATCGCACATTGTAATTTAGCCTGGATAATTTATCTTCGTTGTAGTTTTCAGTGGACTCATTTTAGGTTGAATTTTTGCCCAGAGATGATGGTTTTTGGTGTAGTGTGTATTATGTTTGAATTGATTTATTTTCAGTGTAGTTATAATTCGTATTGGGTAAGGGAATGCATATCTTGCATATAATTCGTAGGTTTCGACATATATTTCGAATCGAACCAGGACTGCATGACTTTAAATATAATACGTAGTTTTTAACGTATAATTAGTATCGAACTAAGATTAGTATGAAATAAATCATTCGTAACGGCCTATCCTAGTGCTTTTTTTCTGCCAATAACGCAGTTTAAATAGCAACGGCTTGAAGTAAGAAACGCAAGAATAGGATTGCTAGAGAAATACACCTGGCGGGAATAGGTCAAGGGCCAAGGAATAAAAAGCCAACGAATGCTAGCCGAAGTACTGCTCCTATCAATGTTGGAAGTGGAACTAACAGTCAGGTAAACATCTTGTCAGACCCACAAATGTGTATTAAACAGGATTCAATATTTCCCGACCGATAACGATTTTCTTGCATACATCTGATGCACAGGATGACAAGTCTATTGAGTCCAGCTCAGGTGATGAAAAGACTTGTAGAACAACTGAACAAGGACCCTGATGTACAATTATACTGGTGGTCAAGAACTGTCTTTCGAGCCTCAAGCCTCCCATGTAGATATAAAAACAAAGACAAGCTGTAGTCTGTTTGGAGTCTTAACCTGTTGTTGGTCCCGTGGAACTCTTAAAAAAATGTTGTAAATACATTTCAGCCATTTAACATACATTAGTCTAGTGCTGGGTTTGGTTCAAAAACCGAACCAAACCGAAAATTACCGAACCGAACCGAAAATTACCGAACCGAACCGACATTTCGATTTAAAGGAAAATGAAACCGAAAACCGAACCGACTTTTCGGTAAACCGACATTCAGTTTCGGTTCGGTTTCGGTTTTACCAACATTGTCGGTTTTTGTCGGTTTTGGTTTGGTTTTGTCGGTTTTTGTCGGTTCGATTTGTCGGTTTTTGTCGGTTCGGTTTGTCGGTTTTTGTCGGTTTTTATCGGTTTCAGTTCGGTTTTGTCGGTTCGGTTTTTTTCGGTTCTCAAAATGAAAACCGAACCGATATAAATCGGTTTGGGTTGAGATCGGTTCGGTTTCGGTCGGTTCGGTTTCGGTTCGGTTTCGGTTTTCGGTACAAAAACCCAGCCCTACATTAGTCTGCTATCAGCTATGCATTATGTGTACTAGTAGTTCATGACACTATAAACTGAAGAGTTAGGATCATTTGCATCAAATAAAGTAATAATGTGTAGCCAAGTGAAAATTCGTAGAACATGAATCACTGATTTTATAATGCGTAGATTTGTAGGCAAAATTCGTATGAATTACGACCGAGTACCTAATATTCGTAGTACAACCCATATAATGCGTAACGAACAAATGGATTGGGTGCGCTGAATCGAATTATCCTATTCAAAATACGGAGCAACATACATGGAGCAAAATGCTGAGCTACATAAATGTGATGACTACAACAGATGGACTCGACCTCAGCTAAAACCTTGGAGAGAACATATGGTATATGACATTCAAAACCACAGCTCTTAGGATGGATCAGCAATAGGTTGATTCACTCCTTGCATAAAGCTCGAGCATGCCCTTGGTACTGCATCAAGTCTGAACTAGTTGATTCTCCTTCACATCGCCCACTTTGCAAAAAAGTCAGCTCCAACATTGTCCATCGAATCCGCCATGATTACAGCTTCAATAATCTCTAACCTGGACAGCAACTTTAAGCACTGTAGTATTACTTTTTTCTCAAGCCTCCCATGTAGATATAAAAACAAAGACATGTTTGGAGTCTTAACCTGTTGTTGTTCCTGTGGAACTCTTAAAAAAATGTTGTAAATACATTTCAGCCATTTAACATGCATTAGTCTGCTATCAGCTATGCATTATGTGTACTAGTAGTTCATGACACTATAAACTTAAGAGTCAGGATCATTTGCATCAAATAAAGTTATAATGCGTAGTCAAGCGAAAATTCGTAGAACATGAATCACTGATTTTATAATGCGTAGATTAGTAGGCAAAATTCATATGAAATAAGACCGAGTACCTAATATTCGTAGTACAACCCATATAATGCGTAACAAACAAACAGATTTAGAAGAAATTCCAAAATACTTGATGCAGTTGAAATAGAATCCTTGAGTGGTGATTGATTGGTACCAATTTTATCATGCCTTCAAACTAGTGTAGCATTAGTTGTTAACAATGCAGGTACGAATTATACATGTGTGACTGTTGAATGTAAACATGATTGACGAAAAATAGAGAACACACATCCATAAACTAGTTGAATCATTGGTACAAACCAACAAATCAACTGATTAAGCCCTACTGCTTCAAACCCTAAATCGGGGAAGAGTTCGATTTGAATGTTACATACCGTAAAAATTGTCGACTTTCTTAGCTTTTGTGTACACGTTTTTCGAGTTGTTCGCCATTGACGACGTTGAATCGCCGAGAGTCGCCTTTGGTCGCTGGGAGTGGGTTGCCGAGAATCGCCTTTTGTCGCCGAGGTTGATACGGGTCGTGCTACGGGATTATAGTTGAAGATTGTGATTTTTGTGTTCCCAATTTACCCTTAATAGCCTAATTATCCGAGATTTAAATACGAATTATGAGGAAAATATGATTTATTTTCAGCCATAGATCTGATTAGATGGAGGGTTCTGATTTTTTCTTATTTCTCATGTAATATCCCTTCTCGTGGGATCTCAACCCTTAATTGATATGTCAAAACCATCAACGTAATTTTACAACAATTAGTAAAATTCGCTTTCACTATATTGTCACCATTTTTCTGAAACAGATGATTTTATTATCCAATTATTAACAAAAGCAATGACTTTACAAAAATGAAACGAATTCCATAAGAAACAATAAAGAGAAATAGGACATATACAATCTTTAACACATTCATCATCATCAAAATAATGTTTCTCTAGAGTCAAGTTCCACCCCAAACTACACCCAATTCTCCCAAGAGGCTCCAAGCTGGTGCTGAGAATCAGAGGTGCATCGGGGATGGCTGGCTTCCGTGTTTAGCTGGCAGATGTTCGAGATATGAGATATCTCTATTTTCCTTGCCTAGTTTTCGGCGGCACGAACTTGACTTGTCATATTGGATACCAGGAAGAAGATTTTACAGCCTTAGCTGGTTGGACATCTCGTTCGTGGATAGCTAGCTATGGACGGCGGTCAAGGTGGTCATGCCGTTTGCTCTAGTTTTGATGCTCTGCTTCTTCCTCGCCTTCTGCGTCTGCACCATATAATCCATGATGAGCTCCTGGTAATATTATGATATTTGAGGTTGCCAGATTGCTTAGAATATGACTATGCTATGTGGTTGCTTGAGTGCCCCGTCCCACTATGATCACCATCATTAATTTACTATATGCCTTTCACTCTTGCCCATGGCTCACATCAGATTCTACAGCCCAAGGGCACATCTGAAAAGATCTAGGCACAAGTTCAAGTTCCCTCACTGCAACTCTGGATAACACTTCTGTGTGTTTGCCCACGGTAGCATACCTATATCGCTCAACTTCCATATTCATCTGCTTTATTGAATAGCTTCTAGAAATACTTGATATACATGTTCAAGCCGATTCAAACCCAGCACACCTATTTGCTCAACCCAATGGCTCTCGGTGCTAATTTACTTGTGGTATTAATAAACTGACAAAACAAAGAATGTTGAAGATGTAAACTGGTAGACCTCAATGCTTATATACGCAACACCCAGCAACTGAGGGTGCTGCAGGATCACTGAAAAAATTTGTTTGCTTCATCCTGAAACCTCTGAGCTATCTCATGTGGGTCCTGACCAGAAACCTGCTCAACTAGCCTGCAGTTGCAAAGATGTTAGTAAATCAATGAGTTGTCTATCAGTTGAAAATTTATAAAACTAGCGAAAAGGTGGAAAACCCAAGACCGAACACTCCTGAATGTCTACAAAATATTTGTACCTGGGTGATCTAGATGCAGGCATGCTAGAGTATGTTGCAGAAGCTTTCTGACTATATTGAACTGAAATAAGACCAGGTTCTGGTGCCGATGAACTAGGAGACCCATTGACAATTGCATGTGAACTACTTCTATTTGAAATACCTGCCATAGAATAAGAGTTAGACGGGCTGAAGTAGAGCCATTATATATACGTTTGTGTTATCAATGGGTCTCTGATGAGACAGGACTACAATAAAAAGTAACATACAAGAGTTACTGCTTAGTGGTTATTGGTCCGAATCAGTTTAACTTACAGGATTGGATAATACTAATAGTTTCTGCCAAGTTAGCTTTGCCACCGTCAATAGTTATATATGAGAAAAATATCAATATCCAGTTTCATCAACTATCTTTTGATGATAGATGATGTACACATTGAACAAATATATTGTCATATCGGGAATACATGAAGTCAATGAAACACCAAACACATTTCAAAAGATTCAATGAGAAACATATTGTGCACAAAACTCCAAAAAAAAGTATTGCAGAATGAAGTAGCAGTGAACAGTGAACAAACAGACACGCCGGGTAAGATTTGTACTGAATAAAACAAAAATCATGTGCAACTTGTATATATATGAAAGCCATGGAATGACAGAAATGAACGGACTGAAGTGAAAGGCTACAGTTACTGAATGCACCATAATATCTTGCGGTCTAGATGATTGGTACAATCTGGAAAATATAAACATGAGTTGCCAAAATAATCAGCCAGATCACTTTTGGCATATGTAGGAGATCAACAATCATAATCTGGGGCTAGAAGGCATCCTACTTTACAGGATTAGAATGTTCAGCAAAGATGACAGGGACATTGAAGAACTTAATAGGAAATGTTTGCCAGCAAAACAAAACTAAGTCATTTAATGTTACCCCAATGGAAAGAATTTAAAGCTAAGAGTAATGAACTAACGATAGGTTTGAGATTTACCTTGAAGAAGAATCACGAAACAAAAGACGATAGTAAAAATGATGGCAAACAGGCTATTGCTCGAAGAGGATGGCTTAGCAGATTTCATCTTCTTCAACGCCTTGATTCGTTCAGTTCTGACACGCTTTAACACAGTTAATTCTGCAATCTCCCTGATAAGTTTCTGATCAGCAGCATCAAGTGTTGGCCCTCTTGGTGGTCTAGGTGGCTTAGGAGCCTTCTTATTACTTGTTTTCTTACATTTTTCTTTCACCGATCTCTTCTCATCTGCATCCATGCCTTCCAGCTTTACATCAATTACCACATTCTCTACCAAATCAGCATCATAATTCACCAAGGCGCCACACAAGCTAGCCCGGTAGTCACCGTGAACAGATCTTTCGTCTTCCCTCCCACTCCTGCCGCTTTCAAGATCAACTGCAAAGTCTTCTCCATTTGAATCACTTCGATCCATTACAAGGGCACTCAGTACTCCTAGTTGCTCCCACCTCCAATCAATCAACTAAGATAGCGCCACCGACACTAAACTAAACTACTACAAACACCAGAACATCCCACTTCTAGATTCAAATTGTATAAACCAGTGCGCGAGTGCCGCACTTCCTCTTCAACTGGCAGCCACCACAAACACTATAACTCTCGTCAATTGTACACAATCAAATCACAATAATTCAAAATATTGTACTTTGTTTCTCCAGGCAGGCACATGAGCTCATCTGCAATTCACAAAAGTAATCAAAATTTAAATAAAAAAACCAAAATTAAACTTTAAACAGCAAATCAATCAACCACAGTTCATAAACAAAGCAAAAACACGCTAAACCAGTAAAGCCCTAAGAAATGCAATTAACAAATTATAGAAGCAATTATAAACCTGAAAGGCCAATTCAGTGGCGCATGTGATCTGATATCAACGAATGAAAAGAGAAGCGTCGGAAGATGATAAAAAATATATTACCTGAAACAAACAGCAGATCCGAAGCGTACGAATTGAGTTTTATGTATGAAATCGATGGAAACAGAGAATAAAAAACCAAACACTCGAATGTGCAACGATGATTTGTGAATTGAAAAACGCGAGAGATGCGGATGGATCGCGGGCGAAGAGGATGAAGAAGAAGGAATCAATCGAGAGAGATTTTATATATGGATGAATCTCTCGGCGACTCATCACTCAGACAAACTGCTACGCGTTTTATAATATTTTTATTTACAATAACGTGTTGTTTGCTGCGGCGGAAAAAAAAAAAGAAAGTTTATTTGATTTTGACTAGGAAAGAAAAAGATCCGGTACAAAAGTTGATTTTTACTTTTTCGTATAACATATAATCATAATCATTGATTTTATGATTTGAATAGATTAGATTAAATCTTGATTGTTGGTGCATTTTCTTGGTGACGAATTATAAAATGAGTCTGACTAACTATGTCGTCTTTTTCATTTTTCGGCTGGAAAAGTGACGAATTATAGGTTGATTTTGTAGAACTTTGTATTTTGCATCAAAAATCAATTTTTTACCAGATCTTGACCCTAATAAGGAAAGTTGAAAATTAGAAATTGAGAAAAAAAAGTGTAAGTACATATTTTTATTAAAAAAATACAAACAAATGACAGCATTTGATTTGAGCATTTGGACGGATGAGATTAAATCTCGTTTATGGTTAATTTTTCGGTAAGAATTATAAAATATTCTTGACAAACTATGTCATTCTTTTGGTTTCTCGGTGGCAAATTATAACACAGTTTTAACGAACTTTACATTTTGCACCAAAAATATGCTTTGCACCTAATCTTCCCTCTAGAAATTAAAATTAAAATAGTTTTTGGAGAGAATTTGAGTATCAAATTCATTTTTTGTTATACTATTATGAACAACATTTTTACTTTATATTTTTATGAAATACATATACCGTATCTTGAAGCACATGCCAGATTCGGCACCTCTCCAGGATTCGAATCTGAGATGTAAAGATCCATGATGAACTCCTTAACCAACAAACTACCACCCTTGTTGACAACATGTTGGCAGGTGTGTCTTAAACGCGTTAAAGCACACGTCTACGACGTGTTGTGCCCTTCAAATCCACAGGTGTTTGCTTTGCTTGATGCGTGGAGGTGCGTGTATGCGATCATGTGGTTTCAAGATAAAGGTGATCATTTATGGCATGTGCTTCAATGTGGACGATTCAAGTATCAATCCGAGTTGGTGCGTTGCGTGGCCGTGCTCAAAAGTCTAGAAATTGTACCCGAGTGATACATGTAATACAAATACATACAAAAATACAAAATATATGCGTGTAGTACTTAGTTTGTATGAGATGTTATAACTCTCGATCAAAAAATTGCCTTTCTAAATAACATTTAACGGAAAAGAGTAAATTGCGACTCGATTTCCCAAATTATGGGAATTAGGATTCAATATGAGAAAATTGAAAAAAAATTCTTGCCTATAAGGGTGTGGAATTTTCCAAACCAATTCGTGAACTATTGAATATAATTAAATACTTTAATAAACTACAATTTGTTATAAATATTATACTATACATTGGATTGACTCTATAATTAGCCATGTTGTTTATTGCTAGTCCCTATTTTTAGCCATATGTATCAATATATATGTGTTATTTGCATGAGAATATAGGATAAAAAGAGCACGCATTTCTCTCTACCATTCTCTCTTTACAAGTTCTCTTACATATGACATTTGTATTTTTCGTATAGTCAAAAACAATTTATAGTGATGACCGGTGTCGAACCCAAGGGAGCAATTCGATTATGCGCTAGGAGAATCAAGTTTTCAACTTAGCTATTCCTTCAAATCGATTATGAGATGGTTTCCAATTTAAAACTAACAATGAAATGGTTTCAAGGGGGGGGGGGGGGGGGGGTTGTTCAATTCAAAGAGAGTTTCGAGGGGTTACTCCCCTCCTTGGCATTTCCCAACGATCATGTACACAAGAGTTAAGTCATTCATTGGTGTTAACTGGTTTAGAACCAAGCTTAGACTAAGATAGATCAATTATCACGTGAGTCTAATCCTAGTCAAGCCATCCTAATTAGAACCTTACTTAATCAAGATATTGATTCACTCTATAGCACTATTATCCTTGAAACACCTCACAAGGTAATAAATGCTATAGGCATTAAGCTTTAGTTAACCTCACATCCATGCATTTACTCTCATAAACACTAGATGAGATCATTTCCACCATATCCAAATCATCACTATGCATTTTCAATACTTAGATCAAATTCTAAGACTAACATGTCACATAGGCATTTTATCAAACACTTGGTAACATGTCATGAATAGAGCACTTAGTGAAAATGAAATCAACACCATAGATTGTATATTCAATGTGTATACATGATCATAGAGTACCAATGAGGTTTGCAAAACCCTCAAAACCCCAGGAGACTACTCACACATCATGTAAGACAACATGGTGTGAGTATGATTTATAGCAACAACAAAGAGAATTGAAGAAGGATATGAGTAAGATGTTTAGTCCTAATGTCTTCCTTTGATCTTCACTTCTCCTTGGTTGGATGATGATTGATGACCTTGATTCACCCTCTTTTTCTGGAAATTTCCCCCCAAGATGCTAGCTCTCTAGGTCAAAAACCCCTCTTTCTATTTATAGCCTCGGGTGAAAAATGCACTGTAGCAGATTTCCTTAGATTATTACCTGGGAAGCTGCGCCCCAAGTGGAGTGGTCCATACACAGTGGTGAGAACGTACCTAGACGACCACGTGGAGCTTAGCATTGAGGGAGGAAAATCAATGGTGGTCAGCGGGCAGCGCCTTAAGCATTACCACGTCCTGAAGCACCGGGAACCACCTGACGACATTGATGATAACCTACTTCTCGGGAAGGGATCTCAACAAGGGACTTCTCGAGAATGCTTCTAGTCCTATCTCCCTAGCTATGTCTCGCCAAGACGTTAAACTAGGCCTCTTCGGGGAGTAACCCGCGCTGTAAGTATTCGTTAGTTGCATTTTTCATTTGCATTGTGTGTGTGGACATTTCACCAAATCATTGCCGACAAGAGTTTTCAAGAAACTTGTAAATGACATCGAGATGTGCAGTTTGAAAGACATACCAGCTTGAAGGAGAGCATTAAAACTGTACTCTTTTTCCTAACTTGGTTTTTATTCATTTTTTGTTTTCCAAGTCAAGATTTTAACGAGGCAGTTCATATGATGTATACATCCAAAGGACAGTACGAATCATCCAAAGAGGAAATGTTATAAATATTATATTATACATAGGATTGACTCTATAATTAGCCGTGTTGTTTATTGCTAGTCCCTATTTTTAGCCATATGTATCAATATATATGTGTTATTTGCATGAGAAAATATGATAAGAAGAACAAGAATTTTCTCTCTACCATTCTCTATTTACAAGTTCTCTTACATACTCCGTTTGAGTTCCTCCACATCCAATATTTCACAACACAATTAGTTTATTCCACACATTTGACGTATCTCTTCATTTTACAAAAATGTTCTTTTTTTTACTCAGACATATCATGAAAGACAATTTGATTACAATATTGACTACGTTAGATAATGTTTTCCATAACTAGGGACGCTGATTGCTGTTCAACCTGTATTGGTTATAGTTTAATTATTTCAATTATTTTGACTCTCATTGAGGTTGAAATCCATTCAAATTTGACTTTTTTTTGTTCTTTAAATTTAATCCTGCTTTAAAACTATATGGATTTTTAAAATATAAACTTGTGTTTTTGTTTTGTTGTTGAAGATAGCTGGAAGGATTTGTGGATATGCTATCCTTGCCAGAAACGCTTTCAAGAAAATTATTTTTTAATTTCGGTAGGCCTTAATTTGAGTTCCATAATGAAGGCGACTCTCCCAAGGAAAACTTTTTTTTTTGTCAAGAATAAAAACTCAAGATGGCCACCCTTATCGGTAATAATAATAATAATAATAATAATAATAATAATAATAATAATAAAATACATTGCCACTCTTGTTAAAGACGACTTTTATTAAAATCTGTCTTTCACAAATATTTTGGGTTTGAGTGGCGAGTGTCACAAAACAGCCAAACGGAATAGTTTTTCTTTTGTTTTTGAAAATGCTTATGCAAAAGTGCATTTGGAAAGAGATGATAAATTGTCAATAAATCTTTAAATTTTGGAAAATAAATTTTCCATGCTTGAAAATCTACAAATTGTTTTCTCTATAAACTCATTTGATTATACTTAACCATCATGAAGGTCTAATATCTTTTATTTATTTAACGAATACATGATTTTCTAGAAGCTTTCCACCGACACACAAGACATCTTATTAATTGAAGATGCATATTTTTTTCATGTGGAGGGGAAAGATGTGTTCCACAATGAACTGAATTAAAGCTTTTACACCGACACACAAGACAAGACATGTTATTAATTGAAATAAGATCATCAAAGAGTGATATCTTTAGGACGCACGTGGTAGCTTGGTGGAAAGGCGCCATACCCGACACAAGAGTGTTCAGAGTTTGATAAATCCCTCTAACAAACTAATTTTAATCCATAACCCCAATAAAAAAAGAGTGATATCTTTGGCATTTAAGAAGGAACAGTTACACATCGTGCTCCCATTAAACTCATTGTATTGCTATTTGTGTACCCTACAACACGTCGAGGATTAATTTTTACAAATAAACAAGAATTTTGTTTGGTCTCCGTTGATGTATTTAATATGTATAAATTTACTTGGTTCCCTTATAAGAGTGTATTATTCTACGAGGGGTTAAAGGTAGTTTCGTCTTTTGATGAGATTATCAAGTATCAATTGTCGAACAAACAATACATGGGCTGGCATAGGGGTGGGCGTCCAGACCCGAAGACCGAAAAAAAAACCGAACCGAACCGGAAAAAAACCGAACGGGTCGGTTTTTATCGGACCGAAAACCGGACCGAAAAAAACCCGAACCGATTCTCAAAATTCGGTTCGGTCTCGGTTTTGATTTTTCCTCGGACCGAAAGACCGAACCGAACCGAATATATGTTTTTCTGTCAATTTACAGAAAAAGACCGAAAACTCAAAAAAAGACCGAAAATTCGTAAAAAGCCCGAAAAAAGACCGAAAATGACCCCCAAAAAAAAGACCGAAAAAGACCGAACCGAACCGAAACCCGAAAATCGGGCTTTGATCGGTTTTTAATTTCAAAAAGACCGAAACCGAACCGAACCGAATTTTCAGGTTTCGATTCGATTTTCACAAATTTTGGGCTCGAACCGACCCGAGCCCACCCCTGCTGGCACACGTGAGTTCGATGACCCTGATCTAATAAGTCGCATATGGTTTCTACCGAATAGTGGCAGGATAGAGCTTGAATTTTTTTTTAAACCTGCTGCCCCATAAAAGTAGAGTAGGGTCATGACTTTTTGATCACCGATGACCCCTTTTATTACAAGAATTTTTTTACCATGGTCCTCCTATCCTATCCTATGTGAGTGTCCTAGACTCCATCACGGCACATCACCTCATGCTCCTTTCACTTGGACACCCATAGTCAATTTAACAACAGTATATCACTAAAAAACAAAAACATTTATTTGAACCCCATCTGGTTCTCAAATCAAACATACCTCCATGATAGCTTGAGTTTTTTTTATTATTAATATACTTTCAAATATGATCCATTTGAGTTTGTAATTTCAATTCTGACCTGTTTTTAATAAGATCGGATTCTCGAGAACCCATGTTTTCCATTTTCTCAAAAATCGATTTCTCAGGAACTGGTTAGTTATGTTTTAAAACTAACTGGACTCCCAGGATCCGGTGTTCGTCAAACCGAGATGAGGTGGATTAAGGGCGAGTACGTGGATGCCACGCAATACCGGATCCTGAGAATCCAATTTTGTTAATAACACCGGTTTTCGGGGATCCGGTGTTTGGCGAAATCAAAATCCGCCATAGCGACTTCTTTCTCCTCCATTCCTTCCGGCCTTCAAAATCCGACAGTACCCATATGTACGTTAAGTACGATGGGAAGCTGCTCGTAGCGTGCTCTTTGGACGCAAACAATGGTGTTTACCTGTTGCGTTTGCTTTGGTCTAGAGTGAAAACACCTCCAGCTGGAGTTGGTTCATGAGATGCATTTGCGATGGTGTCACTTCACGTCAAGGCTTGTGCGTGATCTTCGAAAGGCACGGTGGAATAATGGCTGCTATGAAAGAACCAGAATGGTCATCTCCTATGGCTTACCATCGTATCTGCGTTAGGCACTTCCAGAGCAACTTTAACACGAAGGTGAAAGACTCTTTTTTGAAGAAAAAACTTGGCAAAGTAGCATATGCCAAGAAAGAGTACAAGTTTGCACAAGAATATAAGGAGCTAATGATACTATTGAAAGACAGACCTGACATTCGAATGTGGTCACGCAATGTGGACGTTCAGTTATGGTCTTTGGCAAAGGATACTGGTGGTATGAGATGGGACTCAATGACCACGAACGCTTCTGAATCGTTCAACGACGTTCTCAAGCACGGACGTGATTTACCAATTTCAGCATTGGTTATGTTCACGTTCAAACAGTTGAATAAATACTTCAACAAGTGTCGTTATTGTTACGACAACACGGATTCAGCTTTTGCACTTAAGGTTCACCAGAGGTTGGAGGTACTCCGACAAAGGGCACAGTATCACAAAGTCATTATTTTTAACCCGTCCTGCGGAATTTATTAAGTTATCACGGGAATTAAGCATCATAAGTGGCAAGTTTGCCTACCTGACAGACCATGTGGCTGTGGAAAATGGACGACACTTCATTTTTCCCGCAGTCATGCAATTGCAGCTTGTAAGTTCGCGCGCGTGGTTTCAGCAACTTTGTGCCTCATGAGTATACACCTGAAGCTTACAACATGACTTGGAGTTACCATTTCACTCCATTGCTTCATGCTGACTTCTGGGAATCCTATGTGGGACTTTCTCATGTTCCTAATCCTCACCTCAAACGTGGAAAAGTTGGTAGAAATCCGACATGGTGAAGGCGTAATGAGATGGACCAGAGGGATGTCGGTCAGTCCAGTGCTCAAGGAGAGGCTTCCTCATCACAACCCCTGAAAGAAGTCAAAGATGCAAATTATGCAAGCAAATTGGCCATAACAAAAAGGCTTGTCCATTCGATAATGCGAGCTAAACCCAACATCCAAGTATCTGTATTACTTTTCTAGTTCACTTATATCGTTGTTCAACTTTCTTTTCTTATGGTCAACTTTTAATGAGTTTGAAATACTTATTTAATTAATTTTAATCTAATCCGTAATTAATTGTGATCAACAACAACAAATAAAATTTTCGCCAAACACCGGATTAACGTAAACCAATTTTATCAATAAAACTGAATTCTCAGGATTCGGTTTTACGTGGCATACACTTACTCGCCTCTAATCCACCTCATCTCAGTTTGAGGAACACCAACACCGGATCCTCGAAATCCGGCTAGTTTGTAACTACCGATTCCTGAGAAACCGGTTTTTGGAAAAATGGCAAACACCGATTCCCAAAAATCCGATCTTATTAAAAATAGACCAGAATTGAAATTGCAAACTCAAATGAATTATTTTTGAAAATGCAAACTCAGGTCATTTAAAAAAAAACGCGACCTCATTGAATAAACCCAGATAGATGCTTTTCTTATTTGAAAAGCAAGCAAGTATCTAAGATCACTTGAGCTGTGAATAATACACGCTCAGCATTATTTCAGAATTTATATACTGGTCTTTTCATTATATAATATACATCATCTATTACAATATATAAACATTGCTCTTACAATGGATGCTAGCGATTCTACACATGTAAATACATGTTACCCTAATTCTAACCCACAAGTTTCAGCTGCCAAGTCTCGCACATTCGTCTAACTCTCTACATTTGTCAAAAACATCACCGCTGTAGATTGCACACATTCCCCTTGCCCGAGACTCAAAAATTGTGTTTTTTGTATCCACATATTGAACCAGTCATCCCTATAAAGGTGGAGGCCACGGTCAAGGAGGGGCAAGTGCTTGGCTATACTCTTCAGCCAGCACATTTTGTTTGATGGATCCTGCCAACATTGTGAACAAGGTAAATACAAAACATTTCACAAATTCACATAAAAATATATAAATTCTGACATCTTCTGTGCTTTATTTATGTGAGTGTAACAAAATGTGGAACATCCTATCCATTAAGAAAACTCAGAAGAGTGTAAAAGACAAGGTAGTGACTATCCAACTTCATTAAGTAAAGTCATGAGGCTGCCACATCCTGAAACTAAATAATAATCTTGAGCATCTACCAAGGGGTACATGACAAAGAAGCCAAAAAAACTTACAGTTATGTTCGACAGGTTAAGACCAACTGTGATGAATGTGCTATGTTCCTTATTCTAGCCCTACAACAAAAACTGCTATAATCAGTGAAAACCAACTTACCTAGTCTTTGTTTTATGAAAGCAGCACATTCCGGCCCACTACTTCTTTCAGCATAAGTCACTATATCATGATACATATCATATGTAGGTTGAGGTCCTCCATCCTTCATCCATTCGAGCACCTATATATCATGTTAAACATCCTTGTTATGGTGATACACAAACAATAGTTTGGTTTTAACAGCCAGCAGCAAAAAAAAAACAGAAGGGAACATAGAACTGCATCGTTAGTCCATATTGTTTAGAAAATTAACTATTTAATTAATTTGGAACAATAATGAAAGATACACTGAAGTTCAGAATAATAATTCTTCTTTCTGAATAGAGGCGTCATTAAAGAGGCCATATCGGCGATTGTATTCATTTATGACAATAAATCTGATACAAGCCTTGTAAGCAGATCACAGCGGTGATTTGTAATTGGAGGAATTTAATAAGCCATTAAGCTGTGAATGGAGCACTTATAGTCATCACTATAATAACCTCTCATCTAATGGTTCCATCTCATTTCCGGCTGCTTATATCAAAAGCATTAGTATTGAATACCTACCACCTTGTACGAAATGTTTTTACCAAATATACTGACAAAGTTGTTACCTCAATATACTTTCTCCAATTTCCCACTGCTAATAGATTCTTTAGGAATAGAGAATATGTAAAACTGTTGATTTGAGCACCTGAAGTGACCACCTTGTAGAAAAACTGCCATGAAAGCAGAAGAAGAATAAATCAGCAATACACATGAGTAGAAAAGCGTATGTATATAAACTTTTGGAAATGTCTTTTTTTTTCTTTCTACCAGACACTTGCTAAAGCAGATAAAAATGACACAACATCACTAATGCACATGATTCCAACAGCCTTAAAATTAGCTTCTATCAGTGGACACAAAACAATATAGATGAGCAAGTACCTTAACCATAATATCGCTTTTCCCACTTTTTCCAAGGATATGCAAAAGCTGATTTATAAGCCCAACAGAAATTACAGGAAAGGATGGCTCCATCAACTCAACAAGGTCAATTGTTGTCTTCCAATCTCGTAACCTTTAAAGAATCAGGTATCACATTCCGTTCATTGAAAACGATTCTAAAAGGGGAGAAATTCACAGCTACAAGAAATATCCAAACCCCAAAGAAACAAGCAATCTATAAACTGGGGCAAAAACTCTCACTATGAGCGTTTTTCACTTATGCCAGGTAACACACCACAACCAATCTGGACGCTGAGAATTGATGTAATGAACAATTACTGTGCACAGTGTATGAGAACAAAACCCTTTGATTTGAATATTATATGCTTAATGACAACCTAGTATCTGTGGAGTAAGACTCAAGAAGTTACAATTCTTCATTTAAACAATCTTTGCATGAAACTAAAAAAAAAAAGAAACTGCAAGCATCCAGCTACAAGAAGAAGCAAAAATTAGGGGACAACTAGAAAGTTACCCGCATCGTGAAACAAGAATGGAAGTAACTTTTTACATTTATGCAGTCTCTCTCACGCAAAACTACTTAGGTGCAGAGTACTTGATTAGTGTATCCTAGTGTATCATAACAAGCACAAAACTAAATATAGTACTAGGGAATACAACACGTGTCTAAGAGCATTTCAATCTCTTATATGCGTTTATCGATACATAGAAGATACGTTGTGTTACACGCATAACTTAAAACCCCTCTTCATGTCCCAAGGAGGAACTAAGAAGTATAGGTTAATGATGCCAAATTATTATGAAGCATCAAAGATAGAAGGTGCAAAATAACTTTAGATATTCACATAATTAAAGAGAGGCTAAAGCGGATTATCAAGAACTCACATGCTACAAGCAGATATCATTTCATAAAACACAGCATCAGTGAAAGAGATATTTCTCTCACGCATTAGCTTTGCTAGCACAAGTACATTGGCTGGATTGCCTCCTTTGATAAAGGCTCTCATAATAGCAGAGCATGCAATAGAATCTAGTTGTACATTACTAGTTTCCATTTCATTAAATAGTGCAATTGCTTTCTCCCAATTCTCTGCACGGATATAGATTCATTAGAACTCACACCAAAACAATAGGAAAAGATGAAGCTCAAAGATTTACCAGCTCCGTTGTACGCGTTAATAATGGAGGTATACGTAATAACATCAGGAATACAACCAGCCATCTTCATATTAGCAAGCTCAGACTCGAGTTTTTCAAGTTGGCCCTACACATTATGTATGGTAAAAGCAAAAAAAAAAATCACATTAAATAGAAGGGAAGAAACAGATCATGCGCGGTATAAATTAAAAGCATTTACAGAATACAGCACTTGCCTGTTGGCCATAGGCAGAGATGACAGATGAGTAAACTTCTTTCGATATGGGAACTGCTAGATCAACCATCACATTAAATAGCTCAATAGCCTCATTGTACTTTCCAAATTTACAGCAACCACTAATGAGCACATTAAAAGTAACAGAATCAGGTTTGACTCTCTTGGTTCCCATAGACTTGTATAAACTTAAAGCTTTGTCATATTCTCCCACATTTAGAAAACTGCCGATAGCGGCATTGTATGCTACTGTGTTCAACGCAATGCCACGCAGCTTGGCTGCAGACAGTATTGTGTCAATGTCCACTTTTCTGCCACAGCGTCCCGAAGCAGCTAAGAGGGTACAGATGGAGACAACATCAGGCTGGACCCCTTCTCTTTCCATTTCACGCAAAGTTTCAACAGCTTCAGCAAGCATTCCATTGGCACCATAAGCATCAATAAGTGCATTATAGCACACTAAATTAGGCCTCAAATTGTTGTTCTTCATCATTTTATATATCTCACGAGCTTTTTCTGGTTGTCGTGAGCGTCCATAAGCACTAAGCAAAGATGTATAAGATACAACATCTGGACGAAGTCCTTTTTGTTTAATCTCATTAAACACTGAGAAGGCCTCCTCACTCATCCCACGTGAAGCATATGCCCCAAGTAAAACATTATAAGATATAAGGCTAGGTTTTAAACCTTCTGCAAGTATGGTGTCAAAAACGGCCTTGCAATTCTCAATCTGACCGCAAACGGAATACATCTGAATGATAGTTGTGAAAGTCACTATATCAGGGGGACTTTCAGCTCTCTTGCCCCTCATTGATTTAAAAATATCTATTGCTTCTTCATATTTTCCCAGCTTCACCAGACAATATATGACAATGTTGAGGGTTGTAGCATCAGGGCGGATGCCGGTCCTTTTCATGAGTTCAAAATAAGACAAGGCTTTGGCATATTGAGCCCCGTTTTTATAGGCAGACAGAATGATATTATGAGTCACAAGGTCTGGCCCTACTCCATTGTCTGTCATTGTCTTGCAGACTTTCAACGCCTCTTTCCAGTTGCCACTAGATCCACATGCATTTATTAAGTTGTTATAGGTTGATCGACTTGGAGGAATCTACAACAGAAACACAGGATAAGGAATAAGAACAAAGAATAGGCTAATGACGGCGAAGCTGAATCAAGGACAAACAATAAGAAAATTGTCAAGCAAAAAGAGGTTTGCTTACATGACATATGTAACTGCAAGTTAAGGTCATGTTATAGCTTTATAATTGTGAAACTACAACTAGTTTACGTTGCTCGACTTAGTACCAATACTCTCTCTCTCTCCCTTAGCATCCTTTACTGCGGTGTATAAGCATCTACTCCTTATCTTTCCTCTCTACACAGTGCCCCCCAAAGCGCCCCAAATTCAGTATGCTCGTAACATTTTTTAGTCATACATTCTTATGGGTAACCACTAAGCTTCCTAAGAATATTTTACTAACTTTTATCAGACTACATATATGAGTACAAAATATTTCAATAAGTTGCAACAACATCCTCAATCTCATAATATGGTGAAAACTGTCAAGCATATTAAACAGCATATCAACTAACTGAAGTAATAAAGAAACTGCATCAAATGGTATACGCAATATCATTGGAGAACGATAGGTTAAGGAAGAATACAAGCACACACAGCTGCGCGAAGCATATCTTCCATAATATTCATAGCCCAACGCCATTGACCAGCTCGACCATGCACATTTATCAATGCATTGTAAGACTCAACATCAGGCTTGCACCTAACGGGAAATTCAAGATGTTAGCCGCAACAAATCAACAAGAAAAAAATACATGAACCTTTTTGTTTGTATGAGTTCCAAAGACAGTCTTGTTAACACATTTCTGACAAAGTAAAAGATGGCACATTATACATATCATACAAGCACCTTAGTTAACAAATATTACCAGAACCAGAGCAACTTTCATGGATCAAGATGTCTACTTTTTTCCAATTACCATTTAAGAATGTCATGTGTTCTGACTAAGTCAAGATTCAACATCAGTTCAGATTAAGATGAAAACAAATTAGAGCACAAGATGGAGGATGAAAGAAGAGATTCCCCTTTTTCAGCATACCTCCACTCCCGCATCTCGAAAAACAAACCACGAGCTTGATCTGTCCTATTGTGGCGAGCATGCAACCTTATCATCATATTATAGATATCAGTTCGAGCAACATAATTCTTCTGGTTTTTCATCCAGCGGAAGACATGATTACTGTGTTCAATAGACCCTCTATGCGTGATTTCCTTCAAACAAAAATAAATATTTTAATCACAAAAATTTCTTCCCTACAGCACACAAGACAAGCGAGACAAGTAATGAAGCAGAGAGTTCATACCCTAATCAGGACCGGAAAGTTTTTCCTAGCGAATCTCCCAACCCAGCGATTAAGCAACCCGTCGACATCCTCCCAATGGTTAAGCTTCAAAACATTGTTCACAACTTGAGAAACATCCCAATCCTTCTGAAACTTATCGCTCTCAACTCGAAGCCTGTACCGCCTGGGGATATCGTCCTTCTTTAATCCGCTGAGATTGAGTGACACGTCGTGAACGCCTTTGTCGTAGTCGACACGCACTTGCTTCGTCTCTTTGAACGCGTCCTCGTTTTTCGCTTTGCTGCGGATTTTGATTTTGAGGCTTGGCGGTTGAGATGCGGTGGTGTGGCGTGAGGATTGGGTTTGGATTTGATGGTGAAATGATATGGTTGGGGTTAGGGAGTGTGGGATGGTAACTGGAGTTGATAGAGTCGGCATCTGACTTGAGAGAGATGACGATGGCCGCCGCAGACTGCCGGTGAGGGAGTGTGTACGGCGGCGAAGGAGCAGCGAGAATGTCAATGGGACGGGCCGTGTTCGGTTCGTGCAATGTGCGAGTCAGCAAAAATTTGTAAGACAATTAAAAATTTCTTTTGGTTCAAAGCAAAAATTTACAAACTGTGAAATTGAAAATTTGTTTGATTGGGTAATGCATCAGATTCAAACTTCGGTGTAAAATATAAAATTCGTCAAATATTCTGCATTTAATTATTATAGCCATCGAAATCTTTGCTTGTATTTTTTTTGATAGGTGATTGTATTTTGTTCAAAAAAAAAAATTTGTTTGCACCTAATCCTTATTCCAGGGAATGCTGGACAGTAATACAACACAAAATGCTCGGAGGCCAGGGTTATTGGCCAGATTGCCCCTTTTTGAAACTCAAATAGTTCGTTTGCCCCCTTTCAAACTCAAATAACCGGATTGCCCCTTTTCTTTATATTCTCGGTTTATGATTTACCGGAAATATGATTTTTCAACATTCCCGGTTTATGATTTACCGGTAATATGGTTTTTCAACATTCCCGGTTTATGATTTACCGGTAATATGGTTTTTCAACATTCTCGGTTTATTATAAACCGGTAATAATATATTCGATTTTTTGAAAAATTTGATTAAACACCCATCTTCGATCACTATATTTATGAGCTTAACATTTGAATTTGATTTTTGAGTAAACATGAAAGTTATAGAACATTCAATTATCTTTCTAACCATACAAAGAACATCTTAAACGGATACCGGATGACGCCTCTATGAGCTTCCGAATGTTAGCTCGGACCCCCTCGGTTTCGACAAATTTTGATCGATCATCCATCTTTGGTCACTATTTTTATCAGCTTACCTTTTGAATTTGATTTTTGAGTAAACATAAAAGTTATAGAACATTCAATTATCTTTCTAACTATATAAAGAACATCTTAAACGGATATCGGATGACGCCTCTATGAGCTTCCGAATGTTAGCGGACCCCCTCGGTTTCGACAAATTTATCGATCATCCATCTTTGGTCACTATTTTTATCAGCTTAACCTTTGAATTTCATTTTCGAGTAAACATGAAAGTTATAGAAAATTCAATTAGCTTTCTAACCATATAAAGAACATCTTAAACGGACATCGGATGACGCCTCTATGAGCTTTCGAATGTTAGCTCGGACCCCCTTGGTTTCGGCAATTCGAAATTAGCCGAAACCGAGGGGGTCCGAGCTAACATTCGGAAGCTCATAGAGGCGTCATCCGGTGTCCGTTTAAGATGTTCTTTATATGGTTAGAAAGCTAATTGAATGTTCTATAACTTTCATGTTTACTCGAAAATGAAATTCAAAGGTTAAGCTCATAAATATAGTGATCGAAGATGGGTGTTTAATCAAATTTTTCAAAAAACCGAAAATATTATTACCGGTTTATAATAAACCGAGAATGTTGAAAAACCATATTACCGATAAATCATAAACCGAGAATATAAGGAAAAGGAGCAATCCGGTTATTTGAGTTTGAAAGGAGGCAAACGAGCTATTTGAGTTTCAAAAAGAGGCAATCTGGCCAATAACCCCGGAGGCCATACAAACCTGAGACCACAAAATGGCAACAGCCTAGGGAAAGAATACAAAACACTACTACAAATTTAAAATAATGCATTTATTTATAGCCATCCAAATCAAGGGATGTGCTTTGTTTGTATTTTGTTCAACAAAAAAAAAGATTGTTTGCACCTAATCCTTATTCCAGAGAATGCTGACAGCAATACAACACAAAATGCTCAGAGCCCATACAAACCTGACCTGAGACCACAAAATGGCAACAGCCTAGGGAAAGCATACAAAACACTAGGCTGATAGTGATCATTACTCAACAAGAAGTAAAAGTGTCGGAGTACAAAACCAAAGAATAACAACAGTCACCAACAGGTCCTAAGAAGCTAAGAATTGTTGGTCGGGACTCGGGGTCTCTCCAAGGATCAGAGGAATTGCATTCAAAAAGCTCCACTCCCATTTTTTTATTTTTATCCTTTGCCAGGATTGCTATAACCGATCTGCCAATTCATTGTCTTCTCTTATAACATGCTCAACCTTCCATTCCTTGATATCTTCTTTTATTACAAAGCACTCCTCAACCCTGTGTAATAAAATTTTAACATAATACACTTTGGTCTCAATAAGCATATAATCTTAACTGGTAAACAACACAAAAAGATTCCCTTCAGACACAAACCATTCATCAGTGAATGTCTTATCAAGAAACAACACAAACATACAAGTGTTACTAGCAGTCCGAGGAAACAACAGAATCCACCAACAACAGTCACATGCGAGTTCTTGGCAGCTAAGACTCCTCAAATTTATACCTCGTGGCTGTCTATAATGCTCCCAACACCATCAACAAAATCCTTCCCAAAACCCAGTGGGGTTATCAATCCAAATCACATTGAGCACAAAACAGCAGAACACCCAAAACCACCTCAAATCACATTCAGCTCCGGGCAGGCAGAGAAAGACCCGAGCGAAGCAGCCTCATGACGAACATGAAAGTTTCTAATAATAATAACAGCAAACCGATTTCTTGAACTTTGGCAGCCTCATGATTATTTGCTACGTTTATAATGAGAGCAAAAACTATCAAGCACAGAGAAACTCTTTGGACACATTTTACATTCTCAGATTGCTAGCACCAACCACTATGCCTCACACTAATCATATACAGATCCACATGAACCCAAAATTATAAAACTGAGAAAAAAAGGTTATCATAAATCATAATACATCATTTCAAAAACCCAGATCACGATATCAATAACCACAATCACGATAGGCTTTGAAGAGGAGAGCAATGGGAGCATAAACCAATACAGTGCGTTATTATACTGTAAACACAGAGTTCAGGTTCTCATTTATTTACATCCGCAATTGCTTTCAGGGACATCCAAGAAATGCATAACTTGCGCTATTTCTCTCAGTATAAACAGGTCTACTAAGTCATATAAATTGTAAAATAGTTCGGATACATACCTGAGATCAGTATCATGTAGCTGTGTTCTTTTTTGTTTTCTTGGTTAACGAATCTTTAGACACTCCTCCTGGATATAAGTTACTGCTTCTATCCCTAAATGTGAAAATAAGATACAGTAAAAAGGCATCAATCTTCAATTAGCTAAATTGGTAATGAAGTGAACGTCTCTTCACATTCACAATATAAAACTTTCAACACACACGACGCGTAGGCCGTACGGACGTTGCAGTTTAAAAAAATGATATCTACACCAATTACAACCTAGCATGTTTAACCATCCAATCAATAGCGTCACTATGTCACCTATTGGTCGATATAAAACTACGTATTATCCCGAGGATGTGTCCACAATGTCAGGTACGCAAAAATGGAATAGAAACCCGTTGAGGGCAGTTCACAAACAATTCCCACGCAATATATATCAATGGCGTCAAGTTCATACAAGTTTCTGAAGTCTTAGCAACCAAAAATGACATCAACCTCAACAAAAACTACAGCGGTTGCAAGTGACAAAACAAAGTTTATGATACCGTATATTACCTAGGCTGGCACTAACTAATACTTTTTCACGACTGAGTACTGTATCAATTTATCCCCCAAACTCAAAAAGTACAAAAAAATTTGGTCGATGAAGTATTTTACGAACTTCAAAGTTCCAACATGACTACACAATTTTTAGCAATAATCCACTTTTATTTTGAATTTTAAAACACACTCAAGGATACCACATGGCCTGAATAAACAACAACAGCGACATGGGCCTTCTAAACTATCATCTCAAATTCTATAGTAAAGGCATCCTGCCAATCGAGCAAATAAATGGAATACAGTAATTTAAGTCACTCGAGAAGAACACAATTTGAGCAGCTCGGTCAGAAAAAAAAAGGGAACAGTAGGAATTCATCAAGGGCTCTGAGTCAGGTCAATGTACTTACTCTTTACGAAGCTTAATGAGAGATCTTGGCCTTTCATATTCTTGTTTATTTTTAACAGGTTCCTTCTGGTTAGTCTTTTGTTTGTCAGCCTGCTTTGGCGCTGGTTTCCAGCTTACTTTAGTGAGAGACTCCCCAAGTAATTCAGCAATATCAGTTGCCATTGTCTCTGCCCTCTTAAAATGAGGAAATGTTTCCCTATCAAATTGGTTGGACAACCATAGGTACATAGACAACACTTGGTGTTTGGTCTCGAGCTCTAAAAGCTCCGTGTCATTGCCAGCGTGCCTTGTCGGTACACCCATTGCCAGACCAACTGGGAGCTTATTGCTAAAGGTAGAAGCAAATTTCATTAGGTGGTGCATAGCTTTTGGGTCCCGAATATTTACTGGCGCAAAGCAAAAATTAAATCTGTCCTCCAACGACAAGCCCTGGACCTTTTCCAGCATATTGGCAACCTTTTTAACATTATCATGACGACATAAGAAATATGATCCATCCAAACGACAACTTTCCCCAAACATATCAAGAAGCCGGCAGAAGGTTACATTAGGTGATCTTCCTGCAAATAATTCAACCTGCTCGAAGGAAGGAAACAGTCCAACCTTCTTCACATTATCGAACGGCTGCTGTAGGCACTCAATAAGATAATCTAAATCTTCCAAGTGCAAAGTTGTTGCAAGTCCATCAGGATAAAGACTGCCTCTTCTGCCAGCTCTACCTGCAATTTGCTTTACCTGTGAAGCAGCAACCGGAACAATTTTATCTCCATTATACTTGGAAAGGCTGTAAAAGACAACCCTTCTGATATTGAGATTCAAGCCCATTCCGACTGCATCACTTGCCACTAACACATCATATTCATTATCAGTGTCATTGAAAAGGTTAGCTTGCTGTCTACGAGTTTCAGGAGGCAAGGCACCATAGATAACACAACAACGATGATTAGTGTGTTTCTCAATAGCCACTCTTACCTCGAATATCTCTCTCCTCGAGAATGCAACAATGCAATCTCCAGAGCGAACATTCTTAAGATCCCCCAATAAAGTCTTAGCTTCTACTACTAAAGGCTTGAATCTTTCATATTGGTTTACAACCAACTCATCACCGGTTTCTGAGCAAATCATCTTTACAATGTCAAGAACACTTGGATCTCCACACAAATGTATCTCATCAGCCTTTAATCCAAGCAGAGCTCGAGTCCAAGCATGCCCTCGATAAGGGTCAGACATCATCTGTATCTCATCAATAATGGCTACATCATACAATTCATCAGTTGATACCATCTCGATAGTGCATGCGACATGATTTGAAAATATAACATACTTCTTCTCCTGGCCCGTAAGAAGACTACAATAAACTCCCTGAGCATTCACCTTGTCAAAAACTTCCATGGCGAGCAGCCTCAAAGGACTGCAATATATGCCTTTTTTGGCCTCCATAAACCTTTGCAAGGCATTGTATGTTTTACCACTGTTTGTTGGACCACAATGATATATAATCTTGCGCTTCATAGCCCGTGCAAATGGATACCATGTGTGAGGCTTTGTCAAATCTGCTGACTCAACCATGTTTTTAAACCTCTTTATCTCATCTGGAAACTCTTCCAAACAAAACTCAACAAAAATCGGGAAAATGAATTTCTCAGCTTCTTCACTTGGACCAAGTGATACCAAGTGCTTGTAGACATCTCGCGGACACCGTTTCATGAAAAATGTCCTGAACTTGCTAACAGCAGTCGGGAAAAAAGACTTCCCAATATAAATCGCAAGAGCCTGATTAGACGCCCACCCTGAATTCACAAAATATTTAAATACCTCATTCACTATATCCCACTCTTCCCTCGTTTTCTTAGCACCAGATTCAGAATTAGTCATCTCTTTATACAACTCAACCGGATCACGAAACGAAACATTATCATAATCAATGCTTTCCTCATCTTCCATTTCATCACCTGTCTCAACTTCATCATCCACATAATCATCCCAAAGATCTTCCGAATCCTTCTCAATAACAGAAGCAGCAGCCTGCTTCCAACCATCGTGTTCATCAGAATCCCCTTCAACCCCGACACTCACAGCATCCACATTATAGTCGCATTCGACCCCAGCACACTCATCCTTCACCTCCAAACTTTCCCCATTTTCAACCGAGGAACAAAACAGCTTCACATTAAATCTCTCGACACCAAAAATCTGTAGACCATGTCGAAAATTGTTGCTGCCTTTACTGATAAAGCAGCCTGTCGTGAACCAATTATTTCTGAAATTAAAACTATTATAACTAACTACATCTCTGTCCACGGCAATTCCACCTCCAATTTCCGGCCAAATTCGATTAAAGATGCAAACTTTAGCCCTCCCGTTAAAACTTCTCTTACACGAATAAGCTCGAAATAGAGCTGCTGCAGGACCTCTCGCCATTAACACATTTAAGCTTGCTCAAACCCAGCAAAAGAAACCTGTCGAGTGATAGGAAGAATTTCGAATTGAAAATTCACACCCAGTTGCAGGAGGATTCGAATTCGTGCGTAATCATACCTGGAAACGGCGAGTGAGTGAGCGAGCTGAATTTCAGGAGAAATGAGGCGATTAGCGACCAGCGTTGATCCGATAAACCCTAAACCCTGCACTACGCTTTGCTGCGAGGCGAAACGGCGGCGTTCGTCTCCTGCTAACCGACTTACTTATATATTATTAATAAAGACTTTCATAGTGCTGCTTGCTTTTTATTTTTTTTTATTTTTTTTATGGGAAGCTTGCTTTTTTTTAAGTATATATTTTGTCTTGAAAATTAAAACAAACAATTTGCATCAAACCGGGTTGACTACAAAAAATTGGGTAAGGGCCCTGTTTTAGCGGCCCATTTGAATGGGCTACAAATCAAGCCCAAACAGGATGAAATTCAAACTCGACCGCCAGAAAAATCTCCTCATCTTCTATTTTCCAGATCTTAAAAAAATTAAATAAAAATTTCAAACGAAACCCTCCGATTTCCCCTCTCGGAAATCCGTTCAATTATTTCCCGATTAATCTCCGGCGAGACTCGCAAACGCAAAGTGATGGCGCCGATTGCACCGAAGGTGAGGATCTCCAACCCGACGAACCGGTACAAGCTGGCGATGTCAGTTCAGGAGAAGGCGGAGCGCGAAGCGGAGGAAGCGGCGCGTCCGCTTCAGAGGACGATTGACGAAGTTTACGCGGAGGTTCGAGCCATGAGAGCCGAGCTGAGAAACGTGACGCGGGCGCAGAGGGAGATTATGGCTTACATGCGCGCTCATCCGCAGAATCAGAATCAGCCCCAAACTTGAAAAATCCGGTTTCAGATTCCTTGATCTCTCTGTTTATCTATTTTGATTTAGACATGCTTTTAGTTAGTCGTGAGAGGCTTAATGATGTTTTGTTAAGTTTTGGATCTTAAACACTTTGATAAGTTTGGATATATTAATGTTATAGCACTGACTATTGTGCTTCTTGAGATTTCTGGTTATCTTTTGATGAGTTAGCGGCTGGAAAATTGCGTTCTTTGGTGAGGCTTGTTCATGATGCTGGTGAACGCTTTTTCAAATTTATTTTTGTTGAATACTACACTAGAAATTGTTGGTCAGCCGGTTTAGATGAATGTTTATTAAAATTAAACTCAAGTTTTTATTGTGCAAGTTAAGTTCTGTTGTGATGGTTTTGCGTATTGTGGCTTATTTATTGAATCGAGTACATCATCTGTATCTGCATAACTCTATTGTTCACATGTTATGTAATTTTTACTTGCATGTCTTGTTCTGTTTGTTGCAGAACTGATCTATTGTGCTGATTTTGAAGATTGTGGATTTGAAATGAGAAAGTTTGTAACATTTGATTTGTATTTGGTATATGTGTATTGTCTGCATCTTTCTCATTTACTTATTTATCTCTTCTTATCTTTGATTGTTCACAATCCTTATACTTGCACTTATGAGAATCATTCTGAAAATATTGTTCCTTTTTCATGTTTATGAGCCTGTTAGAGGTTGTTTTAGTTGGAGGGTCATCACTGAGAGGCTTCGGGCTAGCTTGAAATTTTTGGCTTTTGTTTACCTTGTATTTTGTCATGATGCTTCAACTTCAAACTGTAGCTGAAAGTTGTTCAAGCAGAACAATTTTGTCATGATGCTTCAACTTCAAACTGTAGCTGAAGAAATGAAAATTGAAACCTGGTTGAGATGATACAATATCAAAAAATAATTGTTCTGCTTTATGATTTGGAATTTTAGTAACCCGGTTGAGAAGCTATTGGTGTATGCTTTTCATTGCTCAGCTCGAAGCTTCACAAAGCCATTTGAGTTTGTTTGTAATATATACTAGTTTATGGCACGTAGTTTCCGTTTGAACAAAAAGTTAGATTGTTGGTAGCCTGCTTAATTCATTGACAATCTATCTTTTAGTTTTTGTTGTTGTTGTTGATGGAATTCCTTGAGCTACTTTGGCTGCTAGGAACTGGGTCTTTTTGCAGGCCTTGAGATATTTAATTCTTTTTACAAGGCTAGTGTATTATCAAGGCTCTCATTGAATTGCTCTATTTAACTAGTTACTCCTTTCTATGAGTCTGATCTTTAAGAGTTCTTTTTTTCCTTTTTGCCCTGGTTCGAAACTCAAATCTCATTTTTACCGTGTTTCAAACTGAAATATCAATTTTGCCCTGTTTTTAAAGAAATCGATTTTGTCTATTTTGTTTGGGAGAAACCGGTTTGATGAATAAGTGCATGCGTGAGATTTTGGTCCTATGTGGACCCAAATATATGTGTTTGTGGGTGACGTGTCAAACCGGTTTGGGGGGACCAGTTTCATTTAAATGAAATGAGTTACTAATTTTGCAGAAGACCGGTTCTTGGAAAATCGTTTTCATTTAAATAAAACCGATTCCCCCAAACTGGTTTGACATGTCACCCACAAATGCATATCTTTGGGTCCACGTAGGAATGCCACGTATGCGCTTACTCATCAAACCGGTTTTAACCGAAAATGGACAAAACCGATTTCTTTAAAAACAGGTCAAATTTGATATTTGAGTTTCAAGGACGGTAAAAGTGAAAGCATGAGTTTCAAAGTATGGCAAAAAATAAAAAAAAGTCGATCTTTAGAGACAATTGTTTGGGCAGGTGACTTAATTCTTGTTTTTAAGAGTCCCTAAGTTTGATTAATTTGTATCGCACTCCTGTATTGACTTTGCAAAGTCATGAAACCACTTGGCTTCAACATGTTGCATTGTAATGCATTACTCGGGAGAAAACACACATCGGTTTGTCTCATTATTGCTTTTAGAATGGTATACGCAGCACTACTGGGCATTGCCGAATAAGACAACGTTCGATTAATGCAGTGATCCAACTTCACTGTGTGTAAAGTAACTCTGTCTACCATTTGAACTATGGTCTTATTCGAGCTCATAAGATCGCATTCGAATCACCAAGTAAGATGAAGTACGACATCCTGGCCAGATATCTGACAACGATCCTTGCACTAGGGGCAGCTATTTCTTCCAACATCGCCAATGCCCAAGCTGGTAGGGAAAACAAGGAATGCCCATTTGTCTCTAGGACAGTGACAGTGACCCTCTGCCTCGTCTCTTTATGCCACGCCTACAATTTCAAAACAAGGTCACTTTTTTTTTTGTCATTGCCCTTCCCCCCAAATTTTTTATACCCCAAAATCTCTCTCTTAAAGTCTTTAACGCAACCACTGTCTACTGCTATTCTCTTCCTCTTCTCTCTCTTCAGCCCCAATTCTGTTTTTTGCAATAAAGACCCCAACTTTAACTCTCCCAATCTAGGGTTTCCCAATCCGAACCGCATTTTGCCAGACACCACCATTCCCCCATCCACTCACTCCTGCATGACACCGATCGATTAACGAGCTCCGCTTGTCACCATGTCCTCCAATTCGTCGCCGTCTGGCTCCGGATCGGCGCCAAGGAGCGACCTTCAGGTTATAAAAATATTAATTTACGTGAATCAGTTGCAATGTCGGTTCTTGATTATCCTGTTGTTGATCGGTGTAGCTGGGTTGTTGAATTATGACTTCTTTTCCAGCTGGAGACAGCTGTATATTTTTGGGCGAATGTTTTTATATTTGTGAATTTGTTGTTGTGATTAATAGTGATGGGGTTTTCCTGATTCTGTGGCAGATGGTGGTATCAGGAGACACAAACCCAACTGTTTTGGCAGTCATTGAAGCATTGAAGCAACAGTTAACTATCAACCGGCACTCCTTAGTGAAGGTGATTTTCTATTAGAAGTGAGATTATTAGTCATGGCTGGAGAAATCTCCTTTGACATTTTGTTCGAGTTATTACAGAAACGAATTGAAGAAAACAGGAAAAAGATGATCAGTGTCGCAAACTATTTGTTTGAATTGTCACAAGACAGGAGGCAAGCAACATCGTTTGACATCAATGTGAATTTGAATATGTTGACAACAAGACAAAAAGAGGCCATTGACTTGCTTAATGATGCTTATGACACTGCGGACAATGGAGCCTGTAGTTCCCCAGATGATAAGCCTGCTCCTTCAATCGTTCTTTTGGGAGCAGGTATCACAGTGAAAAGTTCAGTTACCCCTATCAATTTACCAGAAGTTAAGCGACTGCCTCCCTATACAACATGGATCTTCTTGGACAAGTGCGTAATACATGCTGCCTTTTTTCATTTACTTAGTTTTTGAAAAAGACAGTTGACTGCCCCGATTACAGGATCTTCTGTGATATGCACTGATTAATTTTCCAAAAATTGAGCTATTTCATTAAGAGTATACTTTCGAGAAATAAGTAACCATCTTGTCATATTTAATCAGAAATCAGAGAATGACTGAAGATCAGTCTATTGTCGGCCGAAGAAGAATCTACTATGATCAGATTGGTGGTGAAGCTCTGATCTGCAGTGATAGTGAGGAGGAAGCAGTAGAAGATGAAGAATACAAGAGGGAATTTGTTGACTCTGAAAATTTTATTCTCCGGTTAGTATTCATGCTCCAAGTGTTTCAAGGTGAATTTTCCTGAAGAAAAAATCTGATTCGGATAGACCTCTGATACCGCTTAATCTTTCTTACTTACCAGCAACACCATTGAAGATGTTGGATTATCCGATGTTGTGCTGGATTCATTATCAAATTGTTTGTCTAGGAAACCTTCTGAAATAAAGGTCATTTTTTTATAGATATTTTTCTGCTATGTCTGGACACATGTTTCAGCATAAACTTTGGTAAAGTTGCTTCGAAGTTTTTTTTTTTTGCTTGACACAGATTTGAAACACCATCAACATCTTATACAGGCGAGATACGAATTTTTGGTTAAGCAAAATGGTACAGATGATAGTTCAGATGCTCTAGATCTTTTTCTTGAGAAAGATCTTGATGCTGCTCTTGATTCCTTTGACAACTTGTTTTGTCGCCGATGCCTGGTAATTATTAATGATAGTTCCTTTATCTATGCCTATCCTTTCAGAACCTTGTACTGACTTAATTTTTGTTCACATCGCCAGGTATTTGATTGTAAATTACATGGATGCTCACAGGATCTGGTGCTTCCTGTAAGATTATCTTTTATAGTCGTTTGAATATTCCTTTAATAGTTTTTAGCGGGACACTGATTTCTGTTTCTTTTAAATTTTCAATACAATAGAATGAGAAACAGAATCCATGGTCTCCTCCAGATGATGAAAATACTCCTTGCGGTCCGCATTGTTATCGATTGGTAAATATAATGCATTATGTTTGTTGCACAAGGATCCAAATCATTTTTCTTAAAGATAGGTTTATTGTTACATTTCATCTCATGATCAGAAGCAAGATTCTGTTGCTGAGGTGAGCTCACATCATGACAATAGCGATGGAAAGCATGCCCTTTCTACTGATGATATTGGGGGCCGAAAGCTGAAGAAGAAAACTGGTTCATCTCGCAGTGGAAAGAAACTTGATCAAATGGAAGGCATTTCTTCAAATGAGAGAATCATATCAGGTATTGGTTATTCAGAGTTCACAAATGGGCATGACACCGGTTCACTATACATCCAGTTTTCACCTCCCAAGATGACGGTTTTCAATAAAGTTGAGGATCATAATGAAAACTCCAAAAGGTCTCCTGGGTGTCTTTCACTTAGCAGTCAAAAAAGACAGAAGAAAGTGGCTACATCTGATTCTGGTTCGATATGTAGAGGCACAAGATCAAGGGGTATAAAGCTGAGGTCTGATGTACATGATGAAAATGAAAATGCTATGTCATCTTCACAGGAAAATGGGTCTCCTGGTGATGAAGAATTAGGAAGCAAGGACCAACTGGTGCAAGAAAGTGATGAACTGTTTTTGGGTAAAGCTCCAGAAATTCCATCCTGCCAGTCAATTAAATATTTGCCAAAAATGAGTAGCCAAGAGACTTCCCAAGGAGAAGAGTTTCCTGACAGAAACATCTTTAAAAGTGAAGCAAGTAATAATGAATGTTGGAGAACAATTGAAACAAATCTGTTTGATAAGGGCATTGAGATTTTTGGAAGAAACAGGTCGGTCATCTCCTACAGTATACAACTCTATATAGAGTGTTTTTACTTTTAAAGCCTATACATTGTTAAATTAGTGGGATAGAGATACTTCTGGCTATGCTGTATCAGGTCTTAACTTGTGCATGTTTCTACTTTGTCATTCATAGACACTTGTCACTGTTATTTACTTTTGCTGCTGTTACCATTCTTATTAAAGTCAACACTGGTCAACATTGTAATGTGTTCGGTGTTCCTCATTTTATATTTTTTGACTGTGAACAATGTCCCTGAGTAGATTCTTTTTTATTTTCGCAGCTGTCTAATTGCAAGGAATACTTTGAGTGGACTGAAAACATGCTCAGAAATATATCAGTACATGAGACGATCTGAAAGTGATTCATCCCTCCACATAGGAGATGGTGCTATGATATTAACTGAAGGGCATTCCAAGACTGACGTAAATGAGGTATCAGGTGGTCACTTTTAGAAAACTTATGTGGTCATTCTTTTATATTCACTGTTATTAGTTATTGCATCGTATTTCATATTTTCATCATTTACTTTCTCAGGGTAATATGGTAAGGCGAAGGTCAAAGTTCTTACGGAGGAGGGGGAAAATTCGTCGACTTAAATATAGTGGAAAATCTGCTGCCTACCAATCCTATAGGAAGAGGATTTCCGAAAGCAAAAATATGCCATGTCGGCAGTACAACCCGTGTGGTTGCCAAACAGCTTGTAGTAAAGACTGTCCTTGTCTTGTCAATGGCACTTGTTGTGAAAAGTATTGTGGGTTAGTGTTTTTTTGGCTCAACGACCATCTGGCTGTTGATAATAATAGCATTGAGAATGTTACGTTTGGTTTGGCCTCCTAGCATTAATCGGATCCACATTGGTGTCATCTCTCTTCAGGTGTCCGAAGACTTGCAAGAACAGGTTTCGAGGCTGTCACTGTGCAAAAAGTCAATGTCGAAGCCGTCAATGCCCTTGCTTTGCTGCAAACCGAGAATGTGATCCAGATGTCTGTAGGAATTGCTGGGTCAGGTTAGTTCCTGGTCCATTTCAGGATCCTGTTCAGATCAAATTTTCGGTTGATGCATTGTTCTCATATACTGACAGCCATTTAATTAGAAAATGCTCATGGTCTTGCACGTCAAATATTTTGCTATGTTATTGCACCTTGAACACATTTCTTGACATAACTATTTTCACAATTTCATGAAAATGCTGCTGCCAAGAGATGGGACAAATTGTATCAGCTTTGTCGAAAATGCTTGACTTATGTAAAAAAAATAAAGTGCCGGAGGAACATTAACACCATAGTATAGATACGGTATCGACTTAAACAATTTAGGTATGGAAGCATGTCTTCAGTTAGAGCTCATTGTCTCTCATAGTAACCATAAGTATACCATTCAGCAAATAAAATAATATATTTGATTTTATACAAGATTTCTGTCACTGAGCCCTTGGGTTTCGACTTGGTTTGCAGTTGCGGAGATGGCAGTTTAGGGACGCCTAATCAACGAGGTGACAATCATGAATGTCGCAACATGAAGCTTCTTCTAAAGCAGCAACAAAGGGTATATAGTTTTAAATGTCATTTTCACGTGATATTTTAAATTTTTCACGACCAAGAGTATTCAGTTCAACCTTCAAACTGATAGTCTATATACTCGGTATCTGCTTCCCACTTTTTCTCTCATCAGAACTTCTGTGAAAATAAACAGAATACAGTAATATGTTCATTTTTTCATCAAGGGCAACTTTTGCTCCAAATATACATATCAGAACTCAGAAGAAAAGTAGTAAAACTTGTGTCCAATGTCGAATGTATTTCTCCTCAGCAACTTGCGCTGTTTAATTCCTTCGCGTGAACATCAAGGTGCTCACTGATCTTGCTTATTATTAGGTTATACTTGGAAGATCCGATGTACAAGGTTGGGGTGCTTTTTTGAAGGTACTCCATATAACTTATACGTGGCTTGTTCTCTGCAATGTTGAAATTCTCAAACGTTACTGCTACATTCTGTTCTTCAGAATACTGTTAGTAAGAACGAATTCTTAGGAGAATACACTGGAGAGCTCATTTCTCATAGGGAAGCGGACAAACGCGGAAAGATTTATGATCGCGAAAATTCCTCATTCCTCTTTAACTTAAATGACCAGGTATGTCTCCAAAGGGTTCGAATTCTTGAATCATTGACCTGCCGAACACCCTCTACTGATAACCACACATGATGGTTTTATGCAGTTTGTTCTTGATGCATTTCGCAAAGGCGACAAGTTGAAGTTTGCTAACCATTCACCAACTCCAAATTGCTACGCTAAGGTACATGCGCTACTGCAGTTCACCTGTGCATCTCTGCCGAAGTACCTATCAGAGCATAGTGATTTTAACGAAGGTATAGAAAAATTATAGTTGGAAAAATGGTTGTTGTAGGTCATGATGGTCGCGGGTGATCATAGAGTAGGCATTTTTGCAAAGGAGCGGATTATCTCAGGGGAAGAACTATTCTACGACTACAGCTATGAGCCAGACAGAGCCCCTGCCTGGGCAAAGAAACCTGAGGCATCCGGCTCAAAAAAGAATGATATATTAACTCCTTCAACTGGCCGCGCCAAAAAACTGGCTTAAGCTGCCATTCATTTCACATTCATTTCATTCTTTCCTACATTTCTGAAACAGCCTAACAATAAGCCAAAGACTGATAATTCATCTTCTCAATCTCAACTACATTTTGCATACCTTCACAGTTGTTCTACATGAAGTTTGAGCTGTGTAATTTTGAGACCCTGAGAGCTCATGTTTTTTGAAAAAAATCATTAACATATCAATGCATGTTTTCACTTTCTGAAGGTTTCTCTGTTTACTGGATTTGGCAATTTATACACACATATGATTTGGTTTTATTCAATATAAAGACAAAATAGTTGATGAACTGGAGCTGAGTTTATACAACTTGCAGCAATGGATTGGCTCCCAGGTTTATAGGCCGCTTGATCTGCAGAGCAGGGCTAATAAGGCTGAGATCTGTGATTGTGGACATGCCCCAAAGTGATATATTTGTCAAGTTTGGTATGCATTTGGCCATAGATATCTTGACCAGTCCTTCATCAGTTATCTCGCTTCCTCCTATACTCCTCGAACTGAACAACATCATCAAGTCAGCAAAAAGAAAAGATGGAAAATTTCAGACATTCAACAATTCAATAGGCTGGAAAAAGTACAAGATCAGGTGTAAAGTATATTTTTGGTGCTAATTGTAAAATTCGTCAAAAAAATTGGGTTATAATTCGTCGCCGAACAAAAGTACGACATAGTTCGTCAAAAGTGATTTATAATTCGTCGCCGAAAAATCATCTATACGATGAGATTTAATCTCATGATCAAATCAAGGACTGTCATTAGTTTGTATTTTTTTAAAAATATGTTGTTTGCACCGAATATTTTTTCAGGCTAGAAAAAATCCTCGGCGAATCCCAAGTCCCAACTCCATAATGATGAAATTTTGTAACTCAAAACCGATCCAGGCTCTAACTAAACAATAAGCAAAGCAACCTGGGAGGATTTCATGAAACAGAGGCTTCAAAAAGAAGAGCAAGCAACCAGAATGATATACATGTAAGGTTTTAATACTTAATCAACGTCCAATTTAACCAGTTTCAGTCTCAATCCGATTATGAGTTCACAAACTCTAGAAATCAGAAATTGAACAAACAATGAAATTGACACACCGATTTAAGGCCCGTGGTTCAGCACTTCGTGCCTAATCCACGTTGAACTACTCAGGCTCGATATGCACTAGCTTTCGTCGCCGAAATTGCCAAAACGCATTGGACTCGGTCAGAGGAATATACATTCTCGGTTGGCACTTTCCAATCAGCAGAACTCACAGATCGAGCCTGCAATCTCACCAAATAACCCTCGAGTACAATCAGCAGCACTCACACTGTAGAAGCCCTAAGCTATCGTGTTTGGTTCATGGAGAGCGAGAGAGAACGGAGCGAATGAAGAAGGCAGAATGACCAGCTCGGACTGAAGAACACAACTTATATCTGATTTCGCCAGGAGGAGCAGCTACCGTCTGATGCAGCCTGTTGGATTTGATCTGGACCATTCGATCATGATCCAATCCGCGCCAGCTTGTGCTTTAAACTGATTGGCTGGTCCGAAGCAATAGCGACGACACGGATCGCGTGCCAAAGCCAACGAGACGCAAACGTCGCCGTTCCACTTATTGTACCGCTTACCTTTAGCGACGACTTCCCATGTCTCACGCAATCAGCTTCAAATCCCACAAATCTCCACCTGAAGCTGAGTTGCTCAGTTTCCATGGCTGTTCCAGCTCCACCAGCCACCAAACCCCACCGGGTCTTCGTGCATATCGAAGTAGAGTGTCAGCCCAATACCTGCAAAACACCAGAAGCAAACTAACCTACAAACATCAAGTCTAAGCAGTGCTTAAACTTGGTGCTTGAGATCACCTTAGTGCCCATATCTGCAGGATTTTCACATGTATCAACCTTAAGCAGTTTTATCTCACCATTTTCAACATGATTTCTTTGGAAATGGTACTTAATGTCTATATGCTTAGATCTCTCATGGTAGACAGGGTTCTTAGCTAAACATAATGCAGACTGAGAATCAAAAAACACCAAAGGCACTCCCTTAAACAGTTTGCATTCATACAACATACCCTTCAACCAAATTGCTTCTTTAACACATTCACTAAGAGCAATGTATTCTGATTCAGTAGTAGACATGGCAACATTGAACTGCATTTGTGATTTCCAACTTATACAATTCTCACCAAATGTAAAGTAAAATGCAGTTGTAGATTTCCTACAATCTCTATCTCCACCAAAATCAGAATCCACAAATCCAATGAGATCAAGCATATCAAACTTCTTAGAATAGCATAAACCAGTGTCAAGAGTGGATCTAACATATGAAATAACATGCTTTAAGGCCAACCAATGTTCCATACTAGGATTTGACATGAATCTACTAAGCAAAGAAATAGCATAAGCCAAGTCAGGTCTTGTGCTTATCATGGCATACATCAAAGAACCAATCACATTTGCATATGGCACACTTTCCATTCTTATTTTATCAGAATCAGTCTTAGGAGACTGATGCTTACTTAACAAAAAATGTGGAGCTAAGGGAACCTTAACCAGTTTACTGTTCAGATTTCCATACTTACAACCTTTTCAAGGTATGGTTTTTGATGCAACTTCAAGAAACAGTCATTCCTATTTCTTTCTATTATCATGCCAAGTATTTTTCTAGCTTTTCCTAGGTCTTTCATGTCAAACTCCTTACTTCAATTCTTTTTCAGTCTCTCAACCTTTTCTTTGGACTTAGATATCAATAGCATGTCATCCACATATAAGAGTAAATATATGGGATCACACTCAGTTGAAGCATAATAGAAACATGTATCATAAGCACTTCTCACAAATCCCAGACTTAACACATAAGTATCAAATCTCAAATACCACAATTTGGGACTTTGTTTTAGCCCATACAAGGATTTTTTCAGAAGGCATACCTTTCTGCTTATTGTCCACATAGCCCTCAGGTTGATCCATGTAGATGGTCTCATCCAGTTCCCCATGCAAGAAAGCTATCTTCACATCAAGCTGCTCAAGTTCAAGGTCATACATAGCAACAATAGCAAGCATAATCCTCATAGTCTTGAATTTTACAACATGTGAGAATATTTCAGTATAGTCTACACCTTCTCTTTGTGTGAAGCCTTTAGCTACTAGACTTGCCTTATATTTAATGGGATCATATTTAGTTAAGTCTTCTTTTATCCTTAGCAGCCATTTACATTTTACTACCCTTTTATCCTTAGGCTTATAAACTAAAATCCAAGTTCCATTTACCTTCAGGGAGTTCATCTCCTCATTCATGGCTTCCAGCCACTTACCTTTCTCCTTTGACATCATTGCCTCACGATATGATTCTCGCTCATGGTGAATGATGTCCTTTGCTGCAACTAAGGCCATATAAAGAAGATCAGCATAATCATATCTGTTAGTAGGCCTAGATTCTCTCCTTTCCCTGTCCCTAACTAGCATATAATCTCTCAGTTGTAACTGTTCAGTTTGGTTATAGTGCTCTATAGGGTCTTCCTGCTCAGGTTCATCTACAGGGTCACCTTCATTCTCATCAGGGGCAGGAGGTTCAGGAGTATCAGGTATAGGGTCAGGTGTGGGAGCATTATGGTCATGGTTCTCATCTGCTTCTAAGGGCTCCATGATGGACCATAATTATACGAATCATAAACACAGTTAAACCCACCAAATTAGACTATTTGTCTATTTAACTTTTGCTTGTTAGTTCCGATATATTTCTACAGGGTATTTTGGACTCTAGAGAGAAAACACGCTAAGGAGAGGATTTTACGCTGAAAAGATATTACGAGTCATTCCAAGGTCAAGACCTGATGCCGACTGAAGAAATATCAAGTTTCTGACATTGAATCACTCAAATCAAATCCAACCGAGGAGCAACCAAAGTCAGCCCGGAGTGAAATTAGACTGATAGTTTTGTGAAAAGACTGCACAAAACTCACTCTTCTCCCATGGTGACCGACGACTTTGGGAGGAAAGGATGACTCATGGGTGGCCTTCTTCCCCCCTTCTCCTCCATGACCGGCGGCTTTGTGCAAGAGGTGACCAAAGCCACCTCTCCTCCTCCCTTGCAACCGGCCACCGGCGGCTCCTCCTCCACCTTGGGATTTGTGCCAAGTGTCCTCCTCCTCACCACATCTTCTCCTCTCCCATGGCTATAAATACAAGCCTTCCCCTCTCATTTGTAACATCCCAAAATCAACATACACTTCTCTCTCTAGAAATTCGGCATTTGTAAGTTTGGTTTTCAATATATAATACTCCTGTTGGTTCTTGAGTATTATAGTTCGGTCTTGAGTACTCCTGTCGGTTCTTGAGTACTCAAGCTTTTCTTTATTCTCGAGTACTCTTGTCGGTTCTTGAAGTACTCACCCCTTTCCCTTACTTAGGGTCTGTTTGATTGAGCTTAAATTTATGTTATGTTAATTTAATTTATGTTAATTTATGTTAATTTATGTTATGTTATGTTAATTTATATTAATTTATGTTATGTTAATTTATTTTATTTTATTTTATTTTATTTTAGTTTATACCAACCTAACATTACATCATCATCATACCATCATCATGTCATTACCATCATCATCATCATGTCATCATGATCATCATTATGTCATCATGATCATCATCATGGCATCATGATCATCATCATGTCATCATGATCATCATCATCATCAACATGTCATCATGATCATGATCATCATCATGTCATCACCATCATCATCATGGCATCATCATCTCACCATCATCATCATGTCATCAACAACAACATTATCATGTCATATTACTATTCATCATCATCATCTCACTATCATCATCATATCACTGTTCATCATAGTACTGTTCATCACATTACTATTCATCATCATCATCTCACTATCATCATCATATTACTATTCATCATATTACTGTTCATCATAGTACTGTTCATCATCATCATCGCACTATCATCATCATATTACTATTCATCATCATCATCTCACTATCATCATCATATTACTATTCATCATATAGTACTATTCATCATATTACTGTTCATCATATTACTATTCATCATATTACTATTCATCATCATCATCTCAATATCATCATCATATCACTGTTCATCATATTACTAATCACCATCACCAGCATGTCATCATCATCATATTACTATTCACCATCATCATCATATTACTATTCACCATCATCATCATGTCATCATATTACTAATCACCATCACCAGCATGTCATCATCATCATATTACTATTCACAATCATCATATTACTATTCACCATCATCATATTACTATTCACCATCATCATATTACTATTCACCATCATCATATCATCATCATCATCATATTACTATTACTATTCATGATGATGATGATGATGCATGATGCATGATGATGATGATGATGATGACATGATGGTGATGATGATGACATGATGATGATGATGATGATGATGACATGATGATGATGGTGGTAATATGATGATGGTGGTAATATGATGATGGTGGTAATTTATGTTATGTTAATTTATGTTATGTTATGTTAATTTATGTTAATTTATGTTATGTTGTGTTAATTTATGTTAATTTATGTTATGTGGTGTTAAAATGGTTTATATAATACAAATTTAAAGCAAAAAAAAACAGAGCCTTACTGGCTTTCAAAAACTGTAAGTACTTAGCTATGGTATCCACCTCTATGGATATTCGTAGCTAAACTCTTCATTCGGTTGAAGGGGTGTACTTGTATTATAAAATGTTTTAGACTATTTTAGTGTTTTTCTCTGTATTCAAAACTTGTTCTATGTGCCATATATTAGGTCAGAACTTCCAAGGTTGAGTGGATGCTTGAAATGGCAAAGCTCTTCCGTGGAAGTTCGTGAACATACTCGGGTAAGTGGATGCTTGAAATGGCAAAGCTTATCTGAGGAGTTCGATCTCTCTCAAACACCATTTGGATACATCGGAAAAGATTGTCCAATGGATGCACATAGGCTAGTATACCTTGAAATGGGGTGCTAGTCTAAGTAGAACAAGGGCTCTACGTTTTTTGCAAAAGATTAGACAGTGTTGCAAGTCGAGTGCTTGAAATGGCCTTGATTAACTTTCGAACACTTTTGCAAAAGACTAGACAGTGTGGCAAATCGAGTGCTTGAAATGGCCTTGATGCACGTTTGAATACTTAGAAGGATTACTAAAATGATAAAACAGGCTATGATGCAAGGCCCCCGAAACCGAATGCTTTCCTTAAATTACAAAACCCCCCTGTATTTACTTTCCTAGTATAACTGCCTTAATCAACTGCACTCACCATCCGGAGGACTCGCAAATCACGCATCACCCACTGTAAGTCTTTCTTTTTATTTTTCAGTATTTATTTTTCTGTAATTTACTTTCCGTATTAAAAACCAAAACGACCAAAAAAAGTCACTTAGTTATAACCGCTAAAATCCCAATCAACCTTAAAACAAGCTCCCTCGCTGTACAAATCCCTCAAAGAATGACTATCCCCCTAATTCCTTCGGGTTCGACCCCTACTTACCACTTGTTACCCAGTAGTAAGGTCACGAGTAGCGGAATATAAATTTGCTTTTGCACAGAGAACACCGCACCTTAACGACAGTGCGGTGGGCTCCGTCACTCCACCTCAACTACAGTTCTAGGCATCTCTGGTTCTGGGATAGCTAACTCAGGGTTGGGGCTGTTTTCCTTACATGGGAAGCATCTCTCATTAAAGGTAACATCTCTAGAAATTAATATCTTCACTCCCCTCACACCCAATTCCCACAGTCTATACCCTTTAGTCCCCTGTTGTTGTTGGTAACCAAGGAAAACACATTTAACAGCTCTAGGATTAAGTTTACCATCTCTAACATAGGCATATGCGGCACAACCAAAGACTCTCAAGTTACTCAGGTCTGGTTTGTTATTATTACACACTTCCATGGGGCATTTGAGGTCAAGAACTCTATTTGGACATATGTTGATCAGGTAGGCTGATGTGCTCAAGGCCTCACCCCAGAAGGACTTAGGGAGGCCTGAAGTCATCATCAACCCTCTCAACTTCTCCAATAGTGTTCTGATCATCCTCCCAGCCACCCCATTTTGTTGTGGGGTGTGCCTAACAGTTCTATGTCTCATAATGCCATATTCTTGATAGAAATTATCAAATTATTGGTTACAAAACTCTAACCCATTGTCTGTTCTTAACACCTTAACATGTTTGTTTGTTTGGTTTTCCTCTAAGGTTTTCCAGGTTTTAAACTTCAAGAAGGCTTCATCCTTGGTTCTTAACAGATAAGTCCATACTCTCCTAGAGTAATCATCAATAATACTCAAGAAATATTTATTCCCACCATGTGTTTCAACATTTTCAGACCCTATAAATCAGCATGCACATACTCAAGAATACCCTTAGTGTTATGTGATCCCATGTTGAATTTCAGTTTATGTTGTTTAGCCATCACACACAATTCACAAAAGCCAAGATCAATGATTTTAACATTCCCTAGCAGGCCCTAATTACTTAAGACATTCAATCCTTTTTGGCTAATATGTCCAAGTCTTAGGTGCCATTTATAAGTATCACTGTTAACATCTAAGCATTTATCAGCAACATTCAGTTCAGGCATACCATGGGAACCATTCAGAATATACAGGCTATGGTGTTTAGTAGCAGTTAATATCAATTTGTCACTTATGCACACAAACATTACACCATTGCAAGCACTATAATCACAACCATTATCATCAAGAGTACCAAGAGATATCAGATTTCTCCTTAAACCAGGTACACATCTAACTTTTGTTAAAACAACTTCTTTTCCATTTTCAAGTTTCAGTTTTACCAAACCAATTCCTACCACCTTGCATACATTATCATTACTCATGAAAACATTCTCAGCAGGTGTATCATCATAATAAGAAAACCAAGATTTTACAGGGCACATGTGAAAAGAACATCCAGAATCAAGGATCCATTAATGATCTTCAACGGACCTTTCAGAAATAGTCAAAACTTCAGGTAGATCACAAGCCTTATTTGTATTTGATGCAATATTGGTTTCATGGGCATTATTAGTCTGATTTCGAGCAAGGAACTTAGTGCATTGTTTTCTTAGGTGCCCAATCTTACCACAGAAATAACATTTTCTAGTCTCCTACTGCTAGCCTTTACTAGGATTCTTTTTATCTAACTTGTTCCTATTCTAGGAGTTATTAGACTTAGGCCTAGATGACTGACCTGGTTGATATCTTCCCTTAACAAATAGGTTATGACCAAACTTAGACTTAGATGCCTTTAACTCTAGTTCTCTAGTTCTTCAAGCACCATAGAATTGTTCAAAAGGAGGCACAACACCAGAATATTGAAATGCATCTTTTACAACTTGATAACTTTCTGGAATGGAGTTCATCAATATCATCACACGACTAGTTTCATCAATGGTTTCTTTAGGTGTATTTAGCATGATAGTCATTTTCAGGAATTCATCAAGGTTCTCATAAATGGACTTACCACTATCCATTTTAAATGCAAACAAGGCAGCCTTAAGGTAAGCAAGATTAGGGGCCATTTGGTTAGCATACAACTCAGTCAGTTTATCCCATACATCAATAGCAGTTGTACAGGAGCTAACCTTTCTGATGATGCTGTGTGAAATACTGAGTATCATCTGGTTGAAGGCTTCCTCTTCAATCTCTGCCTTTCTTTTCTTTTGGTCCTCAGTCCATTTAGCAGCATCCTTTTCCAGTGCTGATAGACATTTGTAATGAGACAGTAAAGCCCTCATCTTCATCCCCCAGACTTGGAAGTCAGTCTTGCCATCATAGGCACTGATTTCCAACCTTCCATTCACCATGGTTTCCTTGCAAGAAAAGCACAACAAGGAACAAACCAAATCAAAGCAACGCGATGCACAATACATGACTGATTTAGCGGCTCTAATACCACTGTAGAGTTTTAATACTTAATCAACGTTCAATTTAACCAGTTTCAGTCTCAATTCGATTATGAGTTCACAAACCCTAGAAATCGGAAATTGAACAAACAATGAAATTGACACACCAATTTAAGGCCCGTGGTTCAGCACTTTGTGCCTAATCCACGTTGAGCTACTCAGACACGATATGCACAAGCTTTCGTTGCCAAAATCGCCAAAACGAGTCGGACTTGGTCAGAGGAATACACACTCTCGGTTGGCACTTTCTAACCAGCAGAACTCACAGATCGAGCCTACAATCTCACCAAATAACCCTCGAGTACAATCAGCAGCACTCACACTGTAGAAGCCCTAAGCTATCGTGTTTGGTTCTTGGAGAGCAAGAGAGAACGGAGCGAATGAAGAAGGTAGAATGACCAGCTCGGACTGAAGAACACAGCTTATATCTGATTTTGCCTGGAGGAGTAGCTACCATCCGATGCAACCTGATGGATTTGATCTAGACCATTTGATCAGGATCCGATCCGCGCTAACTTGTGCTTTAAACTGATTGGCTGATCCGAAACAATAGCGACAACACAGATCGCTCGCCCAAGCCAACGAGACGCAAACGCCACCGTTCCACTTATTGTACCAATAGCTATGAACTGGCCTTGTCTTCAGCAATGACCGCTTACTGACGGACGCACAGTCGTCGTGTGCAAACGTCAAGAATAAATTTATAAGTGCGCTACTCACGACTTCACTACTGGGTAGCAAGTGGTAAGTAGGGGTCGAACCCAAGGGAATTAGGGGGATAAGTTGTTCTTTGAGGGATCGTACAGGGAGGGAGCGTGTTTTAGGTTGATTGAGGTTTTAGTGCGGAAAAGTAAGTGTTTTTTGGTTGGTTTTGGTTTTTAATGCAGAAAGGTAAATGACAGAAAAGTAAATACTGAAAATAAAAGGAAGAAGACTTACAGCGGTTGTTGCGTGATTGGCAAGTCTTCCGGGAGGTGAGCAGTTGATAAGGCAGTTTATACTAAGAAAGTAAATGCAGGTGGTGTTTGAATTTAAGGAAAGCATTCGGTTTCGGGGGCCTTGTATCATAACCTGTTTATCATTGACCTTTAGTGATCCTTCTAAGTATTCAAACATGTATCAAGGCCATTCCAAGCACTCGATTTGCCACACTGTCTAGCCCATTCCAAGGTCGTAGAGCACTTGTTCTACTTAGACTAATACCCCATTCCACGGTATATTAGCCTGTGTGCATCCATTTGACCAGTCATTCCCGACCAACCAAATGGTGTTTTAGAAAGGTCAAACTCCTCAGATAAGCTTTGCCATTCCAAGCATCCACTTATCCGAGTACGTTTACGAATTCCCACGGAAGAGCTTTGCCATTCCAAGCATCCACTCAACCTTGGAAGTTCTAACCTAATATATGGCACATAGAACAAGTTTTGAATACAAGGAAGAGGCACTAAAATATGGCCTAAAACATTTTATGATACAAGTACACCCCTTCAACCGAATGAAGAGTTTAACTACGAATATCCATAGAGGTGGATACCATAGCTAAGTACTCGAGGGTTTTTGAAAGACAGTAAGTAAATGAGAATACTCAAGAACCAACAGGAGTATTCTCAAAAACTACTAGAATACTCAAGAACCAACATGAGTATTTTCTAAAACTACTATAATACTCAAGAACCAACAAGAGTATTATAGATTTCAAACAAAGCTTACAAAAGTACCAAAACCTTTAGAGAGATAAGTGATTTTGTATTGTGTTGTGGGATGGATTTACAAATGAGATGGGGTGGTATTTATAGCAAAAGAGGAGGAGAAGATGTGGTTTGGATCAAACCACATGGCATCATCCCATGGACTCCTCAAAGCCGCCGGTTGGAGGTCACAAGGGAAGGAGATGAGGGCAAAAGCCGCCGGTCACAAGGAGGGAAGGTGGAGGTTTTGTGATTTTTGTGAAGTTTTCACAAAGCCATCGGTCCAATTTCAGCTCCGGACTGACTTTGGTTGGATTTGTTTTGAGTGATTCCTTGTCAGGATCTTGAGATTTCTTCAGTCGGCATCTGGTCGTGACCTTGGAATGACTCGTAATATATTTTCAGCTTAAAAACTCCTCCTTAGCGTGTATTCTCTCTAAGCTCCAAAATACCCTGTAGATAAATATCGGAACTAACAAGCAAAAGTTAAATAGACAAACAGTCTAATTTTATGGGTTTAACTGTGTTTATGATTCGTATAATTATGGTCCATCACTTACCTTTAGCGATGACTTCCCCTGTCTCACGCAATCAGCTTCAAATCCCACAATACATGTCAAGCTCTCAAAGGCTATAAGCAAGCCCCACAATCTTGGCAGTGGACTCAACATCCATCTTTCACTCATCAAAGCTCAATCTCCACCTCCTTCCCATCGACTCATCCACCCCACTCTTCCATTTCTTACAAACCCTACTAGCCCTAAACACACCACAAATACATCAATAACAACAAAATTAGAGATGAAAATCACAATTTTCAAAATACCCACTGTGCCAAATCAGTGAAGGATGACAAGAATGACAAGATATACGCCAGAACGTCATCCGGCAAGTGATCGATTTCAGCCTCCGCCATCAGAAGAAACTCGTCGCCCAAAGGACACAGGATATGAGAATAGACAAGGTTGAATTTTGTGGGATGATTTTTCGACGTGGACCTTGTCCTGTCGTGTGGAATTCAAGCTGGAAGCTTCGAGGAGGAGAAGTGGTCAACTGTCCTGAAAAGTTCTTTGTTACGACCCCTTCTCAATATCAATACATCAAATTTACTTAAATCTACATCTAAGAATACAATATCTTTAAGAGATTAAGTCTCTTAAAAATAAAAAAGATTAAGGGATCGTAATATACATTTTTCTTGTATACTCTTCAACTCGAATCTCAAGTGACCCTTCTTCCAAACGTTTCTTCACCAACATTTTCCAACATGTGCAAATATCGTCTATAATCGAGCTCAGTTACATGTCAACGAAGTCTTCGTACTTGTGATCATTTAATGACTGTTTTGTGTTTAGTGACACTAGTGGAATTATATGCTCTTCTGCATGTCCATCTAAAAGATCTTCAGAAGCGCTGATAGTGGAGGGAGATGCATCTATGTGTTCTGAGTATAAGAGTCATCATCTTCCAACTCATTATGGACCATAACAGTTATTCTCACCGATGAAGTAGCACTTGAGATATTACCTCTCAACTAATTTTGTGCTTGGTTTGGAGGATGAGGGATGGATATATTAGGTGATGAGGAAGTGCTGCCCCTTCTCACTGCTGCATATGCCCTAAGGATTGTAACAAACCGTGTGTAAATATCCTTTTTGTTGGTGCACATATTTTGAATTATCCTTGTCACAGGTTTACCCCTTAATGGGTAAGAGTTGGGATCAAATGAGAAATGTTATCTTTAATGAGAAATAAGAAAAAATGCCAACCGTGTGATTGATCATTCCACGATTATGATTGAGTCAATTAATTTACTTTTTTTGGCAATAAAATGTTGATTTGGGGTGTATCATCTTTTGGCTTTACTAATTATAGTTAAGATCCTATTTTTAGCACACGCTTGTGCGGTTTTGTATTCTGATCCCTGTATAATTTTCATCTCGAACGAAGATGATTGATGAAGCCAGCGATGATGATTGACGAAGCCAACGACGATGATACTCTTCCCTCCTTCTTCTTTTTCTTTTATCGGATCTGTCTGATATGGAAGAATTCCTGCTCAAGTGCGAGCGCTCCGGCGACGAAGCCTACGCTGAAATCAGATCATTGTTCGACCGCCTCGACAATCCTTCTTCCTGATCCCAGGCTTGCGTCTTCTTGTCTGATAACCAGAAACGACTTTCTTCTTCCAACGAAGACGATTCCTGATGAGTCGAGTTTTCGACTCATTAATATCCATTTTCACTATAGCTTTAGTTCGCTTTCGACGATATTTTGATGTCATTTGACCTATTTCCCTGCATTTCAGGTAGAAAACAAGATCCTCTCAGTGTCAAAGCCTAATTACGAAAACTTGGGAAAAATCAGAGAATTGGAGCAAAAGTGGGCAGAAAAAGATCACAGTCGACCGGCTGGATAAAGAGAGCAGGCTCAGCAGCATCCTCGCGAAGTCGATCCGGTCGGTTGGACTCACCAACCGACCGAGTGAATAAGCTCCCAGATTGGTCTGCACCAAGGATATCCTCAACCGATCGGTTGGACTCACCAGGCAATCGGCTGGATAAGGTTCCCAGAATGCTTGCATCAAGAAATTCTCCAACCGGTCGGCCCATAGAGTCAACCGGTCGGCTGGAGGAAGATCTCAAATGGCCTGCCTAAGGACATTCCCAGCCGACGAGTGGATCCAAAGCCATGGCCAGCCGACCGGCTGGGCCTGTTACAGTAGAATTTTTACACGAGGCTATAAATAGAAAGTGACATGTTTGACCTAGGCATCTTGCATATTGGGGGAAAATTTCTAGAAAAAGAGGGTGAATGAAGGTCATCAAGCAACATCCAACAAAGAAGAACTGAAGATCAAAGGGAGACATTAGGATTAACCATCCTACTTCTATTCTCATTTGTTATTGCCATGAACCCTACTCACACCATGTTGTCTTACATGATGTGTGAGTAGTCCCCTTGTGTTTTGAGGGGTTTTACAACCCTCCTTGGTACTATATGATCATGAATACACATTGAATATACAATCTATGGTGTTGATTTCATTTTCACTAAGTGCTCTATTTATGACATGTTACCAAATGTTTGATAGAATACCTAAGTGACATGTTAGTCTTAGAATTTGATCTAAGTATCGAAAATTCTGAGTGATGATTTGGATATGGTGGAAATGATCACATCTAGTGTTTCTGAGAGTAAATGCATGGATGTGAGGTTAACTAGAGCTTAATGCCTATAGCATTTATTACCTTGGGAGATGTTCCAAGGACAATAGTGCTATAGAGTGAATCAATATCTTGATAAAGTGAGGTTCTAATTAGGATGGCTTGACTAAATTAGATTCGCATGAGAATTGGTCTATCTTAGTCTAAGCTAGGTTCTAAACCAATTAACACCTAAAAATGCTCGAATATTGTGTATGTGATCATAGGAAATGCCAAGGAGGGGAGTAACCCCTCGAAACTCTCTTGTATTGAATTAAAACCCCTTTGAAGCCATTTCATTGCTAGTTCTTAATTGAAAACCATCTCATCATTGAATTTGTAGGAATAGCCAAGTTGAAAACTTGATTCCCCTAGCGTATAATCAAATTTGCTCCCTTGGGTCGACATCGGTCTTACCGGTCAAATATAAATTGTTTTTTACTATACAAATTTACAATTGTCAAAATGGCGTTGTTGCCGGGGAGCAATGTCTAGATTGTCCCTAGGACGAATCATTTAGTACTTTGACTATTCCATGTTTTTCTATATTGTTTCGCTACTTGTGATTCTTGAGTTCATTCCACTATCATCAATTGTCTTGTTTGTTTTCCCCTTGTAGGTGCATTTCTTTTATGCCACCTAAGACAAAGAAACTTACCAAGATTGTGGATAGAGACTTGAATCAACCCATAAGAGATATCGTTAATCCCCACCTCACAAGGAGTAAGACAACCAAGGCTAAAGGATCAACCTCGAACACTCAAAAAACCACTACTCAAACCATGGAAGGAAGACCATCACCACCTCCTCCTCCTCAACTACCTCAAGGCCCTCATGCTAGAAGGGTCCTTAAAGACTACACCGCTCCCAATCCTTATGGACATCGTTCCCCAATCCTTGTCCCCGCGATGGACAACCGAGACTTCGACTTGAAGACCTCCACGATCCAAATGGTCCAATACAACCAATTATCGAGGAGAGACCACGAGGACCCGAACTCGCATTTTACTACATTTCTTGAAGTTTGTGATACTTTCAAGATCAATGGATTCTCCGAGGATGCTAAACTCTTGAGGTTGTTTGATCAGTCAATATTCTGACTGATTATTCGCTACATTCGATGAAGGATTACGTTCATTCTCTCGGCAAATTGTCTCTATTTGACGTCTTTCTCTAGTGTTTCAAGTAAAATAGACACATCATCACCCTATGGAGCCGAAGTGTTGAAAGAACGGAAAGATCGCTCGAAAAAGATAGAAAGACCAAAGTTATGCCAGCCAGCCCGTTACAGGCCTCAGCAACCGTTACACCTGGGTTGTAACGGGTGTAACGACTTCAAATTCTATCAGAGATTTCGACCAGTCCCGTTACAGGCCTCAGCAACCGTTACACCTGGGTTGTAACGGCTGTAATGGGACCAATGCTTCTCAGAGATTTCAGCTCTACCCGTTACAGCCGTTACAGGCTCGGCTGTAACGGGACCGTCGGCTGGCAAAAATTACAAGTGGTTTCTAAATTCAATTTTTGGGCTTTCCGGCCTTTTTAGACGGTCTATATAAGGAAACACAAAACAAAATAGACTGGTTGTTGCAACTTTGGAGAAGAAACCCTAGCTTGGAGAAGACGAAGCTTTCATCGTGAGAGATTTAACGAGCCACCGCGTCTTTACGGTTATTCGTTCTTATTTCTCTATACACTATTTTTGGTAAATCTACCATGAATAGTGAGTAGTCTCCTTATTCCGGGATCCTACGGATCCCGTGCTATGTAACCCTAACTCTCATGTGATCAATTGAAATTCATTATTTATGCAATTCGAATATTCAATTTCATTGCGTGCTTAATTTTATCGTTCTATGCATGTATTTACATCAAAGGGCATGTTTGCATTGATAGAAAATATTTAGGTTATATGCCGAAAGGTGGATGGGCCCTAGGGATTAACCGGATTGCATGAAATTGATGTTAGGTCATGTTTACATGAGCTAATAGGAAAACCTTTAATTTAATAAATCGAAATCGTTGATAATCCGTGGATGGGCGGCGTCCAACGATGGAGATTAATCTAGACAATGATCCGTGGATGGGCAGCTTGTCTTGTGTTATTTCGGTTATATTCCATATTCGATAGCATGAATAATTAACGTAGAATGATTGCATGATTAGTGGGGTTAGCACGGATGAAGTACGGATTCTGGAATTCTTCCTCTGATAAAAACACAACATTTATTTTCTGCTATTTAATTTCTGCTTGTTTTAACACCACAAAACCTTTTGTCACTCGGAATAGCTAAATAGGTCACGCTGTTAGCTAGAATTCACACGCACTGCTCTTTGGATCGACCCTTAGCTTACCAAGGTTATAAATTTTGTTTGACTGCAATTGAACCCCTAAAACTATTAATTTGACGACTATATAGGATTAAAAATACGCTTGTCAAAATGGTGCCGTTGCCGGGGAGCAGCGTTTAGTGTGATATTAAAGTAACGTGTGTAGTTTAGAACTATTCCACCTCATTTGATATCTGATTTTTCTACTGTGATTTCTTCACTCACGGTGACTCTTGGCTTCTTGCAGGTTCTAGCTAGTTCATGCCAAAGAAAGCACCCAGACGGAAGAAAATTTAGATTTCAGACGATGACACACCGGACCAACGAAAGAACAATCGTCAGGCCCAGAACGAAGCTCGGCAGCTACGAGCATTAAACAGAAACTTCGCAGCAATGGCCATGAATCAGAATAACGCTGCTTTGTTGAATGGAGGAGTCGGGGACGACCAGCAGCGCCGAGTGCAACCACCAGTGCGCAGGACCCTTGGAGATTACACTACTCCACGTGTTACTGGGTTCCAGTCAGCTATTGCGCCACCTGGCATTGAAAACAACACTTGGGAGCTGAAAACTGGTCTTATCCAGATGGTGCAGAATAATCCGTTCTCAGGAAGGGTTAACGAAGATCCTCACCAGCACCTCAAGCACTTTGTTCAGATGTGCAATACAGTTAAGACAAATGGTGTCCCTCCAGAGTCTTACTACCTCCGGTTGTTCCCGTTCTCGCTGTCCGACAAGGCTAGCAGGTGTCTAGACAGCCACGCTGAGGGTACCTTTACCACATGGAACAGGCTGGCCGAAGCTTTTCTCCAGCAGTACTTCCCACCATCAAAGACAGCTCATTTCCGGAACAAAATCATATCGTTCCGCTCTGTTGATAGTGAGACTTTGTATGACTCATGGGAGAGGTACAAGGAGTTGACGAGGATGTGCCCACACCACAATCTAGAGCAGTGGCGGATTATCGACACCTTCTATCAAGGGATCGATCAAGGGATGCGAACCTTAATCAATCAGGCAGCAGGTGGGGGACTGAACCAAGTACCGCTAGAGGACACCTATGAAATTATAGAAAGGGCAGCCCAAGACTACCATCTCTGGACGAGTGATCGCAGCAATCCCAAGGACAGGAAAGGCGTGCAGGATTTATGTCAAGCTGAGAGCACTAATGACATAGCTCGGTTGGCTGATACAATGAAGATACTTGCCACCGAGATTCAAAGTTTGAAGCTAGCAAACACCATGAAGTCCTCAGACGTCGCTCACATTGGTGTGTACTGTCAGATTTGCGGTTCCCCTTCTCACTATGCAGATAGTTATCCAGTGATTGGATCTGATGATAACAACGGTAATCAGGAGGACGCAAACTTCATCGGGCAGAATAATCAAGGGGCTGGTCCCGGCTATGGACCACCCACGAATAGATGGGATAATCCAAACAGAAACAATCCTAACCTGTCTTACAAGCCCCAGAATCAAGCGCCTTCGGGCTTCCCGTACAAACAGCAACAGGGCAATGCACCATATCAGCCACGAGGCCAATACAACGTTCGAGCTCAGGAGCAAAATAACACTTCCTATCAGCCGAAGCCTCAGTACAACAACCAGTCACATGGTCAGCAAAATCAGAATTCAGGTGGGTACTCATATCAGCCGCAGCAGCCCAAACAACAAGAGACTGGCGGATCATCCGGCTTGGAGGCAATGATGGCTAGTTTCATGACAGAGCAAGATAGGTGAGCTCAAGAGGCAGATAGGCGAGCTCAAGAGGCAGACAAGCGAGCTCAAGAGGCAGACAGGCGAGCTCAAGAGCAGGATCGGCGAGTAAAGGAGCTTGAGCAGACAATCCGAATGATAAGGAATAAGGTGGCTCAACAAGCAGATTCAGCACATAGAGAACCTGGGAAACTCCCCTCAAAACCAGAGCACAATCCTAGGGAATTGGTGAATGCCATCACACTCCGAGGCGGAAAGCAACTCGAGATGATACCAGCTCAAACCACTCGGAATTCTGCAGAAAAATCAGCGCTAAAATCTGCGCCTGCTGAAGAAGAAACGTCAAAAGAAGCTGAAGACCGAAATGAAAATTCTGCGCAGTGCACCTTATAAGCCTCCGATTCCGTTCCCTCAGCGACTCAAGGGTGCAAGAAGAGATAAAGAGTTCATGCAATTCGTGGACAAAATTCGAACTCTCTACATCACAATGCCCTTCACCGATGCAATCACCCAGATCCCCACCTATGCAAAATTTATGAAAGAGATTCTGACTGGGAAACGGAAGATGGACGGGACCGAGGCAGTAGCTCTAAGTGAGGAGTGCAGCGCTGCCATGCACGTGCCCATGCCGCCTAAGCTTAAGGATTCAGGGAGTTTTTCTATTCCTTGTGATATTGGTGGTCTTACTATTCGTCGTGCTTTGTGTGATTTAGGTGCTAGTGTGTCTATCATGCCTTATTCTCTATATGCTAAACTGAATTTGGGTGATCTTTGTCCTACTAATATCTCTATTTGCCTTGCGGATCGTTCTTGCAGACTCCCGAAAGGGATTCTGAAGGACGTACTCGTCAGGGTGAAGAATATTTACATCCCTGCTGATTTTATCGTGCTAAAATTTCAGAGGACACTGATATCCCAATTATTCTTGGTAGACCGTTTCTTTACACGGATCGGGTTGTTATTGATATGGATAGGGGATCTATATCTTTGCGAGTAGGCAACGAACGTGTTGTCTTTTATTTACCTGACATGTGCAGAACTCCTAGTCTTTTAGCCGATTGTGATGTGCTAGACTCTGCTGATGTTGATCAGCCCATTTCACTCACATCTATTGAGTCTTACAAGGTTGTACCGGGCTGCCCTATATCGATGGATGTCTACACTATGAGCATAGAGGGCGCGGACGCAGCTGATACCGCAGGGGACGCAGGTAAGGAATCTTGCACGGTAAAGCTGAAACCTCTACCTGCAAGCCTCAGGTATGAATTTCTGGGCCCTAACTCGACATACCCGGTGATTGTTAATGCATCCTTGACTGATGTAGAGACCCAGAAATTGCTTGATGTCTTGCGAAAACATAGGCCAGCCCTAGGATATTCTATAGACGACCTTAAGGGGATTAGCCCAGATTTGTGCATGCATAGAATAAACCTTGAGGATGATGCTAGACCTAGTAGGGATGCCTTGAGACGTTTGAACCCCAAATTAAATGATGTGGTAAAGAAAGAAATTCTGAAATTATTAGATGCCGGCATCATTTACTCTGTTGCTGATAGTAAGTGGGTTAGTCCTGTGCACGTTGTCCCTAAAAAGGGAGGTTTAACTATTGTACGAAATGAGCATAATGAATTAATTCCTACTCGTACTGTGACTGGTTGGCGTATGTGCATTGATTATAGGAAATTGAATAAGGCTACTCTCAAGGACCACTTTCCTTTGCCTTTTATTGATCAAATGTTAGAACGTCTAGCAAAGCATAAATTTTTCTGCTACCTCGACGGTTATAGTGGATTTTTCCAGATCCCTATACACCCCGAGGACCAGGAGAAAACAACTTTTACTTGCCCTTTTGGCACATTTGCTTATAGACGTATGCCCTTTGGTCTTTGCAATGCACCAGCCACTTTTCAACATTGCATGATGGCTATTTTTTCTAATTTTTTGGAACATACCATGGAAGTATTTATGGATGATTTTTTGGTATATGGTTCCTCATTTGATTAGTGTCTCTCTAACCTTACTGATGTTCTTCGTCGTTGTGTTGACACTAACCTGGTTTTGAACTGGGAGAAGTGCCACTTCATGGTGCAGGAAGGTATAGTGCTTGGACACATGGTTTCTCACAGAGGTATCGAGGTTGATCGCGCGAAGGTAGAGGTGATTGAAAAGCTGCCCCCACCAAAAGATGTAAAAGGGATCAGGAGCTTTCTCGGGCACGCTGGATTCTACAGACGATTCATCAAGGATTTCTCGAAGATAGCTAAGCCACTCACTGATTTACTCTGCCAGGAAGCTGATTTTAATTTTAATAATTCATGTTTGAATGCTTTCAACGATCTAAAAACTGCTCTTACTTCCGCTCTTATAGTGCAGCCTCCCGATTGGGAGCTGCCATTTGAACAAATGTGTGATGCAAGTGATTTTGCAGTAGAGCAGTCTTGGGGCAGCGCATCGACAAGAAGCTGCACGTAATTTACTATGCCAGCAAAGTCCTCGCCGGAGTAGCAGTCAACTACACTACAACCGAGAAAGAAATGCTAGCCATCGTCTATGCCTTCGAGAAGTTCAGGCAGTATTTAATTGGTTCGAAGACCACAGTTTACACCGATCATGCTGCCATCAAATACCTGCTGTCCAAGAAAGACTCGAAACCCCGTCTAATCCGTTGGGTCCTCCTTCTCCAGGAGTTTGACATTGATATTAGAGACAAGAGAGGATCACAAAATCTGGTAGCAGATCACTTGTCACGCCTCGAGCTAGGAGAGCTCGACCGCGAAGAGGACAAACTCCCAATGACCGACTCTCTAGCAGGAGAAGAGCTGATGAGAATTGATGTGGATAACGTCCCGTGGTATGCAGATTTCGTTAATTTCCTGGCCCGTGGGATCCTTCCTCCCGACCTCTCGCACAACCAGAAGAGGAAGTTCCTCTCCGACGTTAAAAGGTACTTATGGGATGATCCGTTCTTATATCGATTATGTGCTGACGGTCTCTACAGGACTTGTGTCGACGAGGACCAGATCTCATTTATTCTGGAAAGCTGCCACTCTTCACAATACGGTGGACATGGGGCTGATTCCAAAATAGCTACGAAGGTCCTACAGTCTGGTTTCTTTAGGCCCTCGCTATTCAAGGATGCGCATGAATTTGTCAAAGCCTGTGATCAGTGCCAGAGGACTGGAAATATTTCTAAGCAGCAAGAGATGCCCCAGCAGAGTATTCTCACAGTGGACCTCTTCGATGTATGGGGGATTGACTTCATGGGACCATTCCCACCTTCTTACGGAAATCAGTATATCTTGGTAGCAGTCGACTATGTTTCTAAGTGGTTTGAAGCGGTTGCTACTCCTACTTGCGACGCCAGGGTAGTCATCAAAATGTTTCAGAAGGTGATTTTTCCTCGGTTCGGAGTGCCCAGAACAGTCATCAGCGATGGTGGATCTCATTTTAAAGAAAGAAACTTCGAGACGTTGCTGAAAAAGTATGGAGTGTATCATAAAATTGGCACTCCTTATCATCCTCAGACCAGTGGACAGGTAGAGATCTCTAACAGAGAGATCAAGAGCATATTGGGAAAGACAGTTTCAAGCCACAGGAAAGACTAGGCGTCCAAGCTGGATGACACACTGTGGGCATACAGGACTGCATACAAAACACCTATCGGTATGAGTCCGTTCAGACTTGTCTATGGAAAAACCTGCCACTTGCCGGTCGAACTTGAGTACAAGGCATTATGGGCTATTCGAGAGATGAATATGGTCATGAAGGCAGCAGGAGAAAAGTGAATACTGCAGCTCCACGATCTTGATGAAATTAGACTAGATTCATATGAGAACGCTCGGATTTACGAGAGAACAAAGAAATGGCATGACAAGAGGATCGTGCGCAGAGAATTCAACGAGGGCGAGCGAGTTCTTCTCTACAACTCCCGTCTTAGATTATTTCTTGGAAAATTGCGCACTAAATGGAGTGTCTCTTATACAGTAGAACGAGCACATCCAGACGGGCATGTAGAAATCAGTGTGGAAGGAGGTAAATCAATGATAGTCAATGGGCAACGACTCAAGCACTATCACGTTCTGAAGCATCTTGCACCTCCTGACGGGATTGACGACAACGTACTTCTCGGGAAGGGATCTCAGCAAGGGACTTCCCGAGAATGCTCCTAGTTCTATCACCTTTTCTATGTCTCGCCAAGACGTTAAACTAGGTCTCTTCGGGGAGTAACCGCGCTGTAAGTTTTATTTATTTGCATGTGGCATTGTACGTTTTGTGTGTGAACTGTGCAGGAATCAAAGTGTGGAGTGAACGACATTGGGTTTTCAGAAAAGTGCATTTCGGCAGAGAAATCGGGTTGTCCCGTTACAGCCGTTACAGCTGGACTGTAACGGGCTGATGGGAAACAGAGATTTTGGTTGGTCCCGTTACAGCCGTTACAACTGGTTGTAACGGGCGGCAAAGGGCTGTAACGGGCTGAAGCATAAACAGAGAATTCATGGAGTCCCGTTACAACCGTTACAGCCGTTACAGGCACGGTTGTAACGGGCAAAAGGTCTTCTTCCTCATATCAAACCCTAATTTCCAATTTTCCCAGATTTCACATTATCCAATTTTGTTCAACCCTGCCGCCGCCGACCGACTCTCTAGCCCGTCCGTCCTAACCTCAACCTCCCGTCCGCCACCCGTCCGTCCACCCTTCTCCCTTGCCGTCCGCCACCACTTCTCCACAATCCAATCCATTCGCCCACTTCTCAAATCCCAACCCAAACCCATCTCACCCTCGACCGAACCCTAACCCCACCACTCTCAATTTCCGGCCATCCCTACACCTACCATGGCTAGATCAAGGGCTACAAACAATTCCGCCGGTAACCCCTCCTCCAGCCGCTCCGGCCGCACCAACCGAGCTCCTCCATCTAGCACCTCCACCGCCATCATCCCAGCACCGCCCAATCAGTCCCGGTACTACCCACTGACCAATGCAGGTCGATTTGCCACACCAGCGCATCAGGACCGTTACGACAGAATCCTATCAACAAAATCGGTAAAGCGTACTCTCATCCCTTGCATTGAAACTCTTGTGGATTTGAAGCGGGATATATATTCACAATGCCGTAGTATGTTTATCGCCTCCGGGCTTGATATCTTGTTTGCTAGCCGAGTCAAATCTACTTATCCTATGTTAGTCAAGGAGTTTTTGGCTACCTTCGAGATTGTTGGCAGTCCATTGAAGGTAACTCATTGGACATTCGAAATCGGGCACCAACCATACACTATGTCCAAGGACGAAGTCTGCGAGGCTTTAGGATTTCCTTTAGCGGGATTTTGTGGCGAGTATAGTACTGAAGAGAGGTATGAGTTCTGGAAGAGTATTTCTGGATTTGACTACTATTTCCAAGCCGGATGGGGTGCTGCAAGCATCAAGGAGCCAGTGTGGAAGATTATTCATAGAATTGTGGCTTTAGGCATTAATGCTCGAGCCGAGGGTGCCACTGTGATTTCTAACCCCGACTTGGATATTATGATCTCGATGAGTAGAGGGGTACCAGTTGACTTCTTTCAGATCCTCAGTGGGATGGTGACAGCTTGGGCCACATCTCTTGGGATCAAGGCCATGGGAGGCGGCTATTTTATTTCTGTGCTCGCCGAGTCTCAAGGATGGGACCTCTGCTCCCTGTACGGGACTGAGACTGACTTGGATCTGCATATGGACCGAATCATTCTCTATAAATTTCTTAAGCCGGAAGGGGAGTGGGCTCATAACCCCGAGCTTCCGAAGGGAGCGAAGAAGCGCCGCATTGATAGGGCACGGGACAGGGTAGCCTCCCCTCCGCGCGAGCCTGCACCAGTTGAGGAGGTCCAGCCTCCGCAGGATGATGTTGACATGGACGAGGCGCACTCGCCTCCAGCAGCTACACACACCCCTCCCCCGCCTTATCCTGCTGCCGACCAGTTACCATTCTCACTCGAGGAGCGTTTCATTCGATTAGAGACCACTCAGCAGCAGATCATCGCCACCCAGCATGAGTTTCGGGGTGATCTGAGAGAGATGATGACCTATCAGCGCTAGATTTTGGCCAGCCTTGCTCCTATTATTTCTACTCAGAGCAGACTTTCTGTCTCCCACAACCAGCTCCGGGACAATTTTGCAGATTTCAGAGCACAGACCTTCAGTGACCGAGACTGGGAGCAGGGTGCGCTTTCTGCACTGCTCGCGCATGCCTTGCTTGACTATCCCCCACCACCTCGAGCTTCCCGTTCCCACGCACCCCCTGCACCAGCTGAACGTGTTGACCGTATGTTTGGTTCTGATGGTGATGCCGAAGACAATGGGGCTAGCTAGTTCCCCGTACATTTTTATTCTGCTGATTTTCTTTTTGCCATATTGTCAGCCTGTTCTGCATTTCACATCATTTGTACGCTGACTTTTGGATATTATTCACTGTTTTCTTATGATTCGATGTTTGAGTCATTTCATCATTGTTGTTCATCTCTACTCGCATCGTTTATTTCTCTTTTGTTTTCACGATTATCGATGCTAACCTATTCCTTCTGCAGCTCTATCTTTTTATTAGTACATCCACCAGCTCACAGGTCGTATTTCACTCACCAGTCATCGTTTAATCTCTATGGATTTCGCACCACCACGCACGAGTGAAGTTCCTATGCTTTTTCTTATTTTATATTTCTTTCACTTAGGGACTAAGCTCGTTTTTAAGTGTGGAGTGGGTACGCATAGTCACATACATTGCATAACACATTCACTCTTGCATATGCTCAACTGTCTATGTATTGCGATTGAAATCCTTGTTTTCTATGATACTCCTTGAATGATTGACACTCAATTGGATTCGAAGTCTAGGACTTGAAATAGTGAAAATCGTGTGTGTATTCTCTTGAGTCAGTATCATTGCTAACCCTTGCCTATCACATGTTCTACGTATTTCTTGAAGCATGTTTAAGACTTGATATTAGTAGGCACCGGCTCAACAATGTCAAAAACTTAAATTGCATATCCTTTTTTCTAGGTGACCTTAGTGTTAGTATGTGTTCCTCTACACTCGTCGTGATTTGCATGCACCCGCCTTTATTCATACATGACGGAGCCCACCGCACTGTCGTTAAGGTGCGGTGTTCTCTGTGCAAAAGCAAATTTGTATTCCGCTACTCGTGACCTTACTACTGGGTAGCAAGTGGTAAGTAGGGGTCGAACCCAAGGGAATTAAGGGGATAAGCTATTCTTTGAGGGAATTGTACAGCGAGGGAGCGTGTTTTAGGTTGATTGAGGTTTTAGTGCGGAAAAGTAAGTGATTGGTTGGTTGGTTTTGGTTTTTAGTGCGGAAAAGTAAATGACAGAAAAGTAAAGTACTGAAAATAAAAGTAGAAGACTTACAGTGGGTGATGCGTGATTTGCAAGCCTTCCGGAACGTGAGCAGTTGATAGAGCAGTTTATACTAAGAAAGTAAATGCAGGTGGTGTTTAAATTTATGGAAAGCATTCGGTTTCTGGGGCCTTGTATCATAGCCTGTTTATCATTGACCTTTAGTGATCCTTCTAAGTATTCAAAAGTGTATCAAGGCCATTTCAAGCACTCGATTTGCACACACCGTCTAGCCCATTTCAAGGTCGTAGAGCACTTGTTCTATTTAGACTAGCACCCCATTTCAAGGTATACTAGCCTATGTGCATCCATTTGATCAATCATTTCCGATCAAACCAAATGGTGTTTAAAAGAGGTCGAACTCCTCAGATAAGCTTTGCCATTTCAAGCATCCACTTACCCGAGTATGTTCACGAACCCCCACGGAAGAGTTTTGCCATTTCAAGCATCCACTCAACCTTGGAAGTTCTGGCCATATATATGGCACATAGAACAAGTTTTGAATAAAAAGAAGAGGCACTAAAAAGATGGCCTAAAACATTTTATGATACAAGTACACCCCTTCAACCGAATGAAGAGTTTAGCTACGAATATCCATAGAGGTGGATACCATAGCTAAGTACTTACGATTTTTGAAAGACAGTAAGTAAGGAAAGGGGTGAGTACTTCAAGAACCGACAAGAGTACTCAAGAATAGTAATGACAAGCTTGAGTACTACAAGAACCGACAAGAGTACTCAAGAACTAACTATAATACTCAAGAACCAACAGGAGTATTATAGATATAGAACAAAAGCTTACAAAGTACCAAATCTTAGAGAGAGAAGTGTTTTTTGAATTTGAGGATGTTTTACAAATGAGATGGGGTGGAGTATTTATAGGCTAAGGGGAGAGGAATGTGTGGTTTGGAGGAGCAACACATGGCAAGCTTTCCATGGAGGAGGATAGCCGCCAGTCTACATGGGAGGGGAGGGGAGGAGCCGCCGGTGGCCTGTCATGAGGGGGAGGAGGCTCCCCTCATGACTCATCCTTTCCTTAAAGCCGCCGGTCATAAGGGCAAAGGAGGGAGTTTTTGTGAGTTTTGTGAAGTTTTCACAAAACTATCGGTACATTCCCGCTCCGGACTGACTTTGGTTGCTCTTTGGTTGGATTTGTTTTGAGTGATTCCAAGTCAGGATCTTGAGATTTCTTCAGTCGGCATCTGGTCTTGACCTTCGAATGACTCGTAATATATTTTCAGCGTAAAAACTCCTCCTTAGCGTGTATTCTCTCTAGTCTCCAAAATATCCTGTAGATAAATATCAGAACTAACAAGCAAAAGTTAAATAGACAAACAGTCTAATTTGGCGGGTTTAACTGTGTTTATGATTCGTATAATTATGGTCCATCAGATCACCCCACACTTTTAGTTGTTCGTCCCGAACAATGCTATTAAAGGGCGGCACTAAGTAAACTTTTAAAATATGAAAGTTAGACTGTGGGACTCGATTTATCCTACTTCATGCATTAATACTTATTACTAAATTAAACCGTGTAAATAAATAGAAGAAACTTGATACTTGTACCTTCGTGCTGAGATGCAAATTATTTTGGATGTTTCGGGAGATAGCCCTTTTCAGGCTCCTGGACTACATCCTCGGGACCGTCTCGCACTATATGGTTTTCTTGTAGCTTTCTCTAGCACGTGATTTGGTTCGGGTTTCAATGGTTTGGTCTTTGATTTTCTTTTGGCGAGGGACAGCTTTTGTAGTGAATCGGCCTTTGGCCTTTGATTTGACTCTTTGAGTACTTCACTTTTTGTTCGGTTAAAACCTTCACAATTTTGGGCCTTTGGCCTCTTGATTTGCTTCTTCGAGCTTTTGCCTTTTTGTGGCTTGCTAGTCCATTTTCTCAAGCCTTTTTGGGAGGTCCAATCATCGCCCGCGAGCATATGGAAATACCTCCCCGCTCCTCTCATCCTTGCCGTTTTGCGCGGGTCAAGATGAGGGTCGCTCATCTATTTTCTCGGCTACTTTGACTAGAGATAGGACGGTCTGATTCCCGTCCTCGCCTTTTTTTCTTTTTGCATAAACACTGCATGGCGGTGATGACTTCAATCTTCACTGAAACCCGAAGTGCAGCCTCCACTGACTTCGTAAACCATATAGCGAAATTCAGTCCTTCGATTGCTTGCCAAGCCTCTCTAGGGCATTTCTATAAACTCCACATCCCTTGTTTATCTTAGCACAAAGGGACAAATGAGAAGTTACATTCTAAGTTTTTAAACAGTTGAATTTTCACAAGGTTAATGCATGAATTTAGATTTATCTTTTTCACATTCTTAAGTTCATATTTTCAAAAAGATAATTATTAAGGGAAAAGGAAAAACATGTTATTTATTTACAAAGTGGATCTCACCCCACACTTTTGAACGAAGGCGTGCCTTTCAGCACAACTTAGTTCAAAAGGCATGCAAGCAGACATTATGAGAAGGAAATGACATTAAGGAAAAGGGAAGAACAGAACTCCCTTTAAAGTGTCGAGTGAACGACATGGCATGAGGCTGGATAATCGAGGGAGTTCGGCTGGGGCCTTGAACTCTTGGCATAGGCCTGGCTGGCTTGATGTTGCACCCAAGTCCGATTCCTGAATAGTCATTTCTTCTATGCACCAAGTGGGTGAGAGTGACTTATTGGTAAAAACTAAATGACAGAAAAATAAAAGACTAAAAGTAAGATAGGTGTCGGGTTACCTCCCGACCAGTGCCTTTGTTTAACGTCGTTAGCTCGACAGTACCTCATTCCTGGATCACTGGTTTGGATCCCATGGGTGGCTCAGGTCGTATTTCGCCACTGTTCCTGTGTTGATTCTGGCCTTGACTCTTCCTGATTTCTTGCTTGGGTTAGAACCCCATGGTTTTGGTGTTTTTTCTTTCCATTGCTTTTGAGAAGGCGGGGGACCTTTGACCATAGCTGCTGGTCTTGTTACTCTTTCGGTCTCCTTTGGCAGGTCAGAAATCTGTGTACCGTGATCTGAGATAGGTATAATGTCTGGCAGTTTCTTTGTATCCGTGCGGCTATTATCAATGGAGAAATTTGCAATTTTGCCGCCGAACTTAAGCGATAATGAGCCCTTGCCCACATCGTCCTTGCTTTAGTAGCGGAGAGGAATGGTCGTCCCAATATTATTGTTGGAGGGTCGTCTTCGCTGGTCTCTCCCGTTTGTATTACATAAAAGTCTGCAGCAACGACGAGCTTTCCCACATGGAGTATTACATCTTCCAGCACTCCAACCGGACGGATGCATGATTTATCTCCTAGCTCGATATTTGACCTGGGTGGTTTTAATGGACCAAGTCCTAATAAGTAATATAAGGAGGAGGGCATGGCGTTGACAGCAGCCCCAAGATCGACTAAGCACTTATGAATATGCGCTTCACCAATACCGCAGGTGACTGTGAAGGCCCCTGGGTCTTTATCTCTTTCCAGTTGTGACTCATGATCTGAAGTGAGGGCTCCTTCTATTGTCGGGTCATTCTGCCCATTCCTTGGCTTAGGATTTGTATAATCGGGCCCCTTAATATTTTGCTTCGGAGCATAAATATTAGTTGGAGAGTCCCACTTTAAATCGTTATTGTCATCCCATCCAGGTGCTGGTATGTCAGAGTGTATGATCGGTGGTGGTGTTATGCAAACGGTGAATGCGTACCGTCCATTGTCAGCATGCGTAACCCATGTTTTGCCATCATTGGGTCGGTCTTCCTCTTGGTTCCAATCAGGACGACGCCTCCGGGTGAAGTGCTTGTTTGTAAGTTTGTAAGTTGGGGATCGTGCTACTTCTCCCAGTGTCGCCTTTACGTTTGACCTCTTTATCATTCTAAGATTCGCCTTTGGGTTTTGGATGGTTTGTGAAGGAAGTCTGCCAGGCTCATTAGTGAGTGTTGACATTGCCGTGGCGAGCTGGGACATTTGTTTGGTCAATTCTGAAATTGCCCCGTCAGTTTTCGCCTGGTATTGGTGTAGCGAAGCACCCAATTGATTTATGCTTCCTGCGAGCTCCTTCATTGTGTCATCGAATGACTTGGTGGGTTCTTGCTGATTATTCGGGCCGGCTTGGTACTGATTTGGTCCTCTTTGCTGATATTGGCCTGTTGATGGAGCGTTCTGGTTATACTGTCGGTGGGGGGGGGGGGGGGGGGGTTGGTAGAATGACTGAGCTAGTTGAGGGACAGCTGGTTGTGCTTCCTTCTGAGGATAGTTGTTGTTACGCCAGTTCGGGTTGGTTGTTTGACCATACTGTCGGTTTTGTCCGGCTCTGTCGTTGCTGTTGTTGTTGTATCCTTGGTATCCTCCCACTGCATTCACTTCTGCTGGTTCCTCTTCTATTAATGTCGGGCATGCATCAGTTTTGTGGTCCGTAGAACCACAAAATTCGCAAGGCTTAACTGGAACTGGTTGTCTTCGTAGGAACTGAATCATCATCTCCTTTAATTGTTTCATCTCTTCTGGCATGGAGTTCATCGGTGTTTCAGCTTTTGCCACATTCCTTGTTCGGCAAAATTCTTCCTGACGAGTCGTCTCTTCTCTAAATCGGGCATTTTCAGCAACGTTGGTGATAAGATCCCTTATGCCACTTAATGATAGATTCATCATGGATCCTCCAGCTGAGGCATCCAGGAGCATTTTCTCTAAGGGTCTTAATCCATCAATGAGATACTCGACGGTGAGTTTCTCGGGTAGTCCAAGGGTACAGCAGCTTCTCTCCAGGCGGTTGAACTTTTCCAGGTAATCGTACATGATTTCATTCGGTCCTTGCTTGATGTCTTGTAGTTGCCTCCGTACTTGCATCGCCCATCCTGCCGGGTAATATTTGTCCAGGAATTTCTTTTGCATCTGAGCCCATGTTCTGCTGCTATCGGAAGGCAATGAAAGGAACCAATCGTTTGCCGCGTCAATGACGGAAAAATAGAACGCCTTCAACTTGAAGTCATCTACGTTTACGCCATTCAGTTTTAAGTTCTGGCAGATACCATGTAAGCGCTGGAGATGAGTCATTGCTGACTCTCCACGTGTTCTTGAGAATTTCGGTAAGTTGTGGGCCACTGAAGTGTTGATGATGATATTTTCCAGTTCAGGGCCTTCGTGAATGCACCATGGCTGGTTTCTGAAATATGGTGCTGAGAGTTCTCCCATAGTAGGTTCGCGGAAATTGTTGTTATCCCCGTAGTAGTTATCGAAAGCGGGTTCTCGTCTCGGCACTTGTCGAGGTTGAGGGGGTGGTGGATATCTAGGGGGTTGTACAGGACCAGCTGCATTTCGGTCCTCGGGTGGTTCTTGGTTTCTTCTGATTGCCTCCCTATCACGAGCTCTTATGTTTCTGATGAGTTGTTCCGGATCGTCCACAAATGGAAGTGGCACCTCATTATTTCGATCGTATAGGTTAATCTGTTCGTCATCCTGGTAGTCATGGTAGCTTCCTTCGCGAGACATGGTTGTTTAAAAGCGAGTATCGATTCAAAGAACTTATCCGATTAATTAACTAATTCCCCGGCAACGGCGCCAATTTCGACGGAGCCCACGGCACTATCGTTAAGGTGCGGTGTTCTCTGTGCAAAAGCAAATTTGTATTCCGCTACTCGTGACCTTACTACTGGGTAGCAAGTGGTAAGTAGGGGTCGAACCCAAGGGAATTAGGGGAATAAGCTATTCTTTGAGGGAATTGTACAACGAGGGAGCGTGTTTTAGGTTGATTGAGGTTTTAGTGCAGAAAAGTAAGTGATTGGTTGGTTGGTTTTGATTTTTAGTGCGGAAAAGTAAATGACAGAAAAGTAAATGACAGAAAAGTAAAGTACTGAAAATAAAAGTAGAAGACTTACAGCGTTTGCTACTCCTACTTGCGACGCCAGGGTAGTCATCAAAATGTTTCAGAAGGTGATTTTTCCTCGGTTCGGAGTGCCCAGAACAGTCATCAGCGATGGCGGATCTCATTTTAAAGAAAGAAACTTCGAGACGTTGTTGAAAAGGTATGGAGTGTATCATAAAATTGGCACTCCTTATCATCCTCAGACCAGTGGACTGGTAGAGATCTCTAACAGAGAGATCAAGAGCATATTGGGAAAGACAGTTTCGAGCCACAGGAAAGACTGGGCGTCCAAGCTGGATGACGCACTGTGGGCATACAGGACTGCATACAAAACACATATCGGTATGAGTCCGTTCAGACTTGTCTATGGAAAAACCTGCCACTTGCCTGTCGAACTCGAGTACAAGGCGTTATGGGCTATTCGAGAGATGAATATGGACATGAAGGCAGCAGGAGAAAAGCGAATACTGCAGCTCCACGAGCTTGATGAAATTAGACTAGATTCATATGAGAACGCTCGGATTTACGAGAGAACAAAGAAATGGCATGACAAGAGGATCGTGCGCAGAGAATTCAACGAGGGCGAGCGAGTTCTTCTCTACAACTCCCGTCTTAGATTATTTCCTGGAAAATTGCGCACTAAATGGAGTGGCCCTTATATAGTAGAACGAGCACATCCAGACGGGCATGTAGAAATCAGTGTGAAAGGAGGTAAATCAATGATAGTCAATGGGCAACGACTCAAGCACTATCACGTTCTGAAGCATCTTGCACCTCCTGACGGGATTGACGACAACCTACTTCTCGGGAAGGGATCTCAGCAAGGGACTTCCCGAGAATGCTCCTAGTTCTATCACCTTTGCTATGTCTCGCCAAGACGTTAAACTAGGTCTCTTCGGGGAGTAACCCGCGCTGTAAGTTTTATTTATTTGCATGTGGCATTGTACGTTTTGTGTGTGAACTGTGCAGGAATCAAAGTGTGGAGTGAACGGCATTGGGTTTTCAGAAAAGCGCATTTCGGTAGAGAAATCGGGTGGTCCCGTTACAACCGTTACAGCTGGACTGTAACGGGCTGATGGGAAACAGAGATTTTGGTTGGTCCCGTTACAGCCGTTACAACTGGTTGTAACGGGCGGCAAAGGGCTGAACGGGCTGAAGCATAAACAGAGAATTCATGGAGTCCCGTTACAACCATTACAGCCGTTACAGGCACGGTTGTAACGGGCAAAAGGTCTTCTTCCTCATATCAAACCCTAATTTCCAATTTTCCCAGATTTCACATTATCCAATTTTGTTCAACCCCTGCTGCCGCCGACCGACTCTCTAGCCCGTCCGTCCTAACCCCAACCTCCCGTCCGCCACCCGTCCGTCTACCCTTCTCCCTTGCCGTCCGCCACAACTTCTCCACAATCCAATCCATTCGGCCACTTCTCAAATCCCAACCCAAACCCATCTCACCCTTGACCGAACCCTAACCCCACCACTCTCAATTTCTGGCCATCCCTACACCTACCATGGCTAGATCAAGGGCTACAAACAATTCCGCCGGTAACCCCTCCTCCAGCCGCTCCGGCCGCACCAACCGAGCTCCTCCATCTAGCACCTCCACCGCCATCATCCCAGCACCGCCCAATCAGTCCCGGTACTACCCACTGACCAATGCAGGTCGATTTGCCACACCAGCGCATCAGGACCGTTACGACAGAATCCTGTCAACAAAATCGGTAAAGCCTACTCTCATCCCTTGCATTGAAACTCTTGTGGATTTGAAGCGGGATATATATTCACAATGCCGTAGTATGTTTATCGCCTCCGGGCTTGATATCTTGTTTGCTAGACGAGTCAAATCTACTTATCCTATGTTAGTCAAGGAGTTTTTGGCTACCTTCGAGATTGTTGGCAGTCCATTGAAGGTAACTCATTGGACATTCGAAATCGGGCACCAACCATACACTATGTCCAAGGACGAAGTCTGCGAGGCTTTGGGATTTCCTTTAGCGGGATTTTATGGCGAGTATAGTACTGAAGAGAGGTATGAGTTCTGGAAGAGTATTTCTGGATTTGACTACTATTTCCAAGCCGGATGGGGTGCTGCAAGCATCAAGGAGCCAGTGTGGAAGATTATTCATAGAATTGTGGCTTTAGGCATTAATGCTCGAGCCGAGGGTGCCACTGTGATTTCTAACCCCGACTTGGATATTATGATCTCGATGAGCAGAGGGGTACCCGTTGACTTCTTTCAGATCCTCAGTGGGATGATGACAGCTTAGGCCACATCTCTTGGGAACAAGGCCATGGGAGGCGGCTATTTTATTTCTGTGCTCGCCGAGTCTCAAAGATGGGACCTCTGCTCCCTGTACGGGACTGAGACTGACTTGGATCTGCATATGGACCGAATCATTCTCTATAAATTTCTTAAGCCGGACGGGGAGTGGGCTCATAACCCCGAGCTTCCGAAGGGAGCGAAGAAGCGCCGCATTGATAGGGCACAGGACAGGGTAGCCTCCCCTCCGCGCGAGCCTGCACCAGTTGAGGAGGTCCAGCCTCCGCAGGATGATGTTGACATGGACGAGGCGCACTCGCCTCCAGCAGCTACACACACCCCTCCCCCGCCTTATCCTGCTGCCGACCAGTTACCATTCTCACTCGAGGAGCGTTTCGTTCGATTAGAGACCACTCAGCAGCAGATCATCGCCACCCAGCATGAGTTTCGGGGTGATCTGAGAGAGATGATGACCTATCAGCGCTAGATTTTGGCCAGCCTTGCTCCTATTATTTCTACTCAGAGCAGACTTTTTGTCTCGCACAACCAGCTCCGGGACGATTTTGCAGATTTCAGAGCACAGACCTTCAGTGACCGAGACTGGGAGCAGGGTGCACTTTCTGCACTGCTCGCGCATGCCTCGCTTGACTATCCCCCACCACCCCAAGCTTCCCGTTCCTACGCACCCCCTGCACCAGCTGACAGTGTTAACCGTATGTTTGGTTCTGATGGTGATGCCGAAGACAATGGGGCTAGCTAGTTCCTCGTACATTTTTATTCTGCTGATTTTCATTTTGCCATATTGTCAGTCTGTTCCGCATTTCACATCATTTGTACGCTGACTTTTGGATATTATTCACTGTTTTCTTATGATTCGATGTTTGAGTTATTTCATCATTGTTGTTCATCTCTACTCGCATCGTTTATTTCTCTTTCGTTTTCATGATTATCGATGCTAACCTATTCCTTGTGCAGCTCTATCTTTTTATTAGTACATCCACCAGCTCACAGGTCGTATTTCACTCACCAGTCATCGTTTAATCTCTATGGATTTCGCACCACCACGCACGAGTGAGGTTCCTATGCTTTTTCTTATTTTATATTTCTTTCACTTTGGGACTAAGCTCGTTTTTAAGTGTGGAGTGGGTACGCATAGTCACATACATTGCATAACACATTCACTCTTGCATATGCTCAACTGTCTATGTATTGCGATTGAAATCCTTGTTTTCTACGATACTCCTTGACTGATTGACACTCAATTGGATTCGAAGTCTAGGACTTGAAATAGTAAAAATCGTGTGTGTATTCTCTTGAGTCAGTATCATTGCTAACCCTTGCCTATCACATGTTTTACGTATTTCTAGAAGCATGTTTAAGACTTGATATTAGTAGGCACCGGCTCAACAATGTCAAAAACTTAAACTGCATATCCTTTTTTCTAGGTGACCTTAGTGTTAGTATGTGTTCCTCTACACTCGTCGTGATTTGCATGCACCCGCCTTTATTCATGCATGACGGAGCCCACCGCACTGTCGTTAAGGTGCGGTGTTCTCTGTGCAAAAGCAAATTTGTATTCTGCTACTCGTGACCTTACTACTGGGTAGCAAGTGGTAAGTAGGGGTCGAACCCAAGGGAATTAGGGGGATAAGCTATTCTTTGAGGGAATTGTACAGCGAGGGAGCGTGTTTTAGGTTGATTGAGGTTTTAGTGCGGAAAAGTAAGTGATTGGTTGGTTGGTTTTGGTTTTTAGTGCGGAAAAGTAAATGACAGAAAAGTAAAGTACTGAAAATAAAAGTAGAAGACTTACAGCGGGTGATGCGTGATTGGCAAGCCTTCCGGAACGTGAGCAGTTGATAGAGCAGTTCATACTAAGAAAGTAAATGCAGGTGGTGTTTAAATTTAAGGAAAGCATTCGGTTTCTGGGACCTTGTATCATAGCCTGTTTATCATTGACCTTTAGTGATCCTTATAAGTATTCAAAAGTGTATCAAGGCCATTTCAAGCACTCGATTTGCACACACCGTATAGCCCATTTCAAGGTCGTAGAGCACTTGTTCTATTTAGACTAGCACCCCATTTCAAGGTATACTAGCCTATGTGCATCCATTTGATCAATCATTTCCGATCAAACCAAATGGTGTTTAAAAGAGGTCGAACTCCTCAGATAAGCTTTGCCATTTCAAGCATCCACTTACCCGAGTATGTTCACGAACCCCCACGGAAGAGTTTTGCCATTTCAAGCATCCACTCAACGTTGGAAGTTCTGGCCATATATATGGCACATAGAACAAGTTTTGAATAAAGGGAGAGGAATGTGTGGTTTGGAGGAGCAACACATGGCAAGCTTTCCATGGAGGAGGAAAGCCGCCGGTCTACATGGGAGGGGAGGGGAGGAGCTGCCGGTGGCCGGTCATGAGGGGGAGGAGGCTCCCCTCATGACTCATCCTTTCCTTAAAGCCGCCGGTCATAAGGGCAAAGGAGGGAGTTTTTGTGAGTTTTGTGAAGTTTTCACAAAACTATCGGTACATTCCCGCTCCGGACTGACTTTGGTTGCTCTTCGGTTGGATTTGTTTTGAGTGATTCCAAGTCAGGATCTTGAGATTTCTTCAGTCGGCATCTGGTCTTGACCTTCGAATGACTCGTAATATATTTTCAGCGTAAAAACTCCTCCTTAGCGTGTATTCTCTCTAGTCTCCAAAATACCCTGTAGATAAATATCGGAACTAACAAGCAAAAGTTAAATAGACAAACAGTCTAATTTGGTGGGTTTAACTGTGTTTATGATTCGTATAATTATGGTCCATCAATACACTACGTCAAGCTTTAAGTGTGGAGTTAGACAATTGACCTTCAATTTTCCCCTAAAAAACAAAGTTCTCAATTCTGGAAAGTGGGTGAAACATTGGCCCCAAGCATAGTTGTTTTTGAAAGAAAACCAGTTTGAAAAAAAATGCTTTTGTTGATTCTGCGAGAGCAGAAAATACCAAGGACCTGGTGAGAAAAGTCACCCCTGGTATATGGAAAACACTCTTGAAACAATTTCTACCCCCTCCTGCTTGATGTAGTGTAATTCCACCTCCTCATTGCGTGCAAATCGTGACTTGTCTTGAGAATTCATATGCTAGAGTCTAAGGGACGATCCTCGTGCTTGCACTGAAATTTCAATGCAAATTTACGTACTATTTTTCAGAAAATTCTTAAGCCGGGCTCCTCTTCTCTTACGGGTCATTTCCTAGTCCTTGGCACTTGAGAATGATCTTTGCGCCGGGAGCCCGTGGACTATCCCTAGATAGCATAGGTGAATGGCGAGCATGTTTTGTGTAACTATTCATGTTCTTCGTACATTGCTATAGAACTATTTAGAACATGTGATGAGGCGTTTGTTAGTCGTGTGTACTGACCGTTTGAATGCACAATTCATTTAATCTATGATTGTCTAAAACTTTGATGAAGATGTTTGACTTGAAGTTGAGGTAACACGATGAATCCGAGGTATGACATGACTTTACTGTGACTCGTTGAGCATCATTTCATGCATACACGTTAGTTAGTTGTATAGGGGATTTGTAGGTAGTCCCATTCCTGAAAACCTTCACGAGACTATACTCGTCCTATTAGGGCAGCCTATAGGTTTAAAGGCTTGATGCATACGCTAAATGCATTCGTGTCCTCTACGACAGTGAGTTATCCTCTTATTTTCATGTCTAGTTAGAATTGATCACATGTCACTTGAGTGGGGTAGTTTTATGGCCGTTGAGCATTACATCCTCTCATTTATTTATTCTGCCATTTGTTCGACATTTTTTCGGGAAGAACAAATCCTAAGTGTGGAGTGTTTTGATCAGTCAATATTCTGACTGATTATTCGCTACATTCGATGAAGGATTACGTTCATTCTCCCGGCAAATTGTCTCTATTTGACGTCTTTCTCTAGTGTTTCAGGTAAAATAGACACATCATCACCCTATGGAGCCGAAGTGTTGAAAGAATGGAAAGATCGCTCGAAAAAGGTAGAAAGACCGAAGTTATGCCAGCCAGCCCGTTATAGGCCTCAGCAACCGTTACACCTGGGTTGTAACGGGTGTAACGGCTTCAAATTCTATCAGAGATTTCGACCAGTCACGTTACAGGCCTCAGCAACCGTTACACCTGGGTTGTAACGGCTGTAACGGGACCAATGCTTCTCAGAGATTTCAGCTCTACCCATTACAGCCGTTACAGGCTCGGCTGTAACGGGACCGTTGGTTGGCAAAAATTACAAGTGGTTTCTAAATTCGATTTTTGGGCTTTCCGGCCTTTTTAGACGGTCTATATAAGGAAACACAAAACAAAATAGACTGGTTGTTGCAACTTTGGAGAAGAAACCCTAGCTTGGAGAAGATGAAGCTTTCATCGTGAGAGATTTAACGAGCCACCGCGTCTTTACGGTTATTCATTCTTATTTCTCTATACACTGTTTTTGGTAAATCTACCATGAATAGTGAGTAGTCTCCTTATTCCGGGATCCTACGGATCCCGTGCTATGTAACCCTAACTCTCATGTGATCAATTGAAATTCATTATTTATGCAATTCAAATATTCAATTTCATTGCGTGCTTGATTTTATCGTTCTATGCATGTATTTACATCAAAGGGCATGTTTGCATTGATAGAACGTATTTATGTTATATGCCGAAAGGTGGATGGGCCCTAGGGATTAACCGGATTGCATGAAATTGATGTTAGGTCATGTTTACATGAGCTAATAGGAAAACCTTTAATTTAATAAATCGAAATCGTTGATAATCCGTGAATGGGCGGCGTTCAACGATGGAGATTAATCTAGACAATGATCCGTGGATGGGCGGCTTGTCTAGTGTTATTTCAGTTATATTCCATATTCGATAGCATGAATAATTAACGTAGAATGATTGCATGATTAGTGGGGTTAGCATGGGTGAAGTACGGATTCTGGAATTTTTCCTCTGATAAAAACACAACATTTATTTTCTGCTATTTAATTTCTGCTTGTTGTAACACCACAAAACCTTTTGTCACTCGGAATAGCTAAATAGGTCACACTGTTAGCTAGTATTCACACGCACTGCTCTTTGGATCGACCCTTGGCTTACCAAGGTTATAAATTTTGTTTGACTGCAATTGAACCCCTAAAACTATTAATTTGACGACTATATAGGGTTAAAAATACGCTTGTCATTGTTCCCTTTCTCACTCACGGGAAGAGCCAAGGAATGGTTTAGGAGCCAAACGCCGGCTAGTTTCACCACTTGGGAGGAGCTTGCCATTGCATTCCTCAGTAAGTATTTCCCTCCATCCAAGACGGCCTACTATAGGAGTCAAATCACGAATTTTGCACAAATGGATGGAGAAACGCTCTATGAGGCTTGGGAGAGATACAAGGAGTATCAAAGGCTTTGCCCACAACACAACTTAGATAACCTCCTCATGTTCCATACCTTTTATCATGGTGTTAATGGTCCCTCGCAGCTCTCACTTGATACCGCTGCGGGAAGAGCTATCATGGAGCTTGAACCTCATGAAGGATATGCGGTAATCGAGAAGATCACGAATAACTACTTCATGTGGGCAAGCGAAAGAGGAAACCTAAGAAGGAAGGGAGAAAGACATGAAGTAAAGGCCGTAAGCATAAGTGACTATGATGCATTAGAAAAAAGATTTGAAAGAAAATTGAAAGCCTTTCGGATGAAGTATTTAAATTGTAACATCCGGCAAAGGACCTTTCGAGGAGTCAAGGGTGCAACATTTGTGAAGTCTATGAGCATGATACGAACACTTGTCCCTTGGTTCAAAGGGATGAAGGTAGAAATGGGTATGAAGAAGCAAATTATATTGGTGGAAACCAAGGAATAGAGTATAACTCTAGGGCCCCTCAAGGCCAAAATTCCCAATCCAACTACACTACTCCAAGGTTTTCACCCGCTTGGAGAATCATCCTAACTTCTCATACAAGACCACGAATCCTACACCTCCCGGTTTTGGTCATAGGCCTACTTCAAACAACCAAGCTTTCCCGCCAAAGAATCAATACCATGGCCAAGGAACAACTTTGCTTCAAAGAAACCAAAATCAAGGACAACAATACCAAGCTCAAGCTCAAAGGCCCTACCAACAAGTTGACCATCCTCCTCAACCAACAAATGAACCCTCCAATGTGGATCCTATGATGGCCATGCTCCTTGAAATGAAGCGAGACCAAGAACAAACTCGTATTTCTCAAGAAAGAGTCCAAGCATAATTGATGGACATGCAAACCAAATTTGAAAGGTTGGAGACCCACAATAAGATACTTGAGAACCAAATAGCCCAACAAGACGAGTCCTCTACAAGAGCACAAGGAAAGTTACCGGCCCGACCCGAGCAAGGGCAAAGGGAGCATTGTAATGCGGTTACACTAAGGAGTGACAAAGAGCAAGAGGATGAACAACCAAAGAAAAAGAAGAAGGTTTCTTTTGATCTTGGAGGCCAAGCTAGTTCCCAAATTGAAGAGTTAGATGAAGAGGTCCGTAATCCTCAAACCCAAAAGGAGAAAGAAGTGGGGAAAGGGAAAGATGAACTTAAGCCATACACCCCTCCTATACCCTTCCCACAAAGGATAAAGAAAAAGAACAATGACAATCAATTCTCTAAGTTCGCCGAGATGCTGAGAAGCTTTATGTTACTATGCCCTTCACCGAGGTAATCACTCAAGCCCCATCTTATGCGAGATTTCTAAAAGATGTTATTACTTGCAGGAGGACGATTGAAGATGTTGACACGGTGTCCCTCGATGGAGAATGTAGTGCCATACTCCAACCACGCATGCCACCCAAACTTGAGGATCCCGGTAGTTTTTCCATTTCATGATATATTAATGATGTGAAAATTGAACGTGCTATGTGTGACTTGGGTGCTAGTATATCTTTAATGCCGTATTTCTTGTGTAAGAAATTGAACATGGGTGAGCCTAAGCCAACACAAATGATTTTAAGACTCGCGGACCGCTCCTCAAGATTTCCCAAGGGAGTTCTTAAGGATGTCCCGGTTAGAGTAGGGAATTTCTACATTCCGGGTGATTTTGTTATGTTGGAGATGGAAGAGGATAATGAAATTCCCATTCTTTTGGGAAGACCTTTCCTCTACACCGCCGGAGCTATATTTGATACTACTAAAGGGACAATTACCATGAGAGTAGGTGATGAGGAAGTTGAGTTTAATTTAGAAAAAGCACAAAAAGGTACTAGTTCTACCATGAGTTGCAATTATCTTGACCTTGTTGATATTTATGAAGTATTTGATATGCCTAACTTGCTTATGTGTGAAATTGACCTTGATTATAAGCTCCCTAAGCGTATTGATTATTGGGCTATCTTGGACGATGAAGGTAAAGGGGAACCTCAAAGCGACAAAGGTAAGGAGTCTTGTTCGGTAGAGTTAAAAACTCTACCAACAAGCCTAAGGTATGAGTTCTTAGGCTCCAATTATACTTTGCCCATCATTGTGAATGCTTCCTTGAATGAAAATGAGACTTCAAGATTGCTTGATGTGATTAGAGAGCACAAAGGTGCCATTGGTTATTCTATTGATGATCTAAAGGGGATAAGTCCTAATTTGTGCATGCATAGAATTAATTTGGAGGATGATAGTTTACCATCGAGGGAACATGCTAGGAGACTTAATCCCATTGTTGGTGAAGTTGTTAAAAAAGAAATTTTGAAAATGCTTGATGCGGGAATCATCTTCCCTATTGCGGACTCTAATTGAGTGAGCCCCATTCATGTGGTTCCAATAAAAGAGGTATGACGGTTGTGAAAAATGATAAAAATGAGTTGACAGCAACTAGATGTGCATAGATTTTAAAAAACTCAACAAGGAAACTAAGAAAGATCACTTTCCACTTCCTTTTATTGATCAAATATTAGAAAGATTAGCCAAGCATGACTACTTTTGCTATCTTGATGGATATAGTGAGTTTTTCCAAATCCCTATTCATCCACAAGATCAAAAAAAGACTACTTTTACTTGTCTATATGGAACATTTGCCTATCGGCGAATGCCCTTTGGGCTTTGTAATGCATCGGGCACATTTCAAAGATGCATGATGGCTATATTTTCAGAATTTATTGAGGAAATTATAATGGAAGTGTTTATGGATGATTTTTCTGTCTATGGTTCTTCATTTGATGATTGCTTGGCTAATTTGGCTAAAGTTTTAAAGAGATGTATTGTGACAAACCTTGTTCTAAATTGAGAAAAATGCCATTTTATGGTGCAGGAAGGCATTGTACTTGGGCATTTGGTTTCTAAGAGAGGAATTGAGGTTCACAAAGCAAAGGTAGAGGTCATTGAGAAACTACCACCTCCAAGGGATGTTAGAGGAATAAGAAGCTTCCTAGGCCATGCCAGCTTCTATAGAAGATTTATTAAGGACTTCGTTAAAAATTGCAAGAGCTTTGACGAACCTATTGTGCAACGATACCAAATTCCTATTCGATGAAGAGTGCTTATTGGCCTTTGAGAAATTGAAGTAGGCATTGGTCTCGGCTCCCATGATTCAACCTCCAATTTGGGATTTGCCATTTGAGCTCATGTGTGATGCAAGTGATTATGCTATTAGAGCGGTCCGTGGACAAAGGGTGAACAAGAATCTTCACGCCATTCACTACACTAGAAAGATCCTTAATGGAGCTCAAATGAATTATTCTACAACCGAAAAGGAGCTCCTTGCCATTGTGTATGACTTTGACAAGTTTCGTCAATATCTTGTGGGATCAAAGACCATAGTCTTCACCGACCACGCGGCAATCAAGTATCTCTTGTCAAAGAAGGACTCCAAGCCGAGGCTCATAAGGTGGATTCTGTTACTCCAAGAATTTGATATCGAGATCAAAGATAAGAAGGGAGTGGAAAATCTTGTCGCCGATCATCTATCTAGGCTTGAAGGAAATGAAGAATGATGGACCATATTTATATGATTCATTAAGACAGTTAAACCCACCAAATTGGACGCTTTGTCTTGACAACTTTTATTTGTTAGTTTCACTTTTGTTTTACAGGCCATTTCAAGGAGTAAAGATGAAACGAGCTAAAATGGAGTTCTTAACACTGAAAGTGGATTACAAGTCAGAACTGGCCATACTCCGACAATACTCCGATCAAGCCACAACTAAGTCCCAATGACTTATTCCAACAAAGATCAAGAAAACAAGTGAAATTCCAAGTCTAAGTTCCTCATCTTTTGATGTCAACTAAGGAGCAACCAAAGGAGCAACCAAAGGGCAACCGAAGACCAACCGGAGTCATATGCCAACCGATGGCTTTTGGAGCAAAAGATCTCATTCCACTCATCTCTCCTCTCCTCCACCTCATGGCCGGCGGCTTGCTTATGGAGAAGACACATGGGGCGGCGGCTTTTGGAGAAGCCACCTCACCACCGGCGGCTAAGCTCTCCCCCACCCCCCTCTTGACATGTGGCTTGCTTCCCCTCCACATCTCCTCCTCCTCCATGCCTATAAATACCAAGCTCCTTCCCTTTGTAAAATCATCCCAACATCCTCAATCCCATAGTCACTTGTTACTTATCTCTCTAGAGTTTGGGCACAATCCATGTAAACACTTTACTTTGAATCAAAAGCTCCAAGTTTGTTCTTGAGTACTCTTGTCGGTTCTTGAAGTACTCAAGCATTTCCTTTACTTTTCGTTGTTCTTGAGTTTACTCCTGTTGGTTCTTGAGTATTCTCCCTTTTACTTTCCTTGTCTTGATTTCCAAAAACCTTTACTTTCCTATCTTTCAAAACCTTTACTTTACTCAGTACTTAGCTATGATATCCACCCCTATGGATATTCTTAGCTAAACCCTTCATTCGGTTGGAGGGGTGTACTTGTATCATAAAATGTTTTAGACCCTTCTCTTAGTGCCTCTTTGTGTTCAACTTGTTCTAGGTGCCATATATTAGGTCAGAACTCCATTGGTTGAGTGGATGATCGGAAGAGCTAAGCTCTGCTATGGGTTCGTGATCTTCCGTGGATAAGTGGAGGCTCGGAAGAGCACAGCTTATCTGTAGAAGTCAACCTCTTTTAAACACCATTTGGTTTATCAGGAATGATGATCAAATGGATGCACATACTAGAACAAGAGTTCTTTGTCTTGCAAAAGACTAGACGCTGTGGCAAGTCATGTGCTAGGAATAGCCTTGATACACTTTTGAACACTTAGTATGATCATTAGAGGTCGATGATAAACGGACTATGATACAAGGCCCCTAAAACCGAATCCTTTCCTTTAATTAAAACATCACCTGTCACTTTACTTTCAGTACCATATCAACTGCTTACTTTCTGCAAGTCTTGTCCTTCAAGCACTTTACTTTTACGCACTTACTTTCCGCAAGACTTATCCTTCAAGCATTTACTTTCCGCAAGTCTTGTCCTTCAAGCACTTTACTTTTCAAGTATTTACTTTCAGTCCCGTATTTACTTTCTTTACTTTCAGTCACTTACTTTTCAGTACTAAAATCACAACCAACCCCCAACTGTCTTACTTTCCATTTTCGAAAGAACAACTATCCACTAATTCCCTTGGGTTCGACCCCTACTTACCGCTTTACTACCCAATAGTAGAGTAACGAGTAGCGGACTTATAAATTAATTTTGTACACATTGCCTCGCGACAAGGCAGTGCTTGTCAAAGAACTTAAAGAATACACTACCCTTGTTGATGATACTTTCATTAGAGAGCAACTTATGAGGGTAGAAGCGGAAGCCCTCCCTTGGTATGCGGACATGGTAAATTTCATGGTATGTAGGATCATATCCCATGACCTTAATCATCATCAAAAGAAGAAGTTTTTGACCGAGACAAAGTGGTATTATTGGGATGAGCCATTCTTGTATAGGCTTTGCGCGGATGGGATATATAGGACTTGTGTCGCCGAAGAAGAAATGAGGAATATCATTTACCATTGTCATTCGTCCCAATATAGAGGACATGGTAGTGAACCAAAGACGGCATCAAAAGTCCTACAAAGTGGATTCTATTGGCCTACCCTCTTTAGTGATGCCTACGAGTTTGTCAAGGCATGTGACTAATGCCAAAGATCGGGGAATATTTCTATAAGGCACGAAATGCCCCAACAAAGCATCCTATCGATTAAAATATTCGATGTTTGGGGTATAGACTACATGGGTCCTTTCCCGTCTGCATATGGAAATCAATATATATTGATCACGGTCGACTATGTTTCTAAATGGGTAGAGGTGATGAGTCGTATTTATACGACTCGTCGAATCAAATAATCCCATTTATTTCGACACTTTTATATGTGAACAATTACTTTTTAGTATGGTGTTGCATTTCAGGTGTTTTGGAAGCTCTAAGAGGAAACGCGCATTAAAGACGGCATTTTATGCCAAAAACAGCGCAATGGCAGATTAGACCTTTGGACAGTCGACGGAGTGCTGGGAATGGACCGTTGATCAAAAAAATACGAGCCACATGCCACTGCAAAGGTGACTCAATGAGCGTTCGAGGTCATACAGAAGGTCAAATCTAGAGTCAAAGTCGGAACAGGCGTGCAGAAAGAGAATCAGACTCGGTGTGGATCGCGTTCGAAGGAGACATTAGCAAGAACGTTAACGTAAAGGCCGAAAGCGACCGCTAATGTTACTACCGAAAGTAGTGATGATGTCATCAATGCGTTTAGATGATGTCAGCAAGGCCGAAACTTGGAAATTGAGCCCAAAAACAGACTTGACAACCCTACTTTTTGCTATAAATAAGATGTTTGGGTTAGGGTTTCCATGATCTCATATCCTACGAAGACCAAGACGGCTCTGAAGAAGACGCAAGCTTTCGACGAGAGAGAAGAATTTCCTAGTTTTCATTATGTGTTTTTGCATGATCATGTGTAGCTAAACCTTTAATTCGGTTTAGGGTTTCGTATGTTGTGAACACGTTTCTGAGACTTTATTCTTAATGTTATTTCTTGTTTCGCTAGTTCTTGTGTTTAATTTCAAGGATTGAATTGTGAAGCTAAGTGGATACTTGTCATGGTAAAACTTAGCCGAGTAATTCAATTCTATCGTTAATACTTGTTGGATACATGAAAAAGTAAAAACAAGTAGTGACACCTAGATTCGATAACACCTTTTCCGGACTATTGAATTTAGGAGAACTAGGCTGTGGTGTATTGCCTGAAACGGAATACTTTGGGTTATAACCTGAAACGGAGTAACCACACTTAGGAATATGAAATTAGATTATTAGCAGTCGATGATAAATGTGTCACAATAGAAACCCTAAACTGAATGTTTTCTCTGATTGTCTTTGTTAATCTTCTCTCCCGTGCTTTTATAACACTTGTTCACAAAACCCCCCTTCTTTTTAATTGTTTACAGTTACAGCTTTACAAACCAGCTCTCTTGGGTTCGACACTGCTTGCCGCTTTACTAGCTTATTGCAGGAGAAATATAAATATTAAATTTGACGTGTTAGACGACGCGCGTCAAATTTTGGCGCCTTTGCCGGGGAGCTGCGCATCGGTGAAGCTGTTTCTTTTTTCTATTTTTTCTTTTTTTCTTTTTTTTTGTTTTCTTTATTTTATTTAGCTATTTTTAGTACTTTGCTACTCGTTTTACCATGTCTCGTGCAGGTAGCCAGATTGGTGATAATGTCCGCAACAATGAGATCGAGCCAGTTGATGAAAATGGAAAAGTAATTCCTCCATTCTATGAGGATCCGGAGCAGCTCGTCTGTGCTCGCAACCGTGCAATCAGGGAGGCTCGATAGCTGAATCAGAGGGCACCGGTTGCACAGAATGGTGCTGGTGCGAGGCAGCCACCTGCACCGCCATGACGACCGCAGCCGCCAATTCACGTGGAGCTAGAGGATGAAGAATAATATTACCATGAGCCCACAATGAAGGAGCTATTTGCTCCTAACTTCCAAAATCAGCCATAGTGCATCTACGAGGGGTCAGACTTAGCTGCGATAGAGATCAAGACTGCGGTAGTGCATTACTTGCCGAAGTTATTAGGGCGACAAGGAGAGTCAGCCACCAAGCATCTGCAGAGCCTTCATGGCATCTGCCAGACTCTGCGACCTTACAGAGTTTCAGTGGAGAATTTTAAATTAAAAGCCTTCCACTTTTCTTTAACTGACATGGCTCAGACTTGGTTTTTGTCTCTTCCTCCAGGCAGCATCAGGACATGGGACCAGATGCAAAATAAATTTCTCGAGAAATACTACCCAGCAGCCAAGGCAGGACAGGTCCGTAAGCAGCTGCAAGATCTCAGACAGGGGCCAAACGAGTCAATGTATGACTACCTGGAAAAGTTCAACCAATTGGAGCAGAGCTGCTGCAACCTAGGACTTCCTGAGGCGCTGATAATCGAGTACATGCTTGATGGTTTGAGGCCACTCGACAGGATGCTGCAAGGCGCCTCAGCTGGAGGGACTATCTTGAATCTATCCTCAGCCGGAGTGCAAAAGATGGCTGCAGAGGTGGTCGAGAATGCTAGACTCAGGGAGGAGGCCAGCCGACATGAGGAATTCAACAGGACTAGACACGTTGCGAAGGCTGAGACCCCACCAAATCAGATGACTTAGGAGATTAGACAGATGAAGGAGACGGTGCAGAAGCTTATGATGAATCAGATGGTCCAGGTGAAGCCTTGTGAATTTTTTGGTTTGACCAATCATAAGACAGATGCTTGCCCGACTCTACAGGAGGATACACAGGCCAACGTCAATGCAGTGTGTGAATTTCAAAATTGCAACAATCATGCACCCCAACAATCTCAGCAACAGTTCTATCGCCCACCGTATCGCCAGCAGTAGGGAAGCTACAATAATCAAAGTCAGTACCAGCAGCAAAGGCAGAATTACAATCAGGCAGACCCTAGCAACCACAATTCGAGTAAGCCTCTGGAGGATATAGTGAAGGAGCTGGCAGCTAGCACCCAGCAAATAGCCATCACTGTGCAACAACATTAGGTGAAGACCGATGGAACTCTAGCAGAGATGTCCAACTTAGCCCAGCCCGTTTCCGAGCTAAAGAGAGATTCAGGGAGGCTACTGACGGAGCCCACCGCACTGTCGTTAAGGTGCGGTGTTCTCTGTGCAAAAGCAAATTTATATTCCGCTACTCGTGACCTTACTACTGGGTAGCAAGTGGTAAGTAGGGGTCGAACCCAGGGGAATTAGGGGGATAGTCGTTCTTTGAGGGATTGTATAGGACGGGAGCGTGTTTTAGGTTGATTGAGATTTTAGTGCGGAAAAGTAAGTGTTTTTTTTGTTGTTTTTGGTTTTTAGTGCGGAAAAATAAATGACAGAAAAGTAAATACTGAAAATAAAAGTAGAAGACTTACAGCGGGTGATGCGTGATTGGCAAGTCCTCCGGAAGGTGAGCAGTTGATAGAGCAGTTTATACTAAGAAAGTAAATGCAGGTGGTGTTTGAATTTAAGGAAAGCATTCGGTTTCGGGGGCTTTGTATCATAGCCTATTTATCATTGACCTTTAGTGATCCTTCTAAGTATTCAAACGTGTATCAAGGCCATTTCAAGAGCTCGATTTGCACACACTGTCTAGCCCATTTCAAGGTCGTAGAGCACTTATTCTATTTAGACTAGCACCCCATTTCAAGGTATACTAGCCTATGTGCATCCATTGATCCGTCATTTCCGATCAAAACCAATGGTGTTTGAAAGAGATCGAACTCCTCAGATAAGCTTTGCCATTTCAAGCATCCACTTACCCGAGTATGTTCACGAACCCCTACGGAATAGCTTTGCCATTTCAAGCATCCACTCAACCTTGGAAATTCTGACCTAATATATGGCACATAGAACAAGTTTTGAATACAAAGAAGAGGCACTAAGAGTATAGTCTAAAACATTTTACAATACAAGTACACCCCTTCAACCGAATGAAGAGTTTAGCTACGAATATCCATAGAGGTGGATACCATAGCTAAGTACTTACGGTTTTTTGAAAGACAGTAAGTAAAGGAAAGGGGTGAGTACTTCAAGAACCGACAAGAGTACTCGAGAATAAAGAAAAGCTTGAGTACTTAAGAACCGACAGGAGTACTCAAGACCGAACTATAATACTCAAGAACCAACAGGAGTATTATATATTAAAAACCAAACTTACAAATGCCAAACTTTCTAGAGAGAGAAGTGTTTATGATTTTGGATTATGATTTACAAAGGGGGAGGCAAGTATTTATAGCCTAAGGGAGGAGGAGGATGTGGTGGAGAGGATGACACTTGTCATCTCTTTCATGGAGGAGCCAAAGCCGCCGGTTGGAGGTAAGGGGAAGAGGAGCCGCCGGTCATGGAGGGGAGGGGAGGGGAAAGCCACCCCATGAGTCATCCTTCTTCCCCAAGTAGCCAGTCACCAATGGATAAGAGTGAGTTTGTGTGAGTTTTGTGAAGTTTTCACAAAACTATCGGTGTATTTCAACTCCAGACTGACTTTGGTTGCTCCTCGGTTGGATTTGTTTTGAGTGATTCAATGTTAGGATCTTGAGATTTCTTCAATCGGCATCTGATCGTGACCTTGGAATGACTCGTAATATATTTTCAACATAAAATCCTCTCCTTAGCGTATATTCTCTCTAGACTCCAAAATACCCTGTAGATAAATATCGGAACTAACAAGCAAAATTTAAATAGACAAACAGTCTAATTTAGTGGGTTTAACTGTGTTTATGATTCGTATAATTATGGTCCATCAGATCACCCCACACTTTTAGTTGTTCGTCCCGAACAATGCTATTAAAGGGCGGCACACTAAGTAAGCTTTTAAAATATGAAAGTTAGACTGTGGGACTAGATTTATCCTAATTCATGCATTACTTACTTATTACCAAATTGAACTGTGTAAATAAATAGAAGAAACTTGATATTTTTACCTCCGTGCTGAGATGCAAATTATTTTGGATGTTTCGGGAGATAGCCCTTTTCAGGTTTTCTGGACTGCAACCTCGGGATTGTCTCGCACTATATGGTTTCCTTGTAGCTTTCTCTAGAACGTGATTCGGTTTGGGTTTCAATGGTTTGGTCTTTGATTTTCTTTTGGCGAGGGACAGCTTTTGTAGTGAATCGGCCTTTGGCCTTTGATTTGACTCTTTGATTACTTCACTTTTTGTTCGGTTAAAACCTTTACAATTGTGGGCCTTTGGCCTCTTGATTTGCTTCTTTGAGCTTTTTGCTTCTTTGTGACTTGCTAGTCCATTTTCTCAAGCCTTTTTGGGAGGTCCAATCGTCGCCCACGAGCATATGGAAATACCTCCCTGCTCCTCTCATCCTTGCCGTTTTGCGCGGGTCAAGATGAGGGTCGCTCATCTATTTTCTCGGCTACTTTGACTAGAGATAGGACGGTCTGATTCCCGTCCTCGCCTTTTTTCTTTTTGCATAAACACTGCATGGCGGAGATGACTTTAATCTTCACTGAAACCCGAAGTGCAGCCTCCACTGACTTCGAAAACCATATAGCGAAATTCAGTCCTTCGATTGCTTGCCAAGCCTCTCTAGGGCAGTTTATGTCAACTCCACATCCCTAGTTTATCTCAGGACAAAGGGACAAATGAGAAGTTACATTCTAAGTTTTTAAACAGTTGAATTTTCACAAGGTTAATGCATGAATTATGATCTATCTTTTTCACATTCTTAAGTTCATATTTTCAAAAAGATAATTATTAAGGAAAAAAGAAAACATGTTATTTATTTACAAAGGTGGTTCTCACCCCACACTATTGAACGAAGGCGTGCCTTTCAGCACAACTTAGTTCAAAAGCCATGCAAGCAGACATTATGAGAAAGAAATGACATTAAGGAAAAGGGAAGAACGGAACTCCCTTTAAAGTGTCGAGTGAACGACATGGCATGAGGCTGGATAATCGAGGGAGTTCGGCTGGGGCCTTGAACTCTCAGCGCAGGCCCGGTAATTCATGGAAGCTGCTTGGCTGATCCGGTCTTGCTCCAAAAACTGATTCCTAAATAGTCATTTCATTCTATGCACCAAGTGGGTGAGAGCGACTTACGGAAAAAACTAAATGACAGAAAAATAAAAAACAGAAAGTAAGATAGGTGTCGGATTACCTCCCGACCAGTGCCTTTGTTTAACGTCGTTGGCTCGACAGTACCTCATTCCTGGATCACTGGTTTGGATCCCATGGGTGGCTTAGGTCGTATTTCGCCACTGTTCCTGTGTTGATTTTTGCCTTGCCTTTCCCCGATTTCTTGTGAGATGATGTGCTTGGGTCCAGTTCCCATGGTTCTGGTGGTTTCTCCTTCCAACGTCTCTGAGAAGGTGAGGGACCCTTTACTACTAGTCTCTTTAACTGGGTTTTCTGGTGTTTAGGGCTGCCTTGTCCAGTCATGGCGAAAACATGCTCCATCGAGGAGTCATTCTGCTCAGGCCCTTTTCCCATCCTCCTTCTAGCCTCTTCATTGATCACATAGTTTTCAGCGATTTGCCTATTGATCGAGGGGAAAAGTTGGGAAGCTTGCATCTTAAGGCTTGGTTCTGCCTCGTTATGTCCGTTTGTGAGGATCTGGTCGTAGATGGTCTCGGAAGCTTGGGTGATGATAGCTGGGTATGGCTCGGGCAGCATGCTGGTGGTATTCTGGACTTCTTCCATTGCTGACACGGCATTCAGTTCCCATGAAGGTTTTTCCTCGTTGCTCCTGATACTTTCAATATCCCAATCTTCTGATGGCTCGGAAGTCTCTTCTGATGGCTCGGGAGTTTCTTCTTCGTCTGTCTCTGGATCAGCTTCTTATATCTGCATTCCTCTGTCAGCTTGGGGTATTCCTTTTTTTGGTTGCGGCCAGGTCATTTATGAGATTCCACATGTCTGCCATGGACAAGTTCCTAGCTGATCTTCTCATTGCTTCGTTAATCCTTGTCAGCTCATCGGCCCTCATCCCACGAAGAAATTTTTGAAGAAGAACTTTCTTCGTGAATCCGTGGTGCGGGCAGATTGAGACGATGGTGTCATAGTTCGTGTAGTATTCGTCCAAAGTCTCATCCCGGGATTGTTGAAGGCACATGATCTTCTCATGAGTTTTTTGGCGTAAGGATGGGGGGAGAATTCTTTCAAGAATGGAACGCAAAGATCCACAAAATATACTGCACTACTAGCGGTTGATGTGTAATACCAAATCGTTGCACAATCAGTTAGAGAAAATTTGAAGCATTTAAGCTTAAATTCCTCTAGCATTTCATTTTCAGGTTTTATGTGGCAGCAAACGTGGTGAAAGTTTCGGCAGTGTAGTACTGGGTCTTCTCGATCCGTACCTCCGAACAGGGGAAGATGTCTTGTTGTTCATGCATATGTAGTGGGTAGCGTCATGAGAAGGGGAGGGAAAGAACAACTTATCCGACGGCTAATTCCCCGGCAACGGCGCCAGTTTTGACGGAGCCCACCGCACTGTCGTTAAGGTGCGATGTTCGCTGTGCAAAAGCAAATTTATATTCCGCTACTCGTGACCTTACTACTTGGTAGCAAGTGGTAAGTAGGGGTCGAATCCAAGGGAATTACGGGGATAGTCGTTCTTTGAGGGATTGTATAGGACGGGAGCGTGTTTTAGGTTGATTGAGATTTTAGTGCGGAAAAGTAAGTGTTTTTTTGGTTGTTTTTGGTTTTTAGTGCGGAAAAGTAAATGACAGAAAAGTAAATACTGAAAATAAAAGTAGAAGACTTACAGCGGGTGATGCGTGATTGGCAAGTCCTCCGGAAGGTGAGCAGTTGATAGAGCAGTTTATACTAAGAAAGTAAATGCAAGTGGTGTTTGAATTTAAGGAAAGCATTCGGTTTCGGGGGCTTTGTATCATAGCCTGTTTATCATTGACCTTTAGTGATCCTTCTAAGTATTCAAACGTGTATCAAGGCCATTTCAAGCGCTCGATTTGCACACACTGTCTAGCCCATTTCAAGGTCGTAGAGCACTTGTTCTATTTAGACTAGCACTCCATTTCAAGGTATACTAGCCTATGTGCATCCATTGATCCGTCATTTCCGATCAAAACCAATGGTGTTTGAAAGAGATCGAACTCCTCAGATAAGCTTTGCCATTTCAAGCATCCACTTACCCGAGTATGTTCACGAACCCCCACGGAAGAGCTTTGCCATTTCAAGCATCCACTCAACCTTGGAAATTCTGACCTAATATATGGCACATAGAACAAGTTTTGAATACAAAGAAGAGGCACTAAGAGTATAGTCTAAAACATTTTATAATACAAGTACACCCCTTCAACCGAATGAAGAGTTTAGCTACGAATATCCATAGAGGTGGATACCATAGCTAAGTACTTACGGTTTTTTGAAAGACAGTATGTAAAGGAAAGGGGTGAGTACTTCAAGAACCGACAAGAGTACTCGAGAATAAAGAAAAGCTTGAGTACTCAAGAACCGACAGGAGTACTCAAGACCGAACTATAATACTCAAGATCCAACAGGAGTATTATATATTAAAAACCAAACTTACAAATGCCAAACTTTCTAGAGAGAGAAGTGTTTATGACTTTGGATTATGATTTACAAAGGGGGAGACATGTATTTATAGCCTAAGGGAGGAGGAGGATGTGGTGGAGAGGAGGACACTTGTCATCTCTTCCATGGAGGAGCCAAAGCTGCCGGTTGGAGGTAAGGGGAGGAGGAGTCGCCGGTCATGGAGGGGAGGGGAGGGGAAAGCCACCCCATGAGTCATCCTTCTTCCCCAAGTAGCCGGTCACAATGGATAAGAGTGAGTTTGTGTGAGTTTTGTGAAGTTTTCACAAAACTATCGGTGTATTTCAGCTCCGGACTGACTTTGGTTGCTCCTCGGTTGGATTTGTTTTGGGTGATTCAATGTCAGGATCTTGAGATTTCTTCAGTCGGCATCTGATCGTGACCTTGGAATGACTCGTAATATATTTTCAGCGTAAAATCCTCTCCTTAGCGTGTATTCTCTCTAGACTCCAAAATACCCTGTAGATAAATATCGGAACTAACAAGCAAAAGTTAAATAGACAAACAGTCTAATTTAGTGGGTTTAACTGTGTTTATGATTCGTATAATTATGGTCCATCAGCTACCATCGCAGACCGTGCCTAATCCGAGAGGGAATGTCAGCACATTGGTAGTAGTGGATGTGGACGTGGCACTCAAGGAGTCTGCATATTGGGTGAACAAGATGCTCTCGGTCGACGAGCACATTGATGCAGAAAATGAAGAAAATAAGTCTGAATCAGTGCCGATCACGTCCGAAGGAGACATTAGCTCGATGCTTATGTCTGAAGGGGACGCGCCCATAACTTTAAGGCTGGATGCACCACTAACGTCTACAGCAGACGCGACCCATGCTGATATGCACCCAAAATCTGACCCTTTTCCTTTGTTTTCTGTGCAGGTAAGAGCTCCCGAAGGCCGCATGATCAATAAGGATGAGTGACGAAGCCCACCGCACTGTCGTTAAGGTGCGGTGTTCTCTGTGCAAAAGCAAATTTATATTCCGCTACTCGTGACCTTACTACTGGGTAGCAAGTGGTAAGTAGGGGTCGAATCCAAGGGAATTAGGGGGATAGTCATTCTTTGAGGGATTGTATAGGACGGGAGCGTGTTTTAGGTTGATTGAGATTTTAGTGCGGAAAAGTAAGTGTTTTTTTGGTTGTTTTTGGTTTTTAGTGCGGAAAAGTAAATGACAGAAAAGTAAATACTGAAAATAAAAGTAGAAGACTTACAGCGGGTGATGCGTGATTGGCAAGTCCTCCGGAAGGTGAGCAGTTGATAGAGCAGTTTATACTAAGAAAGTAAATGCAGGTGGTGTTTGAATTTAAGGAAAGCATTCGGTTTCGCGGGCTTTGTATCATAGCCTGTTTATCAATGACCTTTAGTGATCCTTCTAAGTATTCAAACGTGTATCAAGGCCATTTCAAGCGCTCGATTTGCACACACTGTCTAGCCCATTTCAAGGTCGTAGAGCACTTGTTCTATTTAGACTAGCACCCCATTTCAAGGTATACTAACCTATGTGCATCCATTGATCCGTCATTTCTGATCAAAACCAATGGTGTTTGAAAGAGATCGAACTCCTCAGATAAGCTTTGCCATTTCAAGCATCCACTCAACCTTGGAAATTCTGACCTAATATATGGCACATAGAACAAGTTTTGAATACAAAGAAGAGGCACTAAGAGTATAGTCTAAAACATTTTATAATACAAGTACACCCCTTCAACCGAATGAAGAGTTTAGCTACGAATATCTATAGAGGTGGATACCATAGCTAAGTACTTACGGTTTTTTGAAAGACAGTAAGTAAAGGAAAGGGGTGAGTACTTCAAGAACCGACAAGAGTACTCGAGAATAAAGAAAAGCTTGAGTACTCAAGAACCGACAGGAGTACTCAAGACCGAACTATAATACTCAAGATCCAACAGGAGTATTATATATTAAAAACCAAACTTACAAATGCCAAACTTTCTAGAGAGAGAAGTGTTTATGATTTTGGATTATGATTTACAAAGGGGGAGGCATGTATTTATAGCTTAAGGGAGGAGGAGGATGTGGTGGAGAGGAGGACACTTGTCATCTCTTCCATGGAGGAGCCAAAGCCGCCGGTTGGAGGTAAGGGGAGGAGGAGCCGCCGGTCATGGAGGGGAGGGGAGGGGAAAGCCACCCCATGAGTCATCCTTCTTCCCCAAGTAGCCGGTCACAATGGATAAGAGTGAGTTTGTGTGAGTTTTGTGAAGTTTTCACAAAACTATCGGTGTATTTCAGCTCCGAACTGACTTTGGTTGCTCCTCGGTTGGATTTGTTTTGAGTGATTCAATGTCAGGATCTTGAGATTTCTTCAGTCGGCATCTGATCGTGACCTTGGAATGACTCGTAATATATTTTCAGCGTAAAATCCTCTCCTTAGCGTGTATTCTCTCTAGACTCCAAAATACCCTGTAGATAAATATCGGAACTAACAAGCAAAAGTTAAATAGACAAACAGTCTAATTTAGTGGGTTTAACTGTGTTTAGGATTCGTATAATTATGGTCCATCAGCTACCATCGCAGACAGTGCCTAATCCGAGAGGGAATGTCAGCACATTGGCAGTAGTGGATGTGGACGTGGCACTCAAGGAGTCTGCATATTGGGTGAACAAGATGCTCTCGGTCGACGAGCACATTGATGCAGAAAATGAAGAAAATAAGTCTGAATCAGTGCCGATCACGTCCGAAGGAGACATTAGCTCGATGCTTATGTCTGAAGGGGACGCGCCCATAACTTTAAGGCTGGATGCACCACTAACGTCTACAGCGGACCCGACCCATGCTGATATGCACCCAAAATCTGACCCTTTTCCTTTGTTTTCTGTGCAGGTAAGAGCTCCCGAAGGCCGCATGATCAATAAGGATGAGTGACGGAGCCCACCGCAATATCGTTAAGGTGCGGTGTTCTCTGTGCAAAAGCAAATTTATATTCCGCTACTCGTGACCTTACTACTGGGTAGCAAGTGGTAAGTAGGGGTCGAATCCAAGGGAATTAGGGGGATAGTCGTTCTTTGAGGGATTGTATAGGACGGGAGCGTGTTTTAGGTTGATTGAGATTTTAGTGCGGAAAAGTAAGTGTTTTTTTGGTTGTTTTTGGTTTTTAGTGCGGAAAAGTAAATGACAGACAAGTAAATACTGAAAATAAAAGTAGAAGACTTACAGTGGGTGATGCGTGATTGGCAAGTCCTCCGGAAGGTGAGCAGTTGATAGAGCAGTTTATACTAAGAAAGTAAATGCAGGTGGTGTTTGAATTTAAGGAAAGCATTCGGTTTCGCAGGCTTTGTATCATAGCCTGTTTATCAATGACCTTTAGTGATCCTTCTAAGTATTCAAACGTGTATCAAGGCCATTTCGAGCGCTCGATTTGCACACACTGTCTAGCCCATTTCAAGGTCGTAGAGCACTTGTTCTATTTAGACTAGCACCCCATTTCAAGGTATACTAGCCTATGTGCATCCATTGATCCGTCATTTTCGATCAAAACCAATGGTGTTTGAAAGAGATCGAACTCCTCAGATAAGCTTTGCCATTTCAAGCATCCACTCAACCTTGGAAATTCTGACCTAATATATGGCACATAGAACAAGTTTTGAATACAAAGAAGAGGCACTAAGAGTATAGTCTAAAACATTTTATAATACAAGTACACCCCTTCAACCGAATGAAGAGTTTAGCTACGAATATCTATAGAGGTGGATACCATAGCTAAGTACTTACGGTTTTTTGAAAGACAGTAAGTAATGGAAAGGGGTGAGTACTTCAAGAACCGACAAGAGTACTCGAGAATAAAGAAAAGCTTGAGTACTCAAGAACCGACAGGAGTACTCAAGACCGAACTATAATACTCAAGAACCAACAGGAGTATTATATATTGAAAATCAAACTTACAAAGTGCCAAACTTAGAGAGAGAAGTGTTTTGTGATTGTGGATGTTTACAAATGAGAGGGGAAGCATGTATTTATAGCCAAAAGAGGAGGAGAAGCCACCACATGGCAAGCCATCCATGGCTTGCCAAAAGCCGCCGGTTGGAGGTCATGGAGGAGGAGAGCCGCCGGTCATGGAGGGGAGGGGAGGGGTGATGGACTATAATTATACGAATCAAAAACACAGTTAAACCCACAAAATTAGACTGTTTGTCTATTTAACTTTTGCTTGTTAGTTCCGATATTTATCTAAAGGGTATTTTAGAGACTAGAGAGAATACACGCTAAGGAGGAGTTCTTACGCAGAAAAGATGTTACGAGTCATTCCGAGGTCAAGATCAGACGCCGACTGAAGAAATCTCAAGATCCTGACATGGAATCACTCAAAACAAATCAAACCAAAGAGCAATCAAAGTCAGTCCGGGGCCGAAATACACCGATAGTTTTGTGAAAACATCACAAAACTCACACAAAACCTCCTCCTTCCCCTCCATGACCGGCGGCTTTTGGAGAAGGTGAGCCATGGAGGAAGCTCTCCTCCTCCCCTTACCTCCAACCGGCGGCTATGACCTTCCATGGAGCTTCCATGGAGATGTTGCCAAGTGTCTTCTCCTACACCACATCCTCCTCCCTTAGGCTATAAATACATGCCTCCCCCTTTGTAAATCAAACATCCTCAATCCAAAAATCATACACTTATCTCTCTAGAAAGTTTGGCATTTCTAAGTTTGGTTTTTAATATCTAATACTCCTGTTGGTTCTTGAGTATTATAGTTCGGTCTTGAGTACTCCTGTCGGTTCTTGAGTACTCAAGCTTTTCTTTATTCTCGAGTACTCTTGTCGGTTCTTGAAGTACTCACCCCTTTCCCTTACTTACTGTCTTTCAAAAACCGTAAGTACTTAGCTATGGTATCCACCTCTATGGATATTCGTAGCTAAACTCTTCATTCGGTTGAAGGGGTGTACTTGTATCATAAAATGTTTTAGGCCATATTTTAGTGCCTCTTCTTTGTATTCAAAACTTGTTCCATGTGCCATATATTATGTTAGAACTTCTAAGGTTGAGTGGATGCTTGGAATGGCAAAGCTCTTCCGTGGGGTTCGTAAACATACTCGGATAAGTGGATGCTTGGAATGGCAAAGCTTATCTGAGGAGTTTGACCTTTCTAAAACACCATTTGGTTGGTCGGGAATGACTGGTCAAATGGATGCACACAGGCTAATATACCTTGGAATGGGGTATTAGTCTAAGTAGAACAACTGCTCTACGACCTTGGAATGGGCTAGATAGTGTGTGCAAATCGAGTGCTTGGAATGGCCTTGATACACGTTTGAATACTTAAAAGGATCACCAAAGGTCAATGATAAACAGGCTATGATACAAGGCCCCCGAAACCGAATGCTTTTCTTGAATTCAAACACCACCTGCATTTACTTTCTTAGTATAAACTGCTTTATCAATTGCTCACGTTCCGGAAGGCTTACCAATCACGCATCACCCACTGTAAGTCTTCTACTTTTATTTTCAGTATTTTACTTTTTTGTCATTTACTCTTCCGCACTAAAAACCATAACCAATCAACCAATCACTTACTTTTCCGCACTAAAACCTCAATCAACCTAAAACACACTCCCTCGCTGTACAAATCCCTCAAAGAATGACTATCCCCCTAATTCCCTTGGGTTCGACCCCTACTTACCACTTGCTACCCAGTAGTAAGGTCACGAGTAGCGGAATATAAATTTGCTTTTGCACAGAGAACACCGCACCTTAACGACAGTGCGGTGGGCTCCGTCAAAACTGGCGCCGTTGCCGGGGAATTAGCCGTCGGATAAGTTGTTCTTTCCCTTCCCTTCTCATTTCCTCATGACGCTACCCACTACGTATGCATGGACAACAAGACATCTTCCCCTGTTCGGAGGTACGGATGGAGAAGACTCAGTACTACACTGCCGAAACTTTCACCACGTTTGCCGCCACATAAAACCTGAAAATGAAATGTTAGAGGAATTTAAGCTTAAATGCTTCAAATTTTCTTTAACTGATTTTGCAACAATTTGGTATTACACATCAACCGCTAGTCGTGCAGTATATTTTGTGGATCTTTGCGTTCCATTCCTGAAGGAATTCTCCCCCCCCATCCTTACGCCAAAAAACCCGTGAAAAGATCATGTGCCTTCAACAATCCCGGGATGAGACTTTGGACGAATACTACACGAACTATGACACCATCGTCTCAAGCTGCCCGCACCATGGATTCACGAAGAAAGCTCTTCTTCAAAAATTTCTTCGTGGGATGAGGGCCGATGAGCTGACAAGGATTAACGAAGCAATGAGAAGATCAGCCAGGAACTAAACCATGGCAGACATGTGGAACCTCATAAATGACCTGGCCGCAACCACAAAACGAATACCCCAAGCTGACTGAGGAATGCAGATAGAAGAAGCTGGTCTAGAGATAGACGAAGAAGAAACTCCCGAGCCATCAGAAGATTGGGATATAGAAAGTATCGGGAGCAACGAGGAAAAACCTTCATGGGAACTGAATGCCGTTTCAGCATTGGAAGAAGTCCAAAATACCACCAGCATGCTGCCCTGAAATTATGTCCCATGTTCAAGCTTGTGTCCAAGGTAGTGTTGCGACAGACCTGGGACTCTTTGCACAACAGTTCAACACAAAGGTTGAACTCTTATCACAACAGTTCAGCAAACAGATAAAGGTAGTAGAGACACACAGACTGATAACCCAGTTCGGCTCCGCCTACTCTGGGGGGTTTCCCACACCTGAAAAGGGGACAGCAAATCTTTATTACGAGTATAGGGTTTCCACAGGGACTTACACTTACACCTTGTAATAGCCTAACCTCAATACTCCGTCTCTCAGATTTGCAACCAAGGTTCACCGCAATTCCCCTCGATCCCCTTCGTTCAGAACCTGCAGTCTGAACGTTCTCGACCTTCTCCAGAAGCTCGGATGCTTTCTCTTGAAAGCTTGTTTACCTTCGTTGTGTGCAGCAGTTGATACACTTCAGGCAGTCTGTGTTGCACTTGAACAGACTGCACTTGCACCGGTGTATTCTCAATGAGGAAACACAACCGGCCGTCGCTTTCTTCTTCTCCAATCAGCAGGATATGCTCGTGTATATTTGATCTTTGAAAGCGATAAGAATTAGGGTTGCCCTTGCATTGTATTTATATGCTCGAGCGAAACCCTAATTCGCACAAGATAATCCCATCAAATATTTAGGAAATATTCCTAGATATTTGATGAATATCTTTTAAATCGGTTGGAAGATAATCCGAAGTCTTCTTGCCCAAATAAGCTTTGCCGCTTTGATGTAGATATTCATTCGAATATCTACTACTCGATTAAGTCGTTGGCCGTCATCATATTGACGAGATCTTCGTAGTCCAATATCTTCCGGGAATATCCTTGCGTCTTGATCACGCTGTACAGGAGTACCAGGATATTGTTCGAACTCCCCCTGAACACCTGCTCGAACTGTCTAAGCTACGTTTTTCCAAATACATGCCACTTAAGGGAACATCAATCTCCCCCTTGGCATTTTGGCAAAACCAGATCTACTAGATAACTAGGTCTATCTAACTATTTAGACAGTAGACAACTTTGAGGGAAACAAGAATTGTCTCCTCCAAAATACTCCCCCTTTTTGCCACAAACTGGCAAGGGGTGCGATCCGAGTTCGAACAGACAATCAAAATGTGCCAGAACAAGCACTAAGAACGATAGTTTTAAACAAAAAGTTCAGAGGGTTCAGTTTGTCAATGGACCTTTAATCAAAAGCTTCTTCAACGGAATCATCTTCAGAGACTGTTGCTTCTGATTCATCATCGCTGGGATAGCTAAGGGCTCGAGCGAGCCTGTTAATACGCCTGCGTTGTTCCTTATCTGCGACAATGATGGCATTCAGATCCTGGAGCAGCTTGCTCCTCTCATCACGACCCATTCTGGCTCCCCCTCAGCTGGACTCCGCAACACCCTTTGTTTTCTGGTTCCCCTCCTTGAGATCGTTCACATGACGCCCTTTAAACAATTTATGGTCAACGATGAACTTGCTGGGTGCCTTTGTGAGATGGTCAGGCGAGGCCTTCAAATCTGGAGCTTGATGAATGATCAGCTCATATATCAGAGATGGGAAACAGATCTGGTGCAGAGTTCTCATCGAAGTAGCGTGTTCAGCAATCTGTTTGAACATTACTCTGCCCAGGTTGAATTTCAGCTTATTCCCTATATGATAAATCAGTTGGGCCATGTCCTTGTTGACAGTAGAGCGATGAGTAGATGGCCTCCAGTTGAACACAGCTATGAAGAACAGCATTGAATAAAACGTAGACAAATCCGCTGTGTGCACAACTGACTCAGGCCTCCAGCGAACAGAGCCTGCAGTGATAGTCCTTACTACCTTCTCAAAGCTGGGTTCCTCCTCATCAGCAGCGGGGTCATCCATGGAGAAGTAGACATTTATAAGTTCAGGATCAATGTTGATCCTTCTCCCTCTGACGTAGAATACCCCGTATTCTGCATCTCCAATGACCCCAAACTTTGGAGGCAAGTTTGCCATGGCCTCACGCACCAGCTGTTCGTTGAACGGCTTGCATCTGTCTAATGTCCAGAAAAGATCCGATTCTTTGAGTACCTCAACTACTTCTTTTCCTTTGTAACTCGATGCATCCAGCATCCTCTCCGGTATGATTTTCCTTTTCAGCACACATTCCCATTTCAATGCAGCTTCTTTGTTTACGAACCATATTCCTTTCTTGACCTTACCGACTGGGACTGCCTCAGATTCAGGGGCTGGGACTTCACATCTCCCAGCATCTTCAGAGATGGGAACTGCAGCAACGCGCTTTCTTTTCTTGGAAGAGCCAGCTCCCCCTGCACCACTGCTGACCTCAGCAACCTTCTGGGCTGGTTCCTTTGTAGACGTAGCAAAGGCAACCTTTTTCTTTTCCTTCCCCTTCGTTGTCCTTTTGAGGTTGACAAGGGGAACACTGTCTTGGTCATCTTCTGAAAGGGTAACACCTTCTGCTGCTGATATAGGGGCATCCTTACGAATGGATGCTTCATCCTCCTTCAAATGATTCCTATGATCATCTTAAACTGTCGTGGTTTCTTCACTCATTACTTTCTCTGGAACTGCTCCAGTCTTAACTTCAGTTTGAACACTCTGTTTCGCTGTTCGAACACTTGAGATCTTTTCAGTACCAGAGTCTTCTGCTTCAACACCTAGGTTACGCAGACCTTCCTCTGAAGCTAGTACTATTTGAGCTTTAGTCTGAACAGAGGGTTCCACAGATGAACCGCTTGCAACTTTCTCTACAGCTCCTCCAGTCTCAATGCCAGACTGAACACCTGGTTCCATAGGTGGAACACTCGTAGCTTTGTCTGCAACCATTTCTTTTGCCCCAACAGCCTGATCATACTGAGCTTCTTCTGGACTTGCCACTTCCTGATCCTTCTCCTTTTCCAGGTCTTCCATGACATCATCAATGTCTTTGTATAACATCTCTAATTCCTCATCCTTTTCTGCTGGGTCTGATTCCTTCAACACATCTGTCTTTCCTGATGGATTAATCTCCTCTGCCACAGTCTCATCATGCAAACCGAACCCTTCTTTAGTGGTTCCCCCTTGATTTTCAGATGGATCAGCATCATTAATCACCAGGTTCCTGCTCCCTGAGGATTCGATAAACTTCTCTGTTTCTTCATCTGACAATGCTATCTGCCTACCTCGAGTGGCATAGATCTGGGCTAGATATTTACTGGGAGAGTCACTGGCCCGCTTCACCTTCTTCCTGCGGCCAGCTTTCGGAGGAATGTATCCAGTGGCAAAGATCTTTTCTCTCCACGATCCTGACCCACCAGCCCCCCTGCTGGGTTCCTTTTCTTCCACGTTCTTGACATATTGCCTCTTAGAAACCACACTACCGGCTTTGTCAACCGCCCTACCACTCTCATTATCACCATCACGAACCACCCTACTGGTTTCACCACCATCAGTTTTGACACCATTAACAGACTTACCACCATTATCGTCAATTGCAGCCCTTCTGGCTTCATCACCGTCAATCGACTCAACAACCTTCTCACCCTCCATACTTGATTCTTCATTCAACACCGATTTTTCAACAACGGGGATATTCACAGAGATAGAAGGAATATTGGGTTTTACCTGAACCTTTGGAGATGAATCCACTGAGCCCGGCTGAGGGATCCCAGCGGTAATTCCTTCCGCAGACTTCTCTCTGGCCAAAGATTCGGTGGCTGAGTGTAAAGGCGATGCCTTTTTCATCTTTGCAATTTTTGATTTCAGAATCTTTGATTTCGCCGCCATCGCCTTTGAGGTCTGCATGCTTTCTTTGCTTTTCTCTACAGTTTTGACGCTGGATTTCACTGGTTTCCTCGTGTTCACCATCTCCGTTGAGTGTATGAGCGGTTGAGAGAGAGAAGATGTCGTTCTAGGGTTTTGGGGACGAGAGAGAGAAGAAATTGAACACACTCAACTGTTTTGTGTTTCAAAAATATCCTCCGGCCTTTTCAACTTCCCAAATTAGCCAACCCTTGATTCAAATAACGGCAGGAAAAATCTTCGAGAATATTAAAAAATGATTTTCATGCGCTGTGCCTTCTGTTCCAGCTCTATATATTAGGTGGTCAGTTCAACTGTTTCAGCTGGAGATTCGATTATGACTGACCACCGTTGGATGCTTTTAGTGGTTGACACCACATAGACCCCCTGGGGATCTGGGTGTTTCACTCCGTGACCTGCCATATGGTTTCACACAAGTATGCTGCCTCAGAGTTACCATCTTTTGTGAGCATACATATTTTCTTGTACGGGGCCAGGCACATTCCTGTGTGCAGTGTACGAACTCCTTTTGCAACTGTACCACCGACTGATTCAACAGCTTCTTGGAACACCCGGCAACCTTGATTTGTGCGCATCGACAATCAGATCTTGTGTGCAAGGTCTTCTCCACTCCCCCTCGCAGAAAGCTAGGTTGTGCGTATGCACATGGGAGAGCACCCGGTTGCTGGCCATGATTCTTATTGTTCATTGACTTCGTCAGACCCATCCTAATAGTATAGCAGTTGTTGGCATCCCTTTTTCCTTTCATCAGTGTATCGCCATTCTGGTCTAGTACAAGACATGAGTAGCTGGAGAATGACACATAGTGTCCATCGTCGCATAATTGACTGATGCTGATAAGATTCCTGGTCAGTCCCTTAACAAGGAGGGTGTTCTTGAGTGTAGGGAGATCCGGAACCATCAATGTCCCACAGCCGATCACCTGACCCTTTTCACCATCCCCGAAGGTGACAGACAACCCACATATGCTCAACAGGTCTAATATGGGTAAGATATTGAGGGTTACCTATCATGTGTGCGGAGCATCCACTGTCGAAGAGCCAGCTATCATGCGATGAGTAGTTTGAGGTGTAACAGGCTAACATGCAAACGGTTTGGTCTGCCTTTTGAACCCAGACCTGTTTCTGTTGCGATGTGGTTCGTTGCTGGAAAGCACATCGTTCGGCTAAAAACAAGCGACACTTTAGTTTAATGTGTCCTATCTGATTGCAATACCAGCAAGTGCGCCATTCTTTCCTTTGCGCTGAATGAGAGCCGAAGTGCATCGTACCATCCCTTCTTCGACCACTGTTGGATTGTTCTTGTTGCAGGTCTATTTTCCGTCTGGGATGCTGTCTTACCTTCTGTTCTGTCTTCTGTTCCGACACCGGTCTGGTTTTAACAAGCGTTGTACCTTTTGAGCTGCCTTCTCCTGTGAACCCCAATCCTCTGTGTCCAAACTCCATTCTCTGGGATCTAAGAATATCATTTAAGTTTTTAGTGCCAGAGTTAAGCATTCTTACCGACTGTTTGAGGTGATCGAGTTCCTCTCTAGTGTCAGAGTGTTCCATCTTCTCGGATTCTAGCTGAAGTTCCAGCTGTTCCACCCTCCTTAGTTGGAACATTTCTTTCCGCTGTAGATCAATGATGGTTTTTCTCAGCCCCGTCATGCCTACAGGATGAGTGTCCCGATCCTTCTCTATTTCGACTTTTAGGGAGGAGACAGTACCCAGGAGTTCCATTTTCTGAACAAGAAGATCCAGCCTTTCCTGTTTTACCTCAGCTAGTTGAGAAGTCAGTGAGTTAATTGTATCTTCCAGTTCTGCCTTCAGTGTCAATAGAATCTCAACCTCCTGCCAGACCTTTTCTTTTTCTATAGAGACGCTAGCAATTGTGTCATTCAGCTTCTTATTGATCTTGACCAGTTGCAGCCACTTCCCATACAGATCTTTGTATGTCTGAGCGAGAGACTCCTGTGTGAGTTCTTCATCATCACTGTCTGAAGGATATTCAGCTGGGAGTTCCTGCTGAGATGGAACTGTTTCACCAGTGCTGCTGCATTCACCCAGAGTTGTAGTGAAGGCCACAAAGTTGGTGGTTTTACCTTCTTCTTTCTCTTCGTCTGACTCACTGTCGCTAAAGCTAGCAACCATTGCCTTTCTCTTCATGAGAGTGTTTGCACATTGTGAAGCAATATGACCAAAACCCTTGCATTCATGACACTGAATCTCTTCTTTTCCTTTGTCAGACGAGTCTTGCCTCGAATCGCTTGACCTTGGCCTGCTGGATTTCCAGTTTCTGTAACTAGTTGATGAAGACTGACCTTGTTCTGGACCGCGTCTATTGATTTTCCGCACCATTCTTCCAAAATTTTGTGCCATCATAACCAGCTGCTCAGTGGTGCAGCCAGCGTCCAGTTTATCTTCCGTCATGTCTGCTTTAAGGGCGATTCCTTTCTGCTCACTGGTTTGGAAATCACGATTGATCTCGTAGGTTCTGAGAGAACCCATCAGTTCGTCCAGCTTCAGTTTGGTGATGTCGTGCATTTCCTCAATGGCAGTGACTTTCATGGCGAATCTTGGAGGAAGTGATCTCAAGATCTTACTGGCCAATCTCTCTTCATCAATGGGTTTTCCCAGTGCAGACGCCTCGTTGGACAGTTCCAGAACTCTGGTGTTGTACTCAGAGATATTCTCATCCTCCTTCATTTTCATCTCTTCGAACCTGGTTGTAACAGCCTGCATGCGAGAGTTGCAAACCTTGTCTGTACCTTCAAAGGCTGTCTGGAGAATGTCCCATGCTTCCTTGGCGACTTCACAGTTGATGATCAGTTTCATGACGTTTTCATTTACTGATGAGAAGATTGCATTCATAGCCTTTGAGTTTCCCATGGAAGCTTTATCCTCGTCTTCTGTCCACAGAGCTTCTGGTTTTGGAACCGGCTCTCCAGTGAGGTTATTCATCGTGGGTTCAGTCCAACCTCTCAGCACTGCCTTCCAGGCCCTCTCGTCTAGTGATTTCAGAAATGATCTCATCACGAGCTTCCAGGTGGCATAGTTAGATCCCTCAAGCAAAGGAGGCCTAGTGATGCTTTGTCCTTCTTTCAGAGTCATCTTGAACAGTTCAGGATCCCACTCAGTGTGTCGATTGTTTGATTTGATAACAATTGAAATTATGTCCCCTGTTCAAGCTTGTGTCCAAGGTAGTGTTGCAACAGACCTGGGACTCTTTGCACAACAGTTCAACACAGAGGTTGAACTCTTATCACAACAGTTCAGCAAACAGATAAAGATAGTAGAGACACATAGACTGATAACCCAGTTCGGCTCTGCCTACTCTGGGGGGTTTCCCACACCTGAAAAAGGGACAGCAAATCTTTATTACGAGTATAGGGTTTCCACAGGGACTTACACTTACACCTTGTAATAGCCTAACCTCAATACTCCGTCTCTCAAATTTGCAACCGAGGTTCACCGCAATTCCCCTCGATCCCCTTCGTTCAGAACCTGCAGTCTGAACGTTCTCGACCTTCTCCAGAAGCTCGGATGCTTTCTCTCGAAAGCTTGTTTACCTTCGTTGTGTGCGGCAGTTGATACGCTTCAGGCAGTCTGTGTTGCACTTGAACAGACTACACTTGCACCGGTGTATTCTCAATGAGGAAACACAACCGGCCGTCGCTTTCTTCTTCTCCAATCAGCAGGATATGCTCGTGTATATTTGATCTTTGAAAGCGATAAGAATTAGGGTTGCCCTTGCATTGTATTTATATGCTCGAGCGAAACCCTAATTCGCACAAGATAATCCCATCAAATATTTAGGAAATATTCCTAGATATTTGATGAATATCTTTTAAATCGGTTGGAAGATAATCCGAAGTCTTCTTGCCCAAATAAGCTTTGCCGCTTTGATGTAGATATTCATTCGAATATCTACTACTCGAATAAGTCGTTGGCCGTCATCATATTGACGAGATCTTCGTAGTCCAATATCTTCCGGGAATATCCTTGCGTCTTGATCACGTTGTACAAGAGTACCAGGATATTGTTCGAACTCCCCCTGAACACCTGCTCGAACTGTCTAAGCTACGTTTTGCCAAATACATGCCACTTAAGGGAACATCATGCCCGAGCCATACCCAGCTATCATCACCCAAGCTTCCGAGACCTACGACCAGATCCTCACAAGCGGACATAACGAGGCAGAACCAAGCCTTAAGATGCAAGCTTCCCAACTTTTCCCCTCGATCAATAGGCAAATCGCTGAAAACTATGTGATCAATGAAGAGTCTAAAAGGAGGATGGGAAAAGGGCCTGAGCAGAACGACTCCTCGATGGAGCATGTTTTTGTCATGACTGGACAAGGCAGCCCTAAACACCAGAAAACCCAGTTCAAGAGACTAGTAGTAAAGGGTCCCTCACCTTCTCAGAGACGTTGGAAGGAGAAACCACCAGAACCATGGGAACTGGACCCAAGCACATCATCTCACAAGAAATCGGGGAAAGGCAAGGCAAAAATCAACACAGGAACAGTGGCGAAATACGACCTAAGCCACCCATGTGATCCAAACCAGTGATCCAGGAATGAGGTACTGTCGAGCCAACGACGTTAAACAAAGGCACTGGTCGGGAGGTAACCCGACACTTATCTTACTTTTTGTCTTTTATTTTTCTGTCATTTAGTTTTTTCCGTAAGTCGCTCTCACCCACTTGGTGCATAGAAGAAATGACTATTCAGGAATTGGACTTGGGTGCAACATTAAGCCAGCCAGGCCTAAACCAAGAGTTCAGGGCCCCAGCCGAACTCCCTCGATTATCCAACCTCACGCCATGTCGTTCATTCGACACAATAAAGGGAGTTCTGTTCGTCCCTTTTCCTTGATGTCATTTCCTTCTCGTACAATATCTGCTTGCATGGCTTTTGAACTAAGTTGTGCTGAAAGGAACGCCTTCGTTCAAAAGTGTGGGGTGAGATCCACCTTTGTAAATAAATAACATGTTTTTCCTTTTCCCTTAATAATTATCTTTTTGAAAATATGAACTTAAGAATGTGAAAAAGATAGATCATAATTCATGCATTAACCTTGTGAAAATTTAACTGTTTAAAAACTTAGAATGTAACTTCTCATTTGTCCCTTTGTGCTGAGATAAACTAGGGATGTGGAGTTGACATAAACTGCCCTAGAGTGGCTTGGCAAGCAATCGAAGGACTGAATTTCGCTATATGGTTTTCGAAGTCAGTGGAGGCTGCACTTCGGGTTTCAGTGAAGATTGAAGTCATCTCCGCCATGCAGTGTTTATGCAAAAAGAAAAAGGCGAGGACGGGAATCAGACCGTCCTATCTCTAGTCAAAGTAGCCGAGAAAATAGATGAGCGACCCTCATCTTGACCCGCGCGAAACGGCAAGGATGAGAGGAGCGGGGAGGTATTTCCATAGGCTTACGGGCGATGATTGGACCTCCCAAAAAGGCTTGAGAAAATGGACTAGCAAGTCACAAAGAAGAAAAAAGCTCAAAGAAGCAAATCAAGAGGCCAAAGGCCCAAAATTGTGAAGGTTTTAACCGAACAAAAAGTGAAGTACTCAAAGAGTCAAATCAAAGGCCAAAGGCCGATTCACTACAAAAGCTGTCCCTCGCCAAAAGAAAATCAAAGACCAAACCATTGAAACCCGAACCGAATCACGTGCTAGAGAAAGCTACAAGGAAACCATATAGTGCGAGACGGTCCCGAGGTTGCAGTCCAGGAGCCTGAAAAGGGCTATCTCCCGAAACATCCAAAATAATTTGCATCTCAGCACGGAGGTACAAGTATCAAGTTTCTTCTATTTATTTACACAGTTCAATTTGGTAATAAGTAAGTAATGCATGAATTAGGATAAATCTAGTCCCACAGTCTAACTTTCATATTTTAAAAGCTTACTTAGTGCCGCCCTTTAATAGCATTGTTCGGGACGAACAACTAAAAGTGTGGGGTGATCTGATGGACCATAATTATACGAATCAAAATCACAGTTAAACCCACAAAATTAGACTGTTTGTCTATTTAACTTTTGCTTGTTAGTTCCGATATTTATCTACAGGGTATTTTAGAGACTAGAGAGAATACACGCTAAGGAGGAGTTCTTACGCAGAAAAGATGTTACGAGTCATTCCGAGGTCAAGATCAGACGCCGACTGAAGAAATCTCAAGATCCTGACATGGAATCACTCAAAATAAATCAAACCGAAGAGCAATCAAAGTCAGTCCGGGGCCGAAATACACCGATAGTTTTGTGAAAACATCACAAAACTCACACAAAACCTCCTCCTTCCCCTCCATGACCGGCGGCTTTTGGAGAAGGTGAGCCATGGAGGAAGCTCTCCTCCTCCCCTTACCTCCAACCGGCGGCTATGACCTTCCATGGAGCTTCCATGGAGATGTTGCCAAGTGTCTTCTCCTCCACCACGTCCTCCTCCTCCCTTAGGCTACAAATACATGCCTCCCCCTTTGTAAATCAAACATCCTCAATCCAAAAATCATACACTTATCTCTCTAGAAAGTTTGGCATTTGAAAGTTTGGTTTTTAATATATAATACTCCTGTTGGTTCTTGAGTATTATAGTTCGGTCTTGAGTACTCCTGTCGGTTCTTGAGTACTCAAGCTTTTCTTTATTCTCGAGTACTCTTGTCGGTTATTGAAGTACTCACCCCTTTCCCTTACTTACTGTCTTTCAAAAACCGTAAGTACTTAGCTATGGTATCCACCTCTATGGATATTCGTAGCTAAACTCTTCATTCGGTTGAAGGGGTGTACTTCTATCATAAAATGTTTTAGGCCATATTTTAGTGCCTCTTCTTTGTATTCAAAACTTGTTCTATGTGCCATATATTAGGTTAGAACTTCCAAGGTTGAGTGGATGCTTGGAATGGCAAAGCTCTTCCGTGGGGTTCGTAAATATACTTGGATAAGTGGATGCTTGGAATGGCAAAGCTTATCTGAAGAGTTTGACCTTTCTAAAACACCATTTGGTTGGTCGGGAATGACTGGTCAAACGGATGCACACAGGCTAATATACCTTGGAATGGGGTATTAGTCTAAGTAGAACAAGTGCTCTACGACCTTGGAATGGGCTAGACAGTGTGTGCAAATCGAGTGCTTGGAATGGCCTTGATACACGTTTGAATACTTAGAAGGATCACTAAAGGTCAATGATAAACAGGCTATGATACAAGGCCCCCGAAACCGAATGCTTTTCTTAAATTCAAACACCACCTGCATTTACTTTCTTAGTATAAGCTGCTCTATCAACTGCTCACGTTCCGGAAGGCTTACCAATCACGCATCACCCACTGTAAGTATAAACTGCTCTATCACCTGCGTGTTTTCTCTCTAAGCTCCAAAATACCCTGTAGATAAATATCGGAACTAACAAGCAAAAGTTAAATAGACAAACAGTCTAATTTTGTGGGTTTAACTGTGTTTTTGATTCGTATAATTATGGTCCATCAGATCATCCCACACTTTTAGTTGTTCGTCCCGAACAATGCTATTAAAGGGCGGCACTAAGTAAGCTTTTAAAATATGAAAGTTAGACTGTGGGACTAGATTTATCCTAATTCATGCATTACTTACTTATTACCAAATTGAACTGTGTAAATAAATAGAAGAAACTTGATACTTGTACCTCCGTGCTGAGATGCAAATTATTTTGGATGTTTCGGGAGATAGCCATTTTCAGGCTCCTGGACTGCAACCTCGGGACCGTCTCGCACTATATGGTTTCCTTGTAGCTTTCTCTAAAACGTGATTCGGTTCGGGTTTCACTGAGTTGAGCCTTTTTTATTTCTTTTTGGCGAGGGACAGCTTTTTTGTAGTGAATCGGCCTTTGGCCTTTGATTTGACTCTTTGAGTACTTCACTTTTTGTTCGGTTAAAACCTTCACAATTTTTTGCCTTTGGCCTCTTGATTTGCTTCTTCGAGCTTTTGCCTTTTTGTGGCTTGCTAGTCCATTTTATCAAGCCTTTTTGGGAGGTCCAATCATCGCCCGCGAGCATATGGAAATACCTCCCCGCTCCTCTCATCCTTGCCGTTTCGCGCGGGTCAAGATGAGGGTCGCTCATCTATTTTCTCGGCTACTTTGACTAGAGATAGGACGGTCTGATTCCGGTCCTCGCCTTTTTTTCTTTTTGCATAAACACTGCATGGCGGAGATGACTTCAATCTTCACTGAAATCCGAAGTGCAGCCTCCACTGACTTCGAAAACCATATAGTTAGATTCGATCCTTCGAGTGCTTGCCAAGCCTCTCTAGGGCTGTTTATGTCAACTCCACATCCCTAGTTTATCTCAGCACAAAGGGACAAATGAGAAGTTACATTCTAAGTTTTTAAACAGTTGAATTTTCACAAGGTTAATGCATGAATTATGATCTATCTTTTTCACATTCTTAAGTTCATATTTTCAAAAAGATAAAATTAAGGAAAAAAGAAAACATGTTTATGTACACAGGTGGTTCTCACCCCACACTTTTGAACGAAGGCATTCTTACGAAATGACTTAGTTCAAAAGCCATGCAAGCAGACAATTATGAGAAGGAAATGACATTAAGGAAAAGGGAAGAACAGAACTCCCTTTAAGGTGTCGAGTGAACGACATGGCATGAGGTTGGATAATCGAGGAAGATCAGCTGGGGCCTTGAACTCTTGGCATAGGCCTGGCTGGATTGATTTTGCACCCATAACCGATTCCTAAATAGTCATTTCATTCTATGCACCAAGTGGGTGAGAGCGACTTATTGATAAAAACTAAATGACAGAAAATAAAAGTACTGAAAGTAAGATAGGTTTCGGGTTACCTCCCAACCAGTGCCTTTGTTTAACGTCGTTGGCTTGACAGTACCTCATTCCTGGATCACTGGTTTGGATCCCATGGGTGGCTCAGGTCGTATTTCGCCACCGTTCCTAAGTTGATTTTTTCCTTGCCTTTTCCTAATTTCTTGCTTGGGTTATAACTCCATGGTTTTGGTGTTTTTTCTTTCCATTGTTTCTGAGAAGGCGAGGGACCCTTGACCATAGCTGCTGGTCTTGTTACTTTTTCGGTCTCTTTTGGCAGGTCAGAAATCTTGCTTTAGTAGCGTAGAGGAATGGTCGTCCCAATATTATTGTTGGAGGGTCGTCTTCGCTGGTCTTTCCCGTTTGTATTACATAAAAGTCTACAGCAACGACGAGCTCTCCCACATGGAGTATTACATCTTCCAGCACTCCAACCGGACGGATGCACGATTTATCTCCTAGCTCGATATTTGACCTGGGTGGTTTTAATGGACCAAGTCCTAATAAGTAATATAAGGAGGAGGGCATGGCGTTGACAGCAGCTCCAAGATTGACTAAGCACTTATGAATCTGTGCTTCACCAATACCGCAGGTGACTGTGAAGGCCCCTGGGTCTTTATCTCTTTCCGGTTGTGGCTCTTGATCTGAAGTGAGGGCTCTTTCTATTGTCGGGCCATTCTGCCCGTTCCTTGGCTTAGGATTTGTATAATCGGACCCCTTAATATTTTGCTTCGGAGCATAAATATTAGTTGGAGAGTCCCACTTTAATTCGTTATTGTTATCCCATCCAGGTGCTGGTATGTCGGAGTGTATGATCGGTGGTGGTGTTATGCAAACGGTGAATGCGTACCGTCCATTGTCAGCGTGCGTAACCCATGTTTTGCCATCATTGGGTCGGTCTTCCTCTTGGTTCCAATCAGGACGACGCCTCCGGGTGAAGTGCTTGTTTGTAAGTTTGTAAGTTGGGGATCGTGCTACTTCTCCCAGTGTCGCCTTTACGTTTGACCTCTTTATCATGCTAAGATTCGCCTTTGGGTTTTGGATGGTTTGTGAAGGAAGTCTGCCTCATTAGTGAGTTTTGACATTGCAGTGGCGAGCTGGGACATTTGTTTGGTCAATTCTGAAATTGCCTCGTCAGTTTTCGCCTGGTATTTGTGTAACGAAGTACCCAATTGATTTATGCTTCCTGCGAGCTCCTTCATCGTGTCATCGAGCGACTTGGTTGGTTCTTTCTGATTATGCGGGCCGGTTTGGTACTGATTTGGTCCTCTTTGCTGATATTGGCTTGCTGATGGAGCATTCTGGTTATACTGTCGGTGGGGGGTTGGTAGTATGACTGAGCTAGTTGAGGGACAGCTGGTTGTGCTTCCTTCTGAGGATAGTTGTTGTTACGCCAGTTCGGGTTGGTTGCTTGACCATACTGTCGGTTTTGTCCGGCTCTGTCGTTGCTGTTGTTGTATTCTTGGTATCCTCCCACTACATTCACTTCTGCCGGTTCCTCTTCTATTAATGTCGGGCATGCGTCGATTTTTTGGTCCGTAGAACCACAAAATTCGCAAGGCTTAACTGGAACTGTTTGTCTTCGTAGGAACTGAATCATCATCTCCTTCAATTGTTTCATCTCTTCTGGCATGGAGTTCATCGGTGTTTCAGCTTTTGCCACATTCCTTGTTCGGGAAAATTCTTCCTGACGAGTCGTCTCATCTCTAAATCGGGCATTTTCAGCAACGTCGGTGATGAGATCCCTTATGCCACTTAATGATGGATCCTCCAGCTGAGGCATCCAGGAGTATTTTGTCTAAGGGTCTTAATCCATCAATGAGATACTCGACGGTGAGTTTATCGGGCAGTCCAAGGGTACAGCAGCTTCTCTCCAGGCGGTTGAACTTTTCCAGGTAATCGTACATGGTTTCATTGGGTCCTTGCTTGATGTCTTGTAGTTGCCTCCGTACTTGCATCGCCCATCCTGCCGGGTAATATTTGTCCAGGAATTTCTTTTGCATCTGAGCCCATGTTCTGATGCTACCGGAAGGCAATGAAAGGAACCAGTCGTTTGCCGAGTCAATGAGGGAAAAATAGAATGCCTTCAACTTGAAGTCGTCTACGTTTACGCCATTTGGTTTTAAGTTCTGGCAAATACCATGTAAGCGCTGGAGATGAGTCATTGCTGATTCTCCACGTGTTCCTGAGAATTTCGGTAAGTTGTGGGCCACTGAAGTGTTGATGATGACATTTTCCAGTTCAGGGTCTTCGTGAATGCACCATGGCTAGTTTCTGAAATACAGTGCTGAGAGTTCTCCCATAGTAGGTTCGCGAAAATTGTTGTTATCCCCGTAGTAGTTATCGAAAGCGGGTTCTCGTCTCGACACTTGTCGAGGTTGAGTGGGTGGTGGATATCTAGGGGTTGTACTGGACCAGCTGCATTTCGGTCCTCGGGTGGTTCTTGGTTTCTTCTGATTGCCTCCCTATCACGAGCTCTTCTGTTTCTGATGAGTTGTTCCAGATCGTCCACAAATGGAAGTGGCACCTCATCATTTCGATCGTACAGGTTTATCTCGTCGTCATCTTGGTAGTCATGGTGGCTTCTTTCGCGAGACATGGTTGTTTTGAAGCGAGTATCGATTCAAAGAACTTATCCGTTTAATTAACTAATTCCCCGGCAACGGCGCCAATTTTGACGGAGCCCACCGCACTATCGTTAAGGTGCGGTGTTCTCTGTGCAAAAGCAAATTTATATTCCGCTACTCGTGACCTTACTACTGGGTAGCAAGTGGTAAGTAGGGGTCGAACCCAATGGAATTTGGGGGATAGTCGTTCTTTGAGGGATTGTATAGGACGGGAGCGTGTTTTAGGTTGATTGAGATTTTAGTGCGGAAAAGTAATTGTTTTTTGGTTGTTTGTGGTTTTTAGTGCGGAAAAGTAAATGACAGAAAAGTAAATACTGAAAATAAAAGTAGAAGACTTACAGCGAGTGATGCGTGATTGGCAAGTCCTCCGGAAGGTGAGCAGTTGATAGAGCAGTTTATACTAAGAAAGTAAATGCAGGTGGTGTTTGAATTTAAGGAAAGCATTCAGTTTCGTGGGCTTTGTATCATAGCATGTTTATCATTGACCTTTAGTGATCCTTCTAAGTATTCAAACGTGTATCAAGGCCATTTCAAGCGCTCGATTTGCACACACTGTCTAGCCCATTTCAAGGTCGTAGAGCACTTGTTCTATTTAGACTAGCACCCCATTTCAAGGTATACTAGCCTATGTGCATCCATTGATCCGTCATTTCCGATCAAAACCAATGGTGTTTGAAAGAGATCGAACTCCCCAGATAAGCTTTGCCATTTCAAGCATCTACTTATCCGAGTATGTTCACGAACCCCCACGGAAGAGCTTTGCCATTTCAAGCATCCACTCAACCTTGGAAATTCTGACCTAATATATGGCACATAGAACAAGTTTTGAATACAAAGAAGAGGCACTAGGTGCAGGGTCTAAAACATTTTATAATACAAGTACACCCCTTCAACCGAATGAAGAGTTTAGCTACGAATATCCATAGAGGTGGATACCATAGCAAAGTACTTACGGTTTTTTGAAAGACAGTAAGTAAAGGAAAGGGGTGAGTACTTCAAGAACCGACAAGAGTACTCGAGAATAAAGAAAAGCTTGAGTACTCAAGAACCGATAGGAGTACTCAAGACCGAACTATAATAATCAAGAACCAACAGGAGTATTATATATTGAAAATCAAACTTACAAAGTGCAAAACTTAGAGAGAGAAGTGTTTTGTGATTGTGGATGTTTACAAATGAGAGGGGAGGCATGTATTTGTAGCCAAAAGAGGAGGAGATGTGTGGAGGAGAAGCCACCACATGGCAAGCCATCCATGGCTTGCCAAAAGCCGCCGGTTGGAGGTCATGGAGGAGGAGAGCCGCCGGTCATGGAGGGGAGGGGAGGGGAAAGCCACCCCATGAGTCATCCTTCTTCGCCAAGTAGCCGGTCATAAGGGAAAAGGGAGGAGTTTTGTGTGAGTTTTGTGATGTTTTCACAAAACTATCGGTGTATTTCCTCTCCGGACTGACTTTGGTTGCTCTTCGGTTGGATTTGTTTTGAGTGATTCCATGTCAGGATCTTGATATTTCTTCAGTCGGCATCTGATCGTGACCTTGGAATGACTCGTAATATATTTTCAGCGTAAAATCCTCTCCCTAGCGTGTTTTCTCTCTAAGCTCCAAAATACCCTGTAGATAAATATCGGAACTAACAAGCAAAAGTTAAATAGACAAATAGTCTAATTTTGTGGGTTTAACTGTGTTTTTGATTCGTATAATTATGGTCCATCAATGAGCTAGGAGGCAGATTGGAGGCGAGGCATGAGCAAAACGACCCAACAATGGAGCGCCCACTCGCTACGAGTCATGAGGCACTGCCTGGAAAGAGTAAGGACCCAGGTGCCTTCACAGTCACCTGTGGTATCGGTGAGACTCAAATACATCACTATTTGATCGATCTAGGTGCTCCTGTTAATGTTATGCCGTATTCCTTATATTGCTCGTTGAGACTTGGTCCATTGAAACCGCCTAAGTTGTTAATAGAGTTAGGGGATAAGTCTTGTATTCGCCCGGTTGGTTTGCAAGAGAATCTAACTCTACATGTAGGAGATCTTGTTGTTCCTGCAGACTTTTATGTTTTGCAGATGGGAGATGCTAGAAACGACGATCCTCCAGCACTTATTTTGGGACGTCCATTCCTCTTTGCCACTAAAACCAAGATTGACATGAACACATGCTTGTTGTAACTTGCGTTTGGTGGCAAGACATCAGATTTTTATATTTATGAGGATGATGACTGTCCATGCGCAAAGAAACCACCGGACATCGTGCACACACCATATCTTGGTGCCCTACCTTCGAACCTACCAGACGAGACGAATTGTGCAGCTAGACTAGCAGCTATGAGCAAGGTGTCCTCGCAAACTCGGGAGGATGTGAAGGCAAACCCGTCTGATCGATGGAGAGCAGACACGAGCACGCCATGCCCAAGGGCTTTGGGTAGACTGAAGGAGTAGCTGAGGCGAAATTTGACCTCACACGCCCATGGGATCCTAACTTGTGATCCCTAAAGAGGTAACGTCGAGCCAAAGACGTAAAACAAAGGCGCTCGCAGGGAGGCAGCCCGGCAAATTTTTGTTTTTTATAATTTTTTATTTCATTTGATGTTTGTTTGGATCTTGGGTTAGGTTTTTACATTGTCTTTTGGGAAAAGAGATGTTTTTCATGCAGGAAACAGGTGCAACTCAGTGCGGATCGCGTTCGCCCTTAACATTAGCTAGCCGCGTTTGGTGTTAACATTACGTTAACGTCTCTATCGGACGCGGTACGTAACGTCTGGAGAGGACGTGGTTGACCATTGACCAGCGTTGACCGACTCGTTTGACCAGAATTTACACCATCACGTGACAACACTAGGGGAGTGCCTGTTCATTTTTATTCTCTATTTGTTTTTTCCCTACGTTTGTGTGTCTTGCATTGTTTGTGTCTTTGAATTTAAGTCATACCGTGAGGACACGACTTTGTTCAAAAGTGTGGGGTGGGAGAGTCATTCAGTCTGTTGCGTCAGCACATTTATTTTTCTTGCACTTGCACTGGGTCAGCACGTTTCCCTTTAAAAAAAATTGAAAGTATGGAATTTCTCTCTTTTTCCTGGATATGCAGTATTGGATATTGATGATGTGAAATAGATGATGCTGATTAGATGTGTTACTCTCGTGAAATTTGAATTGTGTTTTTACATGTGAATTTAACCTACTACGTGTCCTTTTGAGATGAGATAAACAGGGATGTGGAGTTGATAGTAATGTCCTAGAGAGACTTGACGAAGCATTCAAAGGACCAAAATTCAAGTTATATGGTTATATGGACTTTGTGGAGGCTAGCATTTCGAGACAATATGGTTCAGAGTTAGCTCCACCGCTGCAGCATTTATGTAGGTAGGCGGGATGGGAAAACAGACCATCCTATCTCTAGTCTGAAGTAACCGGGAAGAAGATGAGTGACCCTCATCTTGACTCGCGTCAAAAAGGTCGAGGATGAGAAAGAGCGGGGAGGTATTTCCATATGTTTGCGGGCGATGATTGGACCTCCTTCAAAAGAAAGAAGAAAAGGACTAGCAATTCACAATAAAGGAGCAAAGTTCAAGAAAAATCAGCCAAATTGTGAAGTTCTACACGCAATCAAGTGAAGTACATCATTGTTACATCAAGAGCCAAAGGCCAAAGAAAGTCAATACAAAAGCTGTCCAACAAAAAAAGGAAAAAAAAGAAAAGAAAGAAAGCCCAAAAACCTTGAAGCTCGAATGAATCACGTGCTAGAAAAAGCAATGAAGTATAACCATATAGCTAGAGTTTGGGACAGCGAGTGCAGCTCATGGGTCTAAAAAGGACTATCTCCCATTCATCCGAATTGATTTGAATTTCAGCTCGAAGGTAACATGTATCAAAGTTAATTCTGTGTTGAGCATGATGATTTTAATAGCGATTGAGTTATGCATAGAAAAGCGAGTCTAGACTAGCAACTCATATTCATGTGCATCTATTCAGGACGTCAAAGAAATTGTGGTGTTACATTTATTTTTCTTCTATGACTTAGTTCTTGTTCGGGACGAACAAGTTTAAGTGTGGGGTGGTTTGATGAGTCGTATTTATATGACTCGTCGAATCAATTAATCCCATTTATTTCGACACTTTTATATGCGAACAATTACTTTTTAGTATGGTTTTGCATTTCAGGTGTTTTGGAAGCTCTAGGAGGAAACGCGCATTAAAGACGGCATTTTATGCCAAAAACATCGCAATGGCAGTTCAGACCTTTGGACAGTCGACGGAGTGCTGGGAATGGACCGCTGATCAGAAAAATATGAGCCACATGCCATTGCAAATGTGACTCAATTCCCTACAACTCTCTAGTTCACACCGAGAGCATCCGAGGTCATATAGAAGGTCAAATCTAGAGTCGAAGTCGGAACAGGTGTGCAGAAAGAGAATCAGACTCAGTGTGGATCGCGTTCGAAGGAGACATTAGCAATAACATTAACGTAAAGGCCGAACGCGACCGCTAATGTTACTACCAAAAGTGGCGATGATGTCATCAACACGTTTTGATGACGCCGATAAGGCCGAAACTTGGAAATTGAGCCCAAAAATAGATTTGGAAACCCTACTTTTCTCTATAAATAAGATGTTTTGGTTAGGGTTTCCATGATCTCATATCCTACGAAGACCAAGACGGCTCTGGAGAAGACGCAAGTTTTCGAAGAGAGAGAAGAATTTCCTACTTTTCATTATGTGTTTTTGCATGATCATGTGTAGCTAAACCTTTAATTCGGTTTAGGGTTTCGTATGTTGGGAACACGTTTCTGAGACTTTATTCTTAATGCTATTTCTTGTTTCGTTAGTTCTTGTGTTTAATTTCAAGGATTGAATTGTGAAGCTAAGTGGATACTTGTCATGGTAAACTTAGCCGAGCAATTCAATTCTATCGTTAATACTTGTTGGATGAAAAAGTAAAAACTAGTGACACCTAGATTCGATAACACCTTTCCCGGACTATTGAATTTAGGAGAACTAGGTTGTGGTGTATTGCCTGAAACAGAATAATTTGGGTTATAACCTGAAACTGAGTAACCACACTTAGGAATATGAAATTAGATTATTAGCAGTCGATGATAAACGTGTCACAATAGAAACCCTAAACTGAATGTTTTCTCTGATTGTCTGCGTTAGTCTTCTCTCCCATGCTTTTATAACACTTGTTCACAAACCCCCCCCCCCCCTTCTTTTTAATTGTTTATAGTTACACCTTTACAAACCCGCTCTCTTGGGTTCGACCTTGCTTGCCGCTTTACTAGCTTATTGTAGGAGTTACAAATTTAAGTTTGACGCGTCAGACAACGCGCGTCAAGAGGCCATCGCCTCCCCTACTTGTGATGACAAGGTTGTCACAAATCTCTTCAAGAAGACAATTTTCCCAAGGTTTGGAGTTCCAAGAACCGTCATTAGTGATGGTGGTTCACACTTTAAGGAAAAACATTTTGAAGCCTTGCTTTGCAAGAATGGGGTAAGTCACAAGGTAGCAACGCCACATCATCCACAAACAAGTGGGCAAGTGGAGATCTCAAATCGGGAAATTAAGGCAATTTTAGAAAAGACAGTGGGTAGCTCAAGGAAAGATTGGTCATCGAAGCTAGATGATGCATTGTGGGCCTATCTAACCGCATAAAAAACCCCCCATCGGGATGTCTCCATATCGCCTCATATATGGGAAACCATGCCATTTGCCGGTTGAAATGGAATACAAGGCAATGTGGGCAATTAAATTCTTGAATATGGACTTACAAACGGTGGAAAAAAATAGAGTTCTTCAACTTCCGAGTTAGAAGAGATAAGAAATGAAGCATATGAGAGCGCTCGAATCTACAGGAAAAGAAAAAAATGGCATGACAAAAGAATCATTCGTTGTGAATTGAAAAAAGGAGACAAGGTCCTACTTTTCAATTCTAGGCTCAAGCTCTTTCCGGGAAAACTAAGGAGTCGATGGAGTGGTCCTTTCATTGTCCACAAACCTTATAAAGATGGTCATGTAGAGTTACTCAATTTTGAAGGAGCTATCTTTAAGGCAAATGGACAAATGCTCAAACACTATTGTGAACAAATTCGGGATGAGCGTAGTGCAAGTTATTCTTTGACCGAACCATGAAAAGGCTACAAATCCGCTTGAGGAGGGATCCTAGCAAAGGACTCCTCAAGTGTGTTTCATGAGAAGAGATTCGACTCGGTCTTTGCCAAGACGTTAATCTAGGCCCTCGCGGGAGGTACCCCGGTTTGTGAGTTGTCCCTCTATGTGCAAGTAATTTTATATATATGTTTGGCATGCGTGTAGTGAACTTTGAATGTGCACATGACTGCTAGGATGATGAAAATGCATGATTAGATGTGCTTGGTGTGAAAGGGTGCATGCATGTAATTTCTAAGTGGTGGATGATGTCTTAAGTGTGGAGTGCATGATCCTAGCTCGCTTTTTGTTGAAAATCATGTGTATGCTAGTGATTTCGTGGGGATGCATGTCTTCAATTGGTTTTGAGCTTTGTGTGAATCTTGAGTGGTGCTCGTTCGTTGTGTGGAGTGGAAACATTCAAGTGTGGAGTTGGGTTCATGCTAGAATCAAAAGATCATGGGAGTTGAAACTTGGAAAATTTGTTGAACCCTATCTCCAACAGACAGGCTGGCCATCCCAGCCGATCAGCTCGATTGAATTTCAACAGGCCCCTCTTTTCACACAAACCCAGCCGATCGGCTGGCCATATCAACCAACCGGCTGGGATTTGCCTACCCAACCCACTCCTTTGCTTTTCAAAACACATCAGCCGACCCTCCTCCCACTTCACCCGAACGACTAACTAGCCCAATCCCAACCTCACACCAGTCGAGTCCAATCCTCTGCCGTCCGCCCACCTCACCATCATCTAGCCACCACACCGTCATCGATAGCCGACCCGTCCGAACAGCCTTCACCCCTAGACGCATCTCCATTCCGTCGACGGAACTCCCCAAACCTGATCTCCCTATTCCACCATCAAAAGTTGCCACTCCGCCGCTGAATCAACTTGATATCCACCCCATTATGAACCCCAAACACCAATTTGGTCAGACAAAACCGATTTAAACAACCCTATTCTCGGCCAAAAATTACACGCCAGCCGATCGGTTGACAAATTGTCTTTCAGCCAGCCGACCGGCTAAGCCTTCGAGCTGCTCAAAAATTCAGTTTTCCATTGCATTCCAACCATGCCTCAAGGTGGATCTTCCTCCAAATCCAAGTCAAAGGGCAAGGGAAACGCCCAAGAGCCGTCAAGGGACATTACCATTGAGGAACCGTACAATAGTGAGGAGGATGACATGCCCCTTGTCACTCGCACGAGGAAGCCTGCGAGAGCCACATTGAGAGAGCTTAGCTCCGATGAGGCAATGGAATCTTCTCTGCCACCTAAGAAGTAGAGAAAGTCTTCAAAGGGGGCCTCCTCCGCACCAAAGAAACCAAAGAAGAAGGCCTCTGCGCCTCCCATTCCGAGAGTGCCCTCACCCACACCTGCTGCCCCTCCCACTATTGCACTCGTTCCAATAGTGCCGGGTGAAGGTCCATTGGAGAGCCCTTTGCCACTTCACCCCTACCCTTTCTCCGGGCCTCTCATGTTCGAAGATGAAAAGTACCGGAAGCATTATGCCACTGTAAAGAAGAAGAAGGAGGCCATCGCGACTCTCTACCCTGACATGGAGCTCCTTAGAGGCCTTGACCTTGAAGTCGCCGATGAGGTACATTCTCGGCTTCATCATAGTGGACTAAATTTCTTATTTTTGGATGATCTGGGATCCTACCAAAGGGTAGTGGAGGAGTTTGTTTGCTCTTTTGAGTGGTTTAAGGATGGGGAGGGGCAATTCTTTTGGAAATTTATATTGGGAGTAAGGGAATTCAAGATAAAAGAGAGTGTAATCCAAGAATGGTTGGGTTTTCCTCCTAATGGTGTAGAAGGACAGAAGTTTATTGAGCATGAGTGGAGTAGATTTTGGAAGAGAATCTCGGGGAGGGAAGAGTGGTCTGTAGCATCCTATAATTCTTCCGGCATCACAGCATCGGTTTGGAAGGTCATTCACCACCTCATAGCCATTGGGGTGAACACTAGGAAAGAGAAGGCTAGGGCGTTAACCATCCCGGATATGGAGATTATGATGGCCATTGATCATGTGGATGTCCTCGATTGGCTAGCCATCCTTGCCTCGCGCTTTGAGAGCATTGTTAAGGAGACCTCGCGGAATCTAGCCTTGGGAGGAGGGTCCTTGATTACATTAATAGCCATAATGTGTAACTTCACCTTTGGCCATGAGGGATGCCCCGAGCCATCCAATAGTGTCCTTGATGTGCCCACCATGAAGCATATGCACCTTCTCAAGGCGGATGGAAAGACTTGGGAGGACGACAAGAAGCCTCACAAGAAGGAGCTCCGGGACAATGCAGTGTACAGGAGGCAGTTGTTCAAGCAGTAGAACCCACTCTATTGCATCGCCAACCTCACACCATCCCCTCCATCCTCACTTGCACCCTCTCCTCGCACTACCACCAAGCCTGCAGTTCCCATTACTGAGGAGTTACCCGCTGAGGAGCCGGCTGTTGAGAGTGATCCTCCTGCTGCAGATGATTGGGCCAAGTGGCGAGAGTGAGTCTCCTCTGACATTGCTGACTTGAGGAACGGGCTAGCTAGTCTTGAGGCCTTCGCTAGAGAGGAAGCATTAAGAGCTCACCATGAGTCGAAGTGGCTCCGTACTACACTGATGTCTATGATTCGAGGCCCCAGTGCTCCAGTGGACGCTCCTCCAGTTGATCCAGGGCTTTCTGTACCTCGTGCCGCCTCTTCTTTGCCTTCCATGCCGTCTACTAGACCCGAGGAGGAGGGCACGTCATTTCTTGATGCTATGGAGGAGGTCAATGGAGCCACTACTAGAGAGGCCACTTCGGGAGGCGATGATGCTACATTATGAGTCCATGCTTCGTTGTGTGATCACATGTGTATTACTTTGTTGCCTTGTTGCATTGGATGATGTATTTGGATGTTAAGTCGCCTTTTGGCGCAATTTTGGATGATGTATGCCCTTTTGATGATATACTCCTGACTTCTCTTTGGTTGTATGGTATTTTCTTATGATATTGAAGGTGTTCACCATTTATGATTGTGCACTTTACAGGATATATATACTCATGTTCTTCTCATGCCAAAATCACCTTCTTCATCTACATATGCAACCAAAAGACTATTTCTAACTCCCAAGAGTTATTTCACCGGTTCTTCAACGCATTCTGCAAACGAGGGGAGTTCCTATGCGCCTTTTCCTTTATTTTATCATTCTTTGCGCTTAGGGACTGAGCTTGAATTAAATGTGGAGTGGGTCAATGCGCATAGTTCACATGCTTTCATGCTATACATATTATTATTAGATGGACACTTGCATCTTTTGCACCTTATCCCTAACATGAGAGTGTTTTTAACCACATAGGCTTGTGACTATCAAATATAAATCCCTATAAATCACATCTAGCCTATTTGTCACATTTATTTGATCTTGAACTTAGAACCAACCTAGTCACTTGAATGTGCATTCTTGTGAATCAATATCATTGCTAACTCTTGTCTATCTAATTTGCTAAGTATTTTCGTTGAAATACCTTGGATTAAGTTTTAGCAAGCACTTTTTTTAAAAAAAATTCATGAAAAACTTAGACCTCGTGTATGCTCTTTAGTGACTTGAGTTCTTTCTAATTTAGTGCATTGCTTATGATTGTTTCCCGCGCAATCCATACATTCCTTGAACATATTGTCAAGTTTTAAGTGTGGAGTCAAAAGAGGGCAAAAAAAAGCTTCATTTTCATAGTCAAAGAGGGCAAAGCCCCGACTAAAAACTTTCTCGACGTACATGAGAAGTTTTGCTCGAAAATATACAAATGCCGGGGGTTAGGAAGAAAAGTTCCCCCTCGAAAGCATCTGTAGGCAAAAGGCCATTTGAATAAGAAAATAAGAAACACTTAAACTTGACTTTATGTTTTTCCATCATTCTACTTTTGCGCGGGTGCATCATTTGTATTGTGTGCCAGTTGGATTAACTCTTGGACGATCCTTGTGCTTGCACGGGAGCTCTCAATTGGTCTATGCTTGTTTTACAAGAACTCATAGTGTCGAACTCCTCTTCCCTTCTGGATTATGGCTTAAGCGCCTAAAACTTGGGAATGAGTTTCGTATCGTGAACCAATGGACTAGCCCTAGCTAGCATAGGCAAGCGGTTGACACTCTTTTGTGCAAACTAAACTATAACTCTATTGTATTGCCTTGAAAATGAGTAGATCATTGGATGAGACTTTTGATAGCCCTAGTATTGATAATCTTGAATGCACAACCTTATGGGATACTTAAATGGTTCGAAAGTTCTTTTGATGATATTGTGACGATAGTCCTAGCTTGGGGTAAGGGATTTGTTTTGAGAAATCCTCACCTCGGTTAAGCACTCTTGAATTCATTCTCACGGGATAGGTGCCTTGGAATTTGTGAGTATTCCATTTTCTGAAAACTCTCACGAGACTATAACTCGTCCACTAGGGTAGTCTAGGGGTTTAAAGGCTTAATGCATATGCTAAATGCATTCGTAACGCCTACAAAAAGGAACTAGTTCGATTGTACATACTTTTCATTTCCCTTTGAATAACATGGTTAGGAATAATGATCGAGACCTAGTGAAAGCTAGTGAGGCAAATAGACGAAAAACATAGCGCCACTAGCATTTCGCCATTTGCACGACCTTGACATAATTGCATACTTTGTTCGGGACGAACAAAGCTTAAGTGTGGAGTGTTGATGAGTCAAGTTTTTGACTCATTATTAGCCATTTTCACGATAGCTTTAGTTCATTTTCGACAATATTTTGATGTCATTTGACCTCTTTTCCTACATTTTAGGTAGAAAACAAAATCCTCTCAGTGTCACAGCGTAATTACGAAAATAAGATCAGGCTGGAAATCTCCCCTGTACCAGCTGGCCGGCTGGATAAAGAGAGCAGGCTCAGCAGCATCCTCGCGAAGTCGAGCCGTTTGTTTGGACTCACTAGTCGACCGGCTGAATAAGCTCCCAGATTGGTCTGCACCAAGGATATCCTAAACCGATCGGTTGGACTCACTAGCCGACCGGCTGGATAAGGTTCCCAGAATGCTTGCATCAATAAAATCTCCAACCGGTCGGCCATAGAGTCAACCGGTCGGCTAGAGGAAGATCTCAAATGGCCTGCCTAAGGACATTCCCAGCCGACCGGTTGGATCTGAAGCCATGGCCAGTTGACTGGCTGGGCCTGTTACAACAGAATTTTTGGCTATAAATAGAAAGTGGCATGTTTGACCTAGGCATCTTGCATCTTGGGGGAAAATTTCTCGAAAAAGAGGGTGAATCAAGGTCATCAAGCAACATCTAACAAAGGAGAAGTGAAGATCAAAGGGAGATATTAGATTAACCATCCTACTTCTATCCATTTTCTATTCCCTTTTGTTGTTGCCATAAACCCTACTCACACCATGTTGTCTTACATGATGTGTGAGTAGTCCCCTTATGTTTTGAGGGTTTTTACAACCCTTCTTGGTACTCTATGATCATGACTACACATTGAATATATAATCTATGGTGTTGATTTCATTTTCATTAAGTGCTCTATTTATGACATGTTACCAAATGTTTGATAGAATGCCTAAGTGACATGTTAGTCTTAGAATTTGATCTAAGTATCGAAAATGCTTAGTGATGATTTGGATATGGTGGAAATGATCACATCTAGTGTTTATGAGAGCATGGATGTGAGGTTAACTAGAGCTTAATGCATATAGCATTTATTACCTTGGGAGATGTTCGGATAATAGTGCTATAGAGTGAATCAATATCTTGATAAAGTGAGGTTCTAATTAGGATGGCTTGACTAGGTTAGATTCACATGAGAATTGGTCTATCTTAGTCTAAGCTAGGTTCTAAACCAATTAACACCTAAAAATGCTCGAATATTATGTATGTGATCATAAGAAATGCCAAGGAGGGGAGTAACTCCTCGAAACTCTCTTGTATTGAATTAAAACCCCTTTGAAGCCATTTCATTGCTAGTTCTTAATTGAAAACCATCTCATCATTGAAATTGTAGGAACATCCAAGTTGAAAACTTGATTCCCCTAGCGCATAATTAAATTTGCTCCCTTGGGTTCAACACCGGTCTTACCGGTCAAATATAAATTGATTTTTACTACACAAATTTACAATTATCAATTCCCTCCAACGATATCATTTCTTCATTCATGATATAATACGTATTCTAATTGATTTCATTATTTTTACTCTGATTCATATCAGCCGGATGCTGGTTACCAATTTTGTAAATTGAATGGCTACGTTGCTCTAAATTCATCGCCATGTTCTTGTATATTTGTATCACGCATCATGTATTCGTTACATTGAATAAAATGTGTAGCTTTCTACATATGATGCGTAGTGGAATCGTGAATTATAATTTAGCGTGGATAATTTACTGGGGTTCTGTTTTATCTAGGGTTCCAACTTCCAACTATATTAACTTGATTTACTGGACAATTTGCTATGTTATATTGAAATGGGTGGCTACATATCATTCATGTTGTTGTCGATCCATATTTTGATTTGCCTGCAGCTAATGTAGATTCAGATAATTCATTAAGCATTCCATAACATGATTTTGCACAGACTGAAACAGGCATTTTAAGCCCAACGGAGGATGCGACCATTAAGGCACCTGCATCTCAGAGTCAACTAGCTGTCGCAAAAGAGAGAAACATATTTGAAGTAACTCACTACAAATTTTTCCAATTTTTCCGTCTCAAAATTCCGTCACTAAAACGTCACTAGAAACGCAGACGGAAAATGTTCCGTTATTTTTTCGGCAAAATTCTGTCAACATTCCGTCACAAAAAAAATATCGTTGTATTTCCGTCAACATTCTGTCAACAATATTCCGTCTCAAAATTTGACGCGGAAAATCGACTGAATTTTATTGACGGAAAGTTGATGGACAATGAGCGGAAATATTGGCAAAAATATTTTCGTGATATTTCCCCCTAGATTACGTCATTTATTATACCGTTATATTTCCCTCTCGATTCCGTCATCCAAGCCTTTTCGTTATTTTTCCCACTTCATTCCGTCATCCGACACATAAATTTGTAGTATTTATTTTTTGTTACATTTCATTGAATATTTAAAAAATTACATCAATATTCCATCACATTTCCGTCGACGATGACGGAAATTTGATGGAATATTGACGGAACCTAATTTGCCACCATTTTAATCATTTTTAAAACCAGACGCAACCATTTTTAATCATTTTTAAAAACAGACCATTAGACGGCGCTTTTCCAGAAAAGCGCCTTTAAAAACCAGACGCAACCATTTTTAATGATTTTAAAAAACAGACCATAAGACGACGCTTTTCCAGAAAAGCGCCTTTAAAAACAGACAATAAGACAGCGTTTGGTTATAAGCGCTGTCTGGAATAGACATAAGACAGCGCTTGTAACCAAACGCTGTCTGGAATAGACATAAGACAGCGCTTGTAACCAAACACTGTCTTATTGTTCTGTTTTTAACGGCGCTTTTTTGAAAAAAGCGCCGTTAATAAGACAATAAGACAGCGTTTGGTTACAAGCGATGTCTTGAATAGACATAAGACAGCGCTTGTAACCAAACGCTGTCTAATTGTCTGTTTTTAAAAATAATTAAAAATGGTGGCAAATTAAAAATGTTGTTTGGAAGATGGAATAGTGACGGAAATGAGACGGAAAAATTAGTAAAAAACTTAATTAATTTTAGTTCCCCGCCAAATGTTTTCATTTACAGTCGAATGTTTTCATTTCACCGCTTTTTTTAAAGAATTTCACCGCTTAAGTCCTTAGCCAAATTTCATTCATCATTCGTTCCATGTGTTTTCTGAAAGATATTTTTTTAAGTCATTCGTTCCAGCACTATATTTTTCTCTAATGATATTGTTGATTGGTGTTTGTGCAGCAATGGAGGAAGATGGTTCTAGAAGAATGTCTAGTAGGACGCGAAAGGTTGCTTCCAAGATGATTGCTGCTCTTCAAAGAAGTGATAATTGAGCTCAGGTGATTCATATAAATTCATTGCATTTTTTGTTCTTGTAACAAAGAATTTTAGAGTGCTATCAATTTAAATGATAAGGTAAAGGTTTCATTTTTGTTTTGGAAGATAATTTGATGTGCTTCTTACAGGCGATACTTGCTCGACTTGATGCTCTAGAGAACGAAAATGCTGGGTTGGAGACAGTTGAGGTTAATGATGATGAAGAAGTTTCTCCTGGAGAGGTCGAGGTCGGCTGCGTTGGCAAGGTCTTCAAGCTTGAGAAACTCGTGGACGATTGATTCTTCCTGATCTGCAAAGGGCAGGAGCGAAAATGACGAAAACCGCAAACATTAGATTTTTTAAGTTGTGTATTTTAACTATCGTTGTGTATTTTATTATTAATACATTTTTTTTCAAAGAATACATTTACTTTTGAAATCTGTCTTTTAAAATTAACAATGTGATTCACATGCAAAAAAATAAAATTATAAATGCATTTACTATTAAAAATGCCCCCAATTAATATTTATATTTGTAAAGACAATATTGGTGACGGAATTGTGTTGGAATAATGATGGAAAATTTGTTGACGGAATTTGGTGGGAATTGAGATGGAAAATATTGGTGACGGAATTTTGTGGGAATAAGGACGGAAAATATAGATGACGGAATTTTGTGGGAATTTACACGGAGAATAACTACGGAAAGAGGCCGGAAATTTGAGGGAATTTTGGGTGACGGAAATATGACGGAATAGTGATGTAAAATTGACGGAATACAACGACGAAATGTCGACGAAAAAGTTTTACCGTCGGGAAAATTTCCGCCATCTTCGTCGTTGAAGGAAAGTTGACGGAAATTCACATTTTTCCGTCAACTTTCAGTCAATTTTCCATCATATTCATGAAGACGCAAATTTTGGAAAAATTTGTAGTGACTGTACAAAACTGCATAAATTGACATGCACAAACAACTTGCAAATATTATGTTCTTCATAACTGAGTTTCACTACAAAAAGTTGCACGGGAGAAAATTCCAGGTTGGTTACATCATTTGTAGGTGAAGGTTTGCAGCTTGCTGAGCCAGTTGAATAACCATTGCCTTGTCAAAAAACTTGTTGATGCTCACGTCCTCGCTCATTCCCTGTAATTATCCGAATGAATAACTATTAATCAAGCGTAATATAATACGACTTTAACACAGTTACAATCACATCAGGATGGTTTGCTTCAATACTAGAAAGGCAAATAAAAGTTGAAAACACCATTCTACGACGTCTTTTTTACCATAAAATGCGAGCAAGGTGCTGGATTGGTGCAGGTTCCAAATGCCGCAAGACAATGCTCTTGTCAAGTGGGTCACCAGGTACTGTGGTACATTGGAACATATTCTGAGAGACAGAACATCTAGGCTTTCTTTTCATACTAAATATCAGAATGCTACGCATTTTAATTCAATTAATACGAATATTATTGATGAGTCGTATTTATACGACTCGTTGAATCAGTTAATCTCATTTATTTTGACACTTTATTATGTGAACAGTTACTTTTTAGTGTTGTTTTGCATCTCAGGTGTTTCGGAAGCTATAGGATGAAACACGCATAAAAGACGGCATTTTATGTCAAATACACCACAGTGGCAGACAGACCTTCGGAGGTTCGGCGGAGTGCTGAGAATTGACGAATGATTAGAAAAATACGAACTACATGCCGATGCGTAGCTGCCTCGATTCCCTACAACTCTCTAGTTCACATCAAGAACAGCCGAGGTCATTTAGATGGTCAAATAAAGAGTCGAAGTCAAAACTGGCACGCAGAAGGAGGGCAAACCCAAAGAGGAACGCGGACGCATGACATTTTATCTGTGCGTCCGTGGATGGTAATATGTACACAGTCCATTGAGCTAATATGCACAGCGTCCGTGGCTGACGTCAGCAAAACTGAGATTTGGAAGGTTTGCCCAAAAAAGACTTGGAAACCCAGTTTTTTGCTATAAATAAAAGGTTTGGGTTAGGGTTTCCATCATCAATTATTCTACGAAGTTTGGAGACGGCTCTAGAGGAGAAGGCAAAAATTTCGACGAGAGAAGAGATTTTCTTACTACTTTTCATTATGTGTTTTTCCATGAATATGTGTAGCTAAACTCTCAGTTCAGTTTAAGGTTTCGTATATTATGACTTATGTTTCGAGACTTTTTACTTAATGTGATTTCTTGTTTCTCTAGTTCTTGTGCTTCATCCTATGAATTGAATTGTTAGGTTAAGTGGAAACTTTGCCGTAAAGCTTAATTTGACAACCAATTCTTATTGTTAATATCTACTGAAAACTTTGTCGTAAAGGTAGATCGTAACACCTAGATTTAATAATACCTTTTCCGAATTATTTAATTTAGGAAAGAACTAGAAGTCTAGCACCTTTGCCAAGTTAGATTGTGGTATATCACCTTTACCGGGATACTTTAGGATATTACCTTTGCCGGAATTCCACACTTAGAAACTTGAGATTTGATATTTAGCAGTCGATGAAAAATATGTCACAAAAGAAACCCTAAGCTGAATATTCTCTCTCATTGGAATATTTTTGCTATTTTTCTCTCTTGCACTCATAATCGCTCACTCACAACTCCGTTTCCTTTAATTATTTTCGATTACAGCTTCAACAACACCAGCTCCCTTGGGTTCGGCCTTGCTTGCCGCTACACTAGCTTTATCTGGAGAATATAAATATTAAATTTGACGTGTTAAACGACGCGCATCAATTATGCTACGAATGATAATTAAGGATGCTACGCATTTTATCATGATGTTACGCATTTTAATTCAATTACTACGAATATTATGCTACGAATGATAATTAAGGATGCTACGCATTTTATCGTGCTACCATAAACGAACTTAGCAAACACCGTACTATAAATTTTGATTGATGATGCTACGCATTTTATTATGCTACCCACAACTAAACTTAGCAAACATTGATTTTTCTAAACTTGTTGTAACTCAAACAAAATGCATACTGCATATGCCCTTTCTTTTCATACTCAATATCAGGATGCACCAAGCTAGCTCTTAACAGATTCTTCCACTTATACTACAACATAAATCAAACAATAAGGACCGCAGTAATGGAACCATATTGGTGATAAGAAGGTAAGTATTTTCCAAAACATCGTAGCAATATTACTGGGCAAAGTTTCATTTCTAGCGAGGATAATATACGGCAACCACCAATTATTTGCTTTTACCTGTGCAACCTAAAGACTGTCATAGACAATTGTTTGCTTGTTACGCGATATGACAAAAAATGTAATCAGTAAAAGATCATTTAATCCCAAACATCAAGCATATAATGCGTAGCATCATACTTAAATTGCTAGTTCATACTTAAAATTGGTAACAGTTGCATCAAGCATATTGTATGCATAAGTAACAGTTGCATCAGACATATAATGCGTAGCATCGTACTTAAAATTGGCAGTTCATGTGAATAATGTTTATAAGTTGGTAAATTAGTATGAATGATGCCATTTGCAAGTCACTGACTATATTAGCAGAGTCTACGCATATAAGTGTAAGATGCTACGCATTTTATAATTACTTTGAAGTATATGAATAAATCCTAACATTCGTAAACACATCGGCAAAGCTTTTCAAATTTAGCCCTAAAGTACCCATAACCCCTAACATTTGTAAACTCGACCGTAACATTCGTAACCACAACTGTAAGCGGAGTTCACTGCAATTTTCCCGTAAACCCTAACATTTTTTCCGACAACCACAACATTCGTAATTGGAATTTACTTCAGGTTTAACCTAATAATGAGTTTACGACGTACCGTAAAATTGGTCGGCTGTCTTCGTCAGTTTACCTTTGTCCGCCATTGAAATCCGTCGCCATCGGTCAGTTTTTAGTCGCCTTTCTGTCCGTCAACTTATTTTCGACGTCGCTTTGGTTTTCACATAGAATTGTAGAATCCGAGCGACTAATATGAGTATAGATGGTCCGCAAAAAATATGAGTATAGATGTTTTAGTGATTACGTGAAAAGCGGGATTACGGTTTAGATCAATTTCTAAATTCCTAATTTGCCCTTTAAGCGTATTTAATAATTAAACAAATACGAATCTTAATGTAAATCAAGGTTAATCTTAACCATTTCTTATTTTAATCGGATGGATTTTAAAATTTCTTATTTCTCATATAAGAAGCCTTCTCACCTGATCTCAACTCTAATGGGTAAATGGATGTAAAAATGTGTTTAACTATGAATATTTAATAAGATAAATGGATAGATTCACTTGTGAAGTTTGAAAATTAAGTTTGATTTCCAAAATGTATTTTTTTCACTTGTGCACTTACCAAAGTTCTAATGGTTGGATTATTTTTAAACCTAAAAGACCGGGCCGGCCAAACCTGCTCGATCTATTCGTAGTAAAAAAATTTGTCCAAACCTACCCAATTTGCCCACACCGGGTTACTAGTCGATCCAATTTATTAGATGGTTTCAATTATAAGGTAATAGATGGTTTTTGTTACATCGGGTTATCTGTTGGACCAACTAAATTCATATTTAATATTAAAATATTTAATGGTTTATCTAGACGGCCAATTAGCCTGATAGGCTAGAATCTGTGTCGGTGTCCGGCCCGACTAAACATATGGGACAGATCGGGCCAGCCGTCAGACTACTCTTTTTGTCCGACCCCGTTTTTATGACCGGACGAGCGAGCTGATTTGATGCAATCGATCAAAGTTGTACAATTTTAGTTTTGAGTGTTTTTTTAAAGATAATTTTGAGTGTTTAATTTAGGGGTGGACAAAACCCGACCCGACAACCCGGCCTGGTCCACTTAATGTCGGGTTTAACCCAACCCGGTATAAGCTTCTGCGGGTTATGGTTGAGGATCGGGTTACCCGATTTCATAAGTAATATAAAAAATATTAGATTTTTTTAATAAGATTCAAATCTTACGCCTCATCTGAATAAATATGACTACACATACCAATTAATTTATTTGTGTTCTCGTGAAATATCAACTATATATGAATATGTAATTGATTTGCAATGAAAAATAAAACCGTAATACTAAACTTTAAATCACAAATCAGTGATTTAAGCTTATATTTTCTGAGTATTTGTATTGCGATAGATGATATTGAATGTTTTATGTCTATTTATAAATTTTAGTTTTAGGGTCGGGTTCGGGTATACATGATTGACCCGGTCGTTCGGGTCGGGTTAGAGTTCAAATAAATGACCCGATCACTATTTCGGGCCGGGTTAGGAACGAATAAAACCCATCCCACGCCCACACCTAGTTTAATTCTTATAAACTCCCTCCTTTTACCATATATCTTAAACCACATGATATAGTCATTAATATGGTTGAACATAAAGTTGATATTTTTGAAACTTTGACTTTAATTATGATTTTTTTTTTTGATGAAGGGTACAACGATTCATAACATTTCAATATATCATCTAGTACATATATATGAATCTTTGAAACTTGACAGAATAGCACCTCCATTCGCGCGCGAGGCGGGACGAGAAGGCATCTGCGAGGGATGAAGAAAGCATTCACGCGCAAGGCGAGACAAGGAAGACATCCGCGAGGGATAAAAAAGGATGAGGAAGAGGGAAAGGAAAAGGAAGAAATAAAATCTCACAAAATTGTGAGACAATTGGTGACCCTAGGATTCGACCCTCGGCGTAAGGATCCATGACGGAGTTCTTAACCAACATACCACCACCCCTGTTGGCGACTTTAACCCTCATTTTTTTTGATTGGGGGGTTAATTGTTAGTGTTATGGTGTGTTAGAGGGACTTCGAACCCAAGCACACTTGGGAGCGGGGTGGGAGCGCCACCACTCGGCCAACTCCCTTCGCCCTGACTTTAACCCTCATTTGATCATGGAAAATGTGGGAGAAAGAATAAAATAATTAGAAAGTCATTTTCTCATATGAGATTGTAAGAACCATTTTATTTGGATCTTTTGGCAGAAAGAATAAAATAAAAAATAAATTAGAAAGTCATTTTCTCATATGAAATTGTAAGGACCATTTTATTTGGATCTTTTGGATTACGCATTACATAGCAAACATGAAACCAAACTTTTCCTTAATGAAATTCATACCCAAGTTTTTCATGAACCAAACTTAGCATATAATAGTTAAATTTGGCAGCAATAAAAGGCGGTGATACATGGCGTCTGTAAGACCAATTTCACATACTACAACAAAAAGACGATGGAAGTGAGCATTGCTATTAGCCTATTACCACATCTTCCAAGCTATCCCATTTCCAGCTGCAATTTCCTTCAACACGTTTTCGTCGGCTTGATGATAAGTCATTGTGCGTCCGAACTAACCAACGATTCAAGTAACATTCAATGTCAACACTCAAAAGTCTAGCAGTTGAGCCTTCACATTGTCGGTGTTGATAGATCGACTATAAAGCAATGAATGGTGTACGAGTCTGATCGATCTATTAATGAGCAAAGCCGGTGATCAAATTGGTGACGCAGTGAGACTATTTGATTAATCGAGCTCACTAGCAATGAACTCGAAACAGCTCTGGAATCCACCAATAAAATTAAAAACTAGTGTTTTATTAAAATAAAGATGTCTTTCACAAACACAAAAGAAGGTTTAAATAGAAAAAGGAAAAACGAAAATAGGAAATAAAATCTGAAAATTATAAATTGCTGATTTTGCCTGCTAAACGATCCCAAATGGCCCAAAAAAGCAAAGCGATATGTTTCACTCGTTGGCCCGTTTCCATTCAAATAAAGGTGTCTTAATGGTTAATCGGACACCGAACGCCAATTCTGCACCAAATCCGCGGAACTCTTATCACGGTCGATTTGATCATCGATACGCGCCGCCACTGCCCCAATTGGAATCTCGCCACATTGTGTTGGTCAACATTTAGATCCAATTCAGGGTTCAGTGGATTTGGATCTGCAGCTCTAAAGTCTTACGCACCATGTTCTTCTTCCTCACATGAAGCAACCTTAATTACACATGATAAAACCTCCATTCTAAATTTGTCCGTGACATTTAGATTCCCCTAATCTAAGCACAAGCTAAATCTCTCATCGCACTTAATCTTTCATGTATCGAATTTAACATGATATCAGAACAATCAGTTCTAACAACACAAGAAAGTTTTATGAGTAGGGATTGGGACACTAATGAAGCATCAAAAATATCCGTAAAACCAATCGAAGAGGCAAAGAAGTTACTATTGAACTAAAGAAGGAAAAAATCAAGAGAAGCAAGTTGAGGCGAGTGAATGAGAATGGTAAAGCTTCTTGCTCAACTTGCCATGTAGAAAGAAATGTTTATTTTTTCAGATTGACAATATTTTTTATAAGTAATTTGTAAATATTTTAGTTCCAAAAAATATATAAAAAGTTAAATGAAATATCAAATCTGTGAAATAAAATTAGGGCGAGGAGTTAGTTTAAGTGGAGAGGGCTCCCCGGTTGTCGAATGGCCGGGTTCGAAGTCCCTATAACTCAAATTAAACAATTAATTAACTAACCCCCAATCCAAAAAAAATCTGTGAAATAAAATCGGAGTCACTGAATTTGTATATACTGAAAAATGTATTATAAAAATTTCTAAAATCAGAATCCACCAAAATCTTGGAGTGATCAAGAACCCTAATCTACTTGTATTTACAAATTGAATGAATGAATGGGTTTGGTCTTAGGTGTTGGATTATCTCTACCGATAAACTAAATCTGATTTTATGAAATTGGAAGCTCATCTGACAATCAACCAGCTGTTGGAGAAGACCCAGTTGGGTATTTGGTCGGAAGCGAGTTGCCGGAATCTCGCCGCCGATGAATTTCCCGACGAGACAGTCCATTCGAAGTTGGTGCAGTCTTCTTCTTTTTCGGTCCAGGAATCGAACTTAGATGTCGAAATTGAAGTGGGTGTAACGAATTCCGGGAAATCGAAGGGACATCTGGGCGAAGTCGTAGCCTTTTTTGATGAATGGTAATTTAGGGTTTCGGCACCGGCAGTGATGAAGTGATGCTCCAGCAGCATCTCCGCCGTCCATCTTTTTGATGCGTCTCGAATGAAACACTTCTCCAGGAAGTCTCTGATTTCCGGACTCAAATTCGCGGGTAATTCCGGCGACTGTTTTGAGATTTTCATAAGCAGAGAGGCGATGTTCGACTCGTTTTTCCACGCTGGAGCTCCGGTGAGCATCTCCACCACGGCGCACCCAACCGCCCAGACATCCGCCGGGGACTCAAACTCACCACTCATAACTGTCTCAGGCGCCATGTACAGCGGCGTTCCTCTGAACTCGTCTCTGTTTCCGACGACTCTGTTCTGCCTCTTGGCCAATCCGAAGTCTGCGATCTTCGCTACGACGTCGTTTTCGTCATCGGAGTTTTCAGAACAGAGCAAGATGTTCTGCAGCTTGACATCGCAGTGAACAAACCCTTTCAAATGAACATCGTTCAATCCGCTCAACACCGATCTCGTCAAGCTCCTCACCTCTCCTTCGCTCAACCGATCGCCGCACTTCCTCACACGATCGTACAAGCTTCCGCCGGAGGCATACTCGAGGAAGATGTTGTAAAGCTGTTCGCCGTTCTCGGAGCTGAAACTTTCACCAAAGCACCTAATCACGTTTTCCGAATTCGACACGAGGCCAAGAATTTCCCTCTCGTGTTTCAGCGATTGCGAATTGTAAACAGGTGCTGACTTCACCGCCATCAATGGCGGAACGCCGGCGCCGGACTTCGGGATTGCTAAATCGACCTTAGCGAAGCTGCCGCGGCCGATCGTCTCGCCTCGTACCCACTCCATAAATCTAAAATCCGCTTCTGCGTTTTCGGATTGCTTCGATTGCGTTGCTTTTTGGGTTTTGGTAAAGATGAGAGGAGGAGATGAAAAACAGAGCACCAAAGTGTGTGTTTTTTTTTTGATAGGAAGTTGTTGTTGTTGATGAAAGGCCGCTTTGGGTATTTATATACTCTGAAATTGCAATTTAGAATCGTGTGGTGGCGGTTTTTGTAAATAGTTTCTGATTTCCGTGTGAAGTGTCAATAAGTGAAAATATTTGCGTAAAAAGGAAATTTTAATTTAATTTAATTTAACCTTATTTAACTGAAAAACATGAAATTTAAACTGTACAGAACATGCCTTTAGTGAAATCTAAAAAGCACGTGTTAAGTGAGTCCTTGAGGTTTCCTAATTTGGTTGTAATGTGAAGCAACGAGGAAAACACGTGTCTGTTTTTCAGATTTTTTTTCTTCTCACATTCCAGGCCGAACGCGGCTCACTGGCTCAGTTTCGTTGATTTGTAATGTGTGATTTGTAAATTGAGTTTTTCTTTCGGTGAGATTGAGTGGCATGTAATGGAAAATTGTGAGTATCGTTTGATATTGTGATGTATGAGGCTGAGGAAGATTTAGGAAGAGGTTATTAAGGCAGAGAAGGCGTTGGAGGAGATTGATGAGTTGAAGATGCTGGGGATTATGTCTGCTGATTTTGAGAAGAAATGTGAGGATGTTGAGATTAGTGGAGCTCAACATGATTTGCAGTTGGTGAATTCAAGCGACTTGAAGAGTGTTGAGAAGGAGGAAATAATTACTGAGGAGGTGTGCGAGAACCTCTGCAAGATATTCAGCATCAGATTGACTTGATCCCAGAGTCGAGTATTAAAAACATGGTTTCTCAGAAATTGGTTGGTCACTTGAAGTTGACCACAGAGTCTCATGAGAAGTCATATGCACTCGCTTGGATGAGTAAGGGTTCGCAGCTTGCCGTGTCGCTGACCTGGAGGGTTCCTATTTCTACTAGAAAGTACTATAGAGAAGAGATTAGCAGAGCTAAAGATTGGAAAAGGAAGCCTAACTCGAAGAAAGTATTTATTCAATTTTTGGCACTAGAGAAATAGCTATCACTGGCCCGAAAGTTTGATGTAGGGGCTAGAAAGTCATTATGGACTCCTCTTCAAGGGAAATTCGATAAAAAATTTGATGGAGCTGTTAGGAAGATATGTGATGCTTATGATAAGCCGAAAGGGAAGATCCAATTAAATCCAGTGAATTTGATAGCCCATCTTCTGAGATTTCATCACAGTTGCTAGGTTATGCAAAAAGTTTTGTGTGGTGGATCTGGTTAAACTTCCTAAGGCTTTTAGAATCCGTACATCGACTGAGAATAGGGCTGAGGAGGTTATGACTGTCAAGACTAGATTTGAGGTTACGAAGAAAAAGAACAGGGCTGCTGATGACAAGCGTAGGAGGATCAAAGTATTCAAGGAAGGTGATGATGTGATGATATGTTTCCGCGAAAGGAGAGGTTTCCAGTTGGTACTTACGACAAATTGCAGCCTCACAAGCATGGTTCATTCAAGGCGGATGAGGTCCTATATTCAAAAGAGAACTGGGGATCGAGTTCTTTGGAAGCGAATGAGACTGATGTAGGAAGCTGATGAAGATTTAGGAACTAAATCTTTTAGAAGTTTCCATATTACTTTTAGCAACTTTCTTATTTTAGTTTTTTAGCGATTTCCTTTCTTATTTTAGGCTTTAGTAATTTCCTTATTTTATTTCATTTTCTCTATGTATAGCCCGCCTGGGTTGTAGAACTTTTCACATCTTTTATTTTGAATGAAACTTTAGCTTTGCTATCTTTTTTTGTGGATTTCAGAGTTATCTTTTCCGGTGAATTCCAGAGTTATATCTTTTCTGGCGAATTCCAGATTTTATCTTTTTTGGTGGATTCTAGAGTTTTCGTTTGAGTTCACGCGTGTGAATTCGATCATCTATCCTAGGTTTAGCGCTTGCTATTCCTTCTGAGATTCCAACTACGTCATATTATCACTAGGAGGCGTGACCAAGATATATTTGATTTTTTTATTGGTGGGTACAATTGATTCAGTACAAGATTGTCTAAACTCATATCTATCATCTAGTACACGTTTCTAGAAGTTGAAGTGCGGTCTCGTGAGACACCTCCACCCATCTATGTCTCTTGGCATCATATATCCACCACTGAAGCGCAAGTCTCATCAGACATCTCTGCCAATCTGCTCCTCTTTCGACACCATTTATCACCACTAAAGCCCAACTCTAAACTCCATCATTTCGGAATGAAAATCCATGACTAGCACACAATCACTAACCTGCAAGATATAACTTACGTCCACGCCTAAGCGTGATTATTACAAGTCCACATCAAAGATGGGACTAATGACACTTCCAATAATTAGAAGATAATATGCATTTGGTGGGGTTTGAACCCTTGACTTGTAATATACAAGACAAGGTGCACAACCAACTCAACCACCATCATATTGGCGGATTTGCATTTTGCAGATTGTTTGTGAATATTTGGCAATAAATAAGGTTCTAAATATTGGATGAAAATTCAACACATAAGGTTAGTAAAAAAAAAATCTGAGTCCAAAATTTATTTTAAATTAAACAAAATTCACGTAACTACTTCATGAGCTTACACTACAATATTTTTGTACCATAACATTGAGATAATAGAGCTACAACCACTCATCACAGAATTATGATATTGTTATGTTAGTGCGTTGCCGGCAATGTTATCACAAAGTTATGGTACAAAAGCTCGTTGCGATAACATTACTAAAAATAAAGGTTATTTTACATTTGGATAAAATTTTGTGGTGTTAGGGAATCAAAAAATAATTTACAAATACGTAACTGAATAATTCATTCAAAATGTTTTTTTTGAGTTTATCCTCATTTATCTCAAATAAGGTTCGAGTGAAAACCGACTCATTTAGTAAAATAAAATCAGATAACTACAAAGCAGATTGAATCTACTAATTTGAAATTCTTGATCAAATAATTGAGGAATTAAGATACGAATATATCTTCTCATATCAATGTCAATCCGATATCCAAATTCCGCACAAAAAATATATTTATATCATATATTATTATATATAAATTTCCAACACCAACTTTGACGAGCACTCAGCTGACCAGACCAAGAACCGAACATTAGACCAGTCTCCAACGACAGTTAAAAAAGGTGGTCGGTCTACCAATTTTAACCCCCGCAATTGACTTCTAAATAGGGTAAGAAGCACCTAACCCGTAAGGTAAATCAGTTGAACCGAACCGAAGTCTAACAAACAATAAAGAAATTAATAATGTATTGACTCGAGAAAACATCAAACCAGACCAGAACCGGTAGAGGTGTAGTTGGAAAAAGAAAAAAAAATGTTAAGATAAGGCACATAAAGAAAAAGAGTTGCGGGTCGTATGGATTCCACAAAGCGAGATAACACAGCCATTTGGATAACCATCCGTAACCGTCCAAACTTAACCTTATAAATATCAAATAACAAGTTTACTTATGATTATCCAAATGTCTCACTTTTTTTTTATCGTAGGTTTACATTTAACATATCAGGAATACAACATATACATTACATATCTTAGGTACATGTATATTTCTAGCATATTTGAAACACAGGCAATGGCGGACCCATGATTTTTTCCACTGGGGGCGTTAATAAAGATAAAAAATAATACCTTTTTCTTATGAAAAAAATACCTTGAGGAACACGGTTTGACGTATATTGTGGTTCAATATCATGATTCTTAATCAAAAGTGAAGGTTTTTGCTTCAAAAATAGTCAAATTTTCGTTCTAACATATTTAATTGAAAATATAAAATTCTCTCAAAAATATATCTAATAAATAATAAATTAAACTGCGTCGTTTTAATAAAAACGTCGTCATTTCTAATTATTTTTGTAAACATAATAAAACAACGATATTATGATTGAAACGACGTTATTCTGACATTCGTAATATTTTACTGCGTTGTAGCGGATCCAAATTCCAAACTTATTGAAAAACGAATATATCTTGATTTTACTTATAAATTAATGAAAGCTGAAAGGATCAAAGTTAATGGGGCAAAGCATAAAATTAATGGGGGCAAATAATACAATTAATGAAATATTAATCTAATTAATCATGCTTTCAAGAAAATTTAAAGGAATTTATTGGGGCAGTTGCCCCCATATATTGTAACAAACGTACATCTGCCCCTGAGCACAGGTGACACTAAGGACACCAACCCGAAATCTAACTTAACATCATTCATTGAAGCACATGCCACCTTGGCACCTCTGACTTTAAACTCACGAGTCAACATACCCATCCATAGTATGACCTTAGCGTTTAAGCACGCCTTCACGAGAGGGTAGACCATCCGCAAAGGATATATATAGGAAAAGTCCACACCATAGGTGGGACTAGAAAAATTTCACATAAATTGTGGAAAGGAAAATGCAACGGTGGGGTTCGAACTTTTGACATTGTCATTAGATGTCAAGGAGTTCTACCAAATCAACCACCACCTTATTGGCCACATATCTAACTTTTTTTAATAGGGTGATGTCTTTTGAATTTAAAAGCCGTTAATGAACACAACTTAACGAAAATGAATGGTGTCATCTAAATAAGAGATCTTAAACTTAATTTAAGTACTTGGATTATATTGCTTGAATTTTAAACTAGTTAACATGGTGGCGACTTATTGATTGAAGTGTTGCCTAACACTACAAATGCCTCAGATATCTCTTTTTTTTACTTTTGTTTCTTCGGTTGATATATCCCTTATAATGAAATCATCAATAAATTTTTTTAATGAATTAAAGGTCACAAACCAGGTATGTACAGAACTAACTTAACCGCTTAAGTTTAAGTTCAAAATAGTATCTCCTAACTCTTATTTAGCTAAACTCGCAAAGTATGGATCACATACAAACCTTATCTTTTATATAAATTAAACTATAAACCAAGTGACACATTAATGAAATTGCGTAATGTAATTTGGTCATACTGTAAATTTTGACAAAATTCATATATAAAAGCGACTTTAAGAGATAAACCGACCAGAACACTACAAATCGTTACTTTTGGCTTAAATTCAACAAAACATAATTTTTTATTTACTGAACATTTCGCCTTATCACTGAACATTTTTCCTTATCAATAAACATTTTAGGTAAAATCACTGAATATTCACAAAATACGTGTACAATTCACTGCACATTAAGCGTTATCACTGAACATTTAGCTTTATCACTAAACGTTTAGTTTTATCACTGAACATTTAGTTAAAATCACTGAAAATTGCAAAATATTGAAAATTTTTACTGGACAATATCCAGTAACATGTAACATTAAGCCGAAATACGTAGAAACATTGAAAAGGTAAAATATTCAGTGATAAAGGCAAAATGTTTTGTGATAAGGTAAAATGTTCAGTGAATAAATGTTTTTTGATGAATTGAAGCGTAAAGTACCGATTTAGCCAGATCACTAAACATTTAGCTAAATTACTGAACAATAAACCCGGAAATCGGATAAGACCATATTACCCTGTGATTTGTAATTTATATAAAAAGATAGGGTTTGTATTTGATCCATTCTCAAACTCGTAAACATAAAAAAAACATAAGTGCATTTTTTTTTGCTTCAACATAAGTGCATCTTTAAATGTAAATTTATCCAATCATGTAATTGCAGATTAATTTCAAATTACTGTTTGTATCAGCAGACACTAATTCAAATACGTATATCCTGTTATTAAGATTAAAAATTCCTCTAATTTAAATTAGTTTTAGCTCCACATTCGATTTTCTGTATTCATATATACTTTTATGGGAGCTGCTAATCGCACCCCCGGCGACAAAAACTCCCCAGCCAAATGACTCTTTTGCCCTCCTCTGTTTTCTTAATTACATTCATATGCCAATAGTTTATATATTCTTTAATTCAATTAAATGATTAAAAATTCAATTAAATGATAATTAATATTCTATAAATTAATTGTACCATATTTATTTATTATTATTAATCAAAAAATATTCTATAATAAATAATAGTAAAAAATTAAAATAAAAATACAACATGTAGCAATTTTTAAAAAAAATTATATTCTACTTGATTTTTTTTAAAATTTTAATAGAACTTATAATTAGGAGTGAGTGAGTAACTAGTTTTATTTTATTTAGGGCGAATAATAATTTATTTCGTTTAGTTTGGATTTAGGACGAATAATAATTGATTGGATAGCTCAACATTAAATTAGATTCAACAAAACATGCAACGGTGCTAAAAATAAATACATAAACAAGTAGACATATTTAATCAATATTTCCTCCAAATTGTGCTCCTGGAGGCCCCATGCTTGTGATTTCGCGCCATAAATCAGCTCGTACTTGATATGAGGATGCCCATCCTTTAGCTTCGTACGATGAATGATTCCACCACCATGTTGGTATAGGTGGCACCGGATGATAAGGGTGCAAAAAAAGTTGTACGAAGTGATTGCCAACGTGTCCGATAACTATTTCCATGCGCTCATTGTCTCTAATCGGAGGGGATCTTAATGGCAAATGGGTATAACAACTCCAATTAGTTCCGCCAAATATATAAAGTACAATATTATACCTTGATGCTATGACAGTTCCCAAAGTCATAGACTCCATCCAATGCCTCTCAGGTGCTGGTGTCTCAAAGTAATTCAGCAAAATTTAGTAGATTGTCTGATGTACTGTTATCTGGGAAAATGACATCATATTGAGCCTTATTTTGCTGAATCTCATCAATAAGCTCCGCTCGTACTTGCATCCAACCCTCTTCGCCGTATCCGATTAGTGCGGCTATCGCCCTGTACTGTTTGACGAATCTTTTTGTTTCAGAATACTAAGAATCTCCCGAGGTGCAGTGCTATTAGCCATGTCCAACACAAGTTGTTTCTCCATTGGTTTTAACCTTGACGGGTACTCGTGGCCATCCATGAACTCTACTGTCGGATGGTTGTGAATACCACATAGCACCCTCAAACCCCACATGACACCATCTGGAGGAACTGGAATACCTCTTAACTCAAATGGACATTCACATTTCTTGGTTCCGGTATTTCTTATTTGGGATGTCTCTGGTCTGTACTTCCCTCCTCTTTCACATGCAAGAATACACTTCGGCATCTTACCACCACTTTTTTTTGCAGAATTTTTAATCACCACTACAATGCCATTTTCCAAACCAACCCTCTTTGCCCAATTTAGCATATCTTCTCTATTTTCAAATATCTGCACAAATGGTGGACATTTATGATGTTTTTTTAATTATGTAAATAAGCATACAATAATGACACTAACCTGGTTTGTGGTGAATTCGGATGTATAATCCCGATTCTTGTTGGATATACTTTTCTCACTGCGAGGATCACTCCCGTATGACCAGCTATTTGAAAATCCCGCAAAACTATCATTATCCATGGTAGAGAGATACGGTTGTCTTAAAGAAGTGTGAGTGAATGACTTGCTACTTATAAGTCTATCCATTATATAGACTACATTATGTACGTTTAAAATTTGAAATCCAAAAAGTTAGTGGGAAATAACAGATTTGACAATACATTACGAAACAAAAATAGACAACTCACTGCCAAGATTCTCTAGCAAAAGCAAATTACACTATTCATAGATAGTGGACAGAAACAGATTTGACAATACATTACGAAACATAGATTGACAACTCACTGACTAGATTCTCTGGCAAAAGAAAATTATACTATTCATACATAGTGGACAGAAACAGATTTGACAATACATTACGATAGACAACTCACTGATACATCATTTATAGTATATAATATATATTATATTAATACTAAATTTTAAATATTTTAAAATCATTTGTATATATTAATATGAAATTTTAAATATTTTAAAATCTTTTTTTAGAAATTTTAAATATTTTAAAATCATTTTTTATAATATATATAATATATATAATACATATAATAAGTAGAAGGGCAGAATGGGAATTTTACCTGGGCTCCACATGGGGGGTGTGGGGGGGGGTGCGATTAGTGGTAGCCTACTTTTATAAGTAATAGATTTGTTCGACAATTGGTGAAGATTCTCGGGGGTTGTTGGCATGTGGTGTGTCGCTTTTCTATACTGATTTTTGTAACAAGAAAGATTTTAAGGTTTGTTGTTTGTATGAGATATTTTGATTTTATCCAATTCATTTATGTTTGGGGCATGTTGACCCGCTTGGATAGCTGAATGGCTGCCTATTTAGGGTCTGTTTTTTTTGCTTTAAATTTGTATTATATAAACCATTTTACCACTACATAACATAAATTAACATAAATTAACACAACATAACATAAATTAACATAAATTAACATAAATTAACATAAATTAACATAACATAACATAACATAACATAACATAACATAAATTAACATAACATAAATTAACACCATCATCATACTACCACCATCATCATATTACCACCATCATCATCATGTCATCATCATCATCATCATCATCATGTCATCATCATCACCATCATGTCATCATCATCATCATCATGCATCATGCATCATCATGAATAGTAATAGTAATATGATGAATAGTAATATGATGATGATGATATGATAATGATGATGGTGAATAGTAATAAGATGATGATGAATAGTAATATGATGATGATGATGATGATGACATGATGATATGATGATGATGGTGAATAGTAATATGATGATGGTGGTGAATAGTAATATGATGAACAGTACTATGATGAATACTGATATGATGATGATATTGAGATGATGATGATGAATAGTAATATGATGAATAGTAATATGATGATGATAGTGAGATGATGATGATGATGAACAGTACTATGATGAACAGTACTATGATGAATAGTAATATGATGATGATAGTGAGATGATGATGATGAATAGTAATGTGATGAACAGTAATATGATGAACAGTAATATGATGATGCTAGTGAGATGATGATGATGAATAGTAATATGACATGATGATGATGTTGTTGATGACATGATGATGATGGTGAGATGATGATGATGATGCCATGATGATGATGGTGATGACATAATGATCATGATGACATGATGATGATCATGAACATGATGACATGTTGATGATGATGATGATCATGATGACATGATGATGATCATGATGACATGATGATGATCATGATGACATGATGATGATCATGATGACATGATGATGATCATGTTGACATAATGATGATCATGATGACATGATGATGATCATGATGACATGATGATGATGATGGTGATGACATGATGATGGTATGATGATGATGTAATGTTAGGTTGGTATAAACTAAAATAAATTAAAATAAAATAAAATAAATTAACATAACATAAATTAACATAACATAAATTAACATAACATAAATTAACATAAATTAACATAACATAACATAAATTAACATAAATTAACATAAATTAAATTAACATAACATAAATTTAAGCTCAATCAAACAGACCCTTAATGTTCATTACTTGTATGCATGAAATATTCATACCATCAAGATTAAAAATAATTATAGATGAATTAATTACGTATTTTATAATTAGGCTAGGACATCCACTGATCCCAATATTCGATCGGGCGTGGTCATGTGTACGATAATTCTCGAATGTCAATCAATCATAATATGTAATAAACTGATGATAATAGTGTGTTTCATATTTCATCCCGATCATGCATCAAAAAGAAATATATCAATTATATTTTTTCTTAATTGTTTTGTACTTTTTTTTCATTCTTCTATTACATTAAATAAAATAATAATTCCAAAAATAAAATAAAATAAAATGCGAGGACGAGAGGTGAATATAATACAAGTAGTGAAAGGTTTGAGGAATGGCATGGTAGCACAAGTTGAGAGGGTTGGATTGGAGTGGAGTGGCTGTAAATCGAAGCAATTGAATGGTTGGATGAATGGGAATGGATGCCTTTTGAGTTTTGAGGTTAACTGAATGTCAGTGGCACACACAAAAAATGTAATATCTTACTTTGGGAATCACATAAAATTACATGTTAGTGATCTAGAATACAGCCTACATCGACACACTCCGCACCACAACCTTTATATTTATACATATCTTATCAAAAACTTTATTATTATTTCTATAAGACAAAATATATATAGACATTTAGTAATGAATGGATAAAACTTAAATGTTCAGTGTAGGAACAAGTGTATGCCTCGGAATTACAGCTTTACTACGGGCATTCGTAGTAAGGAAGCAATAAATAATGAGTAATAAGCAAAAATAGCATTTTCTCATAAATGTTATGTAGCAAAGCATAGCTAAAAGCAATGAGCAAAAATGACTCTTTGCTCTATATATATATATATTTAAATGTAGCAAGAGAGCAAAGATCTAAAAGCAAATGCAACAATTTTTTTTGATAGTCTAAATGCAACATTTTAAATACAACATTTTCTTCAATAAATATGTTGTTTTTTACATATTATTGCATTTCTTCTGAAGTATTTTCTAGTTGTGTTTTCTTTGTTGTAATTTATTTTCTAGTATTCCCACCTACTTATATAATTTTTCCGAAGTATTTTCTAGTATTTCCAACCTACTTATTTAATTTTTCTGACATTTTCTTATTTTTGTAGATTATAGTATTTTTATTTTTATTTTGTGGGTTCGAATTTGACTAATTGGACTTGTTCCAATATTCACATTTTTTGTTTTTATTTCATTCAAAACCAACAAAAAGTAGTTTCCTTTTGTCTTTTTTCATAAATATATGTGTGCCCCATTTATTGCTTTCATATCCCACGTCCTCTCCATTATTGCTCACCTATCAAGCATTGCTCTTTGCTCTTTTTTTTGCTCACTTGCTACATGAGAGCAATAAACAATAAAGTCTCTCTATTATTTCTTATTGCTCCCCTTGGTGTGGATGCCCTAAGGGCATCCGCAGTAAGGGAGCAATGAGCAATAAGCAAAAACAGCTTTTTCTCATAAAAGTCATGTAGCAAAGCAGAGCTAAAAGCAATGAGCAAAAATGGCTCTTTGCTCTATATATTTTAACGCATCAAGAGAGCAAAAAGCTATACTCATAACCATTCAATTATCCAAAATTATCACTTCTATTATTTCATCTTTTTATTTTGTCCCAAGATTCTTTAATTTTTCTTTAATTTTTCTGATTTTATTTTTTATTTTTTATTTTTTATTTTTTATTTTTTATTTTTTATTTTTTATTTTTTATTTTTTTATTTTTTTATTTTTTTATTTTTTTATTTTTTTATTTTTTTATTTTTTTATTTTTTATTTTTTATTTTTTTATTTTTTATTTTTTATTTTTTATTTTTTATTTTTTTATTTTTTTATTTTTTATTTTTTTATTTTTTTATTTTTTTATTTTTTTGTTTTGACAATCTAACGTTCATTTTATGACATTTCTGATTTTTAGTTCTTTCAAAACTAACAAAATGTAATTTCCTTTTGTTTATCTTCATAAATATATATGAGCCCCACTTATTGTTTCCTATCTCACACCCTCTCCATTATTGCTCACCTATCAAGCATTGCATTTTGCTCTTTTTTTGCTCACTTGCTACATGAGAGCAATAAGCAATAAAGTCTCTCTATTATTTCTTATTGCTCCCCTTGCTGTGGATGCCCTAATAGGCTATTATTTCTACGAACGAGTCTTGGTTTAATGTAAATTTAATCACATATTTATTTTGTAAGTAGAGAAATTAATGAATTATATTTTAAAGTTAAGAAGAGTGTACATCAACAAGGGTGTGACCTAATGGTTGAATTTCCATCTTGCATCCACAAGGTGGAGGGTTCATACCGCATCCATGACATGTGTTATGCTCTACCCCTCCCGTGGAGGCGTGCTTAGGCGCTGTTATGACCTTAATTACTATGAATGTGTGTCAACGTAACTCATGGATTAAAGGTGACAGATGACCTGTGCTTAAACTGTGATTTAAGATCAAGTTCAAATCCAGGGTAGTGTCATTTGTGTATGGCATGTGCTTCAAACGACTTAGAAATAAATGTGTACCCGAAACATGCTATGTTTGTGATGTTTTTTCCTTGATTTGTTTGATATAAACCCACGATCAAAAAAACCTTTTCCATTTTATTGTGTATACACGTATTTTGTAATAAATGCATGTTTGGCACTGTAGCGCATTTATTGAATTTTTTTCTCCATTCCTACTCTCCTCATGGAGGCATTTCCTACATTCTTTTTTTTGACGTTTTTCTTTTCTTCCTCGTGTAGGCTTTTTCTTCGTCTATATAGAGCCGCATTGCAATTATGGAGAGTTGTAGAAGTCGCATTTGTGTGGGTTTTTAAGAAATAAGACATGTCGTATGACTGTGACATGTACTTCAATTGAAGATTTAAAATCTCAAATTCGAAATAATGATGTTGTTTGGGTGACATGTGCCGTAAGTAAATGTAGAATTTTAGATAATTGAAGTGTCAAAAATTTGTACTTATCACATTAGTTTATTGTGAGTGATATTTGCACAAGTGGGTTTGATGATTGAATGAAAATCAGAGATCCGCACAGAAATCAATGAACCAAACCACAAAAGGCAAGCAAAGGCCAAACCGCCAAAGCATACCAAACTCCAAGGAAGCGATCTGATTGGTATGGCCAAAACAGGCGGCGCTTGTTTTCTTTTTTCTTTAGTAATTTAGTGAGATAGCTGCTGGTTACAGTTCTGTGGAGGGTTAATAAATTATGTTTGTTTTCTTTTTTTTCTTTCTTTCCGTAACATCAAATAACTTAAAATAGAATATTTTTTAATATAAATTATAAATAAAAGTTAAACAAAATTTCAGTTTATGTGATGTATATTATTACAAAATTGATTTCCTTTATTATAGTAATACATACCAGACTATATTTAATAATGTCAATTTCTTTTTGAACCTATTTTATTATTGTTCTGGATATGATTGTGAAGGGGGGGGTAACATGTGAGAAGTAAATATCTGATTTATGTTGTGACCAAGTTGGAATAAGCTTGCTTGGCTGGGCTGCGGAGTCACGTTTATTGTCTTTGATTGGAAAACCATACCACATGCTATCTCACGTTCTCAACAAACTCATTCACATCTTTCCACTGCAACTCTCCAAACTCAAAATCTTCACTCAATCAAGTCCTACCCCACTTCTTCTTCTTCTTCTTCTTTTTTTTCTAATAATTTATTCCCTCCAAAATCAAATAATAATCCATTCATAATATAAGCCGGTATAGATTCAGTTCGTATTGATACTTGAAGCAGATTACCATTTTTAAGTAAATTCATTTAATATATTAACTTTATGAAATACACAATATTTTTCCTATTTAAAAAAAAGGAAATTGCATGTATTAGAAGAGAATTAGTTACAGTAGTGAAATGTGAAAATTTTAAATGACAAATTAAGGACATGGTCCTACCTCGTACAGTTATGGGGACACAGCACAACTTGACGTCTTGACCTCCTTCCCTAACCGTAACTTTTGGAGCAGCGCCGCACTTTCGCCCACGTTACTCTCGGTCCCACATTATCACTATAACTGAATGCCAAATAAAGTATTTTAACAATCGTAGAATTTTTTTATATTCAATTTAACCAGATACTAAAGATCGCTGACAGGGGTGGTGGTCTGTTGGTTAAAAAATTTATTTTAAGATGGTTGGATTCTTACGTCCTGGATTCAAGTCCCGGGGCCGAACGTGTGGCCTGCGCTTCAGAAATGGAGAGTACCAGATGCTTGCGAATCCGATCAATATGCATTGCTAAGAGTTCCGAAAATCAATATATATGTACTAAATGATAAAAACTCATATGTGCATTGTAATATTCCTACTTATTGTATCCACCGAATATCAACAACAACAAAAAAACCTGATCCAAAAGATCCTTATTTTAAAATTAATTTTGTTAATAATGTTACGAGATCACTGTGCCAAAGCTTGTGAGACATGCAAAGTGCAGCACATTCCAAGTTGCGTAACCATAAATGCCAATTCAAATCTCGCGGAGTCAAAATTGTACAATAAGTAATTAAATAACTAGTCATATTCAAATAAGCCGTGGTTTAATTAATTAATCTATCTTAGCGCTGTGATTAGGCTAGCTATTTAATCATTTTTCTTATAGTTTGACAAACGAGAGATGTAGCAAGTTGTTGATCCACTGTTGGAATCGGGTTGACTTTGATTCGAGTCAGATTTAAATAATTATGTGGATGATTTGTTTGAGAGTGATAAAATTAGCTCGCAAGTCTCGGTGGATAGATGTTTCCCAGTGTGAACTTAGTTGAATATTGTTTGGTTTGCTTATTGTCAATTAAATGTATCACAATGTCAACCCTAAATGTTAATGTGTCATCAACTCGACTTGTTTGATATCTCCTTTTTCAATGGAACATTTCCACGTTTGCGTGTTATTTGAAAACTTGAATCGGAATAATTTTTGTTTTTTTATATATAAATTTTTTATGAACTACAGTATCATTTAGCAATAAATGAAATGAAATGTCAGCTTATATAAATTGTACTTTAAATAAAAAGGAAAACACATTATTTACTTAATTTAGATATCAAGAACTCTAAATCTTAAATAATACGTAAGTACAAAAGAAAAGTTGAGTGTGTGATGAGGAGGGGTGGTAGCGATAATATATATATATATAAAATGGACCGACCAACCCTAAAACCGTAGATGGAGTCATGGACCATGGCTTTTGGTATAACTCACAATAACAATGTCATGTCATGCGGATGAATCTGACCGAATTCGTCATTCTCAAGCAAAGTCACCTCACCTACTTAACCTTTTGCCAACTGCAACCGACATTCAATCAATTAACCGATAACTTAAAATAACTGCAAACTACCATGCGGCATGCGCCACAATCACGCATCCCAGCATCTTAATTCTCAATGCCCACTCTTATATATATATATAGAGGAGCGTTCAAATGAGGATCGCTACAGTAATATGAGGCACGTGAGGCACGATCTCAACCACACATCTAACCCCCGTGTATTTGTGGCGCGACACGTGTCCAAATAGTAAAACCCACTAACTTTTGAAAAGTCAACAATTACGGCTGTGCCACGTGGCGGGCGTCCGATCAACTCCACAGACGGCCGAGATCGTGCCTCACTGCCTCATTCTTACAACCCTGCCTCAACCGAGCGCCCCCTATATATATATGCATACTTTTTCTTATAAATAAAATTCAAATTTTGAACACCTTTTTACAATTGAATTAATTAGTGACAAGATGTTATCAATTAACTCTATATATGTTTAGTTCCAACTTTATTGGTCAGACAATCAATAAATTTAACTATGAATCTCGTAAAAACTGAGCTAAATTGCATCTGAAAATTAAACAAATTTAAGTAATTCAACTGTCATCAACACAAAGAAGATACTAATATTAATTAAGTTACTAATGGTGTAAAAAAACATTAGGATTGTTAATATTTTCCTTAGGGTATTTTGGTTGACCTTAGTGTTCATCGGCTAACTAATTAATTGAGAATATATTAATTAAAAATTAGGTGTGCGAGTGGAGAAAAGAAGGGCATGAAATGGGAATCTTGGGACGGAGTGCCGAGTGTGTGTGACACAAAAAGAAGTATCATATCACCCTATTTTATGTGGACCAAAGTTAACTAGGAAGAAAACCCTAATCCAAGTGTGAAGTGTCTGACTTAAAGGTTGATGATCATGGCCTGAATTTTTATTCAAAAGAGAGAAGCATATAGTACAACAAGTTTGAGCCCTTGAATGCATCCCAAGTGACTCCAAATTGACCCACCAAATTACTTTGAGCCTTTCACTTCATTTTTGAAGTACTTGTTTGTTATTGATGCCCTTTTAAATGGATTATCATTATCCTCATTCAACCAATGGTGCAGTTTGAAGCTTGCCAAGATGAGTGAACCACCACACTACACTTCGTCACCTTTATTGAATTATTGTTTGTGAAAGTTGAGCTTTCTAGAGAGATATACATGTACCCATATCCACCACTGCAATTTGACCCAAATCAACCAAACCCTAATATCCACCAATGATAGACATAATTTGACCCCAAAAAGATACACTAGTTGCGTAGTAGTAGTTCGTCTCTTTGATGATCTGAGGAATCGTCAAGAGGCCAACTTCTATTGAACTGATCTTTTACAATTAATGGTGTGGTGTTGTCGACTTTTTGTTGGATGAACTGATCTGATCTCATGTATGTCTTTATATCCTAATCCATCTATCTCCTGGAGCTTAAGGTAGAGATTTTTCAGTAGTAGTGGAGCTGACGGGCTCAAATGTGTGCTTGTGATTTAAGCTTTTTAGGTTAGGCCGGTTTAAAATATAAATGAAAAAAAAGAAAAAGAGAGTATATATACTTAGCTCCAAATCTCTAATCCAAGTGTAGCTATCAAAGTATCATATTCAAATATCTCAGAACCATGCTAAAGTTATATTGAATAAAAAAGCGCACGCCTAAAGTCAAAGCATGACCATTAACATATAAAAAATAGGAATTACACGGCCAGTACTTATCCAAACTAAATTACAAGCATGCTTGTTTCAATAGCATATGTAACACTAACATAGCTTGTTTCAATTTGTAACCATACTACCCATTCAAAATTTTTTTTGTAACCATACTAAATGATTAATTTCAGTTTCATAAATTCAGTTTGCTCCCGTTTATATTTTGCTGATGTGTTTAGGAACATTTTTTTTCTTCCGTTGGGAGTACGCCAGGCTTAAGTAGTAGCGTAATATTTTTGAGCGGCGTATGAAAGTTCCAATAGCTATATATATATAGATGGGCGTTCAAATGTTACACCTCCAGCCAATCAGATCGCGCCACGTAAGCCACTATTCACGGCACATGCAAGTCACATGTCCACTACCCCCATGCTTTTGAGGTGGCGCCATGTGGATGCTTGGATGAATCTCATCCTACGGATGAGATTCATGTAACACATAACACTTTAAGGTGTTATAACACTTGAACGCCCCCTATATATATATATATATATATATATATATAGGGGCGCGCTCAAATGTTACCACTTCTTAGAGTGTTACCCAAATACTCAATTCTGATTGGTTGATAGTGGTAAGAATAGTGTCGGAATAGTGGATTTTTGGTAGTGGGTTTTACTGTTTGTTTTTTGAAAAGTAGTGGATTTTACTATTTGGACAAGTGGCGCACCCACAAAGCACGAGAGGATTATGATGTGTGGTTGAGATTGGAGTAAGAGGTAACACTATATATATATATATTCTAAGGTCTCCCTAACAAAAATTAATTCAAGTTAAAATCTACTGGTGCAATATAATATCCATGTGTAAGACTATATGTAAGAATAAGGTATATATATAAAAATAAGGATGGTCACAAGCAATATATATACCCAATAATCAGTGGTTAGTGATCATGAAACTTAGCATATAAAAAGTTATAGGGGAGGAAAAGACGAAGTGAAAGTGAATAAACTTAGTATAAGTCTGTGTAGGTGGGGAAGGTGCTGAAATTGATACAAAGTCAAATTTTGTGTAGTTGTTTGATCCTGGCCAGAGAGAGTTGGCTGCTTCAACTTTGCTGTAGTAGTTGCTTGTGGCTGTGGGTCATTAGCACATACAATAAGGAGAGACGATGGGTCTGAATGTGTGAGTGGCCGCCACAATTTTGACCTTTGGGATCCATTAAAAGATGTGTTTTTGTTGACCTGTTTATATTTATATGCCTGCCTGCTTGAAGAGGGTTTCGTTTAGGTTGTTGCTGGTTGGCTGGTTGGCTGGATGGCAGTTGGACTGGCCACCAGGACAGCAAGGAGTTTAAGTCGTTAAGCCACCTGTTTGATATGCTTCTAATGATCAATAGACTCACTTGAACAAGTCCAAAGCCCTTTTTTCGAAACTGGGTCTAGCGGTCAACCACATAGGCCTTTGGTTGACATTAATTTTAGATATTTGTTCTAATGATATTCACTAACAAGTGTTGAAACATAGTTCTATGATTCAATCACCACTACTATAGAAGACACCTTATGCAACGGTTATTAGGATCCTTATGCAACGGTTCATGATCCGTTGCATAAGCTACCGTTGCATAATGTCACACATTAGGCAACGGTTCAAATGAAAAACCGTTGCATAATATCACACATTATGCAACGGTTTCGAGTAGAGAACCGTTGCATAATGTGTGATATTATGCAACGGTTTTTCATTTGAACCGTTGCGTAAAACATCGAAATATTCGAGCAGATTTTGATTGTTTTTCAGCTCAAATCCACCTGAAAATTTGAACATTCTAAACAAATTTTAATACCCTGTTGTTACACCTGTTGTTACACGTTTACAAACATCAAAACATTTTCATTTCACTCCGAATACAACCATTACAACAATTCATACAATGAATTGTGTATCACCAAGTCATACAACCATACAAGTCATACACTGATTTATACTTCACATGTAAACACTATGTTCGAACAAGTAGTTGTACAAGGAGGCGGCGATCTCATCTCACACGTCTTGTACCTTTCCCAATTCATATGCTTGTGTCCCAGCAGGAAAAACCTAGAACAAATAAGAAGACGATTTAGAACAAACTTAGAGAAGAAACCTAGCTAGAAGATGGATTTAGAACCAAAAAATAAGAGAAAACACACAACACATATTATGTTCTAATATTCCCAAAACTAGAATGCTTACTTGGTCAAAGTTCTTCACATATGCACCGTTATTAGTACGAACAAATTCCATTATGTCCCGAATATTTCTCAGAAAATAATAACCGCATAAATTACTATTATCGGGTTGTTTTGGACACTGCATTATAAGTAATCTCAGTTAACACTTTATTAATGAAAATTACAAGTATATTAAAGGAATGCTTTGTCTATGAATACCGTCACTATCTTCCATTCGACTCGACGATCAATCCTCTGATTACATCCTTGATAGTATCGTTGCAACCCCCTAAAATAAATAACAATACGTAATTAGTGAATGTCAATGCAAGTTACAAAATAATAGTAAGTTCGAAACTTACGAGTCCACTAAACCTTTTGCATCGCTGTGTATAACGGTGACCTCTTTTAAGGAGTTGAACCAATGGACTACACCTTGGTTGGGGAAGATAATGCACAACATCCAATGAAACCTACATCAACAAACTAAATTCATACAACCCATATTTCAAAAAATAGGTAATATAGTACAAGTAATTTATGTACTTACGCTGCAACATTTATATAAGGCTGACGGAGCCCACTGCACTGTCGTTAAGGTGCAATGTTCTCTGTGCAAATAAATTTATATTTTCCGCTACTCGCGACTTCACTACTGGGTAGTAAGTGGTAAGTAGGGGTCGAACCCAAGGGAATTAGGGGGATACGTTGTTCTTTAAGGGATTTATACAGCGAGGGAGCGTGTTTTAAGGTTGATTGAGATTTTAGAGATTATGACTAAGTGACTTTTTTTGGTTGTTTTTGGTTTTGGATGCAGAAAAGTAAATTACAGAAAATAAATACTGAAAAGTAAAAAGAAAGACTTACAGTGGGTGATGCGTGATTGCAAGTCCTCCGGAAGATGAGCGGTTGATGATTGCAGTTATACTAATATTAAAAGTAAATACAAGGGGGTTTTGTAATTCAAGGAAAACATTCGGTTTCAGGGGCCTTGTATCATAGTTGTTTATCATCGACCGCTAATGATCATACTAAGTGTTCAAAGATGAATCGAGGTCATTTCTAAGCGCAAGACTTGCAACATCGTTTAAAACACTTGTTCTACTTTAAACTAATTCCTCCTTTCGAAGTATCTTAGCCTTGTGTGCATCCACCTGATCTTTCAGTTACGATCGACCAAGTGGTGTTTTAGATAAGTCGAACTCCTCAGATAGCTTTGCTTGTTACAGCTTCCACTACCCGAGTATGTTCACGAATCCCCACGGAAGAGCTTTGCTTGTTACAGCTTCCACTCAACCTTGGAAATTCTGACTATATATGGCACATAGAACAAGTTTTGAACACAAAGCGACATTAAGTGCAGGGTCTAAAACATTTTACAATACAAGTACACCCCTTTAACCGAATAAAGAGTTTAGCTACGAATATCCATAGAGGTGGATACCATAGCTAAATACTCGGGGGCTTTTGAAAACAATAAGAGGAGAGGGGGTGGAATACTCAAGAACCAACAGGAGTATTCTCAATTCCTACTGAATACTCAAGAACCAACAGGAGTATTCTCTACAGTATTATAATACTCAAGAACCGACATGAGTATTATAATTTCAAACCGTTATAATACTCAAGAACCAACAAGAGTATTATTTCAAAAACCAAACTTACAAGTAACAAACTTTTAGAGAGAGAAGTGTTTATTGATTTTGGATGATGAAATGAGGAGGGGTGAGCTCCCTTTTATAGCCAAAGGAGAGGAGAATGGAGGGTGGAGATGAAAGCATGTGGAGCTCATCCATGGAAGGAGGGGGAGCCTCCAAAGCCGCCGGTTGGAGGTCTCCATGGAGGGGAAGCTTGTGGCTTTGGCCACCTCTTGCCAAAGCCACCAGTCACAAGGAGGAGAAGGGGTGGTTTTGGCCACCCATGAGTCACCACATCCACAAAAGCCGCCGGTCACTTGGAGATAAGGATGAGTTTGTGAGTTTTGTGCAGTCTTTTCACAAAACTACCAGTCCAATTTTGCTCCGGTCTGCCTTCGGTTGCTCTTCGGTTGGATTTGATTTGAGTAATTCAATGTCAGGATCTTGAGATTTATTCATTCAGCGTCTGATCTTGACCTTGGAATGACTCGTAACATCTTTTCAGCGTAAAATCCTCTCCTTAGCGTGTTTTCTCTCTAAGCGCCAAAATACCCTGTAGAAATATATCGGAACTAACAAGCAAAAGTAAATAGACAAACTGTCTAATTTGGTGGGTTTTACTGTGTTTTTGATTCGTATAATTATGGTCCATCAGATCACCCCACACTTTTAGTTGTTCGTCCCGAACAATGCTATTAAAGGGCGGCACTCTAAGTAAGTTTGTTAAAATATGAAAATTAGACTGTGATACTAGACTTATCCTAATTCATGCATTACTTACTTATTACCAAATTGAACTGCGTAAATAAATAGAAGAAACTTGATACTTGTACCTTCGTGCCGAGATGCAAATTATTCTGGATGTTTCGGGAGATAACCCTTTTTAGGCTCCTGGACTGCAACCTCGGGACTGTCTCGCACTATATGGTTTCCTTGTAGCTTTCTCTAGCACGTGATTCGGTTCGGGTTTCACAGTTGAGTTGAGCCTTTTTGATTTCTTTCTTCTTTTGGCGAGGGACAGCTTTTTGTAGTGAATCGGCCTTTGGCCTTTGATTTGACTTTTTTGAGTACTTCACTTTTGTTCGGTTAAAACCTTCACAATTTTGGGCCTTTGGCCTCTTGATTTGCTTCTTTGAGCTTTTTGCTTCTTTGTGACTTGCTAGTCCATTTTTTCAAGCCTTCTTGAGAGGTCCAATCATCGCCCGCGAGCATATGGAAATACCTCCCCGCTCTCTCTCATCATTGCCGTTTCGCGCGAGTCAAAATGAGGGTCGCTCATTTATTTTCGCGGCTACTTTGACTAGAGATAGGATGGTTTGATTCCCGTCCCGCCTTCTTCATTTTTTATGCATAAACACTGCATGGCGGAGCTGACTCTTGACTCAACTGAAAAACCCGAAGTGCAGCCTCCACTGACTTCGTAAACCATATAGTGAAATTCAGTCCTTCGATTGCTTGCCAAGCCTCTCTAGTGCATTTCTATCAACTCCACATCCCTAGTTTATCTCAGCACAAAGGGACAAATGAGAAGTTTTGTTCTCAGTTTTTAGACAGTTGAATTTTCACAAGGTAAATGCATGAATTTTAGATCTATCTTTTTCACATTCTTAAGTTCATATTTTCAAAAGGATAATAATAAAAAAATATTATTTATTTATGTACACATGCGGATCTCACCCCACACTTTTGAACGAAGGCGTGCCTTTCAGCACTACTTAGTTCAAAAGCCATGCAAGTAGACAATTACGAGAAGGAAATGATATTAAGGAAAGGTAAGATCAGAACTCCCTTATTGTGTCGAATGACATGGCATGAGGCTGGATAATCGAGGGAGTTCGGTTGGGGCCTTGAACTCTCAGCGCAGGCCCGGCTGGCTTAATGTTGCACCCAAGTCCGATTCCTGAATAGTCATTTCTTCTATGCACCAAGTGGGTGAGAGCGACTTATTGATAAAAACTAAAAGACAGAAAATAAAAAGACAGAAAGTAAGATAGTGTCGGGTTACCTCCCGACCAGTGCACTTGTTTAACGTCATTGGCTCGACAATACCTTATTCATGGATCACTGGTTGGGATCCCATGGGTGGCTTAGGTCGAATTTCGCCACTGTTCCTGTGTTGGTTTTTGCCTTGCCTTTACCCGATTTCTTGTGAGTAGATGTGCTTGGGTCCAGTTCCCCTTGTTCAGGTGGTGTCTCCTTCCAATGTTTCTGAGAAGGTGAGGGTCCTTTGACCATAGCTGCTGGTCCTCGTTGTTTTTTAAGTAGGGCTGCAGTTTGTGCTTCTTTGTGTATTTCCATGGCTCTCAGTTCTCCGAGTGTTCGTGTTTCGTCTTCCCCAATCATACCACCGAATTCTTCTTTCCTTGGTTGTGAGGGTCGTGCAGCTTCTTCCAGTGCCTCCTTCTCTTCTGACATTGTTACTACGTTAATATTCCTCTTTGGGTCTTGGATGGTTTGTGAAGGAAGTCTGCTGGGCTCATTAGTAAGGGCGGTCATTGAGGTAGCTAGCTAAGACATTTGCTTTGTTAATTCTGAAATTGCCCCGTCAGTTTTTGCCTGGTATCGGTGCACAATAGTACTCAACTACTGTACAGAGCCTGACAATTGCAGCACAGTTCCTGAGAGCTCCTTTATTATGTCTTCCAGCCACTTGTTTGGTCCTTGCTGATTACTTTGGACCCGCCTGGTATTGATTTGGTCCTCTTTACTGATATTGGCCTGCTGATGGAGCGTTCTGGTTATACTGCCAGTGGGGGGGGGGGGGTTGGTAGAATGACTGAGCTAGTTGATGGACAGCTGGTTGTGGTTCCTTCTGAGAATAGTTGTTGTTACGCCAGCTCGGGTTGGTTGCTTGACCATACTATCTGTTTTGTCTGGCTCTGTCATTACTGTTGTTGTTGTATCCTTGGTATCCTTGCATGGCCTCCCTATCACGAGCTCTTCTGTTTCTGATGAGTTGTTCCGGATCATCCACAAATGGAAGTGGCACCTCATCATTTCGATCGTACAGGTTCATCTCGTCGTCATCTTGGTAGTCATAGTGGCTTCCTTCGCGAGACATGGTTGTTTTGAAGTGCGTATTGATTTAAAGAACTTATCCGATGGCTAATTCCCCGGAAACGGCGCCAATTTGACGGAGCCCACTGCACTGTCGTTAAGGTGCAATGTTCTCTGTGCAAATAAATTTATATTTTCTGCTACTCGCGACTTCACTACTGGGTAGTAATTGGTAAGTAGGGGTCGAACCCAAGGGAATTAGGGGATACGTTGTTCTTTAAGGGATTTGTACATCGAGGGAGCGTGTTTTAAGGTTGATTGAGATTTTAGCGATTATGACTAAGTGACTTTTTTTTGGTTGTTTTTGGTTTTGAGTGCGGAAAAGTAAATTACAGAAAATAAATACTGAAAAGTAAAAAGAAAGACTTACAGTGGGTGATGCGTGATTGCAAGTCCTCCAGAAGATGAGCGGTTGATGATTGCAGTTATACTAATATTAAAAGTAAATACAAGGGGGGTTTTGTAATTCAAGGAAAACATTCGGTTTCAGGGGCCTTGTATCATAGTTGTTTATCATCGACCGCTAATGATCATACCAAGTGTTCAAAGATGAATCGAGGCCATTTCTAAGCGCAAGACTTGCAACATCGTTTAAAACACTTGTTCTACTTTAAACTAATTCCTCCTTTCGAAGTATCTTAGCCTTGTGTGCATCCACCTGATCTTTCAGTTACGATCGACCAAGTGGTGTTTTAGATAAGTCGAACTCCTCAGATAGCTTTGCTTGTTACAGCTTCCACTACCCGAGTATGTTCACGAATCCCCACGGAAGAGCTTTGCTTGTTACAGCTTCCACTCAACCTTGGAAATTCTGACTATATATGGCACATAGAACAAGTTTTGAACACAAAGCGACATTAAGTGCAGGGTCTAAAACATTTTACAATACAAGTACACCCCTTTAACTGAATAAAGAGTTTAGCTACGAATATCCATAGAGGTGGATACCATAGCTAAATACTCGGGGGTTTTTGAAAACAGTAAGAGGAGAGGGGGTGGAATACTCAAGAACCAACAGGAGTATTCTCTACAGTATTATAATACTCAAGAACCGACAGGAGTATTATAATTTCAAACCGTTATAATACTTAAGAACTAACAAGAGTATTATTTCAAAAACCAAACTTACAAGTAACAAACTTTTAGAGAGAGAAGTGTTTATTTATTTTGGATGATGAAATGAGGAGGGGTGAGCTCCCTTTTATAGCCAAAGGAGAGGAGAATGGAGGGTGGAGATGAAAGCATGTGGAGCTCATCCATGGAAGGAGGGGGAGCCTCCAAAGCCGCCGGTTGGAGGTCTCCATGGAGGGGAAGCTTGTGGCTTTGGCCACCTCTTGCCAAAGCCACCGGTCACAAGGAGGAGAAGGGGTGGTTTTGGCCACCCATGAGTCACCACATCCACAAAAGCTGCCGGTCACTTGGAGATAAGGATGAGTTTGTGAGTTTTGTGCAGTCTTTTCACAAAACTATCAGTCCAATTTTGCTCCGGTCTGACTTTGGTTGCTCTTCGGTTGGATTTGATTTGAGTAATTCAATGTCAGGATCTTGAGATTTATTCATTCAGCGTCTGATCTTGACCTTGGAATGACTCGTAACATCTTTTCAGCGTAAAATCCTCTCCTTAGTGTGTTTTCTCTCTAAGCGCCAAAATACCCTGTAGAAATATATCGGAACTAACAAGCAAAGTTAAATAGACAAACAGTCTAATTTGGTGGTTTTTACTGTGTTTTTGATTCGTATAATTATGGTCCATCAAAGGCATAAAGTAGCAATAATTGCAATATTTGTCTGGCATATTAAGTCTTGATACAAACGCCTCCAGCCTCTCATTTATGTGATTGGAAGGGCTCACGACCGTGTGATTGAAGAACCCGAATCGAACCTTTAAATCAATCAGTTGATTGTATAAAGAACTACAAAATGAAAAACTTGTGAAGTTAGACCTTCTGCAACAAATGATGAACAAGTAATGACAAGAGTATTACCATATATATAAATCACAATGTGAGTTCGACAATGGTGCCGATGCATATATATCACGGATGTCATCTGGGCCCACTGTGGAAGTGTAGTCGTCACCGAACACTTCGTCAGCGATGCGTACTCTAACAACGTCTCTGCCCAAGTTAGATCACATGTCGTGTAGAAATTGACAGTCGACGGAATAATTCTCTACTGCATCATCTGAAGCCGGTGGCAAGTGGTAGTATAGTTGTATGGTATATTCCTGAATTTCGAATGTTAGTAAATAATTCAAATAAAATCTGATGAATTAAATTATGGAAAGATGGTTCAAATATTTGATTTTATTACCCTTATGTTGTTTTCAATCAAGTGCTTCGGCCATGCAACCAAGTCTGATTTCGCCTCTGCATCTCGTGTTGTCTTTCATGTCTCTCCATGGGGAATGGGCAGTCCAACATTATGACCAAGAGCATTATCGACCTTTACCTTCACCATTTCATCGGGCAGTGGTATAGCACGTAGCAAACGACCGTTCATGACTCGACCGACAGCCACTAGTCGTCTCTCATTATTAAGTCCCTCTTCGATATATAATAGTCTTCTTAGCCCAATCTGTCAACGTAAATAAATCCATGGTGTTTACATTTGTAAGAAAAATATAAACCAAATAGCAAGGAAATAATGACTTTAAAATCTCCAAGTACCTTTGGTATATTCTTCCAAGGGTCCGTATCTGTGGGAGCATCGAGGAAGTAGTATTGACTCTGTCGATCAGACGGTTGAATGCGAATAGCACTAGAACTGGGTGTCACTCTCGAAGAGGTAGAGCAAGGTAATCCAATCCTCAATGGAATGTGTGTCCCGAGTCCTCGGGTACGTCCAGGGTGCTCATCCGTGCCAATTAGCCTCCGTCAATATGTCACGTCGGCCTTGTGCACAAACCGAAATCTAATGACTATTACACAAAATGATGTAGTTATCATTATTATTAATAATCAAAAGATCATCTACATTTTTTAATTACAAGGTGGTGGTTTGAGTTGGTTGAGCTTCTTGTCTTGTAATGAAATTCAAGGGTTCAAACCCTACCGGTGACATATTATTCTTCAATTATTGGAAAGCGTGATTAGTCTCATCTTTGATATGGACTTATGATTAATCCCGCTTAATGCGTTAATTTGTTATTCGTCCCTCGTGGACGTGAGTTGTATCTTGCAGATTATTTGATTGCGTGAGTCGTGTATTTTATTTCGCATGATGAAGTTATATAGTGGCTTGAAGTTAGAGTTGTGCTTTAAGAGGGGCATATAGGCAGAGATGTCTGATGAGACTTGCGCTTCAGTAGTAGATATATGATGCCGAGGGACTAGGATGGATATAGGTGTCCAACGAGACCCCATTGCTGGAAAGGCTTGGCTTCAAAACCGTACGTGGAGGATATCGTTTGCCCCCGAACAAAGTAGGTTTTTAGTAGTAGTTCATGAGACCTAGAATTCCCACGTTCCAACGCGCTTTAGCGGGGATTGGCAGGATTTTGGATCCTGATCTTTGACCGAATCTTCGGCAAGGAATCAGAGATCGGAGCTTTTCTGTTAGCACGCATCCAGTGACCGATGAATCTGTTATCGGAATAAGCGTAAGCGCAGTAAGAGAATTCACAGCTTTTGTTCCTAAAATCCTGATTTGAAACTGGGTTGGCTTTCAAAGATAGAGACTATCACTGGATTGCTTGCTCAGTTCCTCGATCCAATTTCCCATTTGACTTCCTGACATTTTAAAGAGCTTGAATAAAAGAAAGGCATGCTTACCCGCTTCAACTTCAAAGAGCAGAGCTCTGATTGATTCAACTCCTCATGAGGAATTGCCAAAACATTTGACTCTTCACTCCGTCCAATATAAAGGACTAGTCAATCAAATAATAGATAGTAAGGGGGTCGGTAATAATTCCGACAACCTCAGGAGAAAAAGAGGCATTTACTTACTACAGAGATGCTGTGATTTGATTCTTTTTTGATCATCCAAAGACACACGATTTGGGATAGAAAGAAAAAGGATTATTGAAAGAAATTGCCATTCTAACTCTTCTCGGGGGATTTCATCCACAAATGCAAAGTTTATGGCTAACTGATATGGCTCATCATCATTTAGCTATTGCAGTTCGTTTTCTCGTTGCCGGTCATATGTTTTTGGGCCAATTCTCTCTTCGTACTACCAAATCGACGAATTTCGTTTTGCCAGAGATATTTTTTTAGAAAGTCACGACATATTGTTGATATTTTTTTAGAAACCAAGTTTGCGGTTGCGTAGATGCGGCCAGAGCTAAAAAAGAGGAGCGATTCCCATTAGTGCTCTAAGATTGAAGTCAATGATTTGTGCTTTCATCACAGAAGCCAATGCAAGTCCGAGTAACCTTCTTTCGATAGCTTTAGATGAGCTCTTTCTAGGAAGTTCACTGTAAAAACAAGCTTCGCCACTAGCCTTATAGGACCAATTCATACGTTTCTTTGCTTGGCAACTCTCCTGCTTGTTTCTACATAGGGGAGAAGGCAGAGGAGTCACCAATTCTAAATACTTAATGGTACTTCTAAGCAATTTGTTCTAGCGCTATGTCCATCCTCTTTTTGGTGGCTAATGGAATGGGTAGCTGAGTTCACCTTGACTTGTTCAGTCCGTGATACGAGCATTACAAGGTTATGGATTAGATCACATAACGGGCTCTCACATATGTGTATGTATAGATAGAGGCATACTCGGGAGTTCTTTCTTTCGTTCAGTGAAGGGGCTCTGAAAGGCTAGTATCTGCCTATGGGGTTAGGGACTCTGTAATTCCCCTTTCTTCAGTGAATCCGGGTGCTCTTTATTCTTTTTTTTTCAACTGATCAATCAGTTGGATTGGTTATTACCGGAGTCACTGCCTAGGGCATGAGAATAGTCAACCGCAGTTCTAGCTTATAGTTGGAAAACCATGCCAGATTATTTATTCGATTGGAGGGCAGGTGTTCAATCAGCAAATGAGACTTTGATCTCAGCTCCTACCTTTGTTAGCGATATTGGCTTGACATGAGGCATCAGAGACTCACCACAACCTCATGCCCATCCAGAGCAGCACACGTTCCTTCCATTGTCTGACTGAACATAGGACTACTTTATTTGTTTGCCATATCTTCGCTAGGTGCCCCAAGTAGTTTCCCGGATAAATTGATAAGTCGGGCATTCCCAGCCCACCAAGCGAAACCGGTGGTTTCTTGGTCACGACCAGCTAAATTCATCTTTCTGAATCGAGGCCTGGCCTGGCCCGGCTCGTCGAGTAGTTGGTGATACTTTTTTTGTATATCTACCCAATTCTGATAGGTTTTGGGAGTCAAAATCCTAATATGAGCCTGCTAAAAAAAATTATAACTTTTCGTATAAACATTATCAAATAGGCTTTGCCTACACTAATTTGAACAAACCAAAGATGAAAGAGATAGAGTCAGATCAACGAGTGGCGGAGGTGAAGCCCCTTGGGAGGCAACCCCAGCATTACTCAGCTGAAACAAGTCATCGAATGCCAATTCTACATCACTAAGGGAGGCGGAGAAAGACTCTTTTTTGGTGTAATAAGCATGAGCGCATTGATCGCTCGATAATATAGTGCAAATACTCAATAAGAATATCGAATACTTATGCTAATCACGGTTAATCAAAACAATTTGTAATGACTCGGGTGAACCCAAGGTCGAACCCAAAGGATAGGTGATTAAACTAATAATGCTATAGATTAAAGCTAGATTGTCTAAGGTTTTTGGGGGGAATTTCCTCTTAAGAGGGTGATAGCCAAATTGTACTATCCAAAGAGAGATGTGAACAACGAAAGAGTTTAACAATCAATAAAGGATGACTAGGGATCTAATCTTCCACCTAAACAATTGTGACGGTAAAATAGGACACCATTGATGAAATCACATGCACATATTTGGAATTTAGCCATGTAACGTTAATATTAAGTTCAACTCATGCTCCAACTTAGTACTAAGAGGTTACATCTCGCATAATGCCTCACACTCACGCTCTATTGGCATTATAGAATATAATTATCTAGTCTCACACTCACACTTTATTGACTAGGCAATCATACTCTTGTTAAGTTCAAGCCATTCTCATTAGGTTAAGAGTGTCATCCAACTAACACAAAATCCTAATGCTTCTTCATTTAGGTCAATTGAAATTATGCTTTTCAACGCAAGTTACTTCAAGCATGAAATCAAGTAAAGTTCCCATTGAGGCATTTTCACAAACACCTAATAGGCAACTCTAAACATTAAGTTCAAATGAGGAAGAATCATGTGCAAATCATTCATCAAAGGCATCCATAATGATTATAATGTCACAAACATGTTTAGGGGATTCATAGATCCCCAATCAAGGTCACTACTCACTCATAGTGAGGTGACAATCAAAAGTAATCATGGAAGAGTAGAAAAACATGAAGGAGATGGAGTTTGGAATCTAAAACCAAAGTAGAGATTCAAGAATATGGATGGTCTTGATGTTGGTCTTCTTCTCCTTCACTCAATCTCCTCGAATTTTGTGCTCAATACTCCTCCAAATCCGTGCCAAAAGTCTCCTTGAAAAACCCCCAAAAGTTTCTATTTATAGACAAAGCTAGGGTTTTCCGGAACTGTAGCTCCAGTCGGTCGACTGGCGGGAGAGAATTTTCCCAGTCGGTCGACTGACGTTGAAGTGCGCCTTGATGAAGTGGACTCCCAGTCGGTCGACTGGGAGGCGAGTCGACCGACTCGATGAAGTGGTATGGCAGGCCCATCTGAGAGTTGGTTTTCTCGACCGACTGGCGTGAAGAAGGTTCCTCAGTCGGGCGACTGGAGGACTTGAGCTCTCTAAGCAGTTTCTCAGTCGGTCGACTTGCTGCTCGAGTCGACCGACTCGAATGACGCGCTTGGGGAGGCCATCTGATGGTTGGCTTTCTCGACCGACTGGCGCAGAGGAGTTTTCCCAGTCGGTCGACTGGAGCTCCTTTGAGACAGAAATTGCTCAAAACTTTGATTTTTCTTCATTTCTTCGCGCTAAGGTCCTGAGCTCCATGTATGGTTGTTCCAAGCCTGAAACGCAAGGAAAAGAGTCAAATGGCATCGAAATAGTATCGGGAATGGATCAAAACTCTTCGTAAATGGGTATGTAAACGAGTCGAGAATTCGACTCATCAAAACACTCCACACTTAGAGTTTGATCGTCCCGAGCAAAAAATAAGAATAAGCCAAAGAGAAACAACGGGTAAACTTTATTTCTAACTACTCTAACACATATATACAACCTAACTCCTTTTCGTAGGTGTGACGAATGCATTTAGCATATGCATTAAGCCTTTAAACCCCTAGGCTACCCTAGTGGACGAGTTATAGTCTCGTGAGAGTTTTCAGAAAAGGGAATACTCACAAATCCCAAGTGCACATGAGAATTGAATTCAAGAGTGTTTAACCAAGGCCATGATTTCTCAAAACAAATTCCTCACCCCACGCTAGGACTATCATCACAATACCATCAAAAGGACTTTTGAACCACTTTGAGTGCCATTAAGGTTGTGCATTCAAGGTTATCAATACTAGAGCTATCAATCGTCTCATCCAAATGTCTATTCATTTTCAAGGCAATACAATAGAAGTAAAGCTTTTAGTTTGCACAAAAATTGCCAATCGCTCGCCTATGCTAGCTAGGGCTAGTCCACGGGCTTGCGACATGGAACTCGTTCCCAAGTTTTAGGCGCTTAAGCCGTAATCCATAAGGGAAGAGGAGTTCGACACAAGAGTTCTTAAAAACAAGCATAGACCAAATGTATACTCCCGTGCAAGCACATGGGTCGTCCAAAAGTCATTCAAACAAGCACACAGTGCAAATGATGAATCCCACACAAATGAATAATAATGGGAGAACACAAAGTCAAGTTTTAAGTGCTTCTTATTTTCTCTTTTTTTCCTTTTTTTTGGCCTACAAATGCTTTCGAGGGGGACTTACCTCCCTAACCCCCGTCATTTGTATCATTTTTTTTGACTCCACACTTAAAACTTTGACAATATGTTCAAAAAGTGTATGGAATGTGCGGGACACAAACATAAGCAAGGCACAATGTAAGAGAACTCAAGTCACCAAGGAATATTCAAGGGGTCTAAGTTTTTCATGAAGATTTAAAAGGTGCTTGCTATAGCTTGATCCAAGGTATTTCAACGAAAATACTTAGAGAATTAGATAGACGAGAGATAGCAATGATATTGGTTTTCAAGAATACACATTCAATGGACTAGGTCGGTTCTAAGTTCAAAATCCGATAAATGTAGCAAATAGGCTAGGTGTGATTTATAGGAATTGGAATCGATAGTCACATGCCTATGTGGTTAAAACTCTCTCATGTAGGGATAAGGTGCAAAAGATGCAAGTGTCCATCAAAAATAGTATGCAAGGCATGCAAACATGTGAACTATGCGCACAAACCACTCCACACTTGACTCAAGCTTAGTCCCTAAGCGCAATGAATGATAAAATAAAGGCAAAGGCGCATAGGAACTCCCCTCGTGTGAAGCACCGGTGACAAAACTCATCCGAGTGAGAAATACCCTTTTGGTTGCAAATGAAGATAAGAAGGTGAGTTTTGAACAATAGAATAATATGTATGTGCACGTCCTGTAGAAAGAACAGCAAAAATGGTAAACACCTCCAATATCATATAGAGTGAAGCATACAACCAAAAGAAAGTAAAGGGCATGTCACTCAAAATATCAAACATCATCCAAAATTGTGCCAAAAGGCGACTTATCATCCAAGTACATGATCAAGACAAGCAAGCAGAGACAAAAGATAGAGCAACATGCAGTAGAAACTCAAGATGTAGCCTCATCATCTCCTGGGCTGGATACTCTGGCAGAATCTCCAACACCTTCCTCGTTCGGAATCATGGCACCAGTGTAGTGCGAACTCTCCCCTCGAATGGGGTCCTCAAGCACAATCGTGCCCACAGTGAGTGGTGTGCTTGCCTCCTCGACTCTAGAAGCTGGCGTGGTAGGCAGTGGGGAGGCGCCACGAGGAATGGAGAACTCTGGAGCAGCTGGAGAAACAGCAGGGCCTCCAGGACCTCTGACCATGGACATGACTGTAGCCCGGAGCCAATCCCACTCCTAGCGAGATCTCTGCGCCTCAGCTCTAACGAAATCCTCAAGGCGAGTCAGGCCACTCCTCAGATCAGCAATCTCAGCAGAGGTCCTCTGCCTCCACTCGGTCAGATCATCTGTGGCAGGGGGCGGTCTCTCCACAGCAACATCAACGGGAGGCAGGTCCTCAGGATGGAGCGGCTCTTCAGGAATAGGGGCAGCAGGCTCGTCGGCCGGAGGAGGGGAACGGGCAGGAGAGGCAGGAGGAGAAGGGGTAAGATGGGTCATGCAGTATAGGTGGAACTCCCTCTTGAACACTGCCTTCCGATACTTCGCATTAGTCACGAGGTCTGGCTGATGAGGCTTCCTGTCGACCTTCCAAGTCTTCCCATCCCTCTTCACGATATGCATGCTCTTCATAGTGTCCAGATTAAGAGTGCTCTTGGATGGCTCAGGGCATCCCTCATGGCCGAAGGTGAAGTTACACCTAAGGGCGATCATAGTAATCAAAGATCCTCCTCCCAAGGCGCGGTTCCTCGCTCCCTTTCTCACAATGGCCTCAAAACGGTTGGCAAGGACTGCGAGCCAATCTGTGACCTCCCCTGAATCAATAGCGAGCATAAGCTCCATGTCGGGCATAGTGAATGACCTAGCCTTCGCCGTCCGAGTGTTAATATCAATCGCAATGAGGTGGTGGATGATCTTCCACACTGGATCCCCGGCAACGGCGCCATTTGATCGCTCGATAATATAGTGCAAATACTCAATAAGAATATCGAATACTTATGCTAATCACGGTTAATCAAAACAATTTGTAATGACTCAGGTGAACCCAAGGTCGAACCCAAAGGATAGGTGATTAAACTAATAATGCTATAGATTAAAGCTAGATTGTCTAAGGTTTTTGGGGGGAATTTCCTCTTAAGAGGGTGATAGCCGAAGAATTGTACGATGATATAAACCACTCATTCCGCCCCGAAATCCTCCTCCAGAATCTGCTCTGGTCATGTTCAGTGAATCTCCGTGGATTAGCACTGTGAGGAGGGAATCCTAGCCACTCACGAATCACACTCTCCCGAATTTTGAAATCTCGTCCTCCCAAGACAAAGGCCCAATAAAACTCATGTACACCCTCCACCTCCTCCTTCACCCATTCAAACGAGCATAAAAACTCTTTCACTACCCTCTGGTAGGATCCCGGATCATCCAAAAACAAGAAATGTAGACCACAATGTGTAAGGCGTGAATGTACCTCATCGGCGACCGCACCATCAATGCGTCGGATGAGCCCCATATCCGGATAAAGTGTGGGCATGGCTGTCTTCCCCTTCTTCGTGATCGTAGCAAGATGGGTCCTGTGAGTCTCCTCTCTGAACTCAAGGGGTGCTGAGAATGGGTATGGGGTCGGCGAAGGCAATGATCCATCAAAAGGTCCCTCGTGAGGAACGACCGGGACAATGGCGGAGGCTGGAATCGCCTCAGCAATGGGTGAGGACGCTCGAGCTGGAGGAGAGGGTGCATGAGGCAATGGAGGAGAATGAGCTTGAGGAGTGGGAGGCACAGCAGCTCGCCTCTTCTGCACCGGTTTCTTCGGTGGCGACCTTTTCTTCTTGGGCGGCGGTGTGGGAGAAACCGGCGGGGCGCCCAATTCCTCATCCGAGGATGAGCTGGAGTCCGCTAGTGAAGCTCTGAGCTGCTTCCTCTTGCGAGAAACGAGAGGCAAATCATCGTCCTCGGAGTCATGATATCCATCCATTTGCTCGAAGAGCGAGGGCTCATGAGCGACTTCCTTGCCCTTGGATGTGGAATGAGACGAAGCACGGGCACGTGGCATGGTGAAATGAGCTGAAACTGAGGAGCAAACTGAGCAAAATTGATCAAAAACCACTAAGTTTCAATCCAGTCGGTCGACTGGTGCAGCAGGGAAATGCCAGTCGGTCGACTGGGATTCGATTTAGGGCACGAATCGGGATTTTCGAAATCGGACTCGGCGGCTCAAATCAGCGGTTGGGTTTTGTTGGCGAGGTGCTGGCGAGCCGTTTGTGAGACTGAGCGGAGGATTCGACCGGCAGGTGGAGGAGATCGGCTGGATTGAGATTTCCGATCGGAAATCGAAGGTGCGGACGACGGAGGTTTGGCTGGCAGGCTGGTGTGTGACGGCGAGGGACAAGCGAGGCTTGGCTGAGCAGGCTGGTGAGGATTTGAGGAGGTCAGAAACGGAGGTGGGGTGAGTGAGGTCGGAGTCGGTCGAGTGTGGAGTTGGGTTGAGAGAAAATGAAAAGAGGAGGGGACGAAATGGGGTTTGGATAAGAGAATCTCAGTCGGTCGACTGGGAGGCGAGTCGACCGACTCGATGGGAGCAAAAACGAGTCCCGCTGAGACTTCTCCAACTTGACCGACTGGCGTTTTGGTCATCTCCCAGTCGATCGACTGGGGGCAAATTCAACATCTATGAATTTTTTTCTTCTTTTTGAACTCCCCACTCCACACTTAGAATTTCACTCTCATCACAAATAAGAAGCACAGAAATAGCATAAATTCACAACTTCACCAAGAAATAATTAGCATAAACGTGCTTTTTAACCAAACGCAAGCTAGGATCAAAGACTCCACACTTAAGACATCACCATCGCCAAGATAACTCATGCAAGCACAAAATTTACACCAAGCACACCAAATCATGCATTTAGATCAAACAAGCACCAAATTCACATGCATAGTTCAATGGACACATGCCAAACATATATATGAAGTTTATTGTGCATGAATGGACAACTCACAAACCGGGCCACCTCCCGTTAGGGCCTAGTTTAACGTCTTGGCAAGACCGAGCCGAGGCTTTGGTATGAAGAGAAACACGCTAAGAGAAGTCCCAAGCGGGATCCCTTCTCTAGCGGTGATAGCACATAGGATTCAATAGGGAGCTTCCAACATGTGTTGGTCTCCATGGTCGGCATGATAGATTTTGACTCTTTGCCCATTTGCCTTGAACAAATTCCCTTGATTCCCAATTAACTCTAAGTGGCCATCAACGAAAACTCTATGAATTTTGTACGGCCCAGACCACTTTGACTTGAACTTCCCGGGAAACAACTTGTACCTTGAATTGAACACCAGAACATTATCTCCTTCCGAGAACTCTTTCTTTACAAGAAGTTTATCGTGCCACTTCCGAGTTCTCTCCTTATAAATCCTTGAACTTTCATAGGAGTCTAGCCTGATTTCATCTAGCTCATTCAGTTGAAGGAGCCTTTTCTCTCCCGAAGCCTTCCTGTCAAAATTCAACTCTTGAATGGCCCACATGGCTTTATACTCAAGCTCCACTGGAAGATGGCAAGATTTGCCATATACTAGCCGGTATGGAGACATCCCAATCGGCGTTTTGAAGGCGGTTCTATATGCCCAAAGCGCATCGTCAAGCTTTAATGCCCAATCCTTCCTTGACTTACCAACTGTCTTTGTCAAGATATTCTTTATCTCTCGGTTTGATACCTCAACTTGACCATTTGCTTGGGGGTGATATGGGGTGGAGCACCTATGGAAAATCCCATATTTCTTAAGCATAGACTCAAATCCTCTTTCTTTGAAATGGGAGCCATTGTCGCTAATCACCGCCCTTGGCATTCCAAATCTTGGGAAGATAATTTTCTTGAACATCTTGATCACCACTTTCGCATCACAAGAAGGGGAGGCTATGGCCTCAACCCATTTGGACACGTAGTCCACCGCTACTAGAATGAAAGAATTCCCTTGAGACGAAGGTAGGGGTCCCATGAAATCTACGCCCCATACATCAAAAATCTCCACTTCTAAAATTCCCTTTTGAGGCATTTCATCCCTTCTAGCAATGTTGCCCGTCCTTTGACATTCGTTGCAAGATTTGACGAATTCATACGTGTCCTTAAATATGTTGGGCCAATAAAATCCCGATTGAAGTACCTTAGATGTGGTCTTCGAAGTTGAACCGTGCCCACCATAAGAAGAAGAGTGACAACAAGCTATAATTCCTTTTGCGTCGTCCTTGGTCACACACTTTCTATAAATCCCATCGGCGCATAGCTTGTACAAGAACGGATCATCCCAAAAGTACCTTGAAACGTCGTGCAAGAACTTCCTCCTTTGATTATGATCGAGGTCATTAGGGAGGATGTTGCACGTCAAATAGTTCACATAATCCGCATACCATGGGGCATCATCATTGACACTTAGCAAATATTCTCCGAGAAAAGAGTCTCGTATAGGTGTTGAGAACCATTTTGTATCATAATGCTCAATTCTCGAGAGATGATCCGCGACTACATTTTCGACCCCTTTCTTGTCTTTGATCTCAATATTGAACTCTTGCAAAAGAAGAACCCAACGAATAAGTCTTGGTTTTTCATCTTTCTTAGCCATCAAATACTTAATAGCCGCGTGATCCGTGTAGACGATCGTCTTGGACCCAACAAGGTATGGTCTAAATTTTTCAAAGGCATACACCACGGCTAGCAACTCCTTCTCGGTTGTGGTGTAATTCGATTGAGCATTATCAAGCACCTTGCTCATATAGTGGACTACATGGAGTCCCTTATCCATCCTTTGTCCCAAGACGGCTCCAATAGCAAAGTCGCTTGCATCGCACATAAGCTCGAATGGAAGATCCCATTTTGGTGGTTGTACTATGGGTGCCGATACAAGAGCTTTCTTGAGTTTTTCAAATGCTTCTAAGCATCCTTCATCAAAGTCAAATTTCACATCATTGCATAGGAGATGAGTAAGCGGCTTGGCAATCTTTGAGAAGTCCTTTATAAATCTTCGGTAAAAACCGGCATGCCCTAGGAAACTTCTAACTCCTTTTTGATCTTTTGGTGGTGGGAGTTGCTCAATAACTTGAACTTTTGCTTTATCAACTTCCACACCCTGACTAGATACCATATGCCCAAGCACAATTCCCTCTTGAACCATAAAATGGCACTTTTCCCAATTAAGTACCAAACCCGTTTCAATGCACCTAGCAAGAACATGAGAAAGATTAGTTAAGCAATCATCAAATGAAGTTCCATGGATAGAGAAGTCATCCATGAAAACTTCCATGCATTTCTCAATGTAGTCACTAAAGATAGACATCATGCATCTTTGAAACGTTCCCGGTGCATTGCATAACCCAAAGGGCATGCGTCTAAATGCAAAAGTTCCATAAGGACATATAAAAGTAGTCTTTCTTTGGTCATCCGGCAAAATGGGAATTTGATGAAATCCACTATAACCATCTAGGAAACAAAAGTACTCATGTCCCGCAAGTCTTTCTAGCATTTGGTCAATAAAAGGGATGAGAAAGTGATCTTTCTTAGTTGCTTTATTCAATTTCCTATAGTCAATGCACATCCTCCATCCATTTACGGTTCTAGTAGGGACCAACTCTCCCTTATTGTTTTGCACAACCGTAAGTCCTCCCTTTTTGGGGACGACATGGATGGGGCTTACCCATTCCGAATCCGGGACCGAATAAATGATTCCCGCGTCTCTTAGCTTAGTAATTTCTTTAAAGACCACTTCGCTAAGATTAGGGTTCAATCTCCTTAGAAACTCCCTAGAAGGTTTTGCATTTTCATCCACATTTATCCTATGCATGCATAGCAAAGGGCTAATTCCCTTTAGATCATCAATTGAGTACCCCAAAGCTTTTTTATTGTTTTTCAAGACATGCAAGAGTTTGGAGGTTTCATTCTCATTCAAGTTTGCACCAACAATGACCGGGTGCGTAGAATTAGATCCAAGAAACTCATACCTTAGATTCGAAGGTAGAGGTTTTAACTCTCCTTCGAATTCCTTACCTTTTGGCACTTGGTTTCCTTCACCTTGACAAGCATCAAACAATTTTTCTCCTTCGGCCCAAGACAAGTCACACATTTCCTCATCCTCCATATCCATAAGTGAGGAAAAATGCATACTAGAATCATCTAAGTCCATGACTTCACTTTCAAAAGATGTTAGCTCAAGATTTTCACAAGATATATCAAGCAAATTGCATTCAAAAGACGAAATGGGAGTTTTCATGGCATTTTTCAGAAAAAATTTCAACTTTTCATCCCCTATCTTCAATTCAATAGACCCTTCACCACATCTAATGACCGCTTCAACGGTGTTAAGAAAAGGTCTACCAAGAATAACGGGCATTTCTTGCTCCACATCCATTTCTAGCACATAGAAGTCTACGGGAATAAAGAATTTACCAACTTTAATAGGCACATCCCTAAGAACTCCCCTAGGGATTCTAGAACTTCTATCGGCTAGTTTCAATGAAATGGTAGTAGGGTGGAGTTCTCCTACATCAATTTGCTCAAACAAAGAATAGGGAATTAAAGAAATGCTAGCTCCCAAATCACACAATGCCTTATAAATTTCAATCTTTCCTAAAGAGATAGGGATAGAAAATGACCCATTATCTTGCATCTTTTTAGGCATATGACTTTGCACAATTGCACTACACTCCGCATTCAGAGCTATCATGCTAGATTCCTCAATCACTCTACGGTTTGACACAATATCCTTCAAGAATTTAGCATAGGTAGGGTTTTGAGTGATTACCTCATGGAATGGAAGTGTGACGTACAGCTTCTTTAGCATTTCCACAAATCTTTGAAAGTGAGCATCAAGCTTGCTCTTGTTTAGCCTTTGAGGGAAAGGAACCATCGGTACATACTTCCTCATTAGAATTGGCTCTTCTTCCTCCTTTTCCTCCTCTTTGGGAGCTCGAGGGTCCTCTTCCGAATTTTCCTTGGCATTTTCTCCTTCCACTTCTTTGCCATTTGAACTAGACTTCCCTTGAGGGGTAGGTAGAACTTTCCCGCTCTTCAATGTGATGGCCTCAACATGTTCTATGGAATTAACGTCCGGTTGAGAGGGAAGTTTCCCAATTTGCCTCAATGCTACGGCTTGTTGAGCACTCTCTTTAGAAAGTCTTTTGTTCTCGGCCGCTATTTCATCCATCTTAGCCTCCAATTTTTTTGTGTTCTCAAGCATTTGTGCCATCATCGCCATCATAGGATTATCTTGAGAGTTAGAGGAAGAATTTCCTTGGTCATTTGTATTAGACTTGGCTTGATAGGGCCTTTGGTAGTTTCCTTGAGAATATTGAGAGTTTTGATTCGAGCCTTGGCCTTGATTCGAATAAGAATTCTGTCCTTGGTTTGAATAAGAGTTTTGACCTTGATTTTGATTAGAGCTAGAACCATACCCTTGCCTTTGATTATTCCCTTGATAATTGCTTTGATAATTTCCTTGCCCTTGAGGCCTTGAGGTGAAGTTAGAATCATTAGACATCCTCTTTTGCGGAGGCTCATAATTTCTAGTGGTAGGATTCGCATTTTGATTGTAATTTCTTTGTTGGTTGACAAAATGCGCCTCCTCATAACCATCATCATCGTCCTCATATTTCCCCTCGGGACAATTCTTGGTAGAATGCCTCGTGCTAGCACATAAGAAGCAAGATTGTTGCGCCGAGACTCTTTCTTTTTCAGCTTTGGCCTTTGTTGCCTCAACGGAGTTTGCTTGACACACCATATTTTCTACTTTCTTTGTCAATTCGGCTATTTCGGCCCTCAATGCAGAATTTGAGGAGTCATCTCTTGACTTGGCCATCTTTTTGTGGTCTACTCCTTGGTATTTATCGGAGTTTGAAGCTATTTTGTCCACAACCTTAAAACCTTGATTAGCCGGTAACTCCATTATAGCGCCTCCACTAGCCGTGTCCATTTGATTCTTAGCTTCCTTATTCATCCCCAAGTAGAAGTATCTCATTAGATCGGCCCTTCTAAAATTGTGGTGAGGGCACTCCCTCAAGTAATGTTTAAACCGATCATAAGCTTGGTGGAAGAGCTCGTTGTCCCTTTGAGAGAACGTAAGGATAAAGTCTGTAAACTTTTTTGTTCTAGATGGAGGGTAAAACTTGTTTAGAAAAGAGGTAGCCAAATGGTCCCAAGTACGAAACGTCCCCGGTTCATGATTTTGTAGCCATTCCTTGGCATCTCCATATAGCGACGAAGGGAAGAGCTTAAGATACACGTACTCAACCGGCACATTCCTTGGTTTATATGTCCGACAGTATTCTTGAAAGTTGGTTAGATGATTGGAGGGATTCCCGGCCCCTTGAAATTGATCATTAGTAACCATGTGCACTAGAGATGATTTAACGTCGAAATCAAAAGCGTCTTCGTCGGGAGGCATAATAACCGAACCGTTTCCTTCGAGGGTGGGAGTCATGTAGTCTCCCACGGGCCTTTCATCATTCTCGTCGTCATACCTCCAATTTCTGTTGTTTCTTTGAGGAGCGGGAGGACCTTGCTCACCAATATCATCATTATGCCTAGCGGGAAGATTTTCCATTTCTTCCCCATCAATCTGACGATCGCGGTTTTCTCCTTGGAGAACCGGGCGGTTCTCAATCTCGTTTTCCATTATAAATCCCGGTGGCAAATAAAGCGCCGGGTCTAAGAGAGGAGGTGGCCGAGGTCTTGGCCCTTGGAACGCCGGTGGGACAATAGGAGCAATAGGAACCAATGGAGGTAGAGGGTTCTTACGAGGTCTCCCTCTCCCTCTCTTGGCGGTAGGTTGGGAAGGTCTAGAAGTACTTGAAGAAGAACCGGTTGCAACGTGTTTCTTTCCTTCAAATCTTGTCTTCATTCAATTGCCTGCGAGAACAAAAGAAATTCTTAGCAATGAGCGGCAAAAGAAATTAACACAATCAAGCACGAAACAAGCAATGATTATCAAGCAAAGAAGAGTAGACAACTAACAATCTATAAGCACCAAGTTAATTAACCTATCCCCGGCAACGGCGCCATTTGATCGCTCGATAATATAGTGCAAATACTCAATAAGAATATCGAATACTTATGCTAATCACGGTTAATCATAACAATTTGTAATGACTCAGGTGAACCCAAGGTCGAACCCAAAGGATAGGTGATTAAACTAATAATGCTATAGATTAAAGCTAGATTGTCTAAGGTTTTTGGGGGGAATTTCCTCTTAATAGGGTGATAGCCAAATTGTACTATCCAAAGAGAGATGTGAACAACGAAAGAGTTTAACAATCAATAAAGGATGACTAGGGATCTAATCTTCCACCTAAACAATTGTGACGGTAAAATAGGACACCATTGATGAAATCACATGCACATATTTGGAATTTAGCCATGTAACGTTAATATTAAGTTCAACTCACGCTCCAACTTAGTACTAAGAGGTTACATCTCGCATAATGCCTCACACTCACGCTCTATTGGCATTATAGAATATAATTATCTAGTCTCACACTCACGCTTTATTGACTAGGCAATCATACTCTTGTTAAGTTCAAGCCATTCTCATTAGGTTAAGAGTGTCATCCAACTAACACAAAATCCTAATGCTTCTTCATTTAGGTCAATTGAAATTATGCTTTTCAACGCAAGTTACTTCAAGCATGAAATCAAGTAAAGTTCCCATTGAGGCATTTTCACAAACACCTAATAGGCAACTCTAAACATTAAGTTCAAATGAGGAAGAATCATGTGCAAATCATTCATCAAAGGCATCCATAATGATTATAATGTCACAAACATGTTTAGGGGATTCATAGATCCCCAATCAAGGTCACTACTCACTCATAGTGAGGTGACAATCAAAAGTAATCATGGAAGAGTAGAAAAACATGAAGGAGATGGAGATTGGAATCTAAAACCAAAGTAGAGATTCAAGAATATGGATGGTCTTGATGTTGGTCTTCTTCTCCTTCACTCAATCTCCTCGAATTTCGTGCTCAATACTCCTCCAAATCCGTGCCAAAAGTCGCCTTGAAAAACCCCCCAAAAGTTTCTATTTATAGACAAAGCTAGGGTTTTCTGGAACTGTAGCTCCAGTCGGTCGACTGGCGGGAGAGAATTTTCCCAGTCGGTCGACTGGCGTTGAAGTGCGCCTTGATGAAGTGGACTCCCAGTCGGTCGACTGGGAGGCGAGTCGACCGACTCGATGAAGTGGTATGGCAGGCCCATCTGAGAGTTGGTTTTCTCGACCGACTGGCGTGAAGAAGGTTCCTCAGTTGGGCGACTGGAGGACTTGAGCTCTCTAAGCAGTTTCTCAGTCGTTCGACTGGCTGCTCGAGTCGACCGACTCGAATGACGCGCTTGGGGAGGCCATCTGATGGTTGGCTTTCTCGACCGACTGGCGCAGAGGAGTTTTCCCAGTCGGTCGACTGGAGCTCCTTTGAGACAGAAATTGCTCAAAACTTCGATTTTTCTTCGTTTCTTCGCGCTAAGGTCCTGAGCTCCATGTATGGTTGTTCCAAGCCTGAAACGCAAGGAAAAGAGTCAAATGGCATCGAAATAGTATCGGGAATGGATCAAAACTCTTCGTAAATGGGTATGTAAACGAGTCGAGAATTCGACTCATCACGCATTTATCGAATTAGTCAAATAGGATTAGCTACCAGCAAGGAAAGAATCAGGGTTCCCTGCTCATTTTGTAGCTATATGCGACACAAAAATGTATTTCACCACATCTCTCTAGCTCTCTTTCTTTATCTCTTTTATTACACCATGAGACTCGTGCAAATAATCAGTCTGTAGGTTAAATAAAAAAGCACTAGGGAAACTCCAATGGAGAGAGAGGAAGTTGCAGAAGTGCTTCTAGATCTCATGTTACATAAGATGCTCTAGCGGGTATTACTATTACGCCAAGGAAGGTGTGTAAAATGGGAAAGAAAGACCTATTGGTTTGGCTGAATTGGCCTTTCATTCCTTTGTTTTGTCGTGGCACCTTGCCACCGGTGGCCCCACACACACCCCACCAGCACATGGACCGGATTGGTACTCGAAGGGCTTCCCCTTCCCCGGCCCCTTTCTTCTGTCTTTGACTGACCACAAAAAAGACAACAAATAAACGGCCACGCTTACCAGAGCAGCTTTCCCTGCTCACTGAGCTTCCTTCCTTGCTTCTCTTATGTGACCTGGAGGAGCTCTTCCCCTTACTTTATCTGACTCCTCAGTTCCCTGCGTCCCGGCGTTTTTGTGCAATAAACCCCTCCGGTCGAAGACAATTGGTAGGTGTTCCCGCGGAGCTTTCGGAGAAGGGTAGCCTAGTGTGTAAGCACATCAATGAACCGCAGCATGAGCGGGCTTTTCTTCTCCTTTGGGCACTATAAAGGTAGGGTTTTGAACGCTTCTTCCTCTTCTCCTTTCCAATTGGACGGTTAGAGAATAGTGCTCTCTATCGAATTTGCTTTTGGCAGTTCTTTTCTTTGATGGTATCTCCTAGAGTAGCTAATTCGCGAGCGATGCTTCGCTAAGTATCGCGATCAAAGGTTATTTATATCTCTTTTGAATGAAGGAGGCTTACCTTTTGTCTGAGGAGGGCGGTGAATCGGGTTGAAAGTGAAAGTCGCAAAAACTGGCAGAATGCTCTCGAAACCAATTCACTTGAGTGAGACAGAGGGTTACTCACCCGTCCGACTTGCATGTGTTAAGCAAATGAGATTCTCAACCATCGTTGAATTTTCATATGTGTCTTCGATCTCCAAGGCGGAACTCTTCACCTTCGGTGGCTGACATGTATACATAGGGAAAGCTGTGTGTAATGAAAAACCAACCACCCGCTTGCGGCTCCTTTCTTTCTTAATGCTCCGTTAAGAAAGAAAGAAAGAAGAACGATTCATAGCCTCCGACGCTTAGTCAAAACCTACTTTCATTTTCTGCTTTCGTTCGCCTATCGTATGTATTGGCTTTGTCCCGAACCAAGGAGGCATTCTAGCGGGTGCGTGCATGTGGGAAGACTGACCACTACATAAGCTAAAAGACTACGACTACAAGCCAAGCCATTGGTAATGATTCTACTGTGGTTCCAAAAATAGTATAAATATTGCCCGCTGGGGGATCCACTTAAATAAGATGACAAATTCTAAATTCCAATGTTGAAACAAGCAGGGTTCCTGTCAGAGTCTCTTAATAAAAAAAGGTCCCACTCAAGGGGATGATGCAGCAAAGAAAGAGTCTGACAATGTCAAAGCCAACGTATGGAGTAATAGTAGTTTGCCTCAAGCATCACTCATTCTCTAACTTGAAAATGAATTGCTAAATCAACTGCTCCTCCAGAATGGCTAGTAATACCACTTAAGGGCGGTTTTTTGGTTGAGCCCTATATTTCTGGGTGGGACCAAGAGAAAGAAAAGACGGGGCGACGTGGGCGCACGCCTTGTTGCCGCTAGGTGCTTTCCGCGGCTAGTGCTGGTTAGCTTATTATTTGGCCCATCTCGGACCGGAAGTGCTTTTTTAATCACTACTTGACGCCCGTCTGATGGATCCCCTATAGTTATTTCATATCCCTCTTTTTCCTTTCGTATAATTTTAGTTACTATACCTGCTGCTGTAGCATTATAAACCGTATTATTACTCTTGCTCCCGTCTGGATAAATCTGCCCCCGCCCTCTGTTTGCACCTAGGGGCCGTTCTTTTGAGCTTTATTGTACTGGAATTTTGCTGTACTTAACTTAATTAAACTGTATCGAGTTTAATTTAACTGTACTGAACTTAATTAAACTGTATCGAGTTTAACTTAACTGTACTGAACTTAATTAAACTGTATCGAGTTTTACTTTACTGTACTGAACTTAATTAAACTGTATCGAGTTTTACTTTACTGTACTGAACTTAATTAAACTGTACTAAACTTAACTTAACTGTATCAAATTTAATTTAACTTAATTATGTTAATATTTTATTTTTAAAATTTAAGTATATTTTGAAATATATTTTTATGATTATATTTTTTTTGATGCATTTTATGATTATATTTAGAAACTATAAAGTATATCTCTCAACAAAAAAAAAAGAAACTATAAAATATAATATTGTGTAATGCATTGCACGTGAGCCCTAGACATCTTTCGAAATTCCAACCCAATTTCACATGGTTACAACTTCTGCGACAAGCGACAAGGCAAGGAGAACCGAAGAAATTGCCGCTCCACGCACGCGTGCATAGTTTTTCAATACCCATTTTAGCTAATGAGACCGTGCTGGGAAGAGCTGATTCAAATTTATTTGATAACCAGCGAAAAGAGCAGATGAATCAAGAACGCAACATGATAGCGTTTCAAATTATTCAGGATTTTCCAGATGATGTAGTGGAAATGGATGAAGATGATGATATGTAAATGTTTCCATTTGTACTGTACTTGAATGTCATTGTACGTTTCTATGTAAAATATATATTGTATTCATGTGTTTATTTCCCCATGTTCTTTAAATTCATATGAAGTGCAACAAAGTTTACTTCCATTTTAAAACGTATGTAATAGTTCCCGAAGAAGTGTGGATACAAATTTAAAAAAAAATTTAACAAAAATTAAAAGTTTTGAATAATAGGGTTGAAAACTATAAAATTTGAATTGTCTTGAAAAAATTATATTACATTTATAAATTAAATTAATTTAAAGTATATTTAACTGTACAAAACTTATTAAAAAACTGTACTAAACTTAATTTAACTGTACTGAACTTAATTAAACTGTATCGAGTTTAACTTTACTGTACTGAACTTAATTAAACTGTATCGAGTTTTACTTTACTGTACTGAACTTAATAAAACTGTATCGAGTTTAACTTTACTGTACTGAACTTAATAAAACTGTATCGAGTTTAACTTAACTGTACTGAACTTAATAAAACTGTATCGAAGTGCAAAAGAACGGCCCCCTAGTCTCATTCCGTGTAACCAAAGTTAGGGCTTAACAGCGCGAATAAGATGGGCAACCTAAAGAAGCGACAACCCTACTACTTCTGATCCTGGGCTTTTCACGCTTAAAAAGAAAAACCCCACTGCTTTATCCTTTACCCAGTAGTTGGATTAATATAATAATTAATAATACAGTAGAACCTAAATGTTAAGTCAGCAACACTTCTAAATGCCACTTCTTCCCGTCGCATCCGTCTTCGGGACGATCTAGTCACAGGTTTTCACTTCTCAGTGAGCATTCCCGGCGTTGAGAGACTTTAATAACTATAGCATGCCATAAACGGGGAGCATCTTGTGCGAGAATCCGTGCTTTCATTCCTATACTATACTAAACGCTACTCTATCTATTTTATTTTCCACTTCGCGGATCTTCGGCCCTTGCTGTTATGATTCCAGGTCATGTTTAGGGATTTAGGATCTGATTTTGATCTTCTACCAATGCCTAATGCAGCTAAAACTAGGGCTCGTAGTTCAATTTTTCCATTGGAAAGGATGTGGTTCAGGTCCGTTCTGTCATTCGAGTGGTATACTTCATCGGGTATTTCACTAGGGAAAGACTAAAATTAGACTATCCCTTTGTAGTGGTAATTCTTTCTTGTAAAGAACCCATTTCAGTACTAAGGGTGGCCGGGGATTTCTATTCTTGCTTTCGTTGATCCGGTCATTGGTAGAGGAAGAGATGGAGTTCAGGCGAAAGCCTGAGGACGGGCCGAGGCAAGATCCTTGGGGTCATCCTCTCATAGGCCTTACACGAGCGTATTCATATATTAGAATAGAATATAAGACAATACGTGTCTACGTCTGTTTAGTTTTTTCTGGGCCTCCCTTGATAGTCTTTGAAAGGTAACTAAATGCCTATCTGCTGCTAGGGGAAGGCAAATAAATTATCGGTCTAGTCGGAATCAATGCCCTCCGATTTTCAAACTAATGCCCCACCCTTTAATTTTCTAGAAAAATTGTACTAGATGATAGCTATGAATAGATGATCTTGTACTAAATTAACTGTACCCATCAATCAAAAAAAATTTACAAAAATGTGACCATAAAAAAGGTGGTGATATGATAATTAAAAAGCCCACCAGAGGATCCTTAAACCTCCGTATCAGATCATGCTTCACCAATTCTGAGTGATATTTGCATTCTTGTATTGCTTGTGTTGTCTGTCCCTCGTGGATGTGTATTTTGACTTGTTGTGGTACTGCCTGGTGCAATCGTGGAGAGACTCGCAATTTATTTGTTGGAATAATTGTACTTAATAATAGCTTTCATTATCTGTACTACATCAGCTATACCTGTCGATAAAAGAAAAAACTAATTAGGAAATTCTGTATAAAAAACTAGTTATGAAAATTGAAGTGTTTGTTTTAATTAATGAGTTTTAAGTTGCCATTAGAGGTCGGATTGAATTCTGGTGGTAGTGACACCAATCGGCATGAACGCATTTCTTTATCCTTCGTAAATGCCTTGTACGCTTCAGTAATGGATATATGTGTCGAAAAACTTGGGATGGATAAAAGTGTGTATAAGTTAGACTAGATGATAAATATGAAGTTGAATGATCTTTATTATATCATATCAGTTTTGTACGCACGCTTGTGAAAAAATATTGTAGTTTGAATTGAATGTCAATGTTTTCAGCAGATGCACAAAATCAGAAAGTTATTGGTACGGCCCAATCTACACATTGGCTGAAATTAGCCCAATGTTCTTTGAATGAAAACTCGTAACAATCTTTCTCACTTTTTCATACGACCGCCAACATAATGAGTGATTGTGATAGTGTAGCGCTAGGGTGGATAGAAAAGTATTTTTATATCCATAACCTTTCGTTTTTGAACAAAGTACAGCACCCGTGGCCTAATGGATAAGGCGCTTGACTTCTAATCAAGCGATTGTGGGTTCGAGTCCCACCGGGTGTGAATTGTTTCTAATTTTATTTTAGTGGCACGCCCATCTTTATTTTTGAAAAGTTTAGCTATTTATTACATTTATCTAAGTAAAATAAACCGTAATTGGTTTGAAACAGAAGCAAACATATATATATATATATATATATATATATATATATATATATATATATATAAGAAAGAGTTTCTTGTCCCCGTTCCTTGAAAGCTGAAAGGAAACCTGACACTTCAGTTCCAATGCCGATCAACAACAAGATAGAATGGTCTCAAATATCACTCAACACAACTCTTCTTTCCATTCCAATATCCACACAACGTTAGAACAAAGGTTGTACATGAAAATGAGTGACATTGCTACACAGGACGACATCATGCGATGTGTTTTCTAAGCTCTCAAGAGGAACCATCCCATTTCAGGAGCAGCAAATTAGGCGAGGATAAATAAAAACTTACTTAGATTAACAAAGAAGAGCACATGTGATAACAAAACATGCGTATGCTGTGCAGACTAGCATGTTTCATCCAAATTGCTAATTATAAAATAGAACATATATCAGATGGGAACATGACATCCAAGTATGAAAGATGTGAACTCATGTTGGCCACTGGCCCATCTCCATTGATCATCTAATCGCCCCCATGATGCACCCACTGCTTGATTCTTCAGCATTTAATACCTTGTCCGGCTCCCTGGCCTTCATCAAACCAGTAAATTACAAACACATAAAAATATACAAATGCATTGGATTTGGTATAAGACTTGTTACTTAGCACGTACCTAGGTGAGCGGGAACGAGGAGACCGAGATACCGACCTCGATCTTGAACGAGAGTACCGTCTTCTGGAACTTCGACTATGCTGTCTGCAATTGAAGTCATATATACCAAGAATCAATTTTCATGTTCAACAAGTCTGTTTATTGTTGACCAGTCTCTTCTCTTCCAAAAACATGAATGAACTACCTGGGAGGAGATGAACTGTAGCTCCTGCTTCGACTACGGCGCCTATGTCGGCTTAATCTCTCAGTTTCTGCAAGCTTTTCCACCCTCTGTTTGTCTTGTTCTCGTTTCTTAGCCATCTCAGCAGCAGTGTCCTTTTTAACTGTGCAAGTAACATAAATCAGTTCACTAACTGCACAATTAGTAATACTAAAATACAAAAAAGGGGGCGGAGATGCACACTTTGTTTGTTCAGCTGCTTGCTCATGATCCTCTTTAGTCTCTCTTGGGGTGTTTCTTTCTTCTCTCCTTGTTTCGAGGATGTCCCCGATGCAGCTGCCTTACTTAACTTGGCAAGTGCAGAAGATGTACTGTATGCAAATATGACAATGTCATCATGTAGTGTAATACATCTACCATTAATATCACGCTACCAACAAACATGTAATGATACAAAAGAAACTCAGATTGGTATCTTCGAAACTTAAGAGCTGATAATAAAATCCCTACGATATATCACTGAAATAGAAGTCACCTAATTGGTGGCTTCCCAATTTTGGTGCTTTTATCCTTCTCCAGGGTTATACTAGATGCAGGGTCCACATGTACTGCTTCAAGTATGTAACCATTTGAAGGCCTGCAAAAAATATGCATGAGAAAAAGAAACCACATCTGGAAGGTTGACTACACTCAGATAAGTTTTTCTTGAGGTCATATTATGGGTAGGCTGCAGCAGAGTAAAAAGACTGTCCAATCTATCATTGCAAGAGTAAAAGGTCCAGTGCTCCGACCGGCTCAATGTATCAGATTGGGAGGGTGGGGATGATGGAGGGGAAAATCCTCCCAGAATCGAATCATCCGCATCAGCAGATCCTCCAAATTCAGTAATGAATTCTACTTTAGGAGCCCTTGGCCGACTAGAGTGCGAGGGCGAAAAGGACCGTGATCTGGACCTGAAATAGATGAGAGGAATGCTTCAATACTTCTCCAGTAAAAAATAGTAGGAATACTCTTACATGTAAACACAATAAACCAACCGCAACTTACCTTCTCGCACGAGGATATGCGTCATATGTGGGGCTTCGTCTTGATTCCCTACAATATCATGCATTTTGTAAATACATAATTAAAAAAAAGTTCAGGAGATATGAGTCACGTTTCTTGCTTCAAAGTTTATAGAAAAACACAAAATGAGCTAATAGGAATCAATTAGCAACCGGTATGGATCGTGATGCAAAATCCTTGATCCACCATAACGAGAAAAATCCTTTTCTCTCTCTCTTTCCATCTGAGAAGCTTTCCTTCTTTCTTTGCGACTAAGCTTCTTCTGAAAATTTCGGAAAACACCATCTAATTAAGCAGCAGTCGCAAAAGCATAAACCAAAAATTTGCTCCTATTAACACAACTTGTAACTTACAGTTGCAGGATCTCCTTTGATAACTTCTTTCTGTCTCTTCTCCTCCTCTTTAGCCTTTTTATCCATGTAAACAAGCCAACCAAATCGTTTAATCCCAAAATCTTTAGCTATTGTTTCCATTCCTTCATCATTGCTATCATCACTATTATACTCTTCTTCCTCTTCTTCTGCATACTCATCATCATCCTCATCGTCCGAAAGATGTATGCTATCTTTTCCATCACCTTCATAAGAGAATCCAACTTGGGAGTACGAACCTTTGCTGGTGGCAGGCTGAGGCTGTGATCTATAGCAAGATCAAACTGGCAGAGGTGAGCACTGAGCAACACAAGCAGGATGCGATACCAAGAATACTGTTATCACATTACTATGTCAACGTATGAGGTACGTTGTTAAACATGTAAGTATGTTACAGCTATACACAGAAATGAAAGTATTGTAAGAATGACTTTCAGAAATAAAAACTATTATAAAAAGTCCATTACTATGGGAGCCAGAGATATTTGCCAATGATTTTGTCAAGGTATGCTAAAAGATGTCTACCAAGGGTAAATGCACTAAACAAATAATTTGAACAACAATACATTGATCTAGATTGGGATGAAGAGTAAAGACAACTGAAGAACAAGGTCGGATATATATAGAGTACTAGAGTCTACTGACCTATCTAGTGTAAAAGGCATAGTCTTAGCCTCCATCGCTTGGTTAACATTTTGAAGGCCATCAGCATCATTAACTGTAAATACATAATGCAATAGTTTGTAATCTGAATCAATTCACAAAATTATCCTTAGCCTTATCATCAAACTCAAAGTGGGGCAGTCATTGTACATTTGTGGTCTCTTTCTTGGCAATGGAATTACTAAAATGAAAATATTATACTCTGTTTTCAAGAATACATCACATGCTGTAAAATCAAAAAGTACCGACATCCTTTACGCCGAAGCTTAATTACATCCCGATAACGCTCAAAATTAACATATTCTTCCAGCTCCTCCTCTTCCTCAGTCTTCTGCTGAACTTGATGACGACGCACACCAGCTTCTCGAATGAAATCGAGAAGTGCTCTTCCGTCAAATCTGTCAATACAGAAAAATGCAACCTCTTCAGTTCCACACAATCAACATTGATGTATCAATCAAATAAATAATGGATGAGATAAATTAAATCAAACAAGCAATGCGATACCTATCAATCAAATTATCCTCTTTACCGTTCCACAGTATCCTGCCACAAAAAGAACTGAATTAACTGATATGCACAGATTCACAAGTACACAAATTGGGAGAACGATGATGTTGCTACTTACAGCCCTTGCTGATCCTCAGTAGCTTGATACAATCCATCGTCTCTATAAGTCCGACAACGCGACCCAATCACTTGAATCGACTGCTGAGGATCACCTCTTCGCTTCGCTAAATACAACGCTCTCCGCTGCGCTCTCTTCCGCGCCGCGTCCATCATGTCGTGCACCTTCTTCTCCGACTTCCGCGCCTCGTGCCACATCTTCGTCTACCTTCTTCCTTTCTCGTCCTCGAGGCAGTTGAATTTTGATCAACAGGGAAAAGCGAACCCTAGAGAGACATCCCAACTCTTTGATTTTCAGAAGACGTGAGGAATGCGTGACGTGGCACGAAACGTTGGGACTCGTTGATGACGTGGCGGATATGTTGGTCTCAAATTCTCATGTTTCTGGGCCATGGGATTCGTTTACTCGGTCAATATTTGATTATAAGCGTACAAATACTATATTTAGGATCGTTTATAAAAACGAGTCAAGCTTGAATAAAATGTTGCTCGATTCGTTTATACTCGTGAACAACTAGTTTATGAACTCGACTCGAAAAGTATCATACTAACTTAGAAGAGTAACACCCTAATTAGCCGGCCACCAAATAGTTGATTGACAAAAATAAAACAGTTGTTTTTATATTAAAAAATTCATGGTCTGCTGAACAAAAACGTGAGAAAATTGTAGTTAGGCTGCCAAAAAAAGAAACACAAAATGACTAGGAACTCTTTCAACTAGATCCATAATGGCAAGCTACTCTCTGCACTCTTTTGAGTCTTGGTGTTTGCTGTAACAAATGATAGGTGGCTTAAAAAATACGAACTAAAACAGAAGTGAGAGAGTTGATCAGTACAAAATAAAAGAAACAATATGGTTGTCCGTCCCAAATATGGACAAGTAGCTGAGCCATAATTTTAGGCTGTGAAGAGCAAATTGAAAAATGAACTCAAGCTTGAGATACTCGTTTTGACTTGACTCGTTTGCAGCCCTAGTCCAATTATGTAAGCACAGTTTTTGCTTTTTTTGTTTATTGGCAAGTCTATAAAGGCAGGTCCTCGCATTTGAGCAACAGCCTGTGAGGCCACGACTGGGTCTAGGCTCGTCTTGCATCGGCTCCACGTCCTACGAAGCACTCCTGATTTGAAAATTAATAATGTCATGAAATATTGAACTACTTATTTCTAAGAATTACCCTAGTATGGTATAAGCGTCCAAGATAAGTTACAGTAATAACTACCCTACCAGTAAAATTTAAAATGGTATCCTAAATGCAGAATATGATTTATATTCAGAGTGTATATAACTAAATTAGAGCATTCCAATTGAACATTGTAAACTGATACACATTCATCAAGACACTGTTTACCTACAAATACAATGTACCTCCATGTGTTCTAAATGCTTACCATTTGTCGTAAGCATGCAGTAAAAGTAGGTCACAGCAACCATTGCACAAAATGGTATCCTGAAGCATCATATTATAACTCAATCACTCATAGTACACAAACTGAGAATTGTTTGGTTAAGTCTAATACTTTGGTTCATTTTATACCTCAAGGCTTTAGTACAGTCATTAACAGATTCTCTTGAAGGGTATCTGGTTGTATTCCAGATTATTAAAAGGATATTAAACGCAAAGCAATAATGTATGTAACTACAAGAACTGTAGGTTTCAGATGAACTTTAGCAGAAAATTTCTAGTATTAAATCAATAAATGCCAAGTTATTAGCAGTGAGAAACCAAGGAGGGTCTTGCTCTGCACCCAGAGAAAGATATATTAGGTAGTCGTTATAACCACTTCAGAGACTTGTATGTTCTTTTTTGACCTCCTAGACTTTCTACATGTAATCACAATCACAAGGCCTTTCTTTGGCCCTCAGTTGTATTGTACTTATTTGTGCGAACATAACTAACAGTCCTCCAAGCTTAAATATGGGAATCACTGTTAAAAGAGAATATTATCAGCAATATGCAAAACCTCAGAAAAAAATGTAATCAAACTTGGTGTATGGTTAAAGACGTGGTAAGGACCTCAGACAAATACATGATTTAACCATTGCGAATGTCACAGCAGGGCAGTTCTGAAAGGCATGTTCCACTATTCGTTTATGTATAATTATACAATCATGATTGAATGAGCGAGTCAACAGTTCTTAATCCAAATGAATTAACTTCCCAATTAAGATCACACTCCAGAAAGAACCTTAAGATACTCCAAAAAAAAAAATATTGACACAGGCTAATATTAGCACTTGGACACATCCAAATAAAGTATGATTAGTCCTTGACACATTTATCATCCAACCCTTCAATCTGCATAATTTCTGATCTATCTGACGATCTCACAATGCACCTTGATTAGTAAACCAAAAACAGTGTTAGAAACGAAGAAGACAAATCGCCGAAATTGAATTTGCATTACTATTGAATCAAACTTGCTCAGCATACAAAAACAGACCACTAATCTGATAACATGGACTAACTAAATCAAATAAACTAAATAGTAGGGTTTGAGTTTGACCCTATCTTCAAATTCAAATTCCCCAATTTCTATTCAGACCAACACCACACAATTTTACCGATCAAAATAAAACAACAAACCTGATTCTCAGAAGCATAATAAATCGACTGACGAACATCCAGATCGCCAATTCCATCTGTAGACGCAACAGCCTTCTCCGAACTCCGATTCTTCCGGCTCAATTAGAAGAAAATATTATATTTGTTTTTTTATTTTTAAAAATAAATTATTATATTTGTTCTTAATACTACTATAAAACTAAAAAATTTCAGTAATGAGATTACACCCGCGCTATAGAAATTTCAAAATCGCGATTGCTTTCTTGCTGCGTCTGGAAGAATAACACACAGAGGAATTTAGGGTTTCGGACGATCCATGGCGAATCAAATTGCCTCCTGCTTCGGGGCGTTTTCTAGTGGCGTAGGAGAAGAGACTGAGGCGATCTTACAGGATGACTTGTTGTGGCATAAGAATCATGGTCGGTGCGGTTGTGGCGATTATTCGATGGCGGTGTTGCAAGGAAATCGGGTGCTTGAAGATCAGTGCCAGTTTGAGTCGTCGGGACAGTTTGGGACATTTGTTGGAGTTTACGACGGCCACGGTGGGCCTGATGCTGCAAGATTCGTTTGCGATCGTATCTTTCAGCGTTTTCAAGAGATTATATTTGCTGCTGGAAATAATGGGATTGTGACGGCTGAGACCATCAGAACGGCTTTTTTTCGAATGGAGGAAGAGTTCTTAGATCATGTTAGGGAGTTATGGAATGCGCGGCCTAGTATTGCTACAGTTGGTACTTGTTGCCTTGTTGGTGTTGTATATCAGCACAGGCTATTTGTTGCGAATGCTGGCGATTCGCGGGCAGTTCTTGGAAGGAAGGATGGGGGTTTTACGCAGTTATCGACAGAGCATAATGCTAGTATTCCTGCAGTTAGAACCCAACTTCAACTTCTTCATCCTGGAGATCCCAATATTGTTTTTATTAATAGAGGTTCTTGGAGAGTGAAAGGCATCAGTCAGGTTTCAAAATCAATTGGCGACGCGTTTATGAAACGTGCAGAGTATAACACAGAGGCGATCAATGTTAGATTTCGTCTGCCTCCACCTCATCGTATGCCCTATATGTCTGCCCAGCCGGATATCAATACCCGTCAACTTCAGCCAGATGATTCTTTCATCATATTTGCATCAGATGGTCTCTGGGAGTTTCTCACTAACAAGGAAGCTGTTAAAATAGTCCACAAACATCCACATCCGGGAAGTGCCAAGAAGCTCATCAAAGCAGCCCTTAAAAGAGCAGCCAAAAATCATAATATTTCATACAAACGTCTCTGCAAACTTGGTAAGAGTGCCCGGCGCAATTTCCACGATGACATAACAGTTATCGTTCTGTTCCTCAACCATGACCTTATCGCCGGAGGCTCAGTGCAAGAAACTCATGTTTCCGTCCGCAGTGCGTTGGATCACTAGTAGTACATTTCCTATAATTCACTGTTAATCAAGTCCCTTACTTGAAGATGGCATTTTGGCATATGAGCCCCCCCTTTTTTTTTCTTCTGCAGAGGCACAAGTCAGCATTGTCATGTTCAATACTTTCTCATTTGTAATAGATAGTAGTTACTACCACTAAACATTTCGAATTCGAAAAAAGAAAAGCGCAAATAAAATGATTTGTGTTCGAGATTTACCTTCGGTGAAAGTTCTTTTCTTTGGATGCTATTTATCATTGTACATATTTTTGAAGCCTTAGGTTGAAATCTTAAAAAAAAAAGTGATGATGAACCTGATCTTATCGAGTTCAGAAAAGAATTTTCATAAAAATAGCCTTACAAGATTTCAAATCTTGGCCCTCTCTTGTACATCATTAACTGCAAAAAACATCAACGTTTGTGGCCATGACTAGTTCAAAAGGAAACTACATCGACAAGTAATCTAATATGTAAGATTTTTCAGGTTCAGATATGGAACTATTTTTTAATATGGCTCTTTTGTTGAAGCAAGCTTGGAGAATGTTTAATGAACCTGATGATTTGCTTTTGAGCAAGGCCAAGGTATGTACTTCAAAACTGGGAACTAGGCCTTCCCACGCTTGGAGGGGCATTTTCGAGGCTAATTAAGGATTACTTGAAAAACTATGGAAGAAATGTTGATGAGATATGAATAACCTGTTATCCTGGGTCATCAGGGGGCTTTTCTTGCAGGAAAGCCTATAATATAATATTTGAAAATCGTGAAGGTGCTGCTAGTGTTTCTGGGGAATCATCAAATAAAAGGAAAAGCTAGCGAAGTTCTGTGGAATGGTTTGGAAAATGATGCTGCCAAATATGGTAAATATTTGCTATAACGGATTACCTGACACTGAAAATATATTTGCTGTGGGATTAGTGGATGGAAAAGGGAAAATATATTGCATATTGTGAAAAATTGTTGGAAGGGCAAGGCAGTGTGGAAGGAGCTTTTGGCATAAATGATTTGATCTGTGCGCAAGAGTTGGATCTTAAGAACTGTGGTTTGTGGCTCATGGTGGTTAATATGGTATAGCAGGAATCAGGATATAGACATGAGACAAAGGGCTTGGATTGGCAGGATAGATGGGATTTGCCGTGTTAGACTAGAGTTTTCAGGTTAATGCTACTATTAATATTGTTCACACGCAGGTTGGAGCTTGCTCGATCCCTTTATATATGATATGCTTTCGAGGCTGAAGTCCTTGCCATTCGTGAGGGATTGATCCTAATGGCTAAGATGAATGTTGTGGATGCTTTCAAATTTTTTTTTGTTTCTGCTAAGTACGTAAACTAAAAAATCCACTTCAACTTGCATATGAGAGACCTTTTAATAAAAAAGTTGACTACTTGAGTTTGGCACATATCTAAACCTTTGATCCCATCTGAACCAATGACCATTATTTTTAATCCCACTACGTGTCTGAAGTGGTCCAGCATATTACAAGTTCCTTTTTTTTTTAATTCCAAAAAACTGGCATAAGTACCTTTTATGCTACGAAACTGCAGAAAACCTGATTTCTCTTCCCCTAAGCTTGGATCATGGAAAAATGAGATGGAAAAGTAATTTTCCCATGGATTGTTTGGCATTGAGGTAGATGAGAGGACATGAAGTTGCAGTAGTGGAGCTCAGCACTCTTTCATCAAGTCTACAATTTCTGCGATGAGGTTTTTGTCTGCTCGGTGATGATGTTAAGTAGCTTTAGGGCAATTTGGAGATTTGAATCATGATTAGGGTGGTACTGAAATAATTTGCTTTAAATTATGTCTGTGTATGATAAAAACACTTGCTTTAAATTAATTTGGTGCTTTCTAAATCTGGAATCGTTTGATGTGACACACTGTCTTACACTGAAGATAATCATGCTTATGCTTTTAAAGACTTAAAATTAAATATTGAGCTGTCACCGGGATATCTTGAGTACATCACCTGAGCTTGGGGCGAGGATCGTTTGCACTTCAATAGCTCTGACATAAATGTAAACTCTGCCTCGTTGACAATATCTTCTCTCATTAAATACATAGTTTCCAAGAACGGGGTGCAAGATAATATCAGTTTAATGAACATGATTGCAACTCACTTCCCAAGCGCCCTTTTATTTTTACAGTTATGAGGCTGTTCAGAGTTTGGGGTTTCTTTATCTGCGTGTCCAGGATTTGTAAAGCATCCTCCATGATATATGCTGATGAGAGGATCTATATCAAGTCATAAAGAGACCGTAGTCAATGTTACGTACTCAATTATGTCATAATAAGAAGTTTAGGGACTTAAATGCAATTTACTATAGTTGCATCATTTTGTACAAGTTCTGGAAGAAGAGTAGAAGAGATTTAGATGAGGAGTAGAATTGAGATTAGGGTTTTAGGAGGTGAAGGGGATGAGAAGCTAGAGAAGGAGATGAGGAATGTTGATTCATTTCATTGCTTGCCCTACAAATGTTTGTACAAGTTCTGGAAGAAGAGTAGAAGAGATTTAGATGAGGAGTAGAATTGAGATTAGGGTTTTAGGAGGTGAAGGGGATGAGAAGCTAGAGAAGGAGATGAGGAATGTTGATTCATTTCATTGCTTGCCCTCTGCCTTTCCTTCTACACAACTTATACAAAATGATGCAACTATAGTAAATTGCATTTAAGTCCCTAAACTTCTTATTATGACATAATTGAGTACGTAACATTCCTTCCCCCTTAAAATCGACCTTGTCCTCAAGGTCATCTACTTCCGGTGGTCTTGGCAATGAAAACATGATGAACTTGTTGATATTGCGCACCAAGGAGACATGGTCATCCAAATTGAGATAAGAGTTGAGCAGGATGGTTTCAAAGAGCAGCATCATCAGTAAGGCTTGAATCTCTCTGTGATATTTAATACTCTGCTGCCACGGAATCATGTGACTCTCATATTGAATTGTGCCAACTTCAAAGTTAATTAGATACAAATCATCATCATCAGATTTGTTAAGCCAACAATACACATGAGTATCCAACAAGAACTGTTTTGCACCCTCACCATAAGTCGTCTTAAGTTCGGACTTCAAAACTTCAACTAAGAAAGCCCCTATATGTAACCTGTTGATATAAAAGTCAGCCCCAAATTCTGTTGTAGCCACCCCAGGGCACCTAACTGAAGAAGCACCATCAAATTGTACCTGATTCACTTGTTCCTCCCCAAAAATCATCACCAATCCCATAACTAGAATCATCACCAATCTCCACTTAGCAAATGAAGTGCTCTTCCACTCATTGGTTAAGACATCACCTAAATAAATCTCTAACTCAGCTGCTGTTGTGACCTCAAAGATGCTCCACTTAATCATCAAGATATGCACATCAAAGGTCATGCCGCCTGGATCAAAGATAAGAACCATTTTCTCCCAAACAGAAGTAGCCTTGTGAGCAAGATCATAAGCACTAATAATATGAATAGGCTCGGTAATGATACGTAATATATTTAGCCCTGCAATGATACTTGCATCGTTGACAGCTTGAAGCTGAGAATCATTGAAATATGTTGCGAATGTGACATCAACAATCTCGATTGTAGTCCCCAAATAAGCGTCACCAAATTTGTACTGATGAAAAAGCACGATAAATGAGTTCCTTGTATCACTAAACTTCTTCGTCCCTCCCTTGTAACTAACAACAATCACCAGCAGCTGTTCAGAAAATGAACATGATGTCTGATAAGCACTGTCACAAGCATCTGATATGTAGAATTTCAGTTTGCTACTCAGGGCACATGAGGGAGATTTAAACCATTTTTCTTCATGCTGATCCTCTGATTTATTCATTGTAAACACCCAAACTGCTTGATCATCAACCGGATGAAGGTCAGTGAAGTAGACCGGGATTCCAATACAACAATCAACAACTGCAGCACCCAGGTTCTTCTCAGCAATGCCTTTCCAACTGGACCAAACCATTTCCAGCAACTGTGTTGGAGTGAATGATCTTGTTTCACCCAAGTACTGGACATTAATCAATGGATATCCATCTTGATCTTCCGTGACACAAAAAGGGAATCCAACCAAATCCTTTTGCAACTCCGGATCAGAAAACTGGCGACCACTCAACCGTTTGATCTGAGAAATACCATTTATCGGATTGGTCATTGTTGATGCAGCACCAGCAGTCCCAATGAAGCGCTGCTTCTCACCAAGGCAGACAACTGCTGGGGTTTCCCGCCTTGATCCATCCTTGAGCACCACATCGATACCCCTTTGCCTCGCAACTGCCACAACGCAGGTCTCATTTCCGAAATCAAAACCAACAACACTCATGATTCCTCTTCTAGTCTTATCTCCTTCAACAGATATACAGCACCACAAAGCATCACTTCCTTTAGTGAGCATAAACAAGACCAAGTTAAGTCCAGAGAGATTTTGGCACAACACAACTGAAACAATCACATAATGGGGACAGCCACTGAATACAATCTGAATAGCTGCAAAGACTAGGTCTGTTTTCCATTTTATTTTCTGATGATAATAGGAATACCTTGTCCAAGTAGTTGTTTTCCCAGATCCTTGCAAACTGACAAACATGACAAAACTTCCTTTTTCCTTTTGGGGGACAAAAGAAGGTTCTCCAAGATCAAACATTTTGCAAAGCTCATTGAAGATAGCATTTGTCTGAAGTCTTGAGAACCATATTGTATTACCAGTAGCACGTTCAAGTTTGATGGAACATAATAACTTAGATTCTGATCTCACGACAATAGCAAAGGGCCAATGATTATTGCCCACGTGTCGAAAATAACAGCTTATCTCATCTTTGTCTCCATTTTTCAGACCCACAGTAATACAAATACCATACTCGTCAATCGACCCGACAAGTGCGACGACATCTAATAGAGCAAAAACACCACTCTTCACACACTCTGTCAAAGGCAAGTGAAACCTTGATAGCTCAATGATGTAAACTGATATGAACCAACTAACAAAAACAAGGCACTTAGTACTCGCAGCATCCTTCTTTGAGCTCTCTAGGAAGCGAATTGACTTAAACATGTCACATGAGATTTTACTAGCAATTGATAACACCTGATTTATCTGTCCCAACATATTCAAGGAAGCTTCAGGAGGTTTTGGCGGAGGTTTTGTAGCAATTACAAATGGCTGAATACAGCACCAAATTTTTGTGACAAACAAAGAAAGCACCTTCACTGAATCATTTTCACAAATAGGTGGAAGGCATGAGGATAAGATATTTTTGACGGAACAGAACTTAGTTCCAAAGCACTCTTCACTAATCTCAGCATCATTCAACACCAACATCGACAAGAAATCAGATGAATATATACCAGATGTTACCTCTGTATCAGCCAAAGCGACTATCTCGGTCTCTTTGTCACCATCCGGCTCTTCAGCAACAATGGTAGACAAATCATTTGCGCCGGCATCTGGTTCCTCGATAACCTCCTGTTGATTTATTAGGGTTTTTGTTGGCTTGAAACGGTGTCTAAGGTCGGTGACAAAACTTTCCCAAGTGGTGAGTCTCCTGCTCATATACATTTCGTAGTGCCAATACGTGGCTTCTCCCGCTATGTAGTTGTGAATCACTGCGAGCCTCTGTTCCGGAGCCATCAAATATCGATCGAAGAAATTTTCTATCTGACAGAGCCATCCATCCACGTCTTGACCACTGAAATCTCCAAACTCTGTTTCGGACGGGATGCTATCATACGGACTGAAATATGTTGCCATGATGCTCAACTCTCGATGAAGAAGCACCAATGTTAGGCACCTAAGCCCAAGGGAAGAGCTCACCACAAAAGACTAGTCTGATGGATGAGAGAACCCCTAGTGCTTAAGTACCACTAGGTGTGGAAGCACCTAGCCAATGTGGGATTGTAACATTGCCCCACACTTTGGAGACCGACGTCCTCGTCGGCCCACTCTGAGTGGCTTTCACTCTGGCCTCGTTGGGCAATCAGGTAGCCCTTTCTCAGGTCGCCCCTTCCGAGTGACGCCCACGACGGCCTACTCTGGACGGCTTTCACTCTGGCCTCATTGGGCAATCAGGTAGCCCTTTCCCAGGTCGCCCCCTTCGTGTTGGCTCTCAGTGAAAGCACCAATGATACAAACACAAATGTTTGTACAAGTTCTGGAAGAAGAGTAGAAGAGATTTAGATGAGGAGTAGAATTGAGATTAGGGTTTTAGGAGGTGAAGGGGATGAGAAGCTAGAGAAGGAGATGAGGAATGTTGATTCATTTCATTGCTTGCCCTCTGCCTTTCCTTCTACACAACTTATACAAAATGATGCAACTATAGTAAATTGCATTTAAGTCCCTAAACTTCTTATTATGATATAATTGAGTACGTAACATGTTAGGCACCTAAGCCCAAGGGAAGAGCTCACCACAAAAGACTAGTCTGATGGATGAGAGAACCCCTAGTGCTTAAGTACCACTAGGTGTGGAAGCACCTAGCCAATGTGGGATTGTAACATTGCCCCACACTTTGGAGACCGACGTCCTCGTCGGCCCACTCTGAGTGGCTTTCACTCTGGCCTCGTTGGCAATCAGGTAGCCCTTTCTCAGGTCGCCCCTTCCGAGTGACGCCCACGACGGCCTACTCTGGACGGCTTTCACTCTGGCCTCATTGAGCAATCAGGTAGCCCTTTCCCAGGTCGCCCCCTTCGTGTTGGCTCTCAGTGAAAGCACCAATGATACAAACACAAATGTTTGTACAAGTTCTGGAAGAAGAGTAGAAGAGATTTAGATGAGGAGTAGAATTGAGATTAGGGTTTTAGGAGGTGAAGGGGATGAGAAGCTAGAGAAGGAGATGAGGAATGTTGATTCATTTCATTGCTTGCCCTCTGCCTTTCCTTCTACACAACTTATACAAAATGATGCAACTATAGTAAATTGCATTTAAGTCCCTAAACTTCTTATTATGACATAATTGAGTACGTAACAGTCAATGAGTTAGATTTTATCCACGAAATTATTCTACATGGAAGAGATCAAAATAAAAATGAGAAAAAACAGGAAACTGGAGACTTGGCTGGTGGATTAACTGACTTCTCTTACCCCAAGATTCAGCTTTTGTAAATTAGGTGAACTTTTCAATATGCAGAGGATGATGTGAATGCACTGCGGTAAAGACATATCAATCTTCAGTAAAGTAAGACACCTGAGCTTATGAAGAGTGGCAGGAAGAAGGCTTGTCGGAGCATCTCGAGGCATATCCTAAATCAAAAGCAAACAAACTAAGCTACTACTGACCAGAGCACCAATATGGAGAAAACTCACAAAATAAAAACGTCGCACAACTTACCTTTATTCTCCGTAGGGAGGAAAGACTAACAGACCCGACATTCAGTAATAATATCAAACAGTTGACAGAACTTCAGTAGAACCAATTCATCAAATTTAAGTGAGATGCTAGTAAGACTCTGAACATTTTTCAGTTCGAGGAATGCAGCCGGCAAGTAACGGGCACGTAAAGAAACGAGTTTAGGAGCATCAATAACGAAAGTATGCTTAACACAATATATTGACAATCTTTCAAGTAGGGGACATTTTGAAACCAAATTGCTAATTTGAGTTCCATCTAGTATACCACACAAATCAAGGCAGTGGAGATTATAGAATCCTCCGAAATCCTAAGGAGGAGGAGGAAGATCAAGTCCACTCACTTTTATTTTCAAAGACTGAAGCTCACTGCAATTAAAAATGTACGAGGGCAACTTGATATCTTCAAGTGCTTCAATTGTGAGTTCTTTCACATCCTTTCGCGATATGAAATGCATCCATGAAACGAGGTCTACATTCCAAAGGATGGAATCCGAAGGAAGAATTTGTGAATGGGTCCAATGTGAATAGTAACAGAATTTTACCAATAATGTTACTATACTCGACATCCATTGTAACTTCATTTTGTGAACCAACACTGACAGCAAACTCATTATCAAACACAAGGTTTGGTATTCTCGTCCACTTGATAATATGCTGGTTGCAACAGCATCACAGAGTTTTTTTTTGCCCTGTTTTCGTAACTCAATCTCACTTTTGCCCTGCCTGAAACTCAAATCTCGTTTTTGTCCTGTTGTTAATGAAACCGATTTGGGCAAAATCGGTTTTAGGCATTTTTGAGTAAAACCGATTTGGGAAAAATCGGTTTGGTTGATTTTCAACGAAATCGATTTTTCCCAAATCGGTTTGATGACTGTGCGCCTACGTGGACCGAAAGAAATGTAAATTATGGCCACGTGTACAAAACCGATTTGGGCAAAATCGGTTTGACTTTAGTCAACCCGATTTACGGAATAAAAATAATTAATAATTAATAATTAAAAAAATTAAAAAATTAAAATTAAAAATTAATAAAAATAATTAATAATTAATAAAAATCGGTTTCATGCGGAATAAAATTATTAATACCCAATTCAACAATCGGTTTCTCCTTAGCCAATTCTTTTCTAATTAGATGATAATTAGTTGAATTGGGTAGTAATTAGTTGAAATATTTGTATTTTTTTGAATTGGGTGTTAATTAGTTGAAATGTTTGTGTTGAATTGAGCGTTAATTATTTAAAATATTTGTGTTTAATTGTTGAATTTCCTATAAAAACAATTGTTGAATTGAGTATTAATTATTTTAATTGAGTGTTAATTAGTTAAAATGTCTGTGTTTAATTGTTGAATTGGGTATTAATTATTTGAATTGGGTGATAATTAGTTGAATTGTTTGCATTGAATTGTTGAAATGGATGGTAATTAGTTGAATTTTTCAAAATAATTGTCGTTGACTAAAGAAAACCGATTTTATTAAAAGAAAGGAAACCCTAATTTAATAATTATTTATTAAAAGAAAGAAAATTCAACAATTAAATACAAACATTTTAAATAATTAACACTCAATTCAAAAAAAAAATACAAATATTTCAACTAATTAACACCCAATTCAAAAAAAAAATACAAATATTTCAACTAATTACTACCCAATTCAACTAATTATCATCTAATTAGAAAAGAATTGACTAAGGAGAAACCGATTGTTGAATTGAGTATTAATAATTTTATTCCGCATGAAACCGATTTTTATTAATTATTACTTTTTTTATTAATTATTAATTATTAATTTTTTAATTTTTTTAATTATTAATTATTAATTATTTTTATTCCGTAATTCGGTTTGACTAAAGTCAAACCAATTTTGCCCAAATCTGTTTCGTACACGTGGCATAATTTACATTTCTTTCGGTCCACGTAGGCGCACAGTCATCAAATCGATTTGGGAAAAATCGGTTTCGTTGAAAATCAACCAAACCGATTTTTCCCAAATCGGTTTTACTCAAAAATGCCTAAAACCGATTTTGCACAAATCGATTTCATTAAAAACAGGGCAAAAATGAAATTTGAGTTTCAGACAGGGCAAAAGTGAGATTGAGTTACGAGAACAGGGCAAAAAAAAAAAACTCCAGCATCACGCATAGGGAGGCGATCCAAAATGCATTCAATGATATTAGTCGGAAGATCACTGATGCTGAAATTTGTAATCTTTATTTGCTTGCTACCCATGTCTGTTGCCCTACAGCTTCAACAAAATTTCACAAACAATTTGATGCAGACTGTGAAGAAGAGAAAGAAAAATTACCTCCTCGCTACTTAAAATCAACCAGCGATCCCGCAGTCGCAATTTCGTGCCCTAGCTTTTTCGAAGAAAGCCCAACAACTGTTAACCGATTCGGCCCAAACGTCGGCACTGTTATGGCTCTTCATTGATTTGGCTTTCCGAAGACGATCATGGACGCAACCTCCGCAGAAGAGATGATCGAGCTCGTAAAATAGGTACTTTCGTCTTATTATTCTTCATTTTTGCAGTTGTGGAAACTCAGTAGTCTCTCAACAGGTCGTGTAAGTCTTCGATTACTGTGATGAGGCAATTTGGGATTGGAATCATTTAGGGCTGATTTATGGGGCTGTGATCAATTTTGAACTCACTGCTGCTTGTAGTAATGTTTCTTTAAATGGATATATGAATACAACTTCATTCTTCTTAGTATCATGATGTCTGTGTGTAATCCCATTTTCAGGCTGTGTTGCAGACATTTTTTTTCCGAATAAAGACACAGAAAGCAAAAGCATCAGAGCAAAACATGAATGCCTTCTGCTTCTAAACCGCTGATAGTATGTGCTGACACCTTGCCCTTTTGTTTCTTTGTAGTTGCGGTCAGAACTTCTGTATGTGACTAAAGATAAGATGCGAAAGCTGAACTGAATTTGATTTCATGTCATTATGCTCAACTGTGGTAGTCATCATATTTCATGTTTGACGAAGTTGATGGACAATTGTTGTAGATTGGAGCGGCTTACGGATACACTATTATCTACATGTGTCTGTTGACTGTTCTTGTGATATTTGATACTCATGATCATGCAGGATAAGTTTAGCTATACTCGTTCGTTACGACTTTAGCTTTTTCTTTATGACTGTAGCTATTCATTTATCCATAACACAATGCCAAGACATAATATTTTGGGAATAACAAACATGCATCACTTTTACTTATTGTATTTCTTTCTTTTGCTAACACAAACTACTAAGACTGTCTTTAATCTGTGACGAGGCTTTTGTCTTCTTATACAATCTACATCACTGATAATATTTGCTAACACCTTCACCCTTTTTTTTTCTTTGTGGACACGGTCAGAACTTCTTGGAAGTGATTAAAGAAAAGATGCAAAATCTGAACTCGCCTTGATTTCAGGTCATTAAGCTCAAAGACTCAAAGTGGCAGTCATCATATATCATGTATTCTTTATTGAAATATGAAAGGCATCAGTCAGGTTTCAAAATCCATTGGCGACGCGTTTATGAAACGTGCAGAGTATAACACGGAGGCGATCAATGTTAGATTTCGTCTGCCTCCACCACATCGTATGCCCTATATGTCTGCCCAGCCGGATATCAATACCCATCAACTTCAGCCAGATGATTCTTTCATCATATTTGCATCAGATGGTCTCTGGGAGTTTCTCACTAACAAGGAAGCTGTTGAAATAGTCCACAAACATCCACATCCGGGAAGTGCCAATTAGAAGCTCATCAAAGCAGCCCTTAAAAGAGCAGCCAAAAATCATAATATTTCATACAAATGTCTCCGCAAATTTGGCTAGAGTGCCCGGCGCAATTTCCACGATGACATAACAGTTATCGTTCTGTTCCTCAACCATGACCCCCGGAGGCTCAGTGCAAGAAACTCCTGTTTCCGTCCGCAGTGCGTTGGATCACTAGTAGTACATTTCCTATAATTCCCTGTTAATAAAGTCCCTCACTTGAGATGGCATTTTGGCATATGAGCCCTTTTTTTCTGCAGAGGCACAAGTCAGCAGCTGACTACATTGTCATGTTCAATACTTTCTTATTTGTAATAGATAGTAGTTACTACTAAACATTTAAAATTCGAAAAAAAAGCGCAAATAAACTGGTTCGCGTTCGAGATTTACCTTCGGTGGAAGTTCTTTTCTTTGGATGCTATTTATCATTGTACATATTTTGAAGCCTTAGATTGAAACCATAAACAAAAAAATATGCGATGATGTGAACCTGATCTTATCGAGTTCAGAAAAGAATTTTCATAAAAATAGCCTTACAAGATTTCAAAGCTTGGCCCTCCATTGTACATCATTTAACTGCGAAAAACATCAACGTTTGTGGCCATGACTAGTTCCAAAGGAAACTACATGGACAAACAATTAATATGGCTCTTTTGTTGATGCAAGCTTGGGAGAATGTTTAATGAACATGATGATTTGCTTTTGAGTAAGGTGTTTAGGGTTATGTAGCACGGAAACGGAAATCGCGAAACGGAAACCGCAAGAAACCGCGAAACCACAAATCCAAAAATAAGAAAAAAAAGAAACCGCTGGAATATATATTAAATATATAAATAATTTTATGATTTTTTATAATAATCAAATTTTAGTTTAAAATAATTTAATTTACCATTTAAATTCATTTTTTCAAACTTTTCCAAAATAAAATGCAAAATTAGGTTTTTAGAGGTTTCCAGAGGTTTCTTGCCATGTCCTAGAAGTTTCCGATTCGTTGACCATTTCTAAAACGGTCAACTAAGGTTTTCGGAGGTTTCTTGAAGTTTTCGAAGGTTTCCAGGTTTCCGAAACCGATACTGCACCCATGTAGAGGTTTTCGTGCTACATAATTAAGGCCAAGGTACTTCAAAATTGGGAACTAGGCCTTCCGACGCTTGGAGGGGCATTTTTGAGGCTAATTAAGGATTACTTTAAAAACTGTGGAAGAAATGTTGATGAGATGGGTTAGGGGGCTTTTCTTGCAGGAAGGAAAGCCTATAATTTAATATGCAAAAATCGTGAAGGTGCTGCTAGTGTTTCTGGGGAATCATCAGATAAAAGGAAAGCTAGCGAAAGTTCTGGGGAATGGTTTGGAAAATGATGTTGCCAAATAAGGTAAAACTATTTATTTGGAGGTTTTTCTATAACGGATTTTACCTGACTCTCAAAATATTTGCTGTGGGGTTTGTGGATGGAAAAGGGAAAATGTAGTTTATGGTTGTAAACTACTTGAGGACATTTGTTGGTAGTATATAGGACTTGCAGGGGCTTGAAGAGACCAGTATGGTCAAAACTGCGTCGTATGGTATGGAAAGGTTTGCAACCTGTGTCATTTTGGAGAAGCGCGAAGCTGAGATTCAAGTTCGCTAGAAGACGTCGTCATTTCTCAGAGCGCGGATTTTTCTCTTTAGTGGAACGTCGTCGTTACGGCTGGGCGCAAGATTTTTTGCTTATGTTCAAAGCGCCGTCGTCTGGGAGTCAACGGAGTGCATGCCTAAGACTTTAAGGAAGCGACAACGTTTTGGTTGAGGCGGTAAGGAAAGCGACTGCATTTTGATGCGAGATCGAGTTGAATCGGATTAACGGATATATAAGCGAGTGAGACTCGTGGGTCGACTCACCATTCGTTTACCAGATTTGGGAATTAGGGTTCTTGAGGCTAATTCGCAATTTCGTGTTCGATTCGATCAAATTGTGATCCAATTATTTGAGCGTTGATTCTGTAACGAGTGTTCATCATTGTACTACCATCAAGTACATCAATAAAGAGCTCGCCCCTCTTCTCGACTAGAGTAGGAGTCACCTGGACTCCGAACAAGTATAAATTTGTTGTCTTCATTGTTTACGTTCAATTGTTGCAAGATTTGGCTGCGTAAATCTCTACAACTTTGTATCAGAGCCGCGAGGTTGCAGCGATGGTGTCAACGAAGGTGGAGCTCGAGCGATTCGATGGTAAGGGTGATTTTGCCCCGTGGAAGCAAATGATGAAGGAGATCTTGGTTCAGATGAAGGTGGCTAAGGCGCTGGTCGCGAATGGCATACCGGAGACTGTGTTCGCAACCGAGAGAGAAGAGATGCAGAAGATGGCATACTCTACCCTAATCTTGCATCTTGGAGATAAGGTTTTGAGGGAGGTCTCAAAGGAGAAGACAGCTGCTGGTGTATGGCTGAAGCTGGAATCCTTGTACATGACTGCAACTCTCTCCAACAGAATCTACTTAAAGGGTAAGCTTTTCGGTTTAAAAATGAACGGTAGTAAATCCATTGAAGAGAATCTTGATGATTTTGCAAAAATTGTGATTGATCTTGAGAATATTAATGAAAAGATAGAGGATGAAGATGAGGCTATAATGATCTTAAATGCTCTTCCTCCTTCTTATGCTACATTTGTGGATACCATGAAGTACTCTAGAGAAACTTTGTCCATGGAAGATGTGTTGGTTCCCTTAAAGCAGAAGCAATTGGAACAAAAGCCAAAGAGGGAAGTGCCTGATGGGTTAGTTGCTCATGGAGGATTTCAGAAAAGGAACTTTCAGAAGAAGTCTGGGTTTCAGAATCTCAAGGGAAGCAAGGCTCCAACTCTTCTCAACAGGCAGAACAAAAGAAGTTTAAGTGCTTCTTCTGCCATAAGACTGGACATTGGAGAAAGGATTGTCCTGAAAGGAAGAAGAATTTGATTGAGTCAAAAGGATCAAGAGAAGGGTGATGCTGCCAAGACTGAGGAAGCTTATGGGACTGCAGAAGCCTTGACTGTGACTTAGATTTGTCCTACCAGCAGATGGATCCTTGATAGTGGCTGCTCATATCATATGAAACCACACAAAGAGTGGCTCATGGAGTTTGTTGAAAAAGATCAAGGCACTGTGCATTTGGACAACAACAAGGCTTGTAAGATGGTGTGAATTGGCACCATTTGGATCAAGTTGGATGATGGAATTGAGTTCAAACTCTCAGGTGTGAGGTATGTGCCTAACTTGAAAAGGAATTTGATTTCTTTGGGCATGTTAGAAGTACATGGCCGTGTGATGAGTCGTATTTATACGATTCGTCGAATCAACTAATCCTATTTATTTAGACACTTTTATATGCGAACATTTACTTTTTTTAGTATGGTTTTACATTTCAGGTGTTTTGGAAGCTCTAGGAGGAAACGCGCATAAAAGATGGGTTTTCATGCTAAAAAAACATCACAATGGCAGATCAGACCTTCAGACGTTCAACGGAGCACTGGGAATAGACCGCTGATTAGAAAAATACGAGCCACCTGCCTGATGTTGCGTAGCTAACTCAATTCTCTACAACTCTCTAGTTCACACCAAGAGCATCCGAGGTCGTTTAGATGGTCAAATTAAGAGCCGAAGTCGGGACTCAGTGGGAACCGCGTCTACAGTAGACATTAGCATAATGCTAATGTCTGAAGAGGACGCGGTGCTAATGTCTGAAGCAGACACGGTCGCTACTATCAGCACGCATTTTGATGACATCAGCAAGCCCGATACTTGGAAATTGAGCCCAAAAACAGACTTAGAGATCCTATTTTTTGCTATAAATATAATCTTTGGGTTAGGCTTTCTAGAATCTTATAATCAATCATCCTAGATGGCTTTGGAGGAGAACACGAAGCTTTCGACGAAGAGAAGATTTTTCTACTTTCATTCCAAAAATATTTGTGTTCTTGTTATGACTATGAGTAGCTAAATTCCTGTTGCAGTTTAGGGTTTCGTACATTGTGAACATGTTTTGAGATTTTTGTTCTTAATGCAATTTTATATTTTACTGGTTCTTGTGCTCATTCTTATGAATTAAATTGTTAGACTAAGTGGAAGCTTTGTCGCAAAGCTTAGTCGAACAACTAATTCTTACCGTTAATATCTACTGGATACTTTGTCGTAAAGGTAGATAGTAACACCTAAGCTAAATAATACCTTTGTCGGATTGTTTAGTTTGGGAAAGAACTAGAAGTCTAACACCTTTGTCGGGTTAGATTGTGGCGTATCATCTTTGTCGGGATACATGGGTTGTTACCTTTGTTGGAACAACCATACTTTAAAATATAAGATTGATCATCAGATATCTATGATAAACGTGTCACAATAGAAACCCTAAGTTGAATACTCTATCAGATTCGAATCTTTTCGTTATTTTTCTCTTGCACTCATAAATACTCACAACCCCCCCTTTTCTTATTTGTTTTCAGTTACAGCTTCAACAACACCAGCTCCCTTGGGTTTGACCCTGCTTGCCGCTACACTAGCTCATTACAGGAGAATTATAAATATTAAATTTGATGCGTCAGGCGACGCGCGTCAAATTTTGGTGTCATTGCCGGGAGCTGTGCTTCGGTGAAGTTATTTCTTTTTATTTATTTTCAGTACTTTTTTATTTTTTTGTGATTCACTATGTCTTCCTATTATAGTGGACCAATTTGTGACGACGAAGACGATGAGGAGGATGCTGGCAGCGAGGTTCAGTGTTGGATGATTCGGCGTCTCCCCAATTTTGGAGGTGCCATTGGAGAAGACCCTGTGACACATGTAAAAACGTTCCACTCTGTGTGCTGCCGCATAAAGCCTAAAGAAGTGTCATTGGAGAGGTTTAAGTTAAAAATATTTTTATTTTATTTAACTGACTCCGTAAGATCTTGGTATTACTCATCATCTGCAAGTTGTGAAAGTACTTGGTCGGATATACGAGCCCGATTTCTAAAGAAGTTTTCTCCACCATCCTTTCGATTTGAAATTTGCAAGAAAATTTCTACCATTGAGCAATTCCAGGGCGAAACATTATATGAGTACTATTTGCGCTTCGATGACCTTGAGGGAAGCTGTGCACACCATGGATTAACAGATTTATTTATTCTTGAGAGCTTTCTTGATGGGATGCTTCCACTAGAGCGTTCTATGCTTGATGCTGCAGCAGGAGGTTTGGTAATGGATTTACACATTTATGATATTTGGGACCTGATAGATGATATAGCAGAGAGATCGAGACGGGGTCAGATGCACAAAATGGATGATAAGGCATCGACAGTAGAAGGTGATTCAGTGCAAATCGTGCCCGACATCACATGCAACACCTCCATCACGACCTTACCCGCAACAGAGACTCAAGCTTCAGATGAAGAGGATAATTCCACCACTACCAGAGAGCTGCACACAGAGAAAGAAACAATCATTCTCACGGTAATCTATGAACCACCTCAAATTTTACAAAATTTTGATATACCTCTTCCACTTCTTGTGCAGGATACCATCAGCCAAGATGATCATAAAGAGCCAGAAGAAGAAGAAGTAGGAGAAGAAGAAGAAGAGAATGAATTCAGCCGAATAGTGCCAGCCACATACGAGGAGGAAATATGTTATAGAGAAGAAAACTCCACTCCTTACCTTTGCACAGGCTTGATTACTAAAATTCTGAGGTAAGCATTGAATTTAATATGGAATTACATGTGACTCATATGCCTCTTGTGTTGTACTTGCAGGATGGTGAACCTAAAAAATTACAAGAAAAGACGTTTAGTTCACTTTACAATGTGGCTGCTAGTATCCCATTGTGCAGGACTAGAAACAGGATCACCAACTACAAACTATCATTCAAAAACACATTCGTGAGTTGGAAGCATCATAAGGAGAAAAAACAAACTAGGTCTTGCAAGCATGTCTCTACAGTAGTTTCATTCGACCTACCGAGACATGACACATGTGGATGGAAACCAGGATGGACAGACATGAGAGCACCACTCGATGAGGGCTATGAGCAGCACAAAGGAGTAGAGAAGTTTGACCTCACACGACCATGAGATCCGAACTTGTGATCCCTAACGAGGTATCGTCGAGCCAACGACGTAAAACAAAGGTGCTTGCAGGGAGGCAGTCTCGCAAATTTTTGAGCTTTTCATTTTTATTATTATTTCATTTTATGTTTGTTTGAGTCTTGAGTCATGTTTTTTACATTGTCTTTTGGGAAAATAGATGTTTTTCATGCATGAAACATGTGCACCTCAGTGGGTACCGCGCCAGGAATGAACATTAGCTGGCCGTGCCTCGCCTCGACATTAGTTAACGTCTCCAGTAAACACGACACGTGAAGTCTGAAGAGGACGCGGTTGACCATTGACCAGCGTTGACCGACTCGTTTGACCAGAGTTCTTACCAACACGCGACGATACGAGGGGAGTGCCTGTTCACTTTTATTCTCTATTTGTGTTTCCCTATGTTTGTGTATCTTCCATTGTTTGTGTCTTTGAATTTAAGTCGTACCGTGAGGACACGACTTAGTTCAAAAGTGTGGGGTGGGAGAGTCAGTCAGTCAGTTATGTCAGCACGTTTATTTTTTCTTGCATATGTACTGTGTCAGCACGTTTCCCTTAAAAAAAAAAATTGAAGTATGAAATTTCTCTCTATTTCCTGGATATGCAGTATTGAATTTTGATGATGTGAAATAGATGATGCTGATTAGATGTGTTCCTCTCGCGAAATTTGAATTGTGCTCTTACCTGTGAATTTAACCCACTACGTGTCCTTTTGAGTTGAGATAAACATGGATGTGGAGTTGATAGAAATGTCCTAGAGAGACTTGACGAGCATTCAAAGGACCAAATTTCGAGTTATATGGTTATGTAGATTTCGTGGAGGCTAGCACTTCGAGACGATATGGTTCAAAGTTTGCTCCTCCGCTGCAGCGGTTATGTAGGTAGGCGGGACGGGAAAATAGATCGTCCTATCTCTAGTCTGAAGTAACCGGGGAGAGGTGAGTGACCCTCATCTTGACTCGCGTCAAAAAGGTCGAGGATGGTATTTCCATATGCTTGCAGGCGATGATTGGACCACCTTCAAAAAGAAAAAAGAAAAGGACAAGCAATTCACAATAAAAGAGCAAAGCTCAAGAAAAAAATCAGTCACGTTGTGAAGTTTTATACACGGAAAAAAAGTGAAGTACATCATTCATACATCAAGAGCCAAAGGCCAAAGAGAGTGATGAGTCGTATTTATACGACTCGTCGAATCAACTAATCCCGTTTATTTCGACACTTTTATAAGCGAACATTTACTTTTTAGTATGGTTTTGCATTTCAGGTGTTTCAGAAGCTCTAGAAGGAAACGCGCATAAAAGATGGCTTTTCATGCCAAAAACATCACAGTTCAGATTAGAACTTTGGACCTTCGACGGAGCGATGGGAATGAACCGCAGATCAGAAAAATACGAGTCATACGCCGTTGCGAAGCTAACTCAATTCCCTACAACTCTCTAGTTCACACCGAGAGCATCCGAGGTCGTTTAGATGGTCAAATCCAGAGCCGAAGTCGGGATACAGTGAAGATCGCGTTTTGCCTTAACGTTAGCAGCAACGCTAATGCTAAAGGAAAAAGCGCCGATAATGCTAAAGGAAAACGCGGTCGCTGATGTCAGCAACGCGTTTGATGACGTCAGCAAGTCCGAAACTTGGAAATTGAGCCCAAAAACAGACTTGGAAACCCTGTGTTTTTCTATAAATAAGATCTTTGGGTTAGGGTTTCCAGGATCTCATAATCTCAACACATACGAAGTCTGCACAGCTCTGGAGAAGACGAAGAACGCGAAGCTTTCGGCGACACAGAGAATTTCTACTTCCTTTTCATCAAAAATATTTGTGTTTATTTCAATGACAATGAGTAGCTAAATTTCTCTTTCGGTTTAGGGTTTCGTACGTTGTGAACACGTTTTGAGATTTTCGTTCTTAATGCTATTTTATATTTCACTAGTTCTTGTGCTCATTCTTACGAATTAAATTGCTAGACTAAGTGGAAGCTTTGTCGCAAAGCTTAGTTGAACAATTAATTCTTACCATTAATATTTACTGGATACTTTGTCGTAAAGGTAGATAGTAACACCTAGGTTAAATAATACCTTTGTCGGATTGTTTAATTTAGGAAAGAACTAGAAGTCTAACACCTTTGTCGGGTTAGATTGTGGCGTATCACCTTTGTCGGGATACTTAGGTTGTTACTTTTGTCGGGACAACCACACTATGAAGTATTGAATTGATCATTAGTATATCGATGATAAACGTGTCACAATAGAAACCCTAGACTGAATTTTCTCCCTGATTGAAATCCTCATTATTCGTTTCTCTCGTGTTTTCTTACACTTGCTTACAAAAAACCCCCAATTAATTTGTTTACAGGACAACTGAACCACACCAGCTCTCTAGGGTTTGACCCCTACTTGCCGCTCTACTAGTTTCTTGCAGGGAAAATTATAAATATAAATTTGAGACGTCAGACGACGCGTGTCAAATTTTGGCGCCGTTGCCGGGGAGCTGCGCTTCGGTGAAGTTGTTCTTTTTCTTTTTTATTTTTATTTTTCTGTTTTTTTAATTTGGTTTTGCTTTATGGTTCACCATGTCTTCTTATTATAGTAGAGAGGCTTGGAACTATGAGGAGTTTTCCCCACCATCCTTCCAACTTGAAGTCCGCGAGAAGATCATCAACCTCAAGCAATCCCGGGACGAAACATTGGACGAGTACTTGTCGTACTTCGATTCCATTGTGACGAGCTGCCCGCACCATGGATTCACAAACCTCTATCTTTTTCAAAGGTTTCTCGGTGGAATGATGCCACATGAGTGGAATTGGCTTAATGATGCGGCGGGAGGCTCGGTGAATAACTTAGACATGGACGATCTTTGGCACTTGATAGATGATTTGGCCGAGAGGTCAAGACCAAGACAAGATCAGGCCGAGCTGCTAGAGGACGATGTGGCAGCTAGCCTCCAACAGTTGGCTGACACGATGCAACAAAACCAGGCCAAAGCCGAGGAATCATGGGCAATAGTGGACGCGGCGCTAAAGGAGTCTGCATATTGGGTGAATAAGATGCTCGCGGTTGGTAGGCACATAGAGGCAGAAAATAGCGAAATAGAGGCCGACTCAGAGCAGATCGCGGATGAAGAGCATTTTAATACCGTCCCCGGTCAGATAAAATGCCCATCACCCGTGAATATTAACTACGAAGAGCCCGTGGTGGAAAAGATTTCCGCGGACGCAGAACAAGTTAACGGCGCGACTCATGAAGAGGTTAAGGGTCCGCGGATGGAACACTTAAAATGTGCACCGTCAGCGATCCCGTCTGTCGAAAGTACTGAAGCTGACATTTTTCCTTCGTTTTCTATGCAGGTGATAGCTCCGGATGACCATATGATCGACAAGGACGGGCTAGGAAGCATGTTGGAAGCGAGGCATGAGCGAAACGACCCAATGATGGAGCGCCCGGTTGCAACGAGTCAACAAGCACCGCCTGAAAAGTGTAAGGACCCATGTGCCTTCATAGTCACCCGTGATGTTGACTCTTATATTTTGCAGATGGGAGATGCTAGAGATGACGTTCCTCCAGCCCCTATTTTGGGACAATCACTCCTCTTTGCTGCAAAGACCAAGGTCGACGAGGGAACATGCTTGATGCCACTGGCATTTGCTGGCAAAAGACCAAACTTTTATAGTTACGAGGATGCCGACCGTCCATACATGAGGAAGCGATCGAGGAATGGCACCTTTGGATGGAAACCAGGTTGGAGTGACACGAGAGCACCACTCGTTGAGGGCTATGAGCATCACAGAGGGGTAGAGAAATTTGACCTCACACGTCCATGGGATCCTAACTTGTGATCCCTAAAGAGGTAACGTCGAGCCAACGACGTAAAACAAAGGCGCTCGCAGGGAGGCAGCCCGGCAAATTTTTTTAATTTTTTAATTTTTTCTTTTATTTCATTTTTCCGTTTGTTTGGGTTTTATTCGTGGTGTCACATTGTATTTGGAAAAGGAGAGCGTTTTTATGCAGGAAACAGATGCAGCTCAGAGCAGGTCGCGGACCACGTGCATATTATCCTCCGCGGATGCAGTTCAGTTTAAGTGTTGACCGCGGTGTTAAAATGAACGTGATCCGCCGTTGACCGTTGACCAGCGTTGACTGACTCATTGACCAGAATTCTCATCTTCACACGACAAAACAAGGGGAGTACCTGTTCACTTTAATCTCTTCCTTTTCCTATATGTTTGTGTGTCTTGCATGGTTGTGTCTTTGAATTTAAGTCGTACTGTGAGGACACGGCTTTATTCAAAAGTGTGGGGTGGGAGAGTCAGTCTGTTGTGTCAGCACGTTTATTTTTTGCACCTGCATAGTGTCTGCACGTTTCCCTTTTTTTTAAAAAAATTGGAAAGTATGAAATCTCTCTTCTGTTCTTGAATATGCAGTATTGAATGAGTATGTGAAATTTATGATCCCGACTACATGTATTTCTCTCGTGAAATCTGAATTGTGCTTTTACTTGTGAATTTAACCCATTACGTCTCCTTTGAGCTGAGATAAACAGGGATGTGGAGTTGATAGAAATGTCCTAGAGAGACTTGACGAAGCATTCAAAGGACCGAATTTTGAGTTATATGGTTATGTGGATTTCGTGGAGGCTAGCACTTCGAGGCAACATGGTTAAGAGTCTGCTCCGCCACTGCGGTACTTATGCGGTTTGGTGGGACGGGAAAACAACACACCGTCCAATCTCTAGTTCAAGTAGCCGGGAAAATAGACGAGCGACCCTCGGCTTGACTCGCGTTGAAAGGACGAGGATGAGTGAGAGCGAGAAGATGTCTAGTCCAAGTAGCCGGGAAAATAGACGAGCGACCCTCGGCTTGACTCGCGTTGAAAGGAAGAGGAATCACGGACGAGCAGTTCACAATCAGTATCAAAAAAAAAATCAATCAATTGTGAAGTTCTACACGCAACAAAAGTGAAGTACAGCACTGTTACATCAAAAGCCAAGTCACTACAAAGCTGTCCGAAAAGAACTCAAACACCTTGAAGCTCGAATCAATCACGTGCAAGAAAAAGCAATGAAGTATAACCATATAGCTAGAATTCGGGACAGAGAGTGCAGATCATGGGTCTAAAGAGGACTATCTCCCACTCATCCGAATTGATTTGGATTTCAGCTCTGAGGTAACACGTATCAAGTTAATTCCATGTTAAGCATGATGATTTTAGTAGCGATTGAGTTATGCATAGAAAAGCGAGTCTAGACTAGCAATTCATATTCATGTGCATTATCTAGGACGTCGAAGAAATTGTGGTGTTACATTTATTTTCCTTCTATGACTTAGTTCTTGTTTGGGACGAACAAGTTTAAGTGTGGGGTGGTTTGATGAGTCGTATTTATACGACTCGTCGAATCAACTAATCCCGTTTATTTCGACACTTTTATAAGCGAACATTTACTTTTTAGTATGGTTTTGCATTTCAGGTGTTTCAGAAGCTCTAGAAGGAAACGCGCATAAAAGATGGCTTTTCATGCCAAAAACATCACAGTTCAGATTAGACCTTTGGACCTTCGACGGAGCGCTGGGAATGAACCGCAGATCAGAAAAATACGAGTCATACGCCGTTGCGAAGCTAACTCAATTCCCTACAACTCTCTAGTTCACACCGAGAGCATCCGAGGTCGTTTAGATGGTCAAATCAAGAGCCGAAGTCGGGATACAGTGAAGATCGCGTTTTGCCTTAACGTTAGCAGCAACGCTAATGCTAAAGGAAAAAGCGCCGATAATGCTAAAGGAAAACGCGGTCACTGATGTTAGCAACGTGTTTGATGACGTCAGTAAGTCCGAAACTTGGAAATTGAGCCCAAAAACAGACTTGGAAACCCTGTGTTTTTCTATAAATAAGATCTTTGGGTTAGGGTTTCCAGGATCTCATAATCTCAACACATACGAAGTCTGCACAGCTCTGGAGAAGACGAAGAACGCGAAGCTTTCGGCGACACAGAGAATTTCTACTTCCTTTTCATCAAAAATATTTGTGTTTATTGCAATGACAATGAGTAGCTAAATTTCTCTTTCGGTTTAGGGTTTCGTACGTTGTGAACACGTTTTTAGATTTTTGTTCTTAATGCTATTTTATATTTCACTAGTTCTTGTGCTCATTCTTACGAATTAAATTGCTAGACTAAGTGGAAGCTTTGTCGCAAAGCTTAGTTGAACAATTAATTCTTACCGTTAATATTTACTGGATACTTTGTCGTAAAGGTAGATAGTAACACCTAGGTTAAATAATACCTTTGTCGGATTGTTTAATTTAGGAAAGAACTAGAAGTCTAACACCTTTGTCGGGTTAGATTGTGGCGTATCACCTTTGTCGGGATACTTAGGTTGTTACTTTTGTCGGGACAACCACACTTTGAAGTATAGAATTGATCATTAGTATATCGATGATAAACGTGTCACAATAGAAACCCTAGACTGAATTTTCTCGCTGATTGAAATCCTCATTATTCGTTTCTCTCGTGTTTTCTTACACTTGCTTACAAAAAAACCCCCAATTAATTTGTTTACAGGACAACTGAACCACACCAGCTCTCTAGGGTTCGACCCCTACTTGCCGCTCTACTAGTTGCTTGCAGGGAAAATTATAAATATAAATTTGAGACGTCAGACGACGCGTGTCAGAGAGTCACTACAAAAGCTTTCCAACAAAAGAAGAAATAAAACTCAAAAACCTTGAAATTTGAATGAATCACGTGCAAAAAAAGCAATGAAGTGTAACCATATAGCTAGAGTTCGGAACAACGAATGCAGATCATGGGTCTAAAAAGGACTTTTTCACATTCATCCGAATTGGTTTGAATTTCAGCTCAAAGGTAACATGTATCAAGTTAATTCAATGTTGAGCATGATGATTTTAGTAGCGATTGAGTTATGCGTAGAAAAGCGAGTCTAGACTAGCAACTCACATTCATGTAGCATCTATCTAGGACATCGAAGAAATTGTGGTGCTATTCTTGTTTTCCTTCTATGACTTAGTTCTTGTTCAGGACGAACAAGTTTAAGTGTGGGGTGGTTTGATGAGTTGTATTTATACGATTTGTCGAATCAAGTAATCCTATTTATTTTGACACTTTTATATGCGAACATTTACTTTTTAGTATGGTTTTGCATTTCAGGTGTTTCGGAAGCTCTATGAGGAAACATGCATAAAAGATGTTTTTTCATGCAAAAAAATATAACAATGGCAGATCAGACCTTCAGACGTTCAATGGAGCGCTGGGAATGGACCGCTGATCAGAAAAATACGAGCTACCTGCCGTTGCGTAGCTAACTCAGTTTTCTACAACTCTCTGGTTCGGACCAAGAGCATCCGAGGTCCTTTAGATGGTCAAATTAAGAGCTGAAGTTGGGACTCAGTGGGAACCGCGTCTACATTAGACATTAGCGTAACACTAATGTCTGAAGAGGACGCGGCTCTAATGTCTAAAGCAGACGCGGTCGCTACTGTCAGCACACATTTTGATGATGTCAGCAAGCCCGAAACTTGGAAATTGAGCCCAAAAATAGACTTGGAAATCCTATTTTTTTCTATAAATTAGATCTTTGGGTTAGGGTTTCTAGAATCTTATTATCAATCATCCTAGACGGTTTTGGAGGAGAACGCGAAGCTTTCGACAAAGAGAAGATTTTTCTACTTTCATTCCAAAAATATTTGTGTTCTTGTTCTGACTATGAGTAGCTAAATTCCTGTTTCAGTTTAGGGTTTCGTACATTGTGAACACGTTTTGAGATTTTTGTTCTTAATGCAATTTTATATTTTACTGGTTCTTGTGCTCATTCTTATGAATTAAATTGTTAGACTAAGTGGAAGCTTTGTCGCAAAGCTTAGTCGAACAACTAATTCTCACCGTTAATATCTACTGGATACTTTGTTGTAAAGGTAGATAGTAACACCTAAGCTAAATAATACCTTTGTCGGATTGTTTAGTTTAGGAAAGAACTAGAAGTCTAACAGCTTTATCGGATTAGATTGTGGTGTATCACCTTTGTCGGGATACTTGGGTTGTTACCTTTGTTGGAACAACCACACTTTAAAATATAAGATTGATCATCAAATATCTATGATAAACGTGTCACAATAGAAACCTAAGCTGAATACTCTATCAGATTCGAATCTTTTCGTTATTTTTCACTTGCACTCATAAATACTCACAACCCCCCTTTTTCTTATTTGTTTTCAGTTACAGCTTTAACAACACCAGCTCCCTTGAGTTCGACCCTGCTTGCCGCTACATTAGCTCATTGCAAGAGAATTATAAATATTAATTTGACGTGTCAGACGATGCGCGTCACTGTATCTTTAAGGCTGAAAATGGTTTAATAGAAGTCTTTAAGGGGAATGTGCAGAAATTAAAGGGAAAGAGACAAAATGGGATTTATGTGCTAGAGGGTAACACTATGATGATTAGTAATGTGAACTATAGTGAGTCTGAGAAAGATAGAACAGTTTTGTGGCACTTAAGACACTTAGGTCAATTAGGCCTATACAAATTGCATGGTCAAGGTTTCTTTGGTAAGGATCATGTAAGCAAAATTGAGTTTTGTGAAAACTGTGTTTTAGTAAGTCCACAAAGTTAAGTTTTCGAAAAGGTAAGCATGTTGCTAAGGCAAAACTTGACTATATTCACTCTGATCTTTGGGGACCAATTAGAGTTCAATCCCATGGTGGTACAAGATATTTTATGTCTCTTATTGATGATTTTACCAGAAGATCTTGGGTATATTTTTTAGCACAGAAATCTAAAGACTTTCAAGAACTGGAAGATGATGGTTGAGAACCTATCTAGACAGAAGGTGAAGTATCTGAGGACTGATAATGGACTGGAATATCTGAACAGTGCTTTTCTGGAATTCTGTAAAGAGAATGGCATTGTAAAACATCACACATCACCAGGTAATCCACAACAAAATGGATTAGCTGAGAGGTTCAACAGAACTATCTTGGAGAGGGTAAGATGTATGCTGATCCAATCAGGTTTGCCAAAAACTTTTTGGGCTGAAAAGCTGCCCATACTGCATGTTACTTGATAAATAGAAGTCCTTCATCTGTTTTGAGCTTTAAAACTCCTATGCAAGTGTGGACTGGTCATTTAGATGAGTATGATTAGCTTAGGATTTTTGGTTGTGCTGCTTATGCAATAGTGAAGCAGAGTAAACTAGAACCTAGAGCTTTAAAATGTGTGTTTATATGATATTCTGATGGAACTAAAGCATATAAACTGTGGTGTTTAGAAGATGGTCATAAAAGGGTTATTATCATTAAAGATGTAAGGTTTGATGAGTCTACTTTACCCTTCAAGAAAAATGCTAAACAGGTGGAGTTAAATCTTGAAAAAGATGATACTGATTTTGTGCCTAGGACTGATGGTGTAGAACCTGAGGTGGAGCTTGAACATAATAACATTCATGCGAGTTTTTTTGCCCTGTTTTTGAAACTCAATCTCACTTTTGCCCTGCCTGAAACTCAAATCTCAGTTTTGCCCTGTTTTTAAAGAAACCGGTTTCACCCAAATCGGTTTGGTTGATTTTCAACGAAACCGGTTTGCCCCAAACCGGTTTCATGATTGTGCACCCGCGTGGCATTATTTGGTCCAACGTGGACTCAAAGAAATGAACTTCTGGATAGGTGTCAAACGGTTTCACTTAATTGAAACCGGTTTTGCGCAAACCGGTTTCCTACGCAGGCAAGTTGAGTGGAAGGCATCCATCATGCAGGAGCTGAAGGTAGAGAGAAAAATCAACCGAAGAAGAAGAAGAAAGAGAGCAAGAAGGAAATGATGGCTCGGAGACAATACGAGACATCATCATCATCACAACAAGCAGCAGCGTCACCTTCCTCCACTGGCTACCTTCACCATCTTCTCCGACCAGTAGATCTTGATCTGCAACGACCAAACAACTCCTCTTTCTTCCCTTGGCTCCAGCAGCAGCAGCCCTCCTCTGGGTCTGATGATGATGGCTCTCCAAACAAGGATTCTTTCTCAGCTGGGACGACATCCACCATCAGTTCAGGAGGAGGTAGTGGATGCACTGGCCGCCGTCCCCGAGGTCATCCAGCTGGATCCAAGAACAAGCCCAAGCCTCCAGTCATCATCACGCGCGACAGCCCCAATGCACAGCATGCAAGATGCCCTGTTTTGCGTAGGAAACCGATTTGCGCCAAACCAGTTTCAATTAAGTGAAACCGGTTTACACCAAACCTGTTTGACACCTGCCCAGAATTTCATTTCTTTGAGTCCACGTAGACCAAATAATGACACACAGGTGCACAGTCAGTAAAACCGGTTTGGGGCTAATTGGTTTCGTTGAAAATCAACCAAATCGGTTTCACTCAAAAATGACTGAAACCAATTTGGGCAAAACTGGTTTCTTTAAAAACAGGGCAAAACTGAGATTTGAGTTTCAGGCAGGGCAAAAATGAGATTGAGTTTCAAAAACAGGGCAGAAAAAAAAATCCATTCATGCTGTAATAACTGAGTCTCAGGGTAATGATGATGAAATAAATGATAATAATGATCATAGTGATGATAATGAGTATTGGTGACAACACGTCGTTGTGCGCTGCAAAATTTACATTTATAGTGTCCACTACTGTTGGCTCACTATTGGATTAGTAAGCGGTAAGTAGGGGTCGAACCCAAGAGAGTCAGTGTGGAATAGTTGTTCTTGAAAAGAGAAAAGAAAATGAACTTAAAAACAGATTGGGTTTTTGTTGGTTTTTTTTATACAAAAAGTAAATGACAGAAAGTAAATGACTGAATTTAAAGTGCTGAAAGTAAAGACTGAAAGTAAAGTGCGAAAAGTAAAGTGCTGAAATTTAAATGACAGAAAAGTAAAGACTGAAATGTAAGGTGCTAAAAAGTAAAGTGCAGAAAGTAAATGACAGATAAGTAAGGACGAAAGATATTCAGTCTAGGGTCTCTACTTGTGAGACAACCATCATAGACGTCAAATGATCTTACTTGTGTTTGGGTTTATTCCTTTTCAAGACTTAAACCCTAAATTAAGGCTATTTCTAGCACTTACACCACAATCTACTCCAAAATCAAGACATAGACTTCTAGTTCTAAGTGCAGCCACTTGATCTCTCATTTCTGATCAACCAAGCGACTTAAGGAAGATCAAACTACTCGGCTAAGTTTTGCCCTTTCGATGCATCCACTTAGCCTTGTTGTCTAATCAAGATTGAACCACTCAGCTAAGCTTTGCCCTTTCGATGCATCCACTTAGCCTTGTTGTTCAACCGAATAATGGCACCGAACTAGTTGACACACAAAATAGCATTAAGTTCTAGTCTCAAGATGCATACACAAGTATGAACACCCTTTGACCGAATATGCTTTAGCTACTTGTATTCATGTCAAGGAATACAAGCACCATACTTACAAAAGTAAAGGAGAACAAGAAAAAGTAAAGACAAGTAACCGAGAGCTTTTTGTAACCGAGAACAACAAGAAAAGTAAAGGGAAAGCCGTGGCTTTGACAACAAAGTAAAGGAAAGCTTTAGCTACTTGTATTCATGTCAAGGAATACAAGTAGCCGTGGCTTTGAACAAGGAAATGAAAGGAAAGCTTTTAGCTACTTGTATTCCTGTCAACGAATACAAGTAGCCGTGGCTTTTGTAAGTAAAGGGAGAGGAGCTCCAAATCAAGACAAGTAAAGTAAAGAGTGCTTGCTGGAAAGTAAGAGCTTTGGAGCTCAAGAAAAAGTGCAAGAAAGTAAAGGTTTTCAAGAACAAAGTAGAGAGCAAATTGTGTTTGTATTGAAAATGAAGAGAAGAGAGTTAAGCTCTCTTCTCGCTAAGGACTTGGGACTTCCAAGCACTAGGAAACTTGATTCTAAGGGCATGCCCTTCTATTTATAGACAAGGAAGACTTGGGGGCTAAGGATATGCATTGGCTTGAAGAAATATCCCAAAAGCACTTCTTTTGGATTGGTTTAGCCAAAAGCCATCCACATGCCTTGCACTTGCACTCCCAACCGACTTGAGCTTGGCTTCATCCAAAGGGCAACTAACTTGGACTAGATGAGGCCAAACGGATTCCAAAATCAAACCGAAATGAATAGTAGAAACCAACCGGAATATAGGGTTCGGTTTCATGGTTGGTTCTTTGGCCGGAACTTGGTTGGACCCTGGTTGTACTTGGCCTGAGCTTGATCGGAGGTTGTCCGGAGTTGGCCAGAATCTTGGCCGGTGGTCCTTGGCTTTTGGACCACGGATTCTGAACGAAAATGTGATTATAAACCGATCTCAAGAAGGGTGCTAAGCCAGATTCTGCCCGGAGCATGGTCAGAATCCCAAAACGGTCGGAATTGCCCTAGTTTGGCCTTGACCGGGCTTGAGTTCTTGGCAATGCGTTCTCAACCTTTGGGCGGCGGTTCTAGCATTAGAAAGCCATTTGAAGTTGAATGCTTGAGCTAGATTCGCCGGAACGCAACCGGAGCTTGGTCGTGCCCTAGAATGGCCTAGAACTCGGTTCTTTGGCCTCGGACGGACCCAGAAATTGGACCTTGCGTTCTTGCTCTTTGGATCATGGTTCTGGCATGTTGAAGTGAATACAAACCGGTCCCAAGAAGGTCTGCTTGGGCACTGGCCGGTCGGGCTCGGACGCGGCCTGGGCGATGCCTGGTTTCTCGGACGTGGACCTCGGCACTCCCGGAAGCGGGCCTTGACGATGCCTGGGCACGGCCTTGTTTTCTCGACCCTTGGCTCTCGGACGCGTCTGGCTTTTCTCGGACGCGACTGACTTTTTCTCGGTCCTTGGTTGGGCCAGAATTGACTTGGCATGCTTTTTGGCACAAATCTCCCATTTTAAGTGTGATTCCTCTTTAGACTCCAAAATTGCCTGTATACACAAAACGACATTAACAAGCATATGTTCGTATCACCAAATGTCGTTTTTGGTGGGTTTAGTGTACTCGATGAGTCGTATAAATACGCCCCATCAATTGGCTTACAAGGGATAGGCCTAGAAGAAACCATAGAGCTCCTGTTATGTATGGTTTTGAAGATATGGCCAATTATGTTTGTAATGTTGCTGAAAATATTTCTAATCATGAACCTGAGAATGTACAAGATGTAGTGAATGGAATTGAAGGAAAGCAGTGGCTTAAAGCAATGCTTGATGAGATGGAGTCCTTGAAGAAGAACAAAACTTGGTAAATTGAGGAAAGGCTTGCTAAAACAAGACTTGTGGGAAGCAAGTGGATTTTCACAAGGAAGGAGAGTATACCAGGAGTAGAACCTCCTAGATTGAAGGCAAGGTTAGTTTCAACAGGTTTCACACAAAAAGAAGGTATTGACTTTAATGAAATATTTTCTCCTGTTGTGAAACATAGGTCTATTAGAATCATGTTGTCTCTAGTGGCTTATTTTGATTATGAACTAGAACAACTTGATGTTAAAACTGCATTCTTGCATGGTAATCTTGATGAGACTATCTACGTGAGACAGTGATGGACCATAATTATACGAATCAAAAACACAGTAAAACCCACCAAATTAGACTGTTGGTCTATTTAACTTCTGCTTGTTAGTCCCGATTTATTTCTACAGGGTATTTTGGCGCTTAGAGAGAAAACACGCTAAGGAGAGGATTTTACGCTGAAAAGATATTACGAGCCAGTCCAAGGTCACGATCAGACGCTGAATGAAGAATCTCAAGATCCTGACGTAGGAATTACTCAAATCAAATCCAACCGAGGAACAATCAAAGTCAGACGGAGCGAAATTAGACTGATAGTTTTGTGAAAAGACTGCACAAAACTGTCAAAACACACCCATGGACCAAGGTGACCGGCCACCTTGCTTGGAGGTGGCCAAGGGAGGAAGCCTCCCCCCATGTTGACCGGCCACCGGCGGCTCCTCCACCCAAGGCAACCAGCGGCTTTTCACACCCCCCATGTGTCACCTCCTCCTTCCTCCTCCCTTCTCCTCCCTTGGATCAAAAACACATGCCACCCATCTCCACCACCCATATCCTCCCCTTGTGGCTATAAAAGGAGGCTTCTCCTCCTCATTTCAATCATCCAAAAAATCATAAAACACTTCTCTCTCTAAGTTTGTTACTTTGTAAGTTTGGTTTATGAAATAATACTCTTGTTGGTTCTTGAGTATTATAACGGTTTGAAATTATAATACTCCTGTCGGTTCTTGAGTATTATAATACTGTAGAGAATACTCCTGTTGGTTCTTGAGTATTCAGTAGGAATTAGGAATACTCCTGTTGGTTCTTGAGTATTCCATCCCTTCTCTCTTACTGTTTTCAAAAACCCCCGAGTATTTAGTTATGATGTCCTTTTCCATGGATATTCGTAGCTAAACTCTTTATTCGGTTAAAGGGGTGTTCTTGTATTATAAAATGTTTTAAATTCTTTTAGTTTCTTTTCTCTGTATTCAAAACTTGTTCTATGTGCCATATATTAGATCAGAACTTCCAAGGTTGAGTGGATGCTTGAAATGGCAAAGCTCTTCCGTGGAAGTTCGCAAACATACTCGGGTAAGTGGATGCTTGAAATGGCAAAGCTTATCTGAGGAGTTTGATCTCTCTCAAACACCATTTTGGGTAAATCGGAAAAGACAACCCAAAATGGATGCACATAGGCTAGTATACCTTGAAATGGGGTGCTAGTCTAAGTAGAACAAGGGCTTTACGTTTTTTGCAAAAGATTAGACATTGTTGCAAGTCGAGTGCTTGAAATGGCCTTGATTCACTTTCGAACACTTTTGCAAAAGACTAGACAGTGTGGCAAATCGAGCGCCAGAAAAGGCCTTGATACACGTTTGAATACTTAGAAGGGTTACTAAAACAATAAACAGGCTATGATACAAGGCCCCTGAAACCGAATGTTTTCCTTGAATTACAAAACCCCCTGTATTTACTTTTACGAATCGCTCAATCAACTGCAACCATCAACCGCTCATCTACCGGAGGACTTGACCATCACGCATCACCCGCTGTAAGTCTTCTTTGTATTTTCAGTATTTACTTTTCCTGTCATTTACTTTTCCGCAAAAAAACCAAAAAAAAAAGGTTACTAAATTACTCGCGCTAAAATCTCAACCCAAAAAACACGCTCCCTCGCTGTACAAATCCCTTAAAACGTATCCCCCTAATTCCCTTGGGTTCGACCCCTACTTACCACTTACTACCCAGTAGTGTAGTCGCGAGTAGCGGAAAATATAAATTTATTTGTACAGAGAACATTGCACCTTAACGACAGTGCAGTGCGCTCCGTCAAATTGGCGCCGTTGCCGGGGAATTAGCCATCGGATAAGTTCTTTAAATCAATACGTGCTCGAAACAACCATGTCTCGCGAAGGAAGCCACCATGACTACCAAGATGACGACGAGATGAACCTGTACGATCGAAACAATGAGGTGCCACTTCCATTTATGGATGATCCGGAGCAACTCATCCGAAGCAGACGAGCTCGTGATAGGGAAGCCATCAGAAGAAACCAAGAACCACCTGAGGACCGGAATGCAGCTGGTCTAGTACGACAACCCCCTAGATATCCACCACCCCCGCAACCTAGACAAGTGCCGAGACGAGAACCCTCTTTCGATGACTACTACGGAGATAACAACAACTACCGCGAACCTACATTAGGAGAGCTCTCAGCACCAGATTTCAGAGTTCATCCGTGGTGTATCTATGAAGGCCCGGAGCTAGAAAACATCGTCATCAACACTTCAGTGGCACACAACTTGCCAAAATTCTCAGGAACTCGTGGAGAATCAGCAATGACTCATCTCCAGCGCTTACATGGTATTTGCCAGAACCTAAAACCGAATGGCGTGAACGTAGACGACTTCAAGTTAAAAGCGTTCTACTTTTCCCTCATTGACGCGGCAAACGACTGGTTCCTTTCATTGCCTTCTGGAAGCATCAGAACATGGGCTCAGATGCAGAAAAGTTCTTAGACAAATATTACCCAGCAGGAAGAGCGATGCAAGTAAGAAGGCAACTGCAGGACATCAGGCAAGGACCCAACGAAACCATGTACGATTACCTAGAAAAATTCAACCGCCTGGAGAGAAGCTGCTGTACCCTTGGACTACCCGAGAAACTCACCGTCGAGTATCTCATTAATGGATTAAGACCCCTAGACAAAATGCTTCTGGATGCCTCAGCTGGAGGGTCCATGATGAATCTATCATTAAGTGGCATAAGGGATCTTCTCACCAACGTTGCTGAGAATGCCCGATTCAGAGAAGAGACAACTCAGCAGGAAGAATTCTCCCGGACAAAAAATGTGGCAAAAGCTGAAGCATCGATGAGCTCTATGCCTGAAGAGATGAAGCAGCTAAAGGAGATGATGATTCAAATCCTACGAAGGCAGCCAGTTCCGGTAAAACCTTGCGAGTTCTGTGGTTCTACAGACTACAAAACTGACGCATGTCCGACATTAATAGAAGAGGAACCGGCAGAAGTGAATGCAGTGGGAGGATACCAAGGATACAACAACAACAGTAATGACAGAGCCGGACAAAACAGATAGTATGGTCAAGCAACCAACCCGAGCTGGCGTAACAATAACTATTCTTAGAAGGATGCACAACCAGCTGTCCCTCAACTAGCTCAGTCATTCTACCAACCCCCTCACCGGCAGTATAACTAGAACGCTCCATCAGCAGGCCAATATCAGCAAAGAGGACCAAATCAGTACCAAACCGGCCCGCATAATCAGCAAGAACCAACCAAGTCGCTTGATGACATGATGAAGGAGATTGCAGGAAGCATAAGTCAATTGGGTACTTCGCTACACCAATACCACGTCAAAACTGACGGGGCAATTTCAAAATTAACCAAACAAATGTCCCATCTCGCCACAGCAATGTCAACACTCACTAATGAGCCTGGCAGACTTCTGATGTTCCCTTAAGTGGCATGTATTTGGCAAAACATAGCTTAGACAGTTCGAGCAGGTGTTCAGGGGGAGTTCGAACAATATCCTGGTACTCCTGTACAGCGTGATCAAGACGCAAGGATATTTTCCGGAAGATATTGGCAACGAAGATTTCGACAAGTGGAAGTCGGCCTGCGACTTATTCGAGCATTAGATATTCGAATGAATATCTACATTGAAGATGGCACGACTTACTTGGAAAGAAGACTTCGTATAATCTTCTGATCGATCTATGAAAGATATACATCAAATATTTAGGAATCAATTCCGAAATATTTGATGGGATTATCTTGTGCGAATTAGGGTTTCGCTCGAGCATATAAATACAATGCAAGGGCAAACCTAATTCTTGTCGCTTTCAAAGATCAATTATACACGAGCATATCCTGCAGATTGGAGAAGAAGAAAACGACGGCCGGTTGTGTTTTCTCATTGAGAATACACCGGTGCAAGTGCAACAACAGACTGTCTGAAGCGTATCAACTGCCGCACACAACAAAGGTGAACAAGCTTTCGAGAGAAAGCATCCGAGCTTCTGTTGAAGGTCGAGAACATTCAGACTGCAGGTTCTGAACGAAGGGGATCGAGGGGAATTGCGGTGAACCTCGGTTGCAAATTTGAGAGACGAAGTATTGAGGTTAGGCTATTACAAGGTGTAAGTGTAAGTCCCTGTGGAAACCCTATACTCGTAATAAAGATTTGCTGTCCCTTTTTCGGGTGTGGGAAACCCCCCAGAGTAGGCGGAGCCGAATTGGGTTATCAGTCTGTGTGTCTCTACTGCCTTTATCTGTTTGCTGAACTGTTGTGATAAGAGTTCAACCTCTGTGTGTTGAACTGTTGTGCAAAGAGTCCCAGGTCTGTCGCAACACTACCTTGGACACAAGCTTGAACAGGGGACATAATTTCATTTGGTATCAAAGCAAACACTCGACACACTGAGTGGGATCCTAAACTGTTCAAGATGACTCTGAAAGAAGGACAAAGCATCACCATGCCTCCTTTGCTTGAGGGATCTAACTATGCCACCTGGAAGCCCGTGATGAGATCATTTCTGAAATCACTAGACGAGAGGGCCTGGAAGGCAGTGCTGAGAGGTTTGACTGAACCCACGATGAATAACCTCAATGGAGAGCCGGTTCCAAAACAAGAAGCTCTGTGGACAGAAGACGAGGATAAAGCTTCCATGGGAAACTCAAAGGCTATGAATGCAATCTTCTCAGCAGTGAATGAAAACGTCATTAAACTGATCATCAACTGTGAAGTCTCCAAGGAAGCATGGGACATTCTCCAGACAGCCTTTGAAGGTGCAGACAAGGAGATGAGGAAACAGAGAAGTTTATCGAGTCCTCGGGGAAGAGGAATGTGGTGTTGAGTGTTGCTGATCCGTCTGATAGTCAAGAATGAATCACTGAAGAAGATTTCGGTATGCATCATGAGACTATGGCAGAGAAGATTAAGACAGATGTGCTGAAAGAATCAGACCCTGCGGGAAGAGATGAGGAATTGGAGAAGTTATACAAAGACATCGATGATGTCATGGTAGACCTAGAAAAGGAGAAGGATCAGGAAGTGGCTAGTCCGGAAGAAGCTCAGGCTGTTGGGGGAAAAGAATCTGATGAAGAAAAAACTACAAGTGATCCATCTATGGAACCAAGAGTTCAGTCTAGTGTTGAGACTAGAAGAGCTATAGAGAAAGCTGCAAACGGTTCAATAGTGGAACACTCTATTCAGACCAAAGCTCAAACAGCACCAGCTCCAGAGGAAGGTCTGCTTAACCTAGGTGTTGAAGCAGAAGACCCTGGTACTGAAAAGATCTCAAGTGTTCGAACAGCGGAACAGAGTGTTCAAACTGAAGTTAAGACTGGAGTAGTTCCAGAGAAAGTAATGAGTGAAGAAACCACGACAGTTCAAGATGATCGTAGGGATCATTTGGAGAAGGATGAAGCATCCATTCGTAAGGATGCCCCTATATCAGCAGCAGAAGGTGTTACCCTTTCAGAAGATGACCAAGACAGTGTTCCCCTTGTCAACCTCAAAAGGACAACGAAGGGGAAGGAAAAGAAAAAGGTTGCCTTTGCTACGTCTACAAAGGAACCAGCCCAGAAGGTTGCTGAGGTCAGCAGTGGTGCAGGGGGAGCTGGCTCTTCCAAGAAAAGAAAGCGCGTTGCTGCAGTTCCCATCTCTGAATATGCTGGGAGATGTGAAGTCCTAGCCCCTGAATCTGAGGCAGTCCCAGTCGGTAAGGTCAAGAAAGGAGTATGGTTCGTAAACAAAGAAGCTGCATTGAAATGAGAATGTGTGCTGAAAAGGAAAATCATACCGGAGAGGCTGCTGGATGCATCGAGTTACAAAGGAAAAGAAGTAGTTGAGGTACTCAAAGAATCGGATCTATTCTGGACATTAGACAGATGCAAGCCTTTCAACGAACAGCTGGTGCGTGAGGCCATGGCAAACTTGCCTCCAAAGTTTGGGGTCGTTGGAGATGCAGAATACGGGGTATTCTACGTCAGAGGGAGAAGGATCAACATTGATCCTAAACTTATAAATGTCCACTTCTCCATGGATGACCCCGCTGCTGATGAGGAGGAACCCAGCTTTGAGAAGGTAGTAAGGACTATCACTGCAGGCTCTATTCAGTGGCGGCCTGAGTCAGTTGTGCATACAGCAGATCTGTCAACGTTCTATTCAATGCTATTCTTCATTGCTGTGTTCAACTGGATGCCATCTACTCATCGCTCTACTGTCAACAAGGACACGGCCCAACTGATTTATCAGATAGGGAACAAGCTGAAGGTCAACATGGGCAGAATGATGTTCAAACAGATTGCTGAACATGCTACTTCTACGAGATCCCTGCACCAGATATGTTTTCCTTCACTTATCTATGAGCTGATCATCCACCAAGCTCCTGATTTGAAAGCCTCGTCGGACCGTCTTACCAAAGCTCCAAGCAAATTCACAGTGGACCACAAGCTTTTCAAAGGGCGTCATGTGAATGATCTGAAAGGGGGGAGCAGGAGAGGTAAAGAAGTTGGGGAATCCAGTCGAGGGGGAGCCAGAATGGGCGTGGATGAGAGGAGCAAGCTGCTGAAGGACCTCCAGGCTATCATTGCTGTGGACAAGGAACAACGCCGTCGGATCAACAGGCTCGCTTGAGCCCTTAGCTATCCCAGCGATGATGAATCAGAAGCAACAGTCTCTGAAGATGATTCCGTTGAAGAAGCTTCTGATTAAAGGTCCATTGAAAAACTGAACCCTCTGAACTTTTTGTTTAAAACTATCATTCTTAGTGCTTGTTCTGGCACATTTTGTTTGTCTATTCGAACTCGGATCGCACCCCTTGTCAGTTTGTGGCAAAAAGGGGGAGTATTTTGGAGGAGACAATTCTTGTTTCCCTCAAAGTTGTCTACTGTCTAGATAGTTAGATAGACCTAGTTATCTAGTAGATCTGGTTTTGCCAAAATGCCAAGGGGGAGATTGATGTTCCCTTAAGTGGCATGTATTTGGCAAAACATAGCTTAGACAGTTCGAGCAGGTGTTCAGGGGGAGTTCGAACAATATCCTGGTACTCCTGTACAGCGTGATCAAGACGCGAGGATATTTGGGATATTTTCTGGAAGATATTGGCTACGAAGATTTCGACAAGTGGAAGTCGGCCTGCGACTTATTCGAGCATTAGATATTTGAATGAATATCTATTGAAGATGGCGCGACTTACTTGGAAAGAAGACTTCGTATATTCTTCTGATCGATCTATGAAAGATATACATCAAATATTTAGGAATCAATTCCGAAATATTTGATGGGATTATCTTGTGCGAATTAGGGTTTCGCTCGAGCATATAAATACAATGCAAGGGCAAACCTAATTCTTGTCGCTTTCAAAGATCAATTATACACGAGCATATCCTGCAGATTGGAGAAGAAGAAAGCGACGGCCGGTTGTGTTTTCTCATTGAGAATACACCGGTGCAAGTGCAGTCTGTTCAAGTGCAACAACAGACTGTCTGAAGCGTATCAACTGCCGCACACAACAAAGGTGAACAAGCTTTCGAGAGAAAGCATCCGAGCTTCCGTAGAAGGTCGAGAACGTTCAGACTGCAGGTTCTGAACGAAGGGGATCGAGGAGAATTGCGGTGAACCTCGGTTGCAAATCTGAGAGACGGAGTATTGAGGTTAGGCTATTACAAGGTGTAAGTGTAAGTCCCTGTGGAAACCCTATACTCGTAATAAAGATTTGTTGTCCCTTTTTCGGGTGTGGGAAACCCCCCAGAGTAGGCGAAGCCGAACTGGGTTATCAGTCTGTGTGTCTCTACTGCCTTTATCTGTTTGCTGAACTGTTGTGATAAGAGTTCAACCCCTGTGTGTTGAACTATTGTGCAAAGAGTCCCAGGTCTGTCGCAACACTACCTTGGACACAAGCTTGAACAGGGGACATAATTTCAACTTCCTTCACAAACCATCCAAAACCCAAAGGCGAATCTTAGCATGATAAAGAGGTCAAACGAAAAGGCGACACTGGGAGAAGTAGCACGATCCCCAACGTACAAACTTACAAATAAGCACTTCACCCGTAGGCGTCGTCCTGACTGGAATCAAGAGGAAGACCGACCCAATGATGACAAAACATGGGTCACGCATGCTGACAATGGACGATATGCATTTACCGTTTGCATAACACCACCACCAGTCATACACTCTTACATACCAGCATCTGGATGGGATGACACTGACAATTTAAGGTGGAACTCTCCAACTAATATTTATGCTTCTGAGCAAAATATTAAGGGATCCAGTTATACTAATCCTAAGTCAAGGAGTGGGCAGAGTGACCCGACAATTAAAAAAGCCCTCACTTCAGATCATGAGTCACAACTGGAAAGAGATAAAGACCCAGGGGCCTTCACAGTCACCTGCGGTATTGGAGAAACTCAGATTCATAAGTGCCTGGTCGATCTTGGAGCTGCTGTCAACGCCATGCCCTCCTCCTTATATTACTTGTTAGGACTTGGTCCATTAAAACCACCCAGGTCAAATATCGAGCTAGGAGATAATTCGTGCATCCGTCCGATTGGAGTGCTGGAAGACGTAATACTCCATGTGGGAGAGCTCGTCATTGCTGCAGACTTCTATGTGATACAAACGGGAGAGACCAGCGAAGACGACCCTCCAACAATAATCTTGGGACGACCATATCTCTACGCTACTAAGGCAAGGATCGATGTGGGCAAGGGCTCATTATCGCTTAAGTTCGGCGGCAAAATTGCATATTTCTACATTGACAATAGCCGCACGGATGCGAAGAAACCGCCAGATATAATACCTATCTCAGATCGCGGTACGCAGATTTCCGACCTACCAAAAGAGCCCGAAAAAGTAACAAGACCAGCAGCTATGGTCAAAGGTCCCTCACCTTCTCAAAGATGTTGGAAGGAGACATCACCAGAACAACGGGAACAGGGTCCAAGCACGTATTCTCACAAGAAATCGGGTAAAGGCAAGGCAAGAAGCAACACAGGAACAGTGGCAATATTCGACCTAAGCCACCCATGGGATCCCAACCAGTGATCCAGGAATGAGGTACTGTCGAGCCAACGACGTTAAACAAGTGCACTGGTCGGGAGGTAACCCGACACTATCTTACTTTCCGCACTTTAATTTTCTGTCTTTTATTTTTTGTATTTTACTTTTTTAATAAGTCGCTCTCACCCACTTGGTGCATAGAAGATTTGACTATTCAGGAATCGGACTTGGGTGCAACATTAAGCCAGCCAGGGCTACGCTAAGAGTTCAAGGCCCCAGCCGAACTCCCTCGATTATCCAGCCTCGAGCCATGTCGTTCACTCGGCACCTTAAAGGGAGTTCTGTCCTTCCCTTTTCCTTAATGTCATTTTCTTCTCATATAATATCTGCTTGCATGGCTTTTGAACTAAGTAGTGCTGAAAGGCATGACTTCGTTCAAAAGTGTGGGGTGAGAACCACCTGTGTACATAAACATGTTTTTCTTTTTTAATGTTATCTTTTTGAAAATATGAACTTAAGAATGTGAAAAAGATAGACCGAAATTCATGCATTTACCTTGTGAAAATTCAACTGTCTAAGAACTTAGAACGTAACTTCTCATTTGTCCCTTTGTGCTGAGATAAACTAGGGATGTGGAGTTGATAGAAATGCCCTAGAGAGGCTTGGCAAGCAATCGAAGGATCGAATCAAACTATATGGTTTTCGAAGTCAGTGGAGGCTGCACTTCGGGTTTCAGTGAAGATTGAAGTCATCTCCGCCATGCAGTGTTTATGCAAAAAGAAAAAAAGGCGAGGACGGGAATCAGACCGTCCTCTCTCTAGTCAAAGTGGCCGAGAAAATAGATGAGCGACCCTCATCTTGACCCGCGCGAAACGACAAGGATGAGAGGAGCGGGGAGGTATTTCCATAGGCTTGCGGGCGATGATTGGACCTCCCAAAAAAGGCTTGAGAAAATGGACTAGCAAGTCACAAAGACGCAAAAAGCTCAAAGAAGCAAATCAAGAGGCCGAAGGCCCAAAATTGTGAAGGTTTTAACCGAACAAAAAGTGAAGTACTCAAAGAGTCAAATCAAAGGCCAAAGGCAGATTCACTACAAAAAGCAGTCCCTCGCCAAAAGAAAATCAAAGTACTCAAACCATTGAAACCCGAAGCGAATCACGTGCTAGAGAAAGCTACAAGGAAACCATATAGTGAGAGACGGTCCCGAGGTTGTAGTCCAGGATCCTAAAAAGGGCTATCTCCCGAAACATCTAGAATAATTTGCATCTCGGCACGGAGGTACAAGTATCAAGTTACTTCTATTTATTTACGTAGTTCAATTTGGTAATAAGTAAGTAATGCATGAATTAGGATAAATCGAGTCCCACAGTCTAATTTTCATATTTTAAAACCAAACTTAGAGTGCCGCCCTTTAATAGCATTGTTCGGGACGAACAACTAAAAGTGTGGGGTGATCTGATGGACCATAATTATACGAATCAAAAACACAGTAAAACCCACCAAATTAGACTGTTGGTCTATTTAACTTTTTCTTGTTAGTCCCGATTTATTTCTACAGGGTATTTTGGCGCTTAGAGAGAAAACACGCTAAGGAGAGGATTTTACGCTGAAAAGATATTACGAGCCATTCCAAGGTCACGATCAGACGCTGAATGAAGAATCTCAAGATCCTGACGTAGGAATTACTCAAATCAAATCCAACCGAGGAACAATCAAAGTCAGACGGAGCGAAATTGGACTGTTAGTTTTGTGAAAAGACTGCACAAAACTGTCAAAAAACACCCATGGACCAAGGTGACCGGCCACCTTAGCTACAGATGGTTTTAATCCCTTTGGAGCAGCTGCTCTTTCTCATAGCACATGGCCGATTGTGGTGATGCCTTATAATTTGCCACCTTCTTTGTGCATGAAGAAAGAATTCAACATTCTTGCTATGTTGATTTCAGGTCCAAAATCTTCGGGCAAGTGCTTGAACGTTTTCATGCAACCTTTGATAGACGAATTAAATATGTTATGGGACACTAGAGTACTCACATATGATCGACATGATGGATCGTCATTCCACATGAAAGCTGCTATTCTGTGGACCATCAGCGATTTCCCGGGTTTGGGAATGTTGGGAGGTCTAAAGTGTAAAGGATACAAAGCCTGTCCAATGTGTTTAGATGCCATTGATGCTCACCATTTAGCCGGTAGAATGTCCTACCAAGGCCACCGCAGATGGCTTCATAGAGAGCATACTTGGAGGTATGCCGCTACTAAGTTCAATGGGGAAGTGGAACTTAGCGATGCCCCACCTTCTTTAACTGGACAAGAGATTTTGTCTTATGTGTTAAGCCATGAGTACCCCATACTTAGCTTGCATCCAGATTTTAAGCCTAGAGGTGTCAAGGAGAAAGTGTGTTGGACTCATTTGAGCATTTTTTACGAGTTGCCCTATTGGAGTACATTGGCACAACCTTATTCATTGGATGTGATGCATATAGAGAAAAATGTTTTTGATAACATCATTGGTACTATACTTGGTCTTCAAGGAAAGACTAAAGACGATGTTAAGGCCCGTGAAGGGTTGGAGAAACTAGGTATTCGTAGGGAATTGTGGTTGAAGCGAAAAGGTTCGGCATCAAGAAAGGATAAGGTTTCTCAAGCTCCTTATACCGTTTTACCCGAAGAGAGGGTAGAGATTTTTGAATTCCTTAAGGATGCCAAGTATCCTTTTGGTTATGCGGGTAGTTTGAAGAACAAAATCAATGTCAACGATAAGAAATTTAATGGATTGAAAACACATGATTGCCATGTCATGTTACAGCGATTGCTTCCGGTGTTCATTCGGCCGTATTTGGCACATTATGTCATAGATCCTCTTATATCGTTATCACGGTGGTTTCAAAAATTGTGTTGTAAGGAGCTGATGGTGAAAGAAGTAACTCAAATGAAAGATGACATCGTTACTATTTTATGCAAGTTGGAGATGGTATTTCCTCCTGCTTTCTTCATCATCATGGTTCATCTTCTGATTCATCTTCCGGAACAAGTGTTGCTTAAGGGACCGGTGCATTATAGTTGGATGTTTCCTATTGAGAGGTTTTACGTACTATATAATTGTATTTCATTATTTGATATAAGTTGATGTTTAACTAATTGTGTTAGGAACTAATTACTAATTTCCATGTTGCAGGCAATTAGGTGAATATAAGAGATCAGTTCGAAATAGCAGATACCCAGAAGGATGCATCGCTGAGAAATATATTACACACGAGTGTATAACATATTGCAAATTGTATGTGAATGAATCATCCGAGATGGACTCATCAAGTGAAGTTCCGTTATATGGCCTGAATGTTTACTCTCATCTAGTCAAAGTGAGTGGTCATCCTCGAAAGATCAATATGAGTAACATACAACTTGACATGGTTCATTGGTGCGTTCTCGAGCACTGTCAACAAGCAAAGAACTATATAATTGACACGCATCGTCTGACGTCTCAAATTTATATTTATAATTTTCCCTGCAAGCAACTAGTAGAGCGGCAAGTAGGGGTCTAACCCTAGAGAGCTGGTGTGGTTCAGTTGTTCTGTAAACAAATTAATTGGGGGTTTTTTGTAAGCAAGTGTAAGAAAACACGAGAGAAACGAATAACGAGGATTTCAATCAGCGAGAAAATTCAGTCTAGGGTTTCTATTGTGACACGTTTATCATCGATATACTAATGATCAATTCTATATTTCAAAGTGTGGTTATCCCGACAAAAGTAATAACCTAAGTATCTCGACAAAGGTGATACGCCACAACCTAACCCGACAAAGGTGTTAGACTTCTAGTTCTTTCCTAAATTAAACAATCCGACAAAGCATCCAGTAAATATTAGCGATAAGAATTATTTGATCAACTAAGCTTTGTGACAAAATATCCACTTAGTCTAGCAAGTTAATTCATGGGAATAAGCATAAGAACTAGAGAAATATAAAATTGCATTAAGAACTGATATCTCAAAACGTGTTCACAAATTCGAAACCCTAAACCGAAGAGAAATTTAGCTGCTCATTGTCATTAAAATAAATACAAATATTTTTGATGAAAAGGAAATAGAAATTCTCTGTGTCGCCGAAAGCTTCGCGTTCTTCGTCTTCTCCAGAGCTGTGCAGTCTTCGTATGTGTTGAGATAATCGATCCCTAACCCACGCTTCTTGTTTATATTAAACTGCTATTTCCAAATCTGTTTTGGGCTGGAATTATCAAAATTCGGACTTGCTGACGTCATCAAACGGCCTGCTGACGTCAGCCCTCGTCGACCTGGCGCGTTTCCCCTTGCATTAGCGGCGCGTTTTCCATAGACATTAGCGTTGCTGCTAATGCTTTGCAAAAACGCAATCCGCACTGAGTTGCGATCCTTCTTCTGCGCGCTTGTTCTGACTTCGACTCTGGATTTGACCTCCTGGATGACCTCGGTTGCTCTCGGTGTGAACTAGAGAGTTGTAGGGAATTGAGTCACCTTTGCAATGTCATGTGGCTCGTATTTTTCTAATCAACGGTTCATTCCCAGCACTCCGTCGACTGTCCGAAGGTCTGATCTGAAACTGTGATGTTTTCGGCCTAAAACGCCATCTTTTATGCGCGCTTCCTCCTAGAGCTTCCGAAACACCTGAAATGCAAAACCATACTAAAAAGTAAATGTTCGCATATAAAAGTGTCGAAATTAACGGGATTAGTTGACTCGACGAGTCGTATAAATACGACTCATCAAACCACCCCACACTTAAACTTGTTCGTCCCGAACAAGAACTAAGTCATAGAAGAAAAATAAATGCACACCACAATTTCTTCGACGTCCTGGATAATACTACATGAACATGAGTTGCTAGTGTAAATTCCTCCTTTCCATGCAAGGCTCAATCGTTACTCAAATCATCATGCTCAACACAGAATTAACTTTGATACATGTTACCTTTTGAGCTGAAATTCAAATTAATTCGGATGACTGGGAGATAGTCCTTTTCAGACCCATGATCTGCATTCGCTGTTTCGAACTCTCGCTATATGGTTATACTTCATTGCTTTTTATTGCACGTGATTGATTCAAGATTCAAGGTGTTTGAGTTCTTTTCGGACAGCTTTGTAGTGACTTGGCTTTTGATGTAACAGTGCTGTACTTCACTTTTTGTTGCGTGTAGAACTTCACAATTGATTGATTTTTTTTTTGATACTGATTGTGAACTGCTCGTCCGTGATTCCTCTTCCTTTCGACGCGAGTCAAGCCGAGGGTCGCTCGTCTATTTTCCCGGCTACTTGGACTAGACATCTTCTCGCTCTCACTCATCCTCGTCCTTTCGACGCGAGTCAAGCCGAGGGTCGCTCGTCTATTTTCCCGGCTACTTGAACTAGAGATTGGACGGTGTGTTGTTTTCCCGTCCCACCAAACCGCATAAGTACCACAGTGGCGGAGCAGACTCTTAACCATGTTGCCTCGAAGTGCTAGCCTCCACGAAATCCACATAACCATATAACTCGAAATTCGGTCCTTTGAATGCTTCGTCAAGTCTCTCTAGGACATTTCTATCAACTCCACATCCCTGTTTATCTCAGCTCAAAGGACACGTAATGGGTTAAATTCACAAGTAAAAGCACAAATCAGATTTCACGAGAGAAATACATGTAGTCGGGATCATAAATTTCACATACTCATAATCCAATACTGCATATCCAAGAAACAACTTCAATTTTTTTTAACAAAAAGAAACGTGCAGACACAGTACAATATGCAAGAAAACAGAAACAAACGTGCAGATGCAACAAACTGACTCTCCCACCCCACACTTTTGAATCAAGTCATGTCCTCACGGCACGACTTTAATTCAAAGACAACAGACAATGCAAACATAACAGACTGACTCTGACAAAGAGAAAAAAGAAACAAGGAAGGGAAAATAAGTACTCCCCTAGTCAGAATCTGACGATGAAGCTGGATGAGGAATAGCAAACTCCGGAGGAATTGGATCTCCGAACTCCCATCCGGGCGGGGCGGGTACCGGCTGTGTCCCTGGCGGCAGAATGAACTGTATAGCTCTAGCGAAGTTAAAGGCCATGTCTAGTTGTTGCCTAGGAGGGATAACTGCTGATGGCTCTGGGACTCTGGCACGTCTCTGTCGAGCTGTGGAGCATTCCCTTACCTCTCGGGTTTGGGGTCGGCGGGCAGCGGCTGATGAAGATTCGGGACTGCCTCTGGGTGCCGAAAAATTGCGCCGATCAACAGGCATGGCCGTGTGATACCAAGGATGATCATGGTAAGTCCACGCATACTGCTCCCTCCTGCGAGCACGCCTGGTAATAGCTTTCCTGAAAAAATGAGCGTCAAAATGAGCTGGAGGGAGGCGACGATGATCTGCCAAGTCCAGCTGCCCATGCAGACGGCGCAGCATGTATGTGATTATCCCTCCACAAGCGACTGGTCCTTGCGAAGGGCGACGCTCCCAGAAATGGCAAGCTAAGTGGAAAAAATCCAGTGGCTGCCCTCGGTCGAGAGCATCCAAGACGATCATGTCGGGGAAAGTAACCTTGTCGCCCCCGTTATCTCTGGCGAATAGTGTACCACTCAGCACCTTGTGCAGATAAAATAGGGCAGGATCACGAATACTCATCGCCCTCGAATCAGATGGCTGAAATGTACCTTCACCATCCACCCTGATTCTGGCCCAAGTGTCTACCAATCGAACTTCATCTCAAACAAATTCTCCAACTGCTGGCCACCCAAAAATCTCCTTCACCTGGGCAGGGAGAATATGGTGAAACTCACCTCTGTGCCTATAGCGAATACCCTGATGGTCCTGTCTCCCCACATAGTTGAGGGAAGCTAAAAATTCGCATGTATCTTCGACATCCGCCTCATGGATGATGGTGAGGAGGCTCGGCCATCCACTCACCTGTAACATATCTCGGACTCGGTCTTCAAACCCACTGTTTCGTAGAAATTCAGCGTCCACAAATCTGCTCGGAACGTGTCATCGGGCCATAAGCTTCTCATATAACTCCTCGAATGTGAGCACTCGTTGTGCCATGTCGAATCAAGGCTCAAACTGAAGAAAAATCCACTTGGTCAACTCTGACAACGTTGACCGCGTTTTCCCTTGACGTAGTGCAGCCGCGTTTTCATGAAGCGTAAGCTTAATGTTACTTTGAAACGCGCTCCCGTAATGTTGATGGAAAACGCACCGACCTGTACTTTGTCTTCTCCGTCTGGTGATCGATTGTGTGTAGTAGGAAATATTCAAATGAGATTCAAATACTTATTTGCTAGTCACGTGATCAAAACATTTATAAAAGCTCGGGAATCCGAGATCGAACCCAGAGGATAGGTGTTAAACTAGTGGTGCTAAAGATCAAGCTAGAATGTCTAAGGGGGGGGGGGGGTTTGTTCCTCTAAGGAGGTCGATAGCAAGAATTCCACTATCCAAAAGGAGGTTCGTTCAATAAAAAGAGATTAACAATCAATAAAAGATGACTAGGGATCCAATCCTCCACTAAACAATCATTGTGACGGTAAATTAGGACATTATTGATGAACTTCTCATGCACACACTTAGAATATAGGCATGCAACATTAATACCAAGTTTAACTCTCGCTCTAACTTAATATTAAGAGGTCACATCTCGCTCAATACCTCAAACTCTCGCTCTATTGGCATTATAAAGTAAGATTACCTACCCTCAAGCCCTAGCTATATTGGCTAGATAATCATACACGTGTCAAAAACCATGCCATTCTCATTAGAATTAGAGTGTCGCCATGTAACACAAAAACCCTAATGCTTCTTCATTTAGTTCATTTGACATCATGCTTTTCAACACTAGTTACATCAAACATGAAATCAACTAGGGTTCCTATTGAGGACTTCTCACAAACACCTTATAGGCACCCATTAACATTAAGTTCCAATGAAGAAGAATCATGTGCAAAATCATTCATCAATAACATCTATAGCATTTACAAGGTCACAAACATGTTTAGGGGATTCATGGATCCCCAACCAAGGTCACTACTCACTCATGGTGAGGTTACAATAAAAAACAATGACAAAAGTAGAAACAATCATATGAAAATGGAGTTTAGAACTTCAAAACCAATATGGAGATTCAAGACGTTGTTGAAGCTCTTCCTTCTCTCTAAAATCCAAGATTTCCTCCAAAAACTGCTCTCCAAACCCAGAAAATCGGCCCCCCAAAAAGTCCCCCCTGAAACCCTAAAAATTCTGGGTTTTATAACATCTGCCGATTTATGCGATCACATACTTAAGTTTATGCGATCGCACAGATTCTTGTGCGACTGGATTTATTGTGCGATCGCGTATTTGAGCTTGTGCGAGCGCATATCTTTCCTTAGCTGCATGTGCGACTTCGGCTTCCGGGTGTGCGATCGCACAATAGTTTATGCGAGTGGATTTCTTGTGCGATCGCATACTTGAGTTTGTGCGAGCGCACAACTGCCCATGTTCTGACCGTAGCTCCAGGATGCGCGATCGCATAAAGATGTTGTGCGATCGCACAAGGCTTTGTTGGCAACTGTAACCTCCGAATTTGGTCTCGGCGTCAACTAGAGAGTTGTAGCTCTTTGAGTTAGCTTTCCAACAAGCTTTGAATCAACAGAATCGGACACCAAATGAGCTCTCTAGGTCCAAAATACTCCGGAGAGGTCTATGTGTCCCGTAATGCCCGAAAATCCATGTTTTTGCTCCGGAATGCTCGGTTTTGCTCCAAAGTCAATGCCCGCTTGTGTTCTCAGCTTAAACTCTGTAATTTGCCTGAAATGAACCACAAGGCATCAAATAGCAAGTGAAATCGTGATAAAACGAACGAAACAATAAGCATAGAGGTCGCCTAAAATGCGTATATTTTAGAGCTATCAAATCACCCCACACTTAACGTTTGATCGTCCCGAGCAAACTAGTCATATAGGTCAACAACAAGAAGGCATTTTGCTCAATCATGATCGGCTCAAAGAAACTCCATATGGTTACGAAAGCTAACTCAAAACACTAAGAAACAAATACTACTTTTGATAAACCACTTTCGTAGGTGACACGAGTGCATTTAGCGTATGCACCAAGCCTTTAAACCCCTAGGCTACCCTAGTGGAGGAGTTGTAGTCTCCTGAGAGTTTTCAGACACGGGAATACTCACAAATCCCACAAAGAGAACAATCATCCAAATAGGCATTTTAAGTTCACAATTGTCAAAGTACTAGGCAAGGTGTTTTTCATGAAGTTCATGATGTATTCAACTAGATATGTGCATTTCAATCACTACATGAATCCTCTTCGAATCCTTATGGAAATTCATGAATTAGGACATTCAAGCAAATCAAAGCAAAGACTAATAAATCTTTAATCAAGGATTCTAGTCTTTTTCTATCGTAGTGACTTCAAGAAAATAACCTAATGATTGCAACGAAATCTTGTTGGATCACTCACCAATGCTAGCAAGGAGGCTAGTCCATTGGCTTGTGAGCTTTGAACTCATTCTCAAGCCTAGGACGCATGGGTCACTTAGTCATAAGAGAAGAGGAGTTCCAACAATAAAGTTTTTGTATACCCTTGCAAATCATATCATGCCTAAGTATAAAAGAATACGAGGTTCGTCCCTTAGTGAATTCTTGCTAGGAAGTTTCAATTGTCTTATTGGTTTTCATGCTAGAGAACGGTGGAATAGCCGATTGTCAAGTCTAAGTGCTTCCTTTTTTTTTCTTTTTTTTCTTTCAAATGGCCTTTGGCCTACAAATGCTTTCGAGGGGGGACTTACCTCCCTAACCCCCGGCATTTGTATGTTTTTGCACAAAACTTCTCGTGCACTTGAGAAAGTTTTTAGTCCGGGCTTTGCCCTCTTTTGACCATAAGAGTAGAGTATAATTTTGTTTTTGAATGGGGCTTCGCCCTCTTTTATTTTTGACTCCACACTTAAAACTTGACAAAGGGCTAAATGTTAAAAATGGAGCATGACAAACAAACAAGATAAATCCACGAGATAAGCAAGGTCACTAAGGTCACCTAAAGGCAATCATGGCATGCAAGGGTTTTGGAGTTATAAATCATTTCGATTTTATGCTTTCAAAGATGAACTCTTTAGTCTCAACGAGAAAAAGCTTAGAATAAATGATAAAGAAGTGCTAGTAGACGCTTTGATCCTCAAGAATGAAAATCAACAATCCAATCCATTAGTCATCTAAAGGATCAATCAAGTGAAATCATGCACGACTAGTTGAATTTGGAATGAAATTTTTCAAAAATGTAGCCTTGCCTAGACTTTTTGTTTTTATTAATAATTTGAAATTCTTGGATGAATTGTGCAATGGTGCAAGTGTTTTTCCTTAAGCATACGTTGATTGGATTTTAAAAGTGAAGGCATATCAAGCAAACACAAACATCTCATGTAGTATAGACAATGCCAAACATAGGCCACCCCACACTTAGCAATTGCTTAGTCCCTAAGCAATGAATAGAATGGATAACAAGGAAAGAGTTAAGAAAAACTTCTCTCGTTTGGAAGTAGCCATTTCAACACCCCACACTTGAAGCAAATAGAAATCCAATCATCATAGATATACTTAAAGATCGGGAGAGAAACACTCACAAGCCTAGTTTAACGTCTTGGCTAAGACGGAGCCGATTCTCCTTTTGGGAGATAAGAAGCACACTTGAGGAGTCTTTTACTAAGATCCCTCCTCAAGCGGGGCCTTGCACTTGATCGTGTCAAACCACCTTCAAATCCCATTTGAATTTCCTCCCATCAAGCCTACAATGGACTTTCCTTTGGGAGCATGACCCCTTCAAGTATGAAAATCCCTTAAAAACTAAGGGGTCATGGGAGCTTTTCCCAAATAATCTTTGAAAGTATGGCAAGAAGCTCCAAAACTTGTCTCGAGACTTCATAATGAAGAAAGGGTCTTCAAAATTTGTCTCGAGCTTGATGGGCACACCCTCCTTTCGTTTTTCAATTATTTCCTTGGGTGCCCAATTCTCAATCTCCCTCACTAAACTTTTGTCTTCTTGAATGCGAAGTGGCTCTCTAGTCTCTTTCATGAAAACCTCAACAAAGTCTCTATACCCTTGAAGTTCTTGTGGCTCAATATCCTCTTCCTCAATCTCATCCTCATCAAGAATTCGGGATTCACATTTAGGCTCTTCTAAAGCGGAAGGGGTGAGTTCTTCTTCATCAATAAAAGTTATTTCCTCTATGCAAGAGGCATCATCATTGAAGAACTCCTCGTCGGAGAGCCAAGGCGTTGATGGAATGGTGAGCTCTTGTGTGTTTTTGTCCAATTGATCTTGAGATATGCTAGTAGTGAAGGATGCTTCACTCTTGCATTCCACCTCGTCTTCGTCACAAGACTCACCATCCATCTCCTCATAAAAAGCTTGGGTACCAACTCTCCAAAGTGTATCCTCCCTTTCTTGATCCCTTTCTTCCCTTGAGGCATTAGATTCGAGAACTTCCTCCTTGGACACCTCTTCTTCATCATCCAAATCCCCATTCTCAATTGCTTGTTGCGCCAATATGCTTTCCAACCTTTGTCTTTGAGCAATAAGCTCATCCATGCGTTGGTTAATTTGTAGCATGTCTCTATTCGACTTCTCTTGGGATGCAAGGAGTGTGGCAAACATGGCTTCAAAATCGGAGGGCTCATTTGATGGTTGAGGAGGTTGAGGGTATGGAGGGTAGGAGCCTTCAATACCAAAACATTGACTATCATTCCAATTTTGAGCATGGGTATGTGATGGGTTCCAAGAGTTTTCCCAATAGCCATTTGGTTGCTCCTCTTCTTGGTCATCCCCATCCAAATTATAACGATTAGTTTGATAGTCATGCTCTTGGTCATTCCAATATGGTTGCTCCTCCTCTTGATAATATCCCTCATTAGAAAAGACTTGTCGGTTTTGATTGTTCATCCAATAGTCTTCACAATGGGCATTTGGTTGATCATCTTCATAATAATCTTCATTGTCTTCATAATTCCTTTTGTCAACCCAAGCCTTAACCATACTCATCATGCTATCCATTTTCTTTTCCAAATCACTAACTTGATCTTTGGTCGCATAATTGGAAAAATCCTCTTCATAATAATCTTCATCATGCATGACTTGTTGGTTATAGTGATCCATCCTCGCAAAACAAGATTAACGAAGTTAGTAGGGGATATGAGAGAAAAAGAAGAATATACAAACATAAAGAAAAATATTTACAAGAATAGACGAACTAAAATAATCAAATAGCACCTAGTTAATTAATCTATCCCCGGCAACGGCGCCATTTGATCGATTGTGTGTAGTAGGAAATATTCAAATGAGATTCAAATACTTATTTGCTAGTCACGTGATCAAAACATTTATAAAAGCTCGGGAATCCGAGATCGAACCCAGAGGATAGGTGTTAAACTAGTGGTGCTAAAGATCAAGCTAGAATGTCTAAGGGGGGGGGGGGGGGGTTTGTTCCTCTAAGGAGGTCGATAGCAAGAATTCCACTATCCAAAAGGAGGTTCGTTCAATAAAAAGAGATTAACAATCAATAAAAGATGACTAGGGATCCAATCCTCCACTAAACAATCATTGTGACGGTAAATTAGGACATTATTGATGAACTTCTCATGCACACACTTAGAATATAGGCATGCAACATTAATACCAAGTTTAACTCTCGCTCTAACTTAATATTAAGAGGTCACATCTCGCTCAATACCTCAAACTCTCGCTCTATTGGCATTATAAAGTAAGATTACCTACCCTCAAGCCCTAGCTCTATTGGCTAGATAATCATACACGTGTCAAAAACCATGCCATTCTCATTAGAATTAGAGTGTCGCCATGTAACACAAAAACCCTAATGCTTCTTCATTTAGTTCATTTGACATCATGCTTTCAACACTAGTTACATCAAACATGAAATCAACTAGGGTTCCTATTGAGGACTTCTCACAAACACCTTATAGGCACCCATTAACATTAAGTTCCAATGAAGAAGAATCATGTGCAAAATCATTCATCAATAACATCTATAGCACTTACAAGGTCACAAACATGTTTATGGGATTCATGGATCCCCAACCAAGGTCACTACTCACTCATGGTGAGATTACAATAAAAAACAATGACAAAAGTAGAAACAATCATATGAAAATGGAGTTTAGAACTTCAAAACCAATATGGAGATTCAAGACGTTGTTGAAGCTCTTCCTTCTCTCTAAAATCCAAGATTTCCTCCAAAAACTACTCTCCAAACCCAGAAAATCGGCCCCCCAAAAAGTCCCCCCTGAAACCCTAAAAATTCTGGGTTTTATAACATCTGCCGATTTATGCGATCGCATACTTAAGTTTATGCGATCGCATACTTAAGTTTATGCGATCGCACAGATTCTTGTGCGACTGGATTTATTGTGCGATCGCGTATTTGAGCTTGTGCGATTGCATATCTTTCCTTTGCTGCATGTGCGACTTCGGCTTCCGGGTGTGCGATCGCACAATAGTTTATGCGACTGGATTTCTTGTGCGATCGCATACTTGAGTTTGTGCGAGCGCACAACTGCCCATGTTCTGACCGTAGCTCCAGGATGCGCGATCGCATAAAGATGTTGTGCGATCGCACAAGGCTTTGTTGGCAACTGTAACCTCCGAATTTGGTCTCGGCGTCAACTAGAGAGTTGTAGCTCTTTGAGTTAGCTTTCCAACAAGTTTTGAATCAACAGAATCGGACACCAAATGAGCTCTCTAGGTCCAAAATACTCCGGAGAGGTCTATGTGTCCCGTAATGCCCGAAAATCCATGTTTTTGCTCCGGAATGCTCGGTTTTGCTCCAAAGTCAATGCCCGCTTGTGTTCTCAGCTTAAACTCTGTAATTTGCCTGAAATGAACCACAAGGCATCAAATAACAAGTGAAATCGTGATAAAACGAACGAAACAATAAGCATAGAGGTCGCCTAAAATGCGTATATTTTAGAGCTATCATCTGGTCTCCGATCGGGAGTCGCAAATCCCACACTTTTGAATACCAAATACAATCAAGAATCCACTGAATACCCCTCCAGTACTCTATTCAATAATCACCAGCCAAAGAAATCCGATTTCAACAAACCAAATCTTCACAATTAATCGATTTAGGTTACCTTGGTTTCTGATGAACCGGAGCGAGGGTTGATCTGGTGCGAGGCGATGATGATGATGTGAGTGAGTTGCGATCCAAAATCCTTGCGCAAAAGTCTCAAAAACTCCTTGGCGATTTCGGCGTGCAAGCGAGAGAGTTGATTTGAGGAGAGTTGATGTTTTGGGTGGAATGAGGAGAGAAGCTCGAAATTAGGGTTTTTACTCAGGTCAACGAGTTACCGCGTTTTCCCTTGACGTTATAATCCAGTCAACGCCTTAATGCTCCTTCAAAACGCGCCTATAATGCTTCTTCAAAACGCGCCGACAATGCTGATCGAAAACGCGATCCGCACTGTATGTTACCTGAAATTCATCTGCAAAACAGCCTTTCTCCACAAAAAACCAAGTCAAAGTAGACCGGTTACATTACGAAAACTAAATAAGACTCAAACATGACACAAAAAACACACGAAAATAGAGGAAAATAAGAAAAAACAAAAATTTTGCCAGGCTGCCTCCCTGCGAGCGCCTTTGTTTTACGTCGTTGGCTCGACGATACCTCATTTATGTTTCTATGGGAGGTTCGGCTAGGTCAAACTCCTGGACCGGTGCTTCGATTTCGCCTTGGTAGTGCTTCACCCGTTGTCCATTGACCTTGAAATGGTCTCCATTCTTCGGGTTTTCCAGCTCAAGTGCCCCGTGGTTAAAAACTTTCGTGACCGTGTAAGGACCTGTCCATCTAGAACGCAACTTGCCAGGCATTAGTCGTAAACGTGATGAAAATAAAAGTACCTGCTGGCCAATCTCAAAAGAGCGTCGTAGAATGAACTTGTCGTGGTACAGCTTGGTCCGCGCCTTGTAGTCTGATTGGCTCTCGTAAGCCTCCAGGCGCAGCTCCTCTAGCTCACATAGCTGCATCTTCCTTTCCAATCCAGCCTTCTGCAGGTCGAGATTACACGTCTTAATCGCCCAAAAGGCCTTGTGCTCTAGCTCGACCGGCAGGTGGTACGCCTTCCCGTACACCAACTGAAAAGGCGAGGTGCCGATCGGTGTCTTGTAGGCTGTCCTGTAAGCCCAGAGTGCATCGTCAAGTCTCTGACTCCAGTCCTTCCTGTTCGGCTTCACCATTTTTTCTAAAATCCCCTTAATTTCTCGGTTAGAGATCTCTGCTTGTCCATTCGTCTGGGGATGATAAGTTGTGGAGATGCGGTGGTGAACATGATATTGCCTCATCGTGGCTGCCATCATTCGGTTACAGAAATGCGTCCCCTGATCACTGATTATAGCTTTAGGCACTCCGTATCTGCAAAATATGTTAGTGCGAAGAAAATCCACCACAGTTTTAGCATCATTGCACCGAGTAGCCTTAGCTTCTACCCATTTGGACACATAATCCACTGCAACAAGAATATATAAGTAGCCAAACGATGCAGGAAAAGGACCCATAAAATCAATCCCCCATATGTCAAAGACATCATCAACTACAATAGGCATTTGGGGCATCTCATTCCTAGCAGAAATATTACCTACTCTCTGGCATCTGTCACATCTCTCACAATGATCGTAGGCATCTCTAAACACATGTGGCCAATAAAAACCACACTCTAAAATTTTTCTGCTAGTCCTCTTGGGGCCAAAGTGACCACCACATGCATGCTCATGACAGAAACTAAGCACAGAAGCAATTTCATCGTCGGGAATACACCGCCTAAGTATTTGGTCTATGCCAATTTTCCACAAATACGGGTCATCCCACATATAATATTTCGAGTCATGCTTAAGTTTCAGACACTGAGCTTTCGAGTAAGAGGGTGGAAAGTTACCTCCAACCAGGTAGTTCACAATGGAAGCATACCATGGTACTTCACCTGTGAGAGCGTACAAGTGCTCGTCCGGGAAGGTCTCTATGATCTGGCCCGCATCCTCTTCTCGTACCAACCGGCTCAAGTGGTCAGCTACAGTGTTTTCTATCCCCTTCTTGTCCTTGATTTCTAAGTCGAATTCCTGTAGTAGCAAAATCCATCTGATCAGCCGCGGCTTGGCCTCCTTCTTCGTCATCAGGTACCTGATAGCTGCATGATCAGAGAAAACAACTACTTTAGTACCAAGCAAGTATGGACGAAATTTCTCCAAGGCGAAAACTACTGCTAATAATTCTTTCTCAGTGGTCGAGTAGTTTCGCTGAGCTGCATCCAGAGTCCTCGAAGCGTAGTAAATCACTACTGGCTTTTTGTCCATCCTCTGGCCTAGAACAGCTCCCACAGCATAGTCGCTGGCATCGCACATAATCTCAAATGGCTGGTCCCAGATTGGTGCTCGAATGATAGGCGTGCTGGTAAGTGCCTGTTTCAGCTCGTCGAAGGCCTCCCTGCATGAATCTGTAAACTCAAAAGGAACATCTTTCTGCAAAAGGTTAGATAAAAACAGAGCCTTCTTCGAGAAATCCTTAATAAATCGACGATAAAAACCAGCATGCCCAAGAAAAGATTTAATATCACGCACCGTAGAAGGATAAGGCAGAGTAAGAATTAAGTCAATTTTCGCTTTGTCTACCTTAATACCTTCGTGTGAAACAATATGACCAAGGACCACACCATGAGTAACCATAAAATGACACTTCTCATAATTGAGCACCAAATTCATAGAAACGCAACGCTCTAGTACTCTACTCAAGTTATCCAAACATGCATCGAAAGTGTCACCATAAATAGTGAAATCATCCATAAACACCTCAATAAAAACACCTATCATGTCAGAAAAAATGCTAGTAACCACCCGCTGAAAAGTGCTGGGTGCGTTACACAAGCCGAAAGACATACGTCGAAAAGCAAACGTACCGAATGGACATGTGAAGGTAGTCTTTTCTTGGTCCTCAGGTGCAATGGGAATTTGATTATAACCAGAAAATCCATCGAGAAAACAAAAATAAGGCTTACCTGCCAGCCTGTCAAGCATCTGGTCAATAAACGGAAGAGGAAAATGATCCTTACGCGTCACGGCATTCAGCTTCCTGTAATCGATGCACATGCGCCATCCGTTCTTGACTCTCGTAGTCACCATCTCACCCGCAGCATTCTTCTCAACTGTAATCCCTGTCTTCTTCGGGACTACGTGAACTGGGCTCACCCACTGACTGTCTGAGATAGGGTAAATCACATCAGCATCTAGCAATTTCTGAATTACTTTCTGCACTACCTCCATCATGATCGGGTTTAGCCTCCTCTGAGGCTCTCTGGAAGTCTTAGCTCCATCCTCCAACAAGATACGGTGCATGCACACCGTTGGACTGATTCCTCTGATGTCTGCAAGCGTCCATCCAATAGCGAGCTTGTGGCTACTCAGTACCTCGATCAATCGTCTCTCCTGGTCTGTTTCTAGGCCGTTTTTTGATGATGACTGGCAGCGTGTTGTTCTCCCCTAGAAATGCGTATTTCAGGTGCTTAGGTAGAGGTTTCAGTTCCAATGTGGGTGCCTGCACAGTATAAGGTAGAAACACGTTAGATTTAAATAGACGAACCTCATTAACTTCATACCTGGGTGTGAGAGGTCCCGCGATCTCTAGCTGAGATAGTACATCAAGAATTGTCTCAGTGAACTCGTATGAGTCCTCATGTGAGTAAACCACTCTCTCCAATGCGAGCTCGAGTGGATCTTCTCCCCTCCCCGGTCTCACGTCCTGGACAAGATCGTCCAGTGCATCTAGAGCGTGCACCGATGCAAAATCTGGTGGGTGTTTCATGGCTTGAAAAATGTCGAAGTAAATCACTTCACTCTCCACCTCCATAGACAGTGTGCCACTGTCGCAGTCGATCTTCATCTTTGAAGTCTTCAAGAATGGGCGACCTAATAAAATAGGAGCGTGATCCGCCGGGTCGCTGCTGTCCATCTTAAGCACGTAGAAATCAGCGGGGAACACCAGTTCCCCCACCTGCACTAAGACATCCTCAATTTTGCCTTCTGGCTGCTTGCATGATCTGTCTGCTAGCTGTATGGTAAGACCTGCAGATTCTAATGGACCAATACGAAGACAGGAATAGATAGAATATGGTAATACATTAATCGAAGCACCAAGGTCAAGCATGCAATTCTCAATACGAATGTTACTGATAGTGCAGGGAATAGTGTATGTACCAGGATCACCACATTTGGGAGGTACCTTACGCTGAATGACAGCGGAGACATTCTTACTCAGTAGTTCCTGGTCCTCGCGGGTGGAGCGCCTTCGGTTGGTGCATAACTCCTTCAAGAACTTTGCATAACGCGGAATTTGTGATGTAGCGGCTACAGCGTGAATAATGACTTTAGAGAGAAGACTCTCGAATATTATTGATAAAAACAAAACTGCCGTTCTCACAACCTACGAACTGTTTAAATAGTGCAAAATAGAAACCCTAACTTGCTAAAATTGAAAATTACTAAAAACGGAAAAATCGGAAATTACTAAAAATTCAAAATAAAATAGTAAACGAGCTCGGATGGCCCAAAAACGCCATACTTCACGAGAGAAGCTCGTGATTTTGGATCGTCTCGTCGTTCCGCTCAAAATAGGGTGTTATGGCCCAAAATCGGACATCGGGAACTCAAAAACTCAAAAAACTGTCAAATTGCGCCGGAATCGGATTTCCTGTCAAACTGCTCCAAATATGCCTGTGCCACTCGGTCTACATCATCCTCTCCTGCGCAGAGGAGATTCGGCCTCGAATCAGAAGCGGCGTCTTCATCAGAGTTGTCCCCCACATAGGGAATGAGATGCTTCACATTAAACACGTCAGATGTGTGAACATGGCTCGGTAGGCGAAGACGGTACGCATTAGCATTTATCTTCTCAACAACCTCCACGGGACCAATCTTGCGCGCAGCCAGCTTACTGTATTCACGAGCCGGGTATCGATCCTTAGTCAGGATAGCCCACACAAAGTCACCCACCTCAAATTCCACGAAACGCCGTTTCACATCTGCCTGCGCCTCATATTTGGCTGTACTCGCAACAAGCTGATCGTGAGCACGCTGGTGGGTGCGGGTCAGCTGCTCAATGAACTCATCCGCAGTGCCATGAGGACGGACTTTACTTGGCAAAGCCAACAAGTCCAAAGGACCCCTCGGGGCAATCCCGTACACAACAAGGAAAGGGCTAAGGCCAGTGCTGCGGTTCACCGCGTGGTTGTGAGCAAATTCTGCTTGAGGTAACTTCAAATCCCAGGACTTTGGGTGATCACCAACCAAACTGCGTAGCAAAGCGCCCAGAGAACGGTTCACAACCTCAGTCTGTCCATCGGTTTGAGGGTGGTAGGCCGTGCTGAAGTTCAGGCGAGTGTTCACCATACGCCACAAACTGCGCCAGAAATGGCTCACAAAACGGGTGTCACGGTCTGAGACGATGGCAGCAGGTAGCCCATGAAGGCGATAAATCTCCCTGAAGAATAGCTGGGCAACAAGAACAGCATCTGCAGTCTTCTTACACGGAATGAAATGGACCATCTTTGAGAAACGGTCAACCACCACATAGATAGAATCACAGCCCCGCTGAGTACGAGGAAGACCAAGGACAAAGTCCATGCTGATATCAGACCACGGCTGGGTCGGGATCGGGAGGGGCATATAAAGACCGGCGTTAGTGGAAGCCCCTTTGGCCATCTGGCACACACGACAACGCATCACAAATCTGCCCACCTCTTTGCGCATGGATGGCCAGTAATAAGATGCAGCAAGTAACTGAAATGTGCGATCACGCCCCACATGACCCTCAGAATGGAGCTCCTGAATCAAATGTAGGCGAAGGCTGCACTCAAAAATGCATAACTGAAGGCCCCGGAAGATGAAACCATCATCAATAATAAAGTCAGTAGCCTCGCCCTGCTGAATCCTATCTAGGATCAGTGAAAAAAAAGGGTCGGACGCATAAAGACTGGAGAAGGACTCAAAACCTGGCACATGGACCCGCATCTCAGATAACAGGCTGTGACGACGACTCAAGGCATCTGCCACACGGTTAGAAGTACCAGCCTTATGCTTAATCACAAATGTGAACTGCTGAAGATAAGAACTCCACGAGGCATGGCGATGAGACACCTTATCTTGACTCCCCAAGTGCTTAAGGGAATCATGATCCGTGTATAGCACGAACTCACGCTGGAACAGGTAATGGCGCCAATGCTTCACGGCCTGAACAACAGCATAAAACTCAACATCATATGTACTGAACCGAAGTTTCGCACCTGAGAGTTTCTCACTGAAGAAAGCAACTGGACGGCCTGACTGGCTCAAAACAGCACCTATACCCGTCTTGGATGCATCACAATGGAGCTCGAAGGGCTGCGTGAAGTCTGGCAGAATCAAGACGGGGGCAGAAGTAAGGCGGCGCTTAATATCACAAAAGGCAGCCTCTGCGTCCTCGGTCCACTGAAATTTGGAGCCCCTCATGCAGTCCGTGATAGGAGCCATGAGACCGCTGAAATGGGGAATAAAACGTCGATAGAAAGATGCCAGCCCGTGAAAACTACGCACCTCAGTGATGGAGGAAGGACGGGGCCACTGCTCAATGGCCGTAATCTTACTAGGGTCAGCCCGAAGTCCCACAGAAGAGACCACATATCCAAGGAAGTGCACAGAATCAGCCATAAAAGTACACTTGGATGCGGCACCATAGAATTTGTCGCGACGCAGGACAGTCAACACCTCTCTCAGGTGAGTCAGATGTTCCTCAGGGGAAGAACTGTAGATCAGAATGTCATCAAAATATACCACCACAAACCTGCCAATAAACGGACGGAGGGCCTGGTTCATCACACGCATGAACGTACTCGGGGCGTTAGAAAGCCCAAACGGCATCACCAGCCACTCATAGAGTCCTTCACGAGTCTTAAAAGCGGTCTTCCATTCATCTCCAGGACGGATACGGATCTGGTGATAGCCACTCTTCAAATCTAACTTGCTAAACACGGAGGCACCATGCAACTGATCAAGTAGATCATCAAGACGGGGAATGGGAAATCTGTAACGCACTGTGATCTTGTTAATCGCCCTACTGTCCACACACATACGCCACGTGCCGTCCTTCTTAGGAGTGAGGAGAGCAGAAACAGCACAGGGACTCAGGCTCTCCCTAATGTGTCCTTTGGCCAGCAGGACTTCCACCTGACGCCGAAGCTCCTCATGTTCTTTAGGGCTCATACGGTAATGGGGACGATTCGGTAAAGCAGCGCCGGGAACCAAATCAATCTGGTGCTGAATGTCACGGAGAGGTGGCAGTTCAGCAGGCAAGTCCTCAGGAAACACATCTGAAAAATCCTGCAACAAAGATTGCACAATACCAGGAACAGCAGAAGGGGTCGTAGTACACACAGGGTCACAAAATAGCAAAAATACCACCCCAGATTCCTCCATGGCAGCCTGAAAAGGGGCACGGGTCAGCAGCTTAGTGGAGGGAGCCGGCTGAGCTGTGGGCTTTGCAGGAACCAGGACAATCTTCTTTCCCCGAAACAAGAATGAGTACGTGTTAGTCCGACCATCGTGAGTAACTGACCGGTCATATTGCCACGGGCGACCCAGCAACATGTGGCACGCATCCATGGGAACCACATCACAATAAATGTCATCACAGTAAGTTGGTCCAATAGAAAAGGAAACCAAAACACGCTTCGAAACCGTTATGTCAGTACCTTTACTCAGCCATGCAAGCTTATATGGCTTTGGGTGCGGTTCGGGTGAGAGGGACAACTTCGAGACAGCCGAATCAGAGATCACATTCTCGCAGCTACCCGCATCAATGATGAACGTGCACACCTTTCCCCCAATCGTACAAGAGGACTGGAACAAGTTGTTGCGCAGCCACTCCGTATCATCAGCAGCCCGGGGGGCAAGGAAGGTGCGTCGCACCACCAGGGCAGGGCCAACATCACCAGGCACGACTTCCTCCGGAACCTCCTCGTCATTACCACCGTACGAATCAAAAACTGGAGGCCCATGCGTCATCTTGGATTAACAGACCGCGAGTCCCTTTCAAGGCATTCGGGCACTCAGCCATGCGGTGGCCGACCTCCCCACAACTGAAGCAACGCAAGGGCTTGGCCTGGGATGGTCCGGTAGCACCACGAACTTGAGGGGGTGGAGCCGTAGATGCACGCTGGACAGGGGGGGCAGAAGAAGCACCACTCGAGGAACCCACTGTCCTGGGAGCACTGCCAAACACACCTCTGGCCAGCTGTTTCTCCGCCTGTTGAGCGCGCTGGTGAGCCTCAGCCACTGTCAATGGATCGAACAATTTCAACACTTCCTGCAGCTGAAACCTCAACCCACCGATATAGCGAGACACTAACTGAAAGGGTGATTCCGTCACATCATTACGGGCCAACATCTGGTAAAACTCTGTGGTGTAGTCGTCGACAGACCGAGCCCCTTGTCGGAGATTCTGAAAACGAGTGTACAATTCCCGGTCATAATTGTAGGGTAAGAAAGCCGTCCGGATATGCCTCTTGAATTTATCACACGACGCAATCTTAGCCTTTCCGGAACGAGCACGAGTCCGCTTCAACTGCTGCCACCAAGCCTGGGCGCGACCCTTCAAGTGAATCGTGACCAAAGAAACACGGCGATCATCAGGGACGGACTTGAACTCCAGGACCTCCTCCACCTGAGAAAGCCAATCGATAAAATCTTCGGCAGTCAGACTACCATCAAATTGAGGGATATCCACCCGAAGACCTTGCTCCCACCGTTGATCTCGCATCACGGGTTGATCCCCACCAAAAGGATTGCCGTCCATGGAATCAACATCTTCTGCCAGGAATTCGTTGTTCCTTCCCGCCAATTGCATGGTCAAAGCCTCGACCTGGCGCCTCAGATCTGCATTATCTAAGCGTAGCTGTTCATCTTCGGACAGTTCAACAGCACCTCTCCCTCTGCCTCGGCCTCTGCCACCAGGTGCCATTGAACACAGGATCGACTGGAAGCTGATACCAGATGATGCAGCGGCTACAGCGTGAATAATGACTTTAGAGAGAAGACTCTCGAATATTATTGATAAAAACAAAACTGCCGTTCTCACAACCTACGAACTGTTTAAATAGTGCAAAATAGAAACCCTAACTTGCTAAAATTGAAAATTACTAAAAACGGAAAAATCGGAAATTACTAAAAATTCAAAATAAAATAGTAAACAAGCTCGGATGGCCCAAAAACGCCATACTTCACAAGCAAAGCTGGTGATTTCGGATCGTCTCGTCGTTCCGCTCAAAATAGGGTGTTATGGCCCAAAATCGGACATCGGGAACTCGAAAACTCAAAAAACTGTCAAATTGCGTCGGAATCGGATTTCCTGTCAAACTGCTCCAAATATGCCTGTGCCACTCGGTCTACATCAATTTGCTTAATCTGCTCGAGGAGTGGAATGTTGATCTCCACCTTGCTAAATAGCTCCCACACATCTTTATCGATCATATGTTTCCTTGGAGCCTTGACCTACATGGGAAACGGAAGAGAAAGATCAGTTTTGGATTTTTCGGCAGTGCGGATCGCGTTTTGCTTCGACGTTATGGGCGCGTTTTCATTAGACATTAGTGGCGCGTTTTCCTTAGACATTAGCGTCGGGCTAATGTCTATTGTAGGCGCGATCCGCACTGAGTCAGCCTCTTTTTCGCTATTTTCCAACTTTTTTCCGCTCCTGAGTGTCACCGCATTGACATTGCCTTTCGGGTTTGGAATGGTTTACGATGGTAGCCTTCCCGGATCATTCTTTAGCTCAGAAACTGTGGTGGCTATCTGGGACATCTGCTTGGACAGCTCGGAGATTGCGCCATCGATTTTAGCCTGATTCTGCTGTACCGTGGCGGCCAGTTGCTGGGTGCTAGCTGTCAGCTCCTTCACGACTTCCTCCAGAGATTTGCTGTTGCTCTGACTACTAGGACCTGTCTGGTTGTAATTCTGCCCACGCTGCTGATACTGGCTCTGATTATTATAGTTGTTGTAGCCTCCCTGTTGCTGGCGGTTTGGTGGACGGTAGTAACTGGACTGCTGGGCTTGTTGAGGGGTTGTCTGCTGTGCTGGTTCCCTCAGCGCATGGTTATCATTCCTCCAGTCTTGACCGTTGGCTCATGCCCATACTGTCTGCTCGGTCCATTCCGGTTGCCATAGTTCTGGTAATCGCCCACTGCATTGACTTCGCCCTGGTCATCCTCCACTAAAGTCGGGCACGCGTCCGTTTTGTGGTCTAGTGCTCCACAAAACTAACATGGTTTGGCTTGAACCGGCTGCCTCTTGATGACCTGCTGCATCATCTCCTTGAGTTGTTTAATTTCATCGGCCATAGTACCAGATGGGGGCTCGACTTGTGAGACGTTCCTGGTCCGACTGAACTCTTCTTCGTTGTTGGACTCGTCTTGGAACCTTGCATTTTCAGCCACTTCAACTATCTTTCTTCGCACACCGGCTGGAGTAAGTCTCATGAGGGTTCCTCCTGCCGAGGCGTCCAACAGCTTTCTGTCCAGCTTCCTCAGTCCATTGGGCATATATTCTACGATTAGTTTTTCTGGGAGTCCGAGGTTGCAACAGCTTTGCTCCAAAGCGTGGAACTTTTCCACGTACTCATACATCGTCTCGTTCGGTCCTTGCCTGAGATCTTGCAATTGCTTGCGTACCTGCATTGCTCTGCCCGCTGGGTAATACTTATCCAGGAACTTCTTCTGCATCTGTTCCCATGTCTGGATGCTACCTGAAGGTAGAGACAAAAACCAATCGTTAGCAGCATCTACAAGTGAGAAATAGAAGGCTTTTAATTTAAAATCCTCCACTTCGACTCCATGTGGCTTGAGGTTCTGGCAGATTCCTTGATAGCGCTGCAGGTGTGTAGTTGCGGACTCTCCTTGGCGTCCCGAGAACTTGGGCAGGTTATGGATAACTGCCGTGTTGATGGCTATTTCCTCAAGTTCTGGTCCCTCTAAAATGCACCAAGGCTGATTCCGGAAGTGTGGAGCTGACAGCTCTCCCATGGTGGCCCCTTGAAGGTAGTCCTCTTCCTCTCTGAAGACCGGCTGTTGTGGAGGCCGCGGAGGCCGTTGACACTGCTGCTGAGGTGGGTATTGTGGGTAAGGCTGAGGTGGGTATTGTGGATATGGCTGTGGGGGGTATGGTTGCGGTGGGTATTGTTGATATTGTGGGTATGGTTGCTGTTGATATGGTTGTGGTTGATATGGTGCGATCGGGGGTCTTTGGTTTATTGGGGCAGCCCCCCTGTTTTCCCCGTTCTGAACCAGCTGATTCTGATTTTCATGTTGTGGCAGTAGCCCTCCCATGTCATGCATGCCCTGCTCGACTTCCTCGTTGTTTTCACCGACCTGGCTACCTGCATGAGACATGGTGAAACAAGTAGCAAGCACGAAAAATAACTAAATAAAAACAAACAGAAAATTATAACAAAAAAGAACAGCTTCACCGAAGCGCAGCTCCCCGGCAACGGCGCCAAAATTTCACACGCGTCGTCTGACGTCTCAAATTTATATTTATAATTTTCCCTGCAAGCAACTAGTAGAGCGGCAAGTAGGGGTTGAACCGTGGAGAGCTGGTGTGGTTCAGTTGTCCTGTAAACAAATTAATTGGGGGTTTTTTGTAAGCAAGTGTAAGAAAACACGAGAGAAACGAATAACGAGGATTTCAATCAGTGAGAAAATTCAGTCTAGGGTTTCTATTGTGACACGTTTATCATCGATATACTAATGATCAATTCTATATTTCAAAGTGTGGTTATCCCGACAAAAGTAATAACCTAAGTATCCCGACAAAGGTGATACGCCACAACCTAACCCGACAAAGGTGTTAGACTTCTAGTTCTTTCCTAAATTAAACAATCCGACAAAGGTATTATTTAACCTAGATGTTACTATCTACCTTCGCGACAAAGCATCCAGTAAATATTAACGATAAGAATTATTTGATCAACTAAGCTTTGTGACAAAACATCCACTTAGTCTAGCAAGTTAATTCATAGGAATAAGCATAAGAACAAGCGAAATATAAAATTGCATTAAGAACTGATATCTCAAAACGTGTTCACAAATTCGAAACCCTAAACCGAAGAGAAATTTAGCTACTCATTGTCATTGAAATAAACACAAATATTTTTGATGAAAAGGAAATAGAAATTCTCTGTGTCGCCGAAAGCTTCGCGTTCTTCGTCTTCTCCAGAGCTGTGCAGTCTTCGTATGTGTTGAGATAATCGATCCCTAACCCACGCTTCTTGTTTATAATAAACTGCTATTTCCAAATCTGTTTTGGGCTGGAATTATCAAAATTCGGACTTGTTGACGTCATCAAACGGCCTGCTGACGTCAGCCCTCGCCGACCTGGTGCGTTTTCCCCTTGCATTAGCAGCGCGTTTTCCGTAGACATTAGCGTTGCTGCTAATGCTTTGCAAAAACGCGATCCGCACTGAGTTGCGATCCTTCTTCTGCGCGCTTGTTCTGACTTCGACTCTGGATTTGACCTCATGGATGACCTCGGTTGCTCTCGGTGTGAACTAGAGAGTTGTAGGGAATTGAGTCACCTTTGCAATGGCATGTGGCTCGTATTTTTCTAATCAACGGTTCATTCCCAGCACTCCATCGACTGTCCGAAGGTCTGATCTGAAACTGTGATGTTTTCGGCCTAAAACGCCATCTTTTATGCGCGCTTCCTCCTAGAGCTTCCGAAACACCTGAAATGCAAAACCATACTACAAAGTAAATGTTCGCATATAAAAGTGTCGACATAAACGGGATTAGTTGACTCGACGAGTCGTATAAATACGACTCATCAATAATTAAACATGTCGAGAAGTTCAATCGGGAGTATCCAAATAGAACAAAGAAAGAGCGTGCGACACATTTCTTGAAATATTTTCGTGGTTGGGTATGTGATTCCCTTTAAGTGTTTAATTTATATTATATTCATTAGTTACACATCACTATTAATATCTTTAGTTGTTTAATTATGTTGTTTTTTCAATTACACAGATGGATATCTTGAAAAGGGAGGGCTCTCCTTTCTATTGTGCTGAGTTGCATTCTCTAGCGCGTATGCCTCAATCATACGCGTGTTATTCTCAGTGCTATGTCAATGGTGTCAAATTTGTTGTGTGGGATCGAGACCGGAAGATGAAGACTCAAAACTCAGGTGTGATGGTGGAAGATGAGGATGTTATTTATTATGGTGTTATTAAAAACATTATACAAGTACAGTACGAAAACGGGATGCCTGTAGTACTTTTTGATTGCGTATGGTTTAACATGGATCCCACTGATAGGGGAAGCACTAAGAGGGACTGCGGACTTTTATCCGTGGATATATCAACCAGCTGGTATGAAGATTGGCCTTATTGCCTAGCCACAACCGCAAGACAAGTTTTTTATCTTGACGATCTTAAAGCCGGTGACAATTGGAAGGTGGTCAATGTTGTTTCGCATAGAGGAACATATAGTCAACGCTCCCTTGCAAGACAAGATAATGGACATCACACATCAGTGACTTTGCCTCAGGAAGATGACCCTTACCAAGAGCGCATGCCCTCGCACATTATAGATGATGTCCGACATGCAACCATTATCCCCAATATGGTGCAAATACCAAGAGCACGGAGACAATTGAACTTGGATGAAGAGGATATATTCGCAGCAGGGTGTGATGAAGATGATGAGGAGACAGCGATGGATGATGAGGATGAACATTGGGATGTAACCATGGAATCAGTAGAAGATGATCAAGAGAATGATGAGAACCACTACTCTTCAGAAGTTGAATTGTAAACAAATGGTGTACTGAGACATAGTTTTGTGGGACATATTTTGAACTAAAATGTCACGAAACATAGTTTTGTTTTGGGGGGACAATTTTTCGTGCATCCCGCGCAAAGTTTTAATTTTTCATACGCCACATTTATGGGACGTTGAAAATGAAGAATGTCGCGTAACACTGTATTTTGGCCTAGAAAATTTAAACTTTGAGCCCAAGGCCCATTTGTGTTCGAAATTGGGAAATCATATTTCTCTAAGTCCTGGACACCGTATCACTCTATACGCTCCACCGTATCCCTCAACCAGATCCACACCGTGTCGCCATATCAATCTCTCCACCGGAATTCATCTTCAGATCGCCTTACACCGCCGTAAACTACTCTACCAGATCCACACACCACCATATCACTCTCTCCACCTTACGGCTCGAGAGAATGGCGAAAAAAAACCCTAAAACCAAAGATCTCCCCTTTGGTCGAAGTGGAGGAAGTCAACAGTCGCCGTGTTATCAAGCTACGTTCGCCTTCCACACGTCGTGTTCCGGTGAGGCTTTGTCCAGAAGAGTCGCCACCACGCCCAGTCTCTTCGGCTGAGTCCACCGACAGTGACAACAGTCGGCCTCCAGCCGACACAGCTATTCCAACCCCCTCTCAGCCGGCTGTGGATGCTGAGTTTCGGAACATAGAGCGTGCTAGGGCCATCCTTGGTGCCATGAAGACTGGCGGTCGCACAAAGAAGCTAGATGCGGTAGGGAAGACTCCACCTGCATTGCATGTCGTGCAGACTCCACCGCGGAAGCAAAAGAAGGTAGTACATCCTCCTCCTGTTAGAAGTACTCCACCTAGGAAAGCCAAACGCCCAGTGATGGACCATAATTATACAAATCAAAAACACAGTAAAACCCACCAAATTATATTGTTGGTCTATTTAACTTATGATTGTTAGTCCCGATTTATTTCTACAGGGTATTTTGGCGCTTAGAGAGAAAACACGCTAAGGAGAGGATTTTACGCTGAAAAGATGTTAAGAGTCAATCCAAGGTCAAGATCAGACGCTGAACGAAGAAATCTCAAGATCCTGACGTAGGAATTACACAAATCAAATCCAACCGAGGAATAATCAAAGTCAGACGGAGCGAAATTGGACTGATAGTTTTGTGAAAAGATTGCACAAAACGGTCAACACTCATCCAAGGACCAAGTGACCGGCGGCTTGTGTGAAGAGGATGACTCATAAGTGGCCAAAACCACCCCTTCCTCCTCCATGACCGGTGGCTTTGGCTTGGAGGTGGCCAAAGCCACAAACTCCTCCCCTTTGGTAACCCACAACCGGCGGCTAGAAGAGCCACCATAGGGTGGTGACATGTGGAGCTCCTCCTCTCCACATCTCCTCCCCTCCTCCTCCCTTGGATGCACAACCACATGCCACCATTCAAGCGCTCAATTCCTCCTCCCCTTTAGCTATAAAAGGAGGCTCTCCCCTCCTCATTTTAACATCTCATTCCAAAACATCCTCCACCATAGTTAGTGAGAGAAGCTCTCACTTCTCTCTTGAGTTTGGGCACTACTATTGTAATAATCTTACTCTGGAATCAAAGCTTGATCCTTGGCGCTTCAACGGTTTTGTAAGTCTTCTCGTATTTATTTTACTGTCTTTCAAAACCCTTGTTTTTCCAAATTCGTAGTTATGATATCCAGTGCCATGATTAGTAGTAGCTAAACTCTTTTCGGTTGAAGGTGTGTACTTGTATTGTAAAATGTTTTAGACCTTGCACTTAATGTCGCTTTGTGTTCAAAACTTGTTCTATGTGCCATATATAGTCAGAATTTCCAAGGTTGAGTGGAAGCTGTAACAAGCAAAGCTCTTCCGTGGGGATTCGTGAACATACTCGGGTAGTGGAAGCTGTAACAAGCAAAGCTATCTGAGGAGTTCGACTTATCTAAAACGCCACTTGGTCGATCGTAACTGAGAGATCAGGTGGATGCACAAAAGGCTAAGATACTTCGAAAGGAGGAATTAGTCTGAAGTAGAACAAGTGTTTTAAACGATGTTACAAGTCTTGCGCTTAGAAATGGCCTCGATTCATCTTTGAACACTTAGTATGATCATTAATGGTCGATGATAAACAGACTATGATACAAGGCCACCCCCGAAACCAAATGCTTTCCTTTAAATTGTAATATGCACTGTAACTTTACCTCTCAGTACTAAAATCACAACCAACCCACGCTACTCTAAGTCCTAAAATCACAACCAACTCCCAACTGTCCAACTTAAAGAACAACTATTCACCTGACTTCCTTGGGTTCGACCCCTACTTACCACTTGCTACCCAGTAGTGAAGTCGCGAGTAGCGGAAAATATAAATTTATTTGCGCAGAGAACATTGCACCTTAACGACAGTGCAGTGGGCTCTGTCAAATTGGCGCCGTTGCCGGGGAGTTAGCTTCCGACTAGTTGTTCTTTTCTTTCTCTCTCTTAAATTCTCAAACGCGCTACTGCTCAACCATGTCATCATACTACGGAAGCGAACCTTGGAATGATGGGGGCAGCAACCTTATGTTTAAAATGCTCGACTGTCTCTCCAAATTCGGAGGTGCTCTTAGAGAAGATCCCGTGAAGCATACACAGACGTTCCACTCCATATGCAGCCACATGAGGCCTAAAAATGAATCGCTAGAGGAGTTTAAACTTAAATGCTTTAAATTTTCTTTAACGAACTCCGCAATAGACTGGTATTACTCATGTGCTGCTTATGAAAGCAATTATGGGGATCTACGAACCAAATTTCGAGAAAAGTTTTGCCCCCCATCTCTCCGACTTGAAACCCGCGAGAAAATTCTCAATCTTGAACAATCTCGGGATGAAACTTTGGACGAGTACTTGGCGTACTTCGACTCCATTGTGGCGAGCTGCCCGCACCATGGATTAACCAACCACTATCTTATTCAAAGGTTTCTTGCTGGAATGACGCCCCTTGAGTGGAAAAAACTTAACGATGCAGCGGGAGGCTCAATCATGAAGTTAACCATGGCTGAAACTTGGGACCTCATAGATGAGTTGGCAGAAAGCACAAAACAAGGGCCGATGCACCAAACTGATGACGAAGCGCCGACAGAGGATGAAGACTCACAAATAACCGAAGAAGAACCGGCCAGGACAGGCCCAGTCCTCACTGTCGAAGCGCCCAACACGAGCCCATGCAATCTGCCCGAGGAAGTCCCGGACCTCACTACCAAATCAGCCGAGACATACCTGGACCTCACTACCGAACTAACCGAGAAAATCACGGCAGGCTCGGTCCTCATAGAAGAGCTGATCGAGAAAAGCCCTGTCCTTATGGCCGAGAAGCCCCTACTTAACCCTTCATATTCTATGAAGATCACGGCCACCAAAGATGAGATGATCGATGATACAGTGCTAGGCGAGTTGGAGGAGAAGCATGAGCCAAATTAATCAACGCAGGAGCTCCCACTCGTCGCAAGCCAAGAAGAGCCTCCTGAAAGGTGTAAGGACCAAGGACGTCCAATCATCTCTGCCACAAAGAAGAGGGTTAGCAAGGGCGCATGCTTGAGGTCGCTTGGCAAAAGACTGAACTTCCGAAACTGCAAGGATGCCAACCGACCATACATGAAGAAGCGGCAAAGACATGGGTCGAAAGAATGGAAACTCGGAAGGAGTAACAAGCGAGCACGACTCATTGGACCAGCAGCTATGGTCAAAGAGGCCTCACCCTCTCGGAGCAAAAGGGCAGCCGAGAAGAAATTCGACCTCAAGCACCCATGGGATCCCTACTTATGATCCAGGAATGAGGTATCGTCGAGCCAACGACGTTAAACAAAGGCACTGGTTGGGAGGTAACCCGACATCTATCTTACTTTCAGTCTTTTATTTTATGTCATTTAGTTTTTTCCTTGTGTCATTCTCACCTTTCCTGTATATATTTGCTTGCATGACTTTTGAACTAAGTCGTGCTGAAAGGCACGCCTTCGTTCAAAAGTGTGGGGTGAGATCCACCTTTGTAAATAAATAACATGTTTTCTTTTTTAGTGTTGTCTTTTTGAAAATATGAACTTAAGAATGTGAAAAAGATAAGTCATAATTCATGCATTAACCTTGTGAAAATTCAACTGTTTAAAAACTTAGAATGTAACTTCTCATTTGTCCCTTTGTGCTGAGATAAACTAGGGATGTGGAGTTGATAGAAATGCCCTAGAGAGGCTTGGCAAGCAATCGAAGGACTGAATTTCACTATATGGTTTACGAAGTCAGTGGAGGCTGCACTTCGGGTTTTTCAGTTGAGTCAAGAGTCAGCTCCGCCATGCAGTGTTTATGCATAAAAAATGAAGAAGGCGAGGACGGGAATCAGACCGTCCTCTCTCTAGTCAAAGTAGCCGAGAAAATAGATGAGCGACCCTCATCTTGACCTGCGCGAAATGACAAGGATGAGAGGAGCGGGGAGGTATTTCCATAGGCTTGCGGGCGATGATTGGACCTCCCAAAAAAGGGCGCAAAAGAATGGACTAGCAAGTCACAAAGAAGCAAAAGCCCGAAGAAGCAAATCAAGAGGCCAAAGGCCCAAAATTGTGAAGGTTTTAACCGAACAAAAGTGAAGTACTCAAAGCGTCAAATCAAAGGCCAAAGGTCGATTCACTACAAAAAAGCAGTCCCTCGCCAAAAAAGAAAGAAATCAAAAAGGCTCAACTCATCCGCGAAACCCGAACCGAATCACGTGCTAGAGAAAGCTACAAGGAAACCATATAGTGCGAGACAGTCACGAGGTTGCAGTCCAGGAGCCTAAAAGGGGCTATCTCCCGAAACATCCAGAATAATTTGCATCTCGGCACGAAGGTACAAGTATCAAGTTTCTTCTATTTATTTACACAATTCAAATTGGTAATAAGTAAGTAATGCATGAATTAGGATAAATCGAGTCCCACAGTCTAATTTTCATATTTTAAAACCAAACTTAGAGTGCCGCACTTTAATAGCATTGTTCGGGACGAACAACTAAAAGTGTGGGGTGATCTGATGGACCATAATTATACGAATCAAAAACACAGTAAAACCCACCAAATTAGACTGTTGGTCTATTTAAGTTCTACTTGTTAGTCCCGATTTATTTCTATAGGGTATTTTGGCGCTTAGAGAGAAAACACGCTAAGGAGAGGATTTTACGCTGAAAAGATATTAAGAGTCAATCCAAGGTCAAGATCAGACGCTGAACGAAGAAATCTCAAGATCCTGACGTAGGAATTACTCAAATCAAATCCAATCGAGGAACAATCAAAGTCAGACGGAGCGAAATTGGACTGATAGTTTTGTGAAAAGACTGCACAAAACTGTCAAAACTCATCCATGGACCAAGTGACCGGCGGCTTGTGTGAAGAGGATGACTCATGAGTGGCCAAAACCACCCCTTCCTCCTCCATGACCGGTGGCTTTGGCTTGGAGGTGGCCAAAGCCACAAACTCCTCCCCTTTGGTAACCCACAACCGGCGGCTAGAAGAGCCACCATAGGGTGGTGACATGTGGAGCTCCTCCTCTCCACATCTCCTCCCCTCCTCCTTTTCCCTTGGATGCACAACCACATGCCACCATCCAAGCCCTCCATTCCTCCTCCCCTTTAGCTATAAAAGGAGGCTCTCCCCTCCTCATTTTAACATCTCATTCCAAAACATCCTCCACCATAGTTAGTGAGAGAAGCTCTCACTTCTCTCTAGAGTTTGGGCACTACTATTGTAATAATCTTACTCTGGAATCAAAGCTTGATCCTTAGCGCTTCAATGGTTTTGTAAGTCTTCTCGTATTTATTTTACTGTCTTTCAAAACCCTTGTTTTTCCAAATTCGTAGTTATGATATCCAGTGCCATGCTTAGTAGTAGCTAAACTCTTTTCGGTTGAAGGTGTGTACTTGTATTGTAAAATGTTTTAGACCTTGCACTTAATGTCGCTTTGTGTTCAAAACTTGTTCTATGTGCCATATATAGTCAGAATTTCCAAGGTTGAGTGGAAGCTGTAACAAGCAAAGCTCTTCCGTGGGGATTCGTGAACATACTCGGGTAGTGGAAGCTGTAACAAGCAAAGCTATCTGAGGAGTTCGACTTATCTAAAACACCACTTGGTCGATCGTAACTGAGAGATCAGGTGGATGCACAAAAGGCTAAGATACTTCGAAAGGAGGAATTAGTCTGAAGTAGAACAAGTGTTTTAAACGATGTTGCAAGTCTTGCGCTTAGAAATGGCCTCGATTCATCTTTGAACACTTAGTATGATCATTAATGGTCGATGATAAACAGACTATGATACAAGGCCACCCCCGAAACCAAATGCTTTCCTTTAAATTGTAATATCCACTGTAACTTTACCTCTCAGTACTAAAATCACAACCAACCCACGCTACTCTAAGTCCTAAAATCACAACCAACTCCCAACTGTCCAACTTAAAGAACAACTATTCACCTGACTTCCTTGGGTTCGACCCCTACTTACCACTTGCTACTCAGTAGTGAAGTCGCGAGTAGCGGAAAATATAAATTTATTTGCACAGAGAACATTGCACCTTAACGACAGTGCAGTGGGCTCCGTCACCCAGCAAGAAATCCTTATGTTGAACCTCCTGTGAGTAAGAATAGTGTAGTCAATCCTCCTGCCAAGTCCAAATTAGTCCCAGCTAAGAAAAAGTCCAAATGCGAAGCCACCACTGACAATCAACCCACTGAAATCCCACCTGTTGTAGCTAGACCAGTTGAAATTCCACCCATTGACAATCATCCTCAACCTGTGAGAGCCAGATTACCCACTCAAATTCCACCCATTAACAATCATCCTCCCCATGTGAGAGCTAGAACCGCTGAAATTCCACCCTCGGCTGCTCCAGAGCATCCATCATTCTCCAACCCTGTACCACAATTATAAGCGCTGACTAGCCCTCCCCAACTGCAGCCTGCCAGATCCAACCAAAATCAGGCACCTCTGAGCACAAGGTCACCTTCACAGGTGCCTGTAAATGGTCCACCGGCTCCTGAGTTTGATCAAGACAACTCAATGGATATTGATCAGTCATCGGAGCATGATGCACAAGAGAATTTGGAGGAAATTCCAAGCATTAGATGCAAGCACTCCCAAAATGCTCAATCTGGTATTTATTTTTTCAATATGCTATGTTTTTAAAGGATCACTTATATTCTTTTTTTTCTGTTACGCATGTAATAACTGTTACTTGAATTATAGTTTCAGGGGACGAGGGTGGACAGAAAAGGAGGCCGAGAGGTGTGGTCAATGGAACTAATTTGGCGCAATACAAGCAAACGCGCAATAGGGGGCAGCCAATCAAGGTTGAATTTCTACCAGATGGTACCGGCCCAGCGAACCAGGAAGTTTGCAGCCTGATTGTGCACGAGATCGGGAGTGCGGTGAAGGACAAGGTTCCCATGCTAGCACCTTCATTCAGGAAGCTGAGGGATGAGGACAGGCAGATTGTGTATGACCACTTGTATGTAAGTAATTCATGTTCTAATTTTTCAGTTCAATGTCAATACTTAATGTAATATTTCAATGGTATGTAATTGACTTCTATTTTTTTATTTGCAGCCAAACTTTGTTGTTCATCCAAAAGATGATCAGTTGTGGGATTTTATATTCAAAAGGGCAACAGAAAGGTACCGTGATTGGAAGGCTGACTGCAAGGTGTTCTACAAGGAGAATGGACCTGATGTGATTCCGCGGGAGTTTATTGATCGACCTGAACAATGGGGATGGCTTTGTAGCCACTTTGATGACCCAAAAAATTAGGTTAGTTAATTCTTATAGTTATCAAACAACATTTTGCTTCACTCCTTTGATTTATCATTTGTTTTTTTTCTATGTTGTGTTATGTTTTTCGAACTTCTCACTGACTTCGCTAAATTTCACTAACACAGAAATTAGGCGAGACGATGTCGAGAGTGCGCACTGAATCTGAAAGAATCGATCACCGATCTGGTAAGGTCCCTTTCTACATGAGGTCTGCGCAACTTAGGCTCCAGGGAGAAAGAGCTCCTATTGTTGCTACTTACAGCAAGGTGGACTCTCATGATCCTGCCGGCGCTGCTCTTGCAGTTGAGTATATTTATTTTTAATGTCACTTAACATTTCCATTTGGGTTGCATAATTTCATTTTGACCTGCTTATAGACATGTTTACCATATATGATATGATTGCTGAATAATATGTTGTTCTTCTCTCCCATATGCTGATTTGGAAGGACAATTGACTTCTGTTCATGTCTCTTTAGGGTTATTCATGTTCATTTTATTTGAAATGTTTAATGTATTCATTCATGTCCTCTTATTATATATTTCATGTGTTTATCTGCCAAATATTATCTGCCATGTTAAGCCTATACATGTTTCGCAAACCTTGTTCTACTTTGTTTATTATGTGTTGGCAAACGATGTTGGTAATCTTATTCAGTTGGATGTTATTAGTTTATTTTCTTGTTGTAATATTTTTTTCTATGTCCTGTATTTCCAGTTTAGTTTTATTGTTGTATTTACACTAAAACATTGTATATGTAGGCACAAATGGAGGAGAGGGTTCGTCAAGCTTTGCAGGATATGGATGGTGATGAAGATGAAGATCCAGAAGGCACTGTCATCGATGCACGACCACCTCTTCCGGTCGATATTCAAATTAAAATTATAAATGAAGTGCTTGGCCCTAAGCGTGGGACGTATGTGTCTGGAGCCGGTAGAGCCTTTCGGAAGCCACCCCTCCCAAGAGGAGGTTCAGCTAGAACCGCTGAGCTTATTGACAAGCTGCAGAAGACACAGGATGAAATGATGGAAATGAAGGCAGCTTTTGAAGAAAGGATACGCATTCTGGAGGAGTTGGCAGTTCGGGGTGGCTCGGCAAATGTTAATGCTTCTGAAGGTGCCACGAGTTTATGTGGATCTTAACTCTTGATTTACTTTTTCCTTGACTGTATCAAACTGCTTGTTTTTGTCACGGGTACACACTAAACTGTAGCATGTGTGTACCCGGTATGTTTTGGTGGCCGGATTGTTTTAGCATGTGTGTACCGACCGATATGTTTTGGAGGATGGATTACTGGATCAAACAATTTCAGGTTTTAATTTGTATGCAGGCTAAATGTTGTATATGTAACATTATGCTGTTTGCAATTTGTGACGAATGTTATTTTATACCACAATCTGTCCATTATATGACACATTTTCTTCTCTCACAGTTGTGACGATTGACGTTTTATACGACAATATGTTCTACAAATGCGAAATATTGTTCTTTGCCATTTTGTCACGTATAACATTTTATGCGACATTTACCTGTCTTAGAATGTTATCGTAAGTTATTTTATACGACAATAAGTTAATTGAGTGATAAGCATATGTCCCTTTTTGCGACACTAACTCCTTCAGGTTTGACGCGTATAACGATATACGCGATTACTGGGGAATGTCACATAAACATATAATGTCTTCTAAGGTATCTAATGCGACGTTAATTTGCAAATATGTTAACTGTACAAATGTGGCATATGTCCTTAAATTGTAGAACCCAGGTCTAATGCGAATGGGACTGATTGAAACACATGTCGCATAAGAGGTAAACTTTATGCCACTTTCCTAATTTAGACCGTCGCCCAAACTTAACGCTACAAAGCTTACCGGACAAAATTTATGCGACGCACAGATTGTCCCATAAACGAAAAAGCACTTAATGCGACAAATATAGCACTTTATGCGACGCAAAAAAACTATGCTATAAGCTATTTTCTGGTATATGGAGGCTCAAAGTTTTGTTGTTCATCCTCGCCATGCATATACCACACCTTATATCGTGGGTTAATCCCATTTAACAAAAGGTGTTTATGTAACTTCTTCGGTTTGACCTTTTTGTGATTCCAACAACTCATACACGGACAAAAGACACGTTCAATGTTGTTTCTAGACGCATATGCTGACGCAAACGCACAAAAATCCATAATCCCTTTCTTGTACTCCTCACTCAACCTATTACCGGACACCCACTCTCGATTCATTATAAATCCACAACATGAAACGTGTAAATATTATTAGTTACATACTACTAATTTACACGAACAAACAATTACATTTGAGTGAATTACAAGCACTCCAACAATTAAAAAGTAGTAAATGAGTTACATAAACTTGCGATTTACCTTAGAATAGAAGCTCGCGAAAAAGAATCTTAATGGTGGGTGAGCAACAAGTACGGACTAGATCTATAAACAATAAGAACAAATTTGTAAACAAGGAAAAATAAATTCAAATCTCCATGTTCATAGGAAAATAAGAAAGATTGATAACCATCAAATACTAGGAATTGAAGAAGCAAAGAACCACCAACGGGAAGAGGATGTAGATCGCAAATGTTAAGTTTTAACCCTAAACAAAAGAATATCAATAAAATTAACATACTTAAGTCCAACTAGTTATTAACATCATTCAACGATGAAAGAGCAACAAAAACGAAATGTCCAAGTTTGAAAACTATAAACAATTAACACAATAGAATACCTTATATGAAATGATGTACGAAGGATTAAGAAAGATGCAACTTCCACCGTATACAAGTACCACCGTTGGAATCTATGTTTTAAAATAAAACTATAATCAAGCATACATGAATCCAACTAGTTATGTATGTCATTCAACAATGATAGAGCCAAAAAAGATAACTCACCTCACAAATTCAAGTTGGAGAGGAGAACCACAGTCGGAGTCTAACAATCGTCAGAGTCTAATTCACCACAGTCGTAGTCTAACAGTCGTCGGAGTCCAATGTCATAGTCGGAGTCTAACAATAATGGCAACACAAATCCTAGACAGTCAGAGGGAAATCGAGCAAACTCCTAAACATTCGGACTCCAACAGTCGGAGACACGTACCTAACGAAGTCGTCAAGCAAAATCGAAGCTAACAGTCATCGGAGCGAGGCGACAGATGTGCGGACTGATCGAGGGCGACACGACACAAGGCGAACGACGGTGACAGGGTGCGTCTAAGCAAGCGGAGAGCGTCGAGAATGGTAATTCAGAGAAGCTGCGGGCGGACTGACAATATTTCAAAATAAAACCTAAGTCTTTGAACTCACTTTATGCATCGGTTCATCAAAAACCGTTGCATAATGTATACTTTATGCAACGGTTTCCCTGAGAACCGATGCCTAAAGACGAACCGATTCATAATGCCATTTTCGAACCGATGCATAATGCATCGTTTGTAGTAGTGAGACTTGCGTCGCGACGGACCGTCGACGTTGCCTAGAGGGGGCCGAATCTCTCCGTTCTTCAACTCCTTCTATTCTTGTATTGGGTTTGGGTAGCTAGGATCATTTGTGGTTTGATTTGCGCATTAGGGCTTGTAACTGAACAGCGTTTATAGTGAAAAAGGGCTGAGCATTTCCCCCCGAGGCTCCCAGGATTAGGACAGCCCTCGAACCTGGTAAAAGTCTTGGTGCCTTGTTTTGATTTTGGTTTGTTGATTAATCGAAATTGAGTTAGGGCTAGTTAATCCTTGGGGTTTATCGAATCGTGACATAACAATGAATGTTGTGGATGCTTTCAGATTCTTTGGAAGCTGCCTCGGATATCTTCAGAGGAAATAATAAGGGCAGCTTCGGTGGACAGGTTGTGAAGCAGTGTTTTGCTATTTTGGAGTCGCACAAAAGCTGGAGCTTGGAGCTTGTTATGCGAGAAGAGAATATTATAGGAGCTGACTGGATGGCACACGCTGGCACTTGGGGCGAGGTTTGATGCCATTCCAATGGAGTGCGGAAAATTTATGGAGGACCTGATCACGCACAACTGGTGTAAGTGTGTAGGAGTCTTTGTTTTTGTGTCTGTTTCATGTAGCTAGAGTTTTGACAGGTTGTTGTTTTCTAGACTTGGTCATTTTGTTATGTTTTGTGTCGTGTGTGTCACAGGTGGTACTGTTGGTCCTCCTCAGTGTTTTGCTCCTATGCTGGTTTGTTTTTGTTAGCAGCCCGTTCGGCTGCTTTTTTGTATCAAATAAAAAAATCAAATAAATTGTTTTTTAATAGTTGAAAGGGCATACATGTCATTTGATATTTTAATTAGAATTCAAAACACGGTCAAAATATCAAACCTTCCTATTATTTAGCAATTATTCAAGCAACCACTCATATGACGAAACAAAAAGAATCATGATATGATTATTACGAATAATAATTTGATAAATCATGATGGTTTTATGGAAGATATGGTCTAGTGCAAGAATTTCAACCTTACTTTTACAAGAATGAGGGTTCGAATCCCACTCATGATACTCTTTTCACAATTATAATAGAATTTTCTCTTTTTCTCTGGCATATTACATTGGTTATTTTATGTCTTTATTGACTTAATAATTTCAATAATTGTCTGTTTGATGACTTTATATGTCATATTTATTTTAATTATTTAATAATTGACTTTATTGCTATGCACGTGGCATGTTAAATTTGTTAGCATTATTAATGTTTTGATATGTCATGATATACAGTTATATTTTATGAAATATCTATTGATGATTAATTTGTTAATCACCAAAGTGATCAAATTATAAAGTTATATAGATGTCCGAGAGAAGGGATCGGGTACAAAGTGCATATTATTGTAAAAAATACAAACTAATCTCAATCATTCATTTTATCTTGTATTTTATCCCGTATGCTCCACTTCCAGAGATTCCCTCACGACGGCTGACAGAACCGCTCGTCGTCAAAGCGATTGTGCAAATAAATTTATAATAGTCCGCTACTCGCAACTATACTACTAGGTAGTACTTGGTAAGTAGGGGTCGAACCCAAGGGAACTAGGGGAATAATTATTCTTCGGGGGGGATTACGCAGCGTGGGAGCGTGTTTAAGGTCGGTTGGTTGATTTTAACGCTACCAGCTATTTTGATTGATTGATTGGTTGGTTGGTTGATTTTAATACTGGAAAGTAAATTACAGTTTATAATTAAAGAGAAATGTTCGGTTTCAGGGGACTTGTATTATATCCTGTTTATCATTGACCTTTAGTGACTCTCCTAAGTATTCAAACGGTGTATCAAGGCCATTCCAAGCACTCGATTTGCGTACACTGTCTAGCCTATTCCAAGGACGTAGAACACTTATTCTATTTAGACTAATACTCCATTCCCGGTTATATTAGCCTATGTGCATCCATTTGATCAATCATTCCCGATCAACCAAATGGTGTTTAAGATGAGTCAAACTTCTCAGATAAGCTTTGCCATTCCAAGCATCCACTTATCCGTACAAGTTTACGAACCCCGCTGTAGAGTTTTGCCATTCCAAGCATCCACTCTACCTTGGACGTTCTGACTTAATATATGGCACATAGAATAAGTTTTGAATACTTAGACTAGACACTAAGTTAATAGTCTAAAACATTTTATAATACAAGTGCGCCCCTTAGACCGAACTACAAGTTTAGCTACTATTTATCGCGCTAAACATTATAACTAAGGAAATAAAACAGTTGAATAAATACTAAGAATTACTTACAACCGTTGAAGCGCCAAGGGAGCTTTCCTTTATTTCCAAAGCGAAATTACAACATTACAAATATTACAACTTCTAGAGAGAGAAGTGAAAATGAGATTGAGGTGTCTTGAAATGAGGAGGAGGAGGCCTCCTTTTATAGCCAAAAGGGGAGGAGATGGGTGGTGGAGATGGTGGACATGTGCATTTGATCCAAGGGAGGAGAAGGGAGGAGGAGGAGGACGTGACATGTGGAGGAATAGTGAAGCCGCCGGTCACCACCCCTCAAAGCCGCCGGTAGGCGGTGGCCAAGGAGGAGGAGCTCCTCCCTTGGCCACCACTTCTTCATGTGGCCGGTCATCCTTGCCCATATGTGAGTTTTGTACAGTTTTGTGCAGTCTTTTCACAAAACTGTCAATGTGTTTCTTCCCCGGGCTGTCTTGACTCCACTCCTGATTCTTCTGATTAATTTGTTATGGTCAATTCAACATCAGGATCCTTGATATTTCTTCAGTCGGCATATGATCTTGACCTTGGATTGACTCTTGTTATCTTTTCAGCATAAAATCCTCTCCTTAGCGTGTTTTCACTTCAGTCTCTAAAATGCCCTGCAAAAATATATCGGGACTAACACGTAGAAGTTAGATAGACAAACAGTCTAATTTGGTGGGTTTAACTGCATTTATGTTTCATACAATTATGGTCCATCAGATCACCCCACACTTTTAGTTGTTCATCCCGAACAATGCTATTAAAGGGCGTAAGTTCTAAGTTTCGCTTTGGAATATGAAAATTAGACTGTGGTACTCGATCTATCCTAATTCATGCATTGCTTACTTATTACCAAATTAAACTGCGTAAATAAATAGAAGAAACTTAATACTTGTACCTCCGTGCTGAGATGCAAATTATATTGGATGTCTCGAGAGATAGCCCTTTTTAGGCTCCTGGACTGCAATCTTGGGATCGTCTCGCACTATATGGTTTTCTGGTAGCTTTCTCTAGCACGTGATTCGGTTCAGGTTTCAGTGGTTTGAGTACTTTGATTTTCTTTTGGCGAGGGACTGCTTTTGTAGTGAGTCGGCATTTGGCCTTTGATTTGACGCTTTGAGTACTTCACTTTTGTTCGGTTAAAACCTTCACATTTTTGGGCCTTAGTCCTCTTGATTTGCTTCATTGAGCTTTTCGCCTTTTTGTGACTGCTAGTCCATTTTCTCAAGCCTTTTTGGGAGGTCCAATCATCGCCCGCAAGCCTATGGAAATACCTCCCCGCTCCTCTCGTTTTTGCCGTTTTCACGCGGGTCAAGGTGAGGGTCGCTCATCTATTTTCTCGGCTACTTTGACTGTCGTTTTCGCGCGGGTCAAGATGAGGGTCGCTCATCTATTTTCTCGGCTACTTTGACCGGAGATAGGACGGTCTGATTCCCGTCCTCGCCTTTTGCATTGCATGGCGGAGATGACTTCAATTTTCACTGAAACCCGAAGTGCAGCCTCCACTGACTTCGAAAACCATATAGTTTGATCTGATCCTTTGATTGCTTGCCAAGCCTCTCTAGGGCAGTTTATATCAACTCCACATCCCTAGTTATCTCAGCACAAAGGACAAATGAAAAGTTACATTCTAAGTTTTTAAACAGTTGAATTTTCACAAGGTTAATGCATGAATTTTGGTCTATCTTTTTCACATTCTCGAATTCATATTTTCAAAAAGATATTATTTATTAATTAATATATACAGGTGGTTCTCACCCCACACTTCTGAACGAAGTCGTGCCTTTCAGCAAGACTGAGTTCAAAAAGCCATGCAAGCAGATGTTATACGAGAAGGAAATGTTATTAAGGAAAAGGAAAGACAGAACTCCCTTTAAGGTGTCGAGTGAACGACATGGCTCGAGGCTGGATAATCGAGGGAGTTCGGCTGGGGCCTTGAACTCTGAGCGTAGCCCTATCTGGCCTAATGTTGCACCCAAGTCCGATTCCTGAATAGTCATTTCTTCTATGCACCAAGTGGGTGAGAGCAACTTATTGAAAAAACTAAATGACAGAAAATAAAATGACAGAAAATAAAATGACAGAAAGTAAGATAGTGTCGGGTTACCTCCCGACCAGTGCACTTGCTTAACGTCGTTGGCTCGACAGTACCTCGTTGTGGATTACTGGTTTGGGTCCCATGGGTGGCTGAGGTCAAACTTTGCCACCGTTCCAGTGTTGCTTCTTCCTGACTTCTTGCTGGATGTTGTGTTCTGGTTAGGACTCCTTGGTTTCGGGATCTTTTCTTTCCAATACCCCGGAGGGGGTGATGGACCTTTCACTACCAGCCTTTCGAAGTTTTTGTATTTGGGACTGCCTAGTCCGGTTGTGGCATAGCACTGCTCCATCGAGGGGTCATTCTGCAGAGGTGCTTTTCCCATTCTCCTTTGAGCTTCTTCTTGGATCGCATAGTTCGCGGCGACTTGCTCATTAATTAAGGGGAAAAGTCGGGAAGGCCTCATGAGGCTTGGTTCTGCCTCGTTATGTTGGTTCGTGAAAAACTGATCGTAGATAGTTTCAGCTGCCTGGGTAATGATAGTCGGGTATGGCTTGGACAGTTCGTCAGTGGTGTTCTGGACTCCTACTTCGTTGCTTCCGGTGCTTTCCATGTCTGATTCTTCAGACGGTTCAGGAGTCTCTTCCGACGGTTCGGTGGTTTCTTCTTCATCAGCCTCAGGATCAGCTTCTTCTGTCTGCATTTCCTCATCAGTTTGGGGTATTCGTCTTGTGGTAGCGGCTAGGCCGATTATAAGGTACCACATGTCTGCAATGGTGAGGTTTGCGGCAGACCTTCTCATAGCTTCGTTGACTCTTCCCAGCTCTTCGGACCTCATCCCACGAAGAAATTTTTGGAGAAGAATTTTCTTCGTAAATCCATGGTGCGGGCAGCTTGAGACGATGGCATCGAATTTTATGTAGTATTCGTCCAAAGTCTCATCCCGGGATTGTTGAAGGTTCAGGATCTTCTCGCGGGTTTCTTGGCGTAAGGAAGGAGGGGAGAATTCCTTCAGGAACGGAACGCAGAGATCTACGTAACGTTCTGCACTGCTAGCGGTGGATGTGTAGTACCAGATTGTGGCGAAGTCGGTTAGAGAGAATTTGAAGCATTTCAGCTTAAACTCTTCTAACACTTCGTTTTCAGGTTTGATGTTGTGGCAGACTTGGTGGAAGTTTCGACAGTGCTGTACAGGGTCTTCTCCCTCCGTTCCTCCGAACAGGGGCAGAAATCGCGTTGTCCATGCATGCGTAACGGGTAGTGTCATAGAGAGATGAACAGAAAAGAAACAGGGGAGGGAAGAACAGTTATCCGATGACTAGTTCCCCGGTAACGGCGCCAATTTGACAGAACCGCTCGTCGTCAAAGCGATTGTGCAAATAAATTTATAATAGTCCGCTACTCGCAACTATACTACTAGGTAGTACTTGGTAAGTAGGGGTCGAACCCAAGGGAACTAGGGGAATAATTGTTCTTCGGGGGGGATTACGCAGCATGGGAGCGTGTTTAAGGTCGGTTGGTTGGTTTTAAAGCTACCAGCTATTTTGATTGATTGATTGGTTGGTTGGTTGATTTTAATACTGGAAAGTAAATTACAGTTTATAATTAAAGAGAAATGTTCGGTTTCAGGGGACTTGTATTATATCCTGTTTATCATTGACCTTTAGTGACTCTCCTAAGTATTCAAACGGTGTATCAAAGCCATTCCAAGCACTCGATTTGCGTACACTGTCTAGCCTATTCCAAGGACGTAGAACACTTATTCTATTTAGACTAATACTCCATTCCCGGTTATATTAGCCTATGTGCATCCATTTGATCAATCATTCCCGATCAACCAAATGGTGTTTAAGATGAGTCAAACTTCTCAGATAAGCTTTGCCATTCCAAGCAACCACTTACCCGAGCAAGTTTACGAACCCCGCTGTAGAGTTTTGCCATTCCAAGCATCCACTCTACCTTGGACGTTCTGACTTAATATATGGCACATAGAATAAGTTTTGAATACTTAGACTAGACACTAAGTTAATAGTCTAAAACATTTTATAATACAAGTGCGCCCCTTAGACCGAACTACAAGTTTAGCTACTATTTATCGCGCTAAACATTATAACTAAGGAAATAAAACAGTTGAATAAATACTAAGAATTACTTACAACCGTTGAAGCACCAAGGGAGCTTTCCTTTATTTCCAAAGCGAAATTACAACATTACAAATATTACAACTTCTAGAGAGAGAAGTGAAAATGAGATTGAGGTGTCTTGAAATGAGGAGGAGGAGGCCTCCTTTTATAGCCAAAAGGGGAGGAGATGGGTGGTGGAGATGGTGGACATGTGCATTTGATCCAAGGGAGGAGAAGGGAGGAGGAGGAGGAGGTGACATGTGGAGGAATAGTGAAGCCGCCGGTCACCACCCCTCAAAGCCGCCGGTAGGCGGTGGCCAAGGAGGAGGAGCTCCTCCCTTGGCCACCACTTCTTCATGTGGCCGGTCATCCTTGCCCATATGTGAGTTTTGTACAGTTTTGTGCAGTCTTTTCACAAAACTGTCAATGTGTTTCTTCCCCGGGCTGTCTTGACTCCACTCCTGATTCTTCTGATTAATTTGTTATGGTCAATTCAACGTCAGGATCCTTGATATTTCTTCAGTCGGCATATGATCTTGACCTTGGATTGACTCTTGTTATCTTTTCAGCATAAAATCCTCTCCTTAGCGTGTTTTCACTTCAGTCTCTAAAATGACCTGCAAAAATATATCGAGACTAACACGTAGAAGTTAGATAGACAAACAGTCTAATTTGGTGGGTTTAACTGCATTTATGTTTCATACAATTATGGTCCATCAGCGGCCTCCAGCTTCGTTGGTGCCTTCATGGGAGGAGGTGTGGCGGGCGCTGCAATCGTTTTCGAGAGGGTCCACTGGGGGGCGGGATGGGCTTAGGCCACAGCTGTTGGTAGATATGGTTAACGGAGTTGCTGGTAGGATGGAGGAAGTTTTGGTGCAAACAGCTTTTACAGCCCATGTCGTACTTTTGCTGAGTGGGGGAGCGCCCCCTAGTTTGGCTCCTTTGCTTATGAGTGCGCCTATTATTCCTCTTGCGAAGTCTAGAGGGGGAGTTAGGCCGGTCGCAGTAGGGGAGGTTTGGCGACGGCTGACGTCGAAGGTTGCTTTGAGAGCGGTAAGTGCTTCAGCGAGGGCTTTTTTGCTGCCTTTTCAGTTTGGTGTTGGTGTTAAAAAGGGAGCAGAAGCCATCACACATTCGTTGAACCACTTGGTGGCGAAACACTCTACGGATGAGGAGATGGGGATTCTGAAGGTGGATCTCACTAATGCTTTTAATCTGGTCAGCAGGTCGGCTTTCTTGGAAGGGGTGCGTCAGCATTTTCCATCACTTAGCTCTTGGGTTGAATTTTGTTATGGGTGTCATGCATTGCTTTTTATTGGGGAATCGGTTATTCATAGTAGTTGTGGAGTGCAACAGGGCGACCCGTTGGGTCCTTTACTTTTTGCCATCGCGCTGCAGCCTTTAGTTCGTCAGGTTGGAGAACTTTGTCCTCGTTTATTGCTCAACACTTGGTACCTTGACGACGGCGTGCTTATGGGTCATCAAGATGATTTGTTGGCATCTTTCGAGGCCATTCGGCGGGGGGGGGGGGGGGGGGCACAACTTGGGTTAGTTGTTAACCATAGCAAATCGTTGTGGTGGTGGCCCGGTGGTGGTAGGGAAAGACCTCAGTGGTTGTCTGGCGGGGTTGTAGTCTTGGATTCTTCGGCCTTGTCTGTGTTGGGTAACCCTATCTCGGTTGATGGGAGGGGGGCTGATGAGATAGTGATGCAGAGGGTCCGCGGTATTCAGGATATTCTAGCAGAGATGTCTAAATTGGATGACCCGCAGTTGGAGTTATTACTTTTGCGGGCTTGTGTTGGCATGCCAAAGATGATGTATAATTTGAGGAGTGCGCCGCCTTGTTGGATTGAGGGGTCAGTTTGCTCTTTTGACAGTGCGGTGCATCAGAGTTTGGTGCATATTTATAATGCTGGGTTCACAGCGGAACAAAGGAGGTTGGTGGGGTTGCCCCTTAAGTTGCGGGTTAGGGGTTCCGATTGGGAGCGAGGTTGCTCTTTCGGCGGCAGTGGCTTCCTTGGTGCAGGCAGGGGGGTTATGGGAGATGCTCACGAAGGATTCTTTCTCTTCCTCGAAGGACGGGGTCTTGCTTGAAGAGTGGAACTTGAGGTTTCGTCCTAGTTCGCTAATTGGTATGGAGGAGCTGAGGTCGAAGGCTAAGCCACAGCAGTGGCTCTTTGAGCTGGCAGCAGAAGTTATCAGAGAAGAGATCAAGAGTCGGGGGGAGCACGGGTAAGCACACTTGTGAATGTCATTTCTGTTTCAGGGAGTGGTATTTGGACCACAGCGATACCATCGCCTTTTTCTGGGCTTCGCATGAACTCGGCGGCATATCGCTTGGCTCTCAAATACCGTACCGGGTAGAACGTGTTCGCGGTTTCTCGAGCTTGCACGTCCTGTAGGGGGTTGCAAACTTCGGACGCAGCCGGTGATCACGATTCTCATTGTCCGGGTGGGGGACGGAGGATTAGGAGACATAACGCTGTGAGGGATGCGTTGTTCACCTTTTTCAGGGAGGCCAGCATGGGGCCTAGGCTAGAGGTGGCGGGCCTTCTTGAAGGTGGCGAAAAGCCTGCAGACATTTTAGTTCCCGTTTGGGACGACGGTAAGGATCTGTGTGTGGATGTGTCCATTGTCTCTCCTTTTGTTGGCGAAAGATCTGAGATGGAATCTGGTGAGGCAGCTAGGAGAGCAGAGGAAAGGAAGATTTCTAGATATGATGCCGGTTGTTCTGCTAATGGGCTTATTTTTGAACCTTTTATTATGGAATCTTTAGGAGGTTTTGGAGGGAGAGCGGATCGGCTGATCAGAACAGTGGCTGCGCGATGGGCTGAGGCCAAGGGTGTGGAGTCCCCGACAGCTCTCTCTATTTTGAGACAGAAATTATCTTTTGTCTCGCAGAAGGCTTTGGCAGATGGATTTTTGTTACGAAACGGCTAGATGATGCTATTTATTTCATTTGTAATGGCCCCTTTCAGTTATAAGAAATTCATATATTTTATCTTTTGAATGGATAGGATTAATTGAAAACAAAATTTGATTAATTACAAATTTAATGCGTAGAGGGCAAATATGGCATACAAATAATTAATTTGTTTCATCGTAACCGATTGAGAGTCAGTTTCCTAAACTGTCGTCAATCATATCGATTCAAATCAGGTTTGATTCTCTAGGTCATTCTCATGGAAAGCTTTTCCCTCGATTCATCCATGGTCATGTCCGCTCCCCTTCCTTCCTGCGCTATGGCCATGTCACCGGCGGAGTTCTGGAATTCATGGGGCCGGGGTGTTGTTTGCGGCGCTGCTTTGTTTACAGCTATCTGCATTCCTCTACTTGAATTCTTTTCCGGAGAAATCAGATTGTGTGCCCGCGTAAAGTCAATGAGTGCCCAATAATAGTGTTCTTCATGCTTGGAATCAATCAGATCATCATCACCGTCCCGTCGTCAAGTATCATCAATCTGTTTTTATCTTGTAATCTCTGCACACACACACAAATGCAACTGAGTTAACTCCAAAGGCAAGTCACGCAGCTATGTTTGCAGTTTAATAAAACATGGTACATAAACAATTTTCTCCATGACGAATTATAATTAAACCATGACGAATTATAAATTCAATTCATAAGCAGAACTACACGGAACTACCAGCATTAAAAGTAAATCATGACGAATTATAAGTAACCCATGACGAATTATGATCCGATTGAGATGATGAAGGCGCATGAAGCTGGGTTTTCTCCATGACGAATTATAATTAAACCATGACGAATTATAAATTCATAAGCAGAACTACTCAGAACTACCAGCATTATAAGTAAACCATGACGAATTATAAGTAAACCATGATGAATTATAATTAAACCATGGCGAATTATAAATTCATAAGCAGAACTATACGAAAAAAACCCTAAAATCGTTCTGTGACGAATCGCGAGAAATCCAAACCCTAATTTCGTCGATTTGCGGAGAGATTTTGGAATGAATCGTGACTTGGTCTTCGGTATTTTAGGGTTTCCTAATTAGCTACTTGATTTCCTAATTCGTCGGAATGAATTGCGACTTGATTTCCTAATTTGTCGCGTTTTTGTTTGTGTGAGGAGAGATACGTTGCTGTTTGTCTAATTTTATTTATTTATTTGGTCTATTATACCCTTCTTAAGGAGAGATACACGAATTATGTTCAGTTATTAATTAATTTAATTCAATTATCTTCATCCTTTGGATTAACGAAATGAAGGGATAAGATGAGTTTGTATTTTGCACAGAATCTGGGCTTTGCACCAGATCCGGACTCATAGATGTCCAATTATAATGTTTTCAATTACTCATTATTATGTGATGCGATGATTATATGACATGATGTTAGATTTTATTATCTTGAGTATATTGAAATTTTAAGGAATACTCAACAAATTATTCATTATTGAGTATATTAATGCGATATCTAATTATGGAATGTTTAAGGATTTGCCCAAAGGTTAATCATTTGTTTCATAATTATAGAAATAATGGTGGCTAGTTATTTATATTCGATTTGATGGTTTAGTATACCCAAGGGGTCAAGATCAGGTACAAAGTTAAATTTTGGAAAAAATACAAAATTCGTCACAATCATTTTATAATTCGTCAGTTTATTTTATAGTTCATCAAAATTATTTTATAGTTCGTCACTTTTTGAGCCAAAAAATGAAAAGACGACATAGTTCGTCTGTTTCATTTTATAATTCGTCACCAAGAAAAATACCGAAAAATCAAGATTTAATCTCATCCATTTAAATCACAAAATCAAGGGCTATGATTAGTTTGTAATTTGTACCAAAAAATTAACTTTGTACCGGATCCTTACTCTACCCAACGGTTACAAACAAGTCTAGTTGTGATATGTTTAACTGCCTATTTTATGAATATAAATTGAAGCATCAAATTATGTTGAATGTTTTACATTATTGTATCATCCAAATGTGAACTTTAATTTATGTAATTGTTATGTTTATTTATTCAAATATGTGTTATTTGAAATTATGTATGTAGCATTAATGTTTAAATATTTTTAATATTGTAGCTTCTAATGTTGTTTCGTTTAGTTCGGAAGCTACGTCTATAGTAAAGTTTAATGGGCTTAATTTTCAAGAGTGGCATGAACAAATCCAATTTCACTGTGGGTTTTTTGGATCTTGATTTAGCGTTTATTGAAGATAATTAAGCTCGCCGCTCTTGATGATAATAGCAGTGATGAAGATCCATATTTCCATCAAGCTTGGGAAAAATTGAATAGACTTAGCCTAATGTTTATGCAAATGACGCTTGGAAACAATATCAAGTGTACTATCCTAAAACTGATAGTGCTAAGGAATTACTGAAAGCGGTGTAAAAGAGCGCACATTCTGAGTTTGCAGATAAGTCTTTGGCAGGTACACTTATGGGTACGCTAACCACCATAAAGTTTGGTGGTTCTCGCACGATGCATGAGCATATTACTGAAATGTCAAACATAGTAGCAAAACTAAGGTCCTTGGATATGAAAGTGAGTGAAAATTTCTTTGTTCAGTTTATCCTGAATTTCTTGCCTTCTGAGTATGGTGACGTGTGTAGTTTTGTATAGTCAAAAGATATTTCTAACTTGACCGGTAAGACCGGTGTCGAACCCAATGGAGCAAACGTGATTATACGCTAGGTGGATCAAATTTTAACTCGGCTATTCCTTCAAATTCAATGTTGAGGATGATTATCAATCTAGAAACAAGTAATGAAATGGTTTTTAGGGGATTTCAATTCGATTAAAGAGAGTTTCGAGGGGTTACCCCCTCCTTGGTAATTTTCCAACGATCATGTATACACGAATTGAATCATTTTAGGGGTTGATGGGTTTAAAACCTAGCTTAGGCTAGAAATAGACAAACTATCATGAAAGTCTAATCCTAGTCAAGCCCTCTTAATTAGAATCTCACCAATTGAAGATATAGATTCACTATATAGCACTTATTATCCTTGGAACATCTCCCAAGGTAATAAATGCTATATGCATTAAGTCTTAGTTAACCCCTCACCCATGCATTTACTCTCATAAATGTTTGATGAGTTTATTTTTACTATATCCAAACCATCACTAAGCTCTCTCAATACTTAGATCATAGTTCTAACACAAACATGTCACTTAGGCATTTTATCAAACACTTAGCAATATGTCTAAAATGAAGAGCATAGTAAAATGAAATCAACTCCATAAATTTGCATGTGAATGTGTATACAATGATCATTGAGTACCAAAGAGGGTAATAACACCATCAAAACACAAGGGGACTACTCACACATCATGTAAGACAACATGGTGTGAGTAGGGTTTTTACACAATCTAAAGAGAAGACAAGAGGAATAGAATAGGATGATTAATCCTAGTAAACTCCCTTGATCTTCAATCCTCCTTGATTGGATGATGATGGATGCCCTTGATTTGATCACCTTCCTTCCCATAAAGCCAAGTTCTTAGTTCAAAAACCCCTCTTTCTATTTATAGCCTCGGGTGAAATCTGGTACTGTAGTAGTCCCAGTCGACCGACTGGCGTTACGCTTGCGGCCCAGTCGACAGACTGGAGGAGGAAATGGCAGCTTTGAGTAGCTGTTTCCCAGTTGACCAACTGCAGAAACGTAATTTTTGAGCCTCCTGAAGCCTTCTCTAGTCGATCGATGGAAGGGTCCAGTCGACCGACTGCGGAAACGTAAAATGTAGGCCTTCTGGAGCGTTCGCCAGTCGACCGATTGACACAGGGGAGATGCCCAGTCGACCGACTGGAGACTCTTTTTGCTCATATTTGCTCTAGTCTTCGATTTTTCCCCGAGTTTCTGTATTTTGGTTTTGACACTTGAGATATCTTGTTGTGTACCTAAAACGTACGAAAGGAGATCAAATGACATCTAATTATCGCCGGAAACGTACCAAAGCTTTAGTGATAAACGGGAATTAATGAGTCAAAAACTTGACTTATCAACACTCCACACTTAAGCTTTGTTCGTCCCGAACAAAGTATGAGCATATGTTAAGGTCATGCAAATGGCAAAATGCTAGTGGCGCTATTGACAGCACTGACTTGTCGCGAGGCAATGTGTACAAATAAATTTATAAGTCCGCTACTCGCGACTTCACTACTGGGTAGCAAGTGGTAAGTAGGGGTCAAACCCAAGGGAATTAGGGGGATAAGTCATTCTTTGAGGGATTGTACAGGCGGGGAACGTGATTTTAGGGTTGATTGAGGTCTTAGCGCGAATAACTATGTGACTTTTTGGTTGGTTTTGGTTTTTAGTGTGGAAAAGTAAATAACAGAAAAGTAAATACTGAAAATAAAAGGAAGACTTACAGCGGTTGTTGCGTGATTGGCAAGTCTTGCGGAACGTCAGCAGTTGATAGTGCAGTTTATACTAAGAAAGTAAAGTGCAGGTGATGTTTTAAGTCAAGAAAAGATTCGATTTCAGGGGCCTTGTATCATAGTTGTTTATCATTGACCACTAATGATCATACTACGTGTTCAAAGATGAATCGAGGCTATTTCTAGCACAAGACTTGCAACATCGTTTAAAAAACTTGTTCTATTTTAGACTAATTCCTCCTTTCAAAGTATCTTAGCCTTATGTGCATCCATTTGATCTTCACTTACGATCAACCAAATGGTTTTTGAAATAGGTCGAACTCCTCAGATAAGCTTTGCCCGTTAAAGCATCCACTTACCCGAGTATGTTCACGAACCCCACGGAAGAGCTTTGCTCGTTAAAGCTTCCACTCAACCTTGGAAGTTCTAACCTGTTATATGGCACATAGAACAAGTTTTGAACACAGAGAGGCACTAGGTGCAGGATCTAAAACATTGTATGATACAAGTACACCCCTTCAACCGAATGAAGGGTTTAGCTACGAATATCCATGGAAGAGGACATCATAACTAAGTACTTGAAAAGGTTTTTGAAAGACAGTAAAGTAAAGTTTTCAAAAGTAAAGACCGTAAGGGAAAGGGGGTGAGTACTTCAAGAACCGACAAGAGTACTCAAGAATAATAAAGTAAAGCTTGAGTACTCAAGAACCGACAAGAGTACTCAAGAACGATCTACAATATTCAAGAACCAATAAGAATATTATAGATTTCAACCAAAGATTACAAAGTACCAAAACTAGAGAGATAAGTGTTTTTGAGATTTTTGGATGATTTACAAATGAGTTTGGCATTGGTATTTATAGCCAAATTGGGGGAGAATGGAGGGTGGAGATGGCTTTCATCCAAGGGAGGAGAAGGGAGGAAGAAGGTTGTGGTGGAGGAGGAGACAAGTGGCAAGCTCTTGTGGTGTGTGGAGGAGCCGCCGGTTGCAAGGAGAAAATAGAGGAGGGGAGGTGACTTTGGTCACCTCCTCCACAAAACCGCCGGTCACCATGGAGGGGAGGGGAGAAATGCCACCCATGAGTCATCCATTCCACCCAAAGCCGCCGGTCACAAGGGGATAAGGATGAGTTTTTGTGAGTTTTGTGTAGTTTTCACAAAACTATCGGTGTATTTCAGCTCCGGACTGACTTCGGTTGCTCTTCGGTTTGATTTGTTTTGAGTGATTCCATGTCAGGATCTTGAGATTTCTTCAGTCGGCGTCTGATCTTGACCTCGGAATGACTCGTAACATCTTTTCTGCGTAAGAACTCCTCCTTAGCGTGTATTCTCTCTAGTCTCTAAAATGCCCTGTAGATAAATATCGGAACTAACAAGCAAAAGTTAAATAGACAAATAGTCAAATTTAGTGGGTTTAACTGTGTTTTTGATTCGTATAATTATGGTCCATCAGATCACCCCACACTTTTAGTTGTTCGTCCCGAACAATGCTATTAAAGGGCGGCACTAAGTAAGCTTTTAAAATATGAAAGTTAGACTGTGGGACTCGATTTATCCTAATTCATGCATTACTTACTTATTACCAAATTGAACTGTGTAAATAAATAGAAGAAACTTGATACTTGTACCTTCGTGCTGAGATGCAAATTATTCTGGATGTTTCGGGAGATAGCCCTTTTTAGGCTCCTGGACTGCATTCTCGGGACGGTCTCGCACTATATGGTTTTCTTGTAGCTTTCTCTAGCACGTGATTCGGTTCGGGTTTCAATGGGTTGGTCTTTGATTTTCTTTTGGCGAGGGACAGCTTTTGTTGTGAATCGGCCTTTGGCCTTTGATTTGACTCTTTGAGTACTTCACTTTTTGTTCGGTTAAAACCTTAACAATTTTGGGCCTTCGGCCTCTTGATTTTCTTCTTTGAGCTTTTTGCTTCTTTGTGACTTGCTAGTCCATTTTCTCAAGCCTTTTTGGGAGGTCCAATCGTCGCCCGCAAGCATATGGAAATACCTCCCCGCTCCTCTCATCCTTGCCGTTTCGCGCGGGACAAGATGAGGGTCGCTCATCTATTTTCTCGGCTACTTTGACTAGAGATAGGACGGTCTGATTCCCGTCCTCGCCTTTTTTCTTTTTGCATAAACACTGCATGGCGGAGATGCCTTCAATCTTCACTGAAACCCGAAGTGCAGCCTCCACTGACTTCGAAAACCATATAGCTTGATTCGATCCTTCGAGTGCTTGCCAAGCCTCTCTAGGGCAGTTTATGTCAACTCCACATCCCTAGTTTATCTCAGCACAAAGGGACAAATGAGAAGTTACATTCTAAGTTTTTAAACAGTTGAATTTTCACAAGGTTAATGCATGAATTATGATCTATCTTTTTCACATTCGTAAGTTCATATTTTCAAAAAGATAATTATTAAGGGAAAAGGAAAAACATGTTATTTATTTACAAAGGTGGTTCTCACCCCACACTTTTGAAGGAAGGCGTGCCTTTCAGCACAACTTAGTTCAAAAGCCATGCAAGCAGACATTATGAGAAGGAAATGACATTAAGGAAAAGGGAAGAACAGAACTCCCTTTAAAGTGTCAAGTGAACGACATGGCATGAGGCTGGATAATCGAGGGAGTTTGGCTGGGGCCTTGAACTCTCAGCGCAGGCCCGGTAATTCACGGAAGCTACCTGACTGATCCGGTCTTGCTCCAAAAACCGATTCCTAAATAGTCATTTCATTCTATGCACCAAGTGGGTGAGAGCGACTTACGGAAAAAACTAAATGACAGAAAAATAAAAGATAGAAAGTAAGATAGGTGTCGGGTTACCTCCCGACCAGTGCACTTGTTTAACGTCGTTGGCTCGACAGTACCTCATTCCTGGATCACTGGTTTGGATCCCATGGGTGGCTTAGGTCATATTTCGCCACCGTTCCTGTGTTGATTTTTGCCTTTCCTTTCCCCGATTTCTTGTGAGATGATGTGATTGGGTCCAGTTCCCATGGTTCTGGTGGTTTCTCCTTCCAACGTCTTTGAGAAGGTGAGGGACCCTTTACTACTAAACTCTTGAACTGGGTTTTCTGGTGTTTAGGGCTGCCTTGTCTAGTCATGGCGAAAACATGCTCCATCGAGGAGTCGTTCTGCTCAGGCCCTTTTCCCATCCTCCTTCTAGCCTCTTCATTGATCACATAGTTTTCAGCGATTTGCCTATTGATCGAGGGGAAAAGTTGGGAAGCTTGCATCTTAAGGCTTGGTTCTGCCTCGTTATGTCCGTTTGTGAGGATATGGTCGTAGATGGTCTCGGAAGCTTGGGTGATGATAGCTGGGTATGGCTCGGGTAGCATGCTGGTGGTATTCTGGACTTCTTCCATTGCTGACACGGCATTCAATTCCCATGAAGGTTTTTCCTCGTTGCTCCCGATACTTTCTATATCCCAATCTTCTGATGGCTCGGAAGTCTCTTCTGATGGCTCGGGAGTTTCTTCGTCTGTCTCTGGACCAGCTTCTTCTATCTGCATTCCTCTGTCAGCTTGGGGTATTCGTTTTGTGGTTGCGGCCAGGTCATTTATGAGGTTCCACATGTCTGCCATGGTTAAGTTCTTAGTTGATCTTCTCATTGCTTCGTTAATCCTTGTCAGCTCATCGGCCCTCATCCCACGAAGAAATTTTTGAAGAAGAGCTTTCTACGTGAATCCATGGTGTGGGCAGCTTGAGACGATGGTGTCATAGTTCATGTAGTATTCGTCCAAAGTCTCATCCCGGGATTGTTGAAGGCACATGATCTTCTCACGGGTTTTTCGGCGTAAGGATGGGGGGGGAGAATTCCTTCAGGAATGGAACGCAAAGATCCACAAAATATACTGCACTACTAGCGGTTGATGTGTAATACCAAATTGTTGCAAAATCAGTTAAAGAAAATTTGAAGCATTTAAGTTTAAATTCCTCTAACATTTCATTTTCAAGTTTTATATGGCAGCAAACGTGGTGAAAGTTTCAGCAGTGTAGTACTGGGTCTTCTCCATCCGTACCTCCGAACAGGGGAATATGTCTTGTTGTCCATGCATACGTAGTGGGTAGCGTCATGAGAAAATGAGAAGGGAAGGGAAAGAACGACTTATCCGACGGCTAATTCCCCGGCAACGGCGCCAATTTGACAGCACTGCCTTGTCGCGTGGCAATGTGTACAAATAAATTTATTAGTCCGCTACTCGCGACTTCACTACTGGGTAGCAAGTTGTAAGTAGGGGTCGAACCCAAGGGAATTAGGGGGATAAGTCATTCTTTGAGGGATTGTACAGGCGGGGAACGTGATTTTAGGGTTGATTGAGGTTTTAGCGCAAATAACTACGTGACTTTTTGGTTGGTTTTGGTTTTTAGTGTGGAAAAGTAAATAACAGAAAAGTAAATACTGATAATAAAAGGAAGACTTACAGCGGTTGTTGCGTGATTGGCAAGTCTTGCGGAACGTCAGCAGTTGATAGTGCAGTTTATACTAAGAAAGTAAAGTGCAGGTGATGTTTTAAGTCAAGAAAAGATTCGGTTTCAGGGGCCTTGTATCATAGTTGTTTATCATTGACCACTAATGATTATACTACGTGTTCAAAGATGAATCGAGGCTATTTCCAGCACAAGACTTGCAACATCGTTTAAAACACTTGTTCTATTTTAGACTAATTCCTCCTTTCGAAGTATCTTAGCCTTTTGTGCATCCATTTGATCTTTAGTTACGATCAACCAAATGGTTTTTGAAATAGGTCGAACTCCTCAGATAAGCTTTGCCCGTTAAAGCATCCACTTACCTGAGTATATTCACGAACCCCACGGAAGAGCTTTGTCCGTTAAAGCTTCCACTCAACCTTGGAAGTTCTAACCTGTTATATGGCACATAGAACAAGTTTTTAACACAGAGAGGCACTAGGTGCAGGATCTAAAACATTGTATGATACAAGTACACCCCTTCAACCGAATGAAGGGTTTAGCTACGAATATCCATGGAAGAGGACATCATAACTAAGTACTTGAAAAGGTTTTTGAGAGACAGTAAAGTAAAGTTTTCGAAAGTAAAGACAGTAAGGGAAAGGGGGTGAGTACTTCAAGAACCGACAAGAGTACTCAAGAATAATAAAGTAAAGCTTGAGTACTCAAGAACCGACAAGAGTACTCAAGAACGATCTACAATATTCAAGAACCAACAAGAATATTATAGATTTCTACCAAAGATTACAAAGTACCAAAACTAGAGAGATAAGTTTTTTTGAGATTTTTGGATGATTTACAAATGAGTTTGGCATTGGTATTTATAGCCAAATGGGGAGACAATGGAGGGTGGAGATGGATTTCATCCAAGGGAGGAGAAGGGAGGAAGAAGGTTGTGGTGGAGGAGGAGACAAGTGGCAAGCTCTCGTGGTGTGTGGAGGAGCCGCCGGTTGCAAGGAGAAAATGGAGGAGGGGAGGTGACTTTGGTCACCTCCTTCACAAAACCGCCGGTCACCATTGAGGGGAGGGGAGAAATGCCACCCATGAGTCATCCATTCCACCCAAAGCCGCCGGTCACAAGGGGATAAGGATGAGTTTTTGTGAGTTTTGTGTAGTTTTCACAAAACTATCAGTGTATTTCAGCTCTGGACTGACTTCGGTTGCTCTTCGGTTTGATTTGTTTTGAGTGATTCCATGTCAGGATCTTGAGATTTCTTCAGTCGGCGTCTAATCTTGACCTCGGAATGACTCGTAACATCTTTTCTGCGTAAGAACTCCTCCTTAGCGTGTATTCTCTCTAGTCTCTAAAATGCCCTGTAGATAAATATCGGAACTAACAAGCAAAAGTTAAATAGACAAACAGTCAAATTTAGTGGGTTTAACTGTGTTTTTGATTCGTATAATTATGGTCCATCAGCTATGTTTTTCGTCTATTTGCCTCACTAGCTTTCACAAGGTCTCGATCATTATTGCTAACATGTTATTGAAAAGTAAATGCAAGTATAAACAACCTAACTAGTTCCTTTTCGTAGGCGTTACGAATGCATTTATCGTATGCATTAAGTCTTTAAACCCCAAGGCTACCCTAGTGGACGAGTTATAGTCTCGTGAGAGTTTTCAGAAAAGGGAATACTCACAAATCCCATATGCACCTATCCCATGAGAATGAATTCAAGAGTGCTCAACCGAGGCTATGATTTCTCAAAACAAATTCCTCACCCCACGCTAGGTCCATCATCACAATATCATCAAAAGAACTTTTGAACCACTTTGAGTACCCTTGAGGTTGTGCATTCAAGGTCATCAATACTAGAGCTATCAATCGTCTCATCCAAAAGTCTACTCATTTTCAAGGCAATACAATAGAAGTGAAGCTTTTAGTTTGCACAAAAATTGTGAATCACTCACCTATGCTAGCTAGGGCTAGTCCATGGGTTTCTGACATGGAACTCATTCCCAAGTTTTAGGTGCTTAAGCCGTAATCTATAAGGGAAGAAGAGTCCGACACTAGAGTTCTCAACAAACATGCATAGACCAAATGGTGACTCCCGTGCAAGCACATGGGTCGTCCAAAAGTTATTCTAACAAGCACACAATGCAAATGATGAATCCTGCACAAATAAAGAATGGAGGGAAAACATAGGGTCAAGTTTTAAGTGCTTCTTATTTTCTTTTTGAAACGGCCTTTGGCCTACAAATGCTTTCGAGGGGAACTTACCTTCCTAACCCCCGGCATTTGTATATTTTGGAGCAAAACTTCTCGTGATCATTGAGAAAGGTTTTAGTCGGGGCTTTGCCCTCTTTGACCGCAAACACAATTTTTTTTTGAATGGGGCTTATTTTTCGCCTTCTTTTGACTCCACACTTAAAACTTGACAATATGTTCAAAAGGTGTATGGAATGTGCAGGAATCAGACATGAATAAGGCACCGTGTTAGCTAACTCAAGTCGCCAAGGAGCATTCAAAGGGTCTAAGTTTTTCACGAAGATTTTAAAAGGTGCTTGCTATAGCTTGATTCAAGGTATTTCAACGAAAATACTTAGAGGATTGGATAGACGAAAGATAGCAACGATATTGGTTCTCAAGAATATACATTCAATGGACTAGGTCGGTTCAAAGTTCAAGATCCAATAATTGTGATAAATAGGCTAGATGTGATTTATAGGAATTAGGATCGATAGTCACAAGCCTATGTGGTTAAAAACACTCTCATGTTAGGGGTAATGTGCAAAGATGCAAGTGTCCATCTAAAATGATATGCATGGCATGCAAACATGTGGACTATGCGCATCAAACCACTCCACTCTTAATTCAAGCTTAGTCCCTAAGCGTAAAGAATGATAAAATAAAGGCAAAGGCGCATAGGAACTCCCTTCGTTTGTAGAATCGGTGACGTAACTCTTAGGAGTAAGAAATAGCCTTTTGGTTGCAAATGTAGACAAAGAAGGTGAATTTGGACGTGATAAGAATATGTAAGTGTATATCCTGTAGAGTGAACAACATAAATGGTAAACACCGTCAATATCATAGAAAATGTAGCATACAACCAAAAGTAAGTCAAAAGTGCATCACTCAAAATGGCATACATCATCCAAAATTGCGCCAAAAGGCGACTTAACATCCAAGTACACGATCTAAGCTAGAAAACATCAAAGCATAGAGAAAAGTAGGAACAAGATGCAATACAAGCTCAAGATGTAGCCTCGTTGCCTCCAGGACTGATCTGTCTAGCCGAATCTCCAACACCTTCCTCTCCAGTGGGATCCTCGTTCGGTATCGTGGCGCCAGTGTATCACGAGTCCTCCTCCCTAGCAACGCTCTCGTTCACTATCGTGCCCTCAACAAGTGGCGTGCCCGCCTCCCTGAATTTGGAAGCTGGCGTGGTAGGCAATGTGGAGGCACCACGAGGAGCAGAAAACTCTGGGTCAACTGGAGGAGCCACTGGGACCTCTGACCATAGATAACACTGTAGACCGGAGCCACTCCCACTCATGGTAAGCTCTCGCGTCGGCCTCTCTAGCGAAGTCCTCTAGACGGGTCAGGCCACTCCTCAAGTCAACCACGCTGCTCTTCAAGTCGGCAATATTGGAGGAGACCCTCTCTCACCACTCGGCCGAATCATCAGTGCCATGTGGAGGAATCTCAGCGGCGGGCTCCATAGGGGGCAACTCCTTATCAATGTGCCCCCCACGCTCATCGCCCGGAGGAGGGGAAAGGATGGGAGAGGAAGGAGGGGATGGGGTGAGGTTGGCTAGGCAATAGAGGGGGTTCTGCTGCTTGAACATCCTCTTCTTCACCGCAGCATTGGTCACAAGGTTTTCCTGATGAGGCTTCCTATCGACATCCCAAGTCTTATCGTCCTTCTTGACGATGTACATATGCTTCATGGTGTCCAAATCAAGCAGGCTCTTGGATGGCGCGGGGCATCCCTCATGGCCAAAGGTGAAGTTACACCTTAAAGCAATCAGTGTGATCAATGACCCTCCTCCCAAAGAAAGATTACTCGTCTTCGCCTTAACAATGGTCTCAAAGTGGTTGGCAAGTATAGTAAGCCAATCGATAGCTTCCCCATGATCAATAGCCAACATAAGCTCCATATCGGGGAGGGTAAACGACGTAGCCTTCACCGTCTTAGTGTTTATCCCTATGGCAATGAGGTGGTGGATAATCTTTCAAATCGGGTCAGTAATAGCAGAAGAATTGTAGGACGATATAAACCACTCATTCCACCCCGAAATCCTCTTCCAAAATCTGGACTGATCATGCTAAGTGAATTTCCGGGCCGAAGCATCGTGATGAGGGAATCCTAGCCATTCTCGGATCACACCCTCCTTAATTTTGAAGTACCTTCCTCCCAGCACAAATTTCCAATAAAATTGATTCACCTCCCCCTCCTTTTCACACAACCATTCAAAAGAGCATAAAAACTCCTCCACTACCCTCTGGTAGCATCCCGGGTCATCCATCAATAGAAAATGTAAACCACAATGAGCAAGTCGTGAATGTACCTCATCAGTGACTACACTGTCAATCGTGCGAAGGAGTCTCATGTCCGGTAGAGAGTGGGAATGGCCGTCTTCCCCTTCTTCGTGATAGTAGCATGGTGCATCCGGTGCTTCTCCTCCCTAAACACTAGAGGCACCGAGAAGGGGTACGGGGTCGGAAAGGGCAAGGGTCCCTCCAATGGTCCCTCATCCGGCACTACGGGGACGATTGCACTAGAGGGAGATGCTGCTGCAGTGGGTGAGGGTGATCTAGGGATAGGGAGCGATGACACTCTAGGGGTAGTAGGCACGGGAGCTCTCCTCTTCTTTGCCGGTTTTCGATTGTTGGCTTTTCTTTTTGGGAGGAGGTATGGGAGAACCGGGAGGGGCATCCATCTCTTCTTCTGAGTCTGAGCTAGGGTCCGCCAATGAACGCCTTAGCACCTTCCGCTTCCGAGTCACAAGAGGCCTATCATCCTCATCGGATTCAAGCTCCTCAACGATACGATCAATTCTTGAGGGCTCTTGGGCAACCTCCTTGCCCTTTGATTTGGAGCTGGACGAGGAACCGGGACGAGGCATCACTGGACAAAACTGAGAATTCACTGAACTTTTAATCCAGTCAGTCGACTGGCGTCAAGCAGAATTCCTAGTCGGTCGACTGGAGGGCGATTTCTAGGGTGAATTTAGTTTTTGCTTGGGAGGCTTTGGTGATTCAAACTGGTGGGGTTTGCAATCGGACGTATTCCGAGTAGAATGGGTGGTTGAACTAGTGTCGGCGACGTCGGACAGAAGAGATCAGGCCAGATTTGTGTTTTCGATCGGGATGGAGATGTGGGTGGTGGTTCAGGGCGAGGTGGTTGCGCTGGGTGGTCGGAAAAGGCTGGAGGCTGGTGGTGAGGTTGGGGTGATGGTCGGAAGCTGGGTGGCGAGCCGGAGGCGGTGGATTGAGCGTCGGAGATGGGTCGGTCGAGAGAGGGGTCGGGTGAATGAGAAATGAAAGGAGAAAGAGGAGTTTGAATAGGCTTTTCCCAGTCGGTCGACTGCGGAAACTCAAGTTGAGGGGGTTCTGGAAGCTACGCTAGTCGGTCGACAAAGATCACCAGTCGGTCGACTGCAGAAATGAAGAATTTGCTGCTTCTGAGACTTGCTTCAATCGGTCGACTGGCGCTTCTAGCCATCTCCCAGTCGGTCGACTGGAGGCCGATTTTCAGCTTCAACAATTTTTTTGCTCCTCTTCAAACTCCCAACTCGTCACTTAGAATTTTTACTCTTCATCACGAATAATCACCGCTCAATATTCAGATAAATTCAAGGCACGCTCTCCCAAGAAATCACTAGCATATATAAATATAGGATTTTCAACAAAAAGCAAGCTAGGATTATTGACTCCACACTTAAGACGCCACCATCATCTAGAAATATCACGCAAGCACAGTTCCACACCTAATCATGCAATGTAGAGCAGCCTAACACCATGTTCACAATCAAATTTCAATGCACACATGCCAATCATATAAGAAATAAATTGTGCATAGATGGACAACTCACAACCCGGGTAACCTCCCGTTAGGGCCTAGTTTAACGTCTTAGCAAAGACCGAGCCGAGTCTTTTATCAAGAAACACACTTGAGGAGTCCTTTGCTAGGATCCCTCCTCAAGCGGATTGTAGCTCTTTCATGGGTCGGTCAAGGTATAAGTTGCGTTATGCTCATCCCGAACTTGTTCTCTATAGTGCTTGAGCCTTTGTCCATTGGCCTTAAAGATGGTTCCGTCGTTGTTGAGTACTTCTACAAGGCCATCTTTGTGGGGCTTGTGAACAGTGAAAGGGCCACTCCATCGGCTCTTTAATTTTCCTGGGAATAGATTGAGCCTAGAGTTGAAAAGTAAGACCTTCTCTCCCTTTTTGAATTCACGACGAAAGATTCTCTTGTCATGCCATTTCTTTGTCTTCTCCTTGTAAATTCTAGCACTCTCATAAGCTTCATTCCTTATTTCTTCTAACTCGTGGAGTTGAAGAACTCTATTTTCTCCCGCCGTTTGTATGTCCATGTTCAAGAATTTGATTGCCCACATTGCCTTAAATTCCAATTCAACCGGCAAATGGCATGGTTTCCCATATATGAGGCGATATGGAGACATCCCAATGGGGGTCTTGAAGGCGGTACGATAAGCCCATAATGCGTCATCTAGCTTTGAAGACCAATATTTCCTTGAGCTTCCCACCGTCTTTTCTAGAATCGCCTTGATTTCCTGGTTTGAGATCTCCACTTTCCCACTAGTTTGTGGGTGATACGGGGTTGCTACCTTGTGGCTCGCCCCATACTTGCGGAGCAAGGCTTCAAAATGTTTCTCATTAAAGTGTGAACCGCCATCACTAATGACGGTCATTGGAACTCCAAACCTTGGGAAAATAATCCTCTTGAAGAGCTTTGTAACCACCTTGGCATCACAAGTAGGGGAGGCGACGGCCTCTACCCATTTGGAGACATAATCAACCGCGACCAATATGTATTGATTTCCATCTGAAGACGGGAAAGGACCCATGTAGTCTATACCCCAAACATCAAATATTTCAACCGGAAGAATGCTTTGTTGGGGCATTTCATGCCTCTTAGAAATATTTCTCGTCCTTTGGCATTGGTCACAAGCCTTGACGAATTCATATGCATCACTAAAGAGAGTAGGCCAATAGAATCCACTTTGTAGGACTTTTGACGCCATTTTTGCTCCACTACCATGTCCTCCGTATTGAGTGATATCCCTCATCTCTTCTTCGGCGACGCAAGTCCTAAATATACCGTCCGAGCAAAGTCTATACAAGTAGGGCTCATCCCAATAATACCTCTTCGTCTCGGATAAGAATTTCCTCCTTTGATGGTGGTTCATGTCATGAGGAATGATCCCACATACCGCGAAATTTACCATATCCGCATACCATGGGAGGGCTTCCACTTCAACTCTCATAAGTTGCTCTCCGATGAAAGAGTCATCAACGAGGCTAGTGTCTTCTTTGAGCTCCTCATTTCCTTCAAGCCTAGATAGGTGATCGGTGACTACATTTTCCACTCCCTTCTTATCCTTGATCTCAACATCAAATTCTTGGAGCAAGAGGATCCATCTTATCAACCTTGGCTTAGAGTCTTTCTTTGACAAGAGGTATTTGCTTGCCGCGTGGTCGGTGAATACTATTGTCTTTGACCCCACAAGGTATGAACGAAACTTGTCGAAGGGCATACACAATGGCAATGAGTTCTTTTGCGGTTGTAGAGTAGTTCAATTGAGCTCCATTTAGAACCTTGCTTGTGTAGTGAATGGCGTGAAGTTTCTTGTCCACCCTTTGTCCAAGAACTGCTCCAATAGCATAATCGCTTGCATCGCAGATGAGCTCAAAGGGCAAGTCACAATTTGGAGGTTGAATAATGGGAGCCGAGACTAATGCTTTTTTCAACTTCTCAAAGGCTACCAAGCATTCTTCATCAAACCGGAATTTGGTATCATTGCACAATAAATTTGTTAAAGGCCTTGAAATCTTTGAGAAGTCCTTAATAAATCTTCTATAAAACCCGGCATGGCCTAGAAAGCTCCTTATTCCTCTAACATCCTTTGGAGGTGGCAATTTTTCAATAACTTCTACTTTAGCCTTATCCACCTCAATTCCTCTTTTTGAGACTAAATGTCCAAGCACTATGCCTTCCTGCACCATAAAATGACATTTTTCCCAATTTAGAACAAGGTTCGTCTCAATACATCTTTTCAAGACTTTTGCCAAATTGGCCAAGCAATCATCAAAAGAGGAACCATAAACGGAAAAATCATCCATAAACACTTCCATAATCTCCTCAATAAATTTTGAAAATATAGCCATCATGCATCTTTGAAATGTACCCGGTGCATTACAAAGTCCAAAGGGCATTCGCCGATAGACAAATGTTCCATAAGGACAAGTAAAGGTAGTTTTTTCTTGATCTTGTGGATGAATAGGGATTTGAAAGAATCCACTATATCCATCAAGATAGCAAAAGTAATCATGCTTGGCTAACCTTTCTAACATTTGATCAATGAATGGAAGTGGAAAATGATCTTTCTTAGTGGCTTGGTTGAGTTTTCGGAAATCAATGCACATTCGCCAACCGGTGATGGTACTAGTTGGTATTAACTCATTTTTATCATTTTTAACCACCATCATGCCCCCCTTCTTGGGTACCACATGAAGGACTTACCCAATTAGAATCCGCAATAGCGAAAATGATTCCCGCATCAAGCATTTTCAAAATTTCCTTTTTTACTACTTCACCGACAATGGGATTATGTCTCCTAGCACGTTCCCTAGATGGTGAACTATCATCTTCCAAATTAATTGTATGCATGCACAAATTGGGACTTATCCCCTTCAAATCATCAATAGAATAGCCAATAGCATCTTTGTGTTCTCTGACCACATCAAGCAATCTCAAAGTCTCATTAGAATTCAAGGAGGCATTCACAATGATATGCAAAGTATAATTGGGGCCTAAGAACTCATACCTTAGGCTTGTTGGTAGAGCTTTTAACTCTACCGAACAAGACTCCTTACCTTTGGCGCTTTGAGTAACCTCTTCATCTTCGTCATTCAAGATAGCCCAACAATCAACACGCTTAGGGAGCTCATAATCAAGGTCGTCAATTTCATCCATAAGCAAGTTAGGCACATCATACATTTCATAAGTATCAACAAGGTCTAGATAATTTCAACTCATTGTAGAACTAGGACCTTTTTATGTGCTTTTTCTAGGTTAAACTCTACTTCCTCATCGCCTACTCTCATGGTGATTGACACCTTAGTAGTATCAAATATAGCCCCCGCGGTGTAGAGGAAAGGCCTTCCCAAAAGAATGGGAATTTCATTGTCCTCTTCCATCTCTAACACCACAAAATCCCCCGGAATATAGAAATTCCCTACTCTAACCGGGACATCCTTAAGAACTCCCTTAGGGAATCTTGAGGAGCGGTCCGCTAGTCTTAAAATCATTTGAGTCGGTTTAGGCTCACCCATATTCAATTTCTTACACAAAGAATAAGGCATCAATGATATGCTAGCACCCAAATCACACATAGCACGTTCAATTTTAACATCATTTATATAGCATGAGATGGAGAAGCTACCGGGATCCTCAAGTTTGGGTGGCATGCGCGGTTGGAGTATGGCACTACATTCTCCATTGAGGGACACCGTGTCAACGTCCTCGATCGTCCTCCTGCAAGTAATAACATCTTTTAGAAATCTTGCATAAGATGGAGCTTGAGTGATTACCTCGGTCAAGGGCATGGTAACATAAAGCTTCCTCATCATTTTAGCGAACTTTGAGAATTGCTTGTCATTGCTTTTCTTCTTTAGCCTTTGTGGGAAAGGGATAGGAGGAGTGTATGGCCTTAATTCGTCTTTCTCCTTTTCCACTACTTTCTCCTTTTGGCCTTGAGGGTTAGGGACCTCTTCATCTAACTCTTCAATTTCGGCTCTAGCTTGGCCTCCAAGGTCAAATGAAACTTTCTTCTTCTTCTTCGGTTGCTCATCCTCTAGCTCCTTGCCACTTCTCAATGTAACCGCATTACAATGCTCCCTTTGCCCCTGCTCGGGTCTAGCCGGTAATTTTCCTTGAGCCCTTGTAGCGGACTCGGCTTGAAGAGCTATTTGGTTCTCAAGCATCTTGTTATGGGTTTCCAACCTTTCAAATTTGGTTTGCATATCCATCAATTGTGCTTGGACCCTTTCTTGGGAAATGCGAGATTGTTCTTGGTCTCTCTTCATTTCGAGGAGCACGGCCATCATAGGATCCATATTGGAGGGCTCATTTGAAGTTTGGGGAGAATAGTTGATGGACCGTTGATGAGTCGAGTTTTCGACTCATTAATGCCCGTTTTTCACTATAGCTTTAGTTCGATTCCGACTACTATTTGATGTCATTTGATCCTCTTCTCGTGCGTTTCAGGTACAAAGCAAGATGTCTCAGTGTCAAGAGCCATTGGAAGGAAACTCGGGGAAAATCGGTGTTTTAGAGCAAAAATTGGCAGTATTTGCTCCTCAGTCGATCGACTGGGAAGCTCCCCTGCTCCAGTCGATCGATTAAACAGACTAACAGGAGGAGTTGCAAACCGACCAGCGCCAGTCGATCGATTTACCATCCAGTCGATCGATTGAAGAATCCCCTACCCATAGCATGCAGATCACGTGACCGCTCAGTCGATCGACTGGGACTCAGCCGATCGACTAAACAGACTAACAGGAGGTGCTGTAAATTGAGTTTCCTCAGTCGATCGACTGGGAGTTTACCCTGACTCAGTCAATCGACTGAGATTCTGCCAACCAGGCGACAATTCTTCCTCCAGTCGATCGACTGGGCCATCAGCCCAACGCCAGTCGATCGACTGGACCTGCTACAGTGCCGAATTTCTGACGAGCCTATAAATAGAAAGATGCAAGTTTGACCTACCATCTTGGAATTTTCTGGAGAGAAGACAAGAAAAAGTGATCCAAACCAAGGGTTTCATCATCATCAAATCAAGGAGGAATCAAGATCAAGGGAGTTCATTAGGACTAATCATCCTACTCTATTCCCTCTTATTTCTCTTAGATTTATTTGTAAAAACCTACACATCATGTTGTCTTACATGATGTGTGAGTAGTCCCCCTTGTGTTTTGAGGGTTCTATGAACCTCCTTGGTACTCAATGATCATTGTATACACATTTGAATGGATTTATTGAAGTTGATTTCATTTTACTATGCTCTTCATGTTAGACATGTCTCTAAGTGTTTGATGAAATGCCCAAGTGACATGTTTATGTTAGAACTTTGATCTAAGTCTTGAGAGAGCTTAGGGATGGTTTTGATGTAGTAAAAATGGACTTAACCTACATTTATGAGAGTAAATGCATGGTGAGAGGTGAACTAGAACTTTGTGCATGTGCATTTATGAGGGTAAATGCATATAGGGGGTCAATATCCTTTAATTAGTGAGATCCTATCTAAGATGGCTTTACTAGGATTAGACATGCATGGTTTGCCTAATTCATAGTCTAAGCTAGGTTCAAAACCTATCAACTCGTAATTAATTGAACTCTAGTTTGCATGATCATTGGGAAATTGCCAAGGAGGGGATTAACCCCTCGAAACTCGCTTTTAATTGAATTCATTCCCTAAAACCATTTCATTCTTGTTTTAGAATCATTGATTACATTGATAACTCACACCAATCATATATTTGAGGACTTGCCGAGTAAGAAAACTTGATAAACCTAGCGTGTAGTCCATTTGCTCCTTTGGGTTCGACACCGGTCTTACCGGTTGAATTACAAATTGTTTTTGACCGTATCCCAAAAATACTCAACGTCAAAATGGCGCCGTTGCCGGGAGCAATAGCTAGATTACCCCTAGGAATATCATTTAGTGCTCCGACTTTCCATGTTTTATTTTATTTTACTTGTTGCTTGCGTTTCTTGAATTATTTCCCTACGCTTACTTGTTTTTGATTGGTTTCTCTTGTAGGTTCTATTCTTATATGCCACCAAAGACCAAGAAGCTTAGTCATATTGTGGATAGAGATTTGAACCAGCCTATAAGGGAACTAGTTGATCATCCCGTTACAAGGAGTAAAACCAACAAGGACAAGGGTTCTACTTCTAATTCTCAAGCAATCATGTCCGATAGAGAAAACAACAATTTACCTCCTCTGCCCCCTCCCTTTAATCGAAGGAACCAAGATCCTCCTCCTCAACAATTGCCCCTAGCTAGAAGGGCATTAAAGGATTATGCCGTTCCTACGGCGTATGGTTACCGCTCTCCCATCCAACTTCCCGCGGTTGACAATCGAGACTTCGATTTGAAGACGGCACACATTCAAATGGTTCAAGCGAACCAATTCTCGGGAAGAGATAACGAGGACCCCAATTCCCATTTGACCACGTTTCTAGAGATATGTGCTACATTTAAAATAAATGGAGTCTCGGAAGATGCAAAGCTATTGAGGCTCTTTCCCTTCTCACTCACGGGGAAAGCTAAGGATTGGTTGAGAAGCCAAACTCCCGATAGCTTCACTACATGGGAAGAATTAGCCGTGGCTTTCTTGAACAAGTATTTTCCCCCTTCCAAGACGGCTTACTATTGGAACCAAATCACAAACTTCTCGCAAATGGATGGGGAAAATCAATATGAGGCTTTGGAGCGATACAAGGAGTATCAAAGGCTTTGCCCTCACCACAACCTTGATGATCTTCAAGTTTTCCATACTTTCTACCATGGGGTTGATGGGAATTCTCGCCTTGCTCTTGACACCGCTTCAAGTGGCGCTATTATGGATCTAGAACCGCATGAAGGATATGTGATAATAGAGAAGATTACCAAAAACTACTTCATGTGGGGAAGCGAAAGAGGAAACCCGAGAAGAAGGCATGAAAGGCACGAGGTAAAAGCCGTGAGCTCTAGTGATTATGATGCTTTGAGGAAAGACTTTGAGAGCCTCTCGGATGAGGTGTTTAAGCTAAAACATCCGGAAAAGGAAGCTTCAACAAGGCAAGGATGTGATATTTGTGAGGTCTATGAGCATGAGACCGTTTCTTGCCCCTTGGTTCAAAGGGATGTGCAAGGGCAAGGCTATGGAGAAGTGAACTTTGTAGGAGGAAATCAAGGAAGAGAATATGGAAATAGTGCCAATCAAGGGCAAAGCTCTCAAGCCAACTATACCACACCCAAGTTCTCTTCGGGATGGAGAAATCACCCGAATTTCTCCTACAAAACCACTAATCCTACTCGCCCCGATTTTGGATCCACACCTCCCGGATTCGGTCCTAAGCCTACTCAATCCAATCAAGGGTTCCAATCTAGGAACCAATATCAAAGTCAAGGACCGACTTTGCTCCAAAGGAACCAAAACCAAGGGCAACAATACCGAAATCAAGCTCAAAGATCCTATCAACAAGTTGAAGCTCCTCCACAACCTTCTAGTGAACTTTCCGGTGTTGAGGCAATGTTTGCCAAGCTCCTTGCAAACCAAGACAATATGCAAGCACAAATCGAGAGGATGGAAACTCATAACAAAATGCTAGAAAGCCAAATTGCCCAACAAGCCGAGGCATCTACAAGGGCACCGGGCAAATTACCGGCTAGACCCGAACAAGGGAATAGAGAGCATTGCAATGCGGTAACCTTGAGAAGTGGTAAAGACCTTGAGAGCGAACTACCAAAGAGAAAGAAGGTTTCTTTTGATCTTGAAGGCCAAGCTAGTGCCGAAATCGAAGAATTGGATGAAGAGGTTCCTAACCCTCAAGTTGAGAAAGAAAGTGAAGTGGAAAAGGAGAAAGACGAACCTAGAATATACACTCCTCCTATTCCATTTCCTCACAGGTTAAAGAAGAAGAGCAATGACAAGCAATTCTCCAAGTTCGCCGAGATGATGAGGAAGCTCTATGTCACAATGCCCTTCACCGAGGTAATAACCCAAGCTCCTTCTTATGCTAGATTTATAAAGGATGTTATTACTTGCAGGAGAACAATCGAGGATGTCGATACGGTGTCCCTCAATGGGGAATGTAGTGCCATACTCCAACCTCGCATGCCCCCAAAGCTTGAGGATCCCGGTAGCTTTTCCATTTCATCCTTTATTAATGATATTAAGATTGAACGTGCAATGTGTGATTTGGGTGCAAGCATATCGTTGATGCCTTATTCTTTGTGTAAAAAGCTAAATATGGGTGAGCCAAAACCAACTAGCATGATTCTAAGGCTCGCGGACTGCTCCTCAAGATTCCCTAAGGGAGTTCTTAAGGATGTCCCGGTTAAAGTAGGGAATTTCTATATTCCGGGGGATTTCGTGGTGTTAGAGATGGAGGAGGACAAAGAAATTCCCATTCTATTGGGAAGGCCCTTCCTCTACACCGCGGGGGCTATTTTTGATACAACCAAGGGTTCAATTACCATGAGGGTAGGAGATGAAGAGGTTGAGTTCAACTTAGAAAAGGCACAAAAAGGTCCTAGTTCTACAATGACTTGTAACTATCTAGACCTAGTTGATACTTATGAATTGTATGATGTGCCTAACCTTCTCATGAGTGCTATTGACCTTGATAATGAGCTTCCCGACATTGCCGATTGTTGGGCTATCTTGGAGGAAGAATGTGAAGAAGGGTCTCTAAGCGACAAAGGTAAGGAGTCTTGTTCGGTAGAGCTTAAAGCTCTACCAACAAGCCTAAAGTATGAGTTCTTAGGCCCAAATTCTAGCTTGCATATCATTGTGAATGCTTCTTTGAATGATATTGAAACCTCAAAATTGCTTGATGTGGTGAGAGAGCATAAGGGTGCTATTGGCTACTCTATTGATGACTTGAAAGGGATAAGTCCCAATTTATGCATGCACGAAATCAATGTAGAGAGCGATAGTATGCCATCTAGGGAGAGAGCTATGAGGTTGAATCCTATTGTTGGGGAGGTTGTTAAAAAGGAAGTGCTTAAATTGCTTGATGCGGGAATTATTTTCCCCGTTGCGGACTCTAAATGGGTGAGCCCCATTCATGTAGTGCCGAAAAAGGGGGGAATGACCGTTATTAAAAATGAGAAGAATGAACTAATCCCCACAAGAACGGTAACCGGGTGGCGTATGTGTGTGGATTATAGGAAGCTTAACCAAGCCACTAGAAAAGATCACTTTCCCCTTCCATTTATTGACCAAATGTTGGAAAGACTAGCTAAGCATGACTATTTTTGCTATCTTGATGGGTATAGCGGATTTTTCCAAATCCCTATTCATCCTCAAGACCAAGAGAAAACCACCTTTACTTGTCCTTATGGAACATTTGCCTATCGGCGAATGCCCTTCGGACTTTGTAATGCGCCGGGTACATTTCAAAGATGCATGATGGCTATTTTTTCTGAATTTATTGAAAAGATTATGGAAGTATTCATGGATGACTTTTCTGTTTATGGTTCGTCTTTTGATGATTGCTTAACCAATTTGGCAAAAGTGTTGAAAAAATGCATTGAAACGAACCTTGTACTTAATTGGGAAAAATGTCATTTCATGGTGCAGGAGGGGATAGTGCTTGGTCATTTGGTCTCAAAAAGAGGAATCGAGGTGGACAAGGCAAAAATTGAAGTCATGGAGAAATTGCCACCTCCAAGAGATGTGAAAGGAATTAGGAGTTTCCTTGGTCATGCCGGATTTTATAGAAGGTTTATAAAGGACTTCTCGAAGATTGCAAAGCCATTGACAAATCTTCTATGCAATGATACAAAATTTCATTTTGATGAAGATTGCCTTGTAGCCTTCAAGAAGTTAAAAGAGGCATTGATTTCGGCTCCTATTATTCAACCCCCTAGGTGGGATTTGCCATTCGAGCTTATGTGCGACGCTAGTGACTACGCCATTGGGGCGGTTCTTGGGCAAAGGGTGGATAAGAAGCTCCACGCTATTCATTACACGAGCAAAGTTCTTAGTGGTGCTCAATTGAATTATACAACTACGGAGAAGGAACTTCTTGCTATCGTGTATGCCTTCGACAAATTTCGTCCTTATCTTGTGGCTTCAAATGTTATAGTATTCACGGATCATGCGGCTATTAAATATCTCTTAGCTAAGAAGGATTCCAAGCCAAGATTGATAAGGTGGATTCTATTGCTCCAAGAATTCGATATAGAGATCAAGGATAAAAAGGGGGTAGAGGATGTGGTGGCCGACCACCTATCAAGGCTAGAAGAAAATGAAGAGATTGAGGTGGATACTAGACCGGTGAACGATTCATTTATTGGAGAGCAACTCAAGAGAGTTGAGGCGGAGGCCCTTCCTTGGTACGCGGACTTCGTTAATTTCGTGGTTTGTGGGATTATCCCCCACGATATGAACCACCATCAAAGGAGGAAGTTCCTTTCCGAGACTAAGAGGTACTATTGGGATGAGCCCTACCTTTATAGGCTTTGCGCGGATGGGCTTTATAGAACTTGCGTGGCCGAAGAAGAGATGAGAGAAATTCTTTACCATTGTCACTCTTCTCAATATGGAGGACATGGTAGTGGAGCAAAAACCGCGTCAAAGGTACTACAATACGGCTTTTATTGGCCAACTCTCTTTGGCGATGCTTACGAATTCGTGAAGGCTTGTGATCAATGCCAAAGGACCGGTAATATTTCTAAAAGGCATGAAATGCCCCAACAAAGCATCCTCCCGGTTGAGATATTTGATGTATGGGGCGTTGATTATATGGGTCCTTTCCCTTCTTCATATGGGAACCAATACATATTGGTGGCGGTTGATTACGTCTCGAAATGGGTAGAGGCCGTCGCTTCCCCTACTTGTGATGCCAAGGTGGTCATGAAGCTATTCAAGAAAATCATCTTTCCAAGGTTTGGGGTGCCAAGGACCGTCATAAGTGATGGTGGTTCGCATTTCAAGGAGAGGCATTTCGAGGCCTTGCTTCGGAAATATGGAGTTAATCACAAGGTTGCCACGCCATACCACCCACAAACTAGTGGGCAAGTGGAAATTTCAAACCGAGAGATCAAGGCAATCTTGGAGAAAACCGTGGGGAGCTCGAGGAAGGATTGGTCATCGAAGCTAGATGACGCGCTATGGGCCAATCGTACGGCGTTCAAGACCCCTATTGGAATGTCTCCCTATCGCCTCATTTATGGGAAACCGTGCCACTTACCGGTAGAATTGGAGTACAAGGCGATGTGGGCAATTAAAACGTTGAACATGGACTTGCAAACGGCGGGAGACTATAGGGTGCTTCAACTCCATGAGTTGGAGGAGATAAGAAATGAGGCCTACAAAAGTGCTAGGATATATAAGGAGAAGACCAAGAAATGGCACGATAGAAGGATCTTTTGTCGTGAATTCAAAAAGGGAGACAAGGTCTTGCTCTTTAACTCTAGGCTCAAATTATTCCCGGGAAAATTGAGGAGCCGATGGAGTGGCCCATTTATTGTTCACAAGCCCTACGAAGATGGCCATGTTGAATTGCTAAACAATGATGGAACTACTTTCACGACGAATGGGCAAAGGCTAAAGCACTATAGGGAAGGATTTCGTGACGAGCAAAATGTCACATTCCCCTTGACCGACCCATAGAGTGCCTTATTCCGCTTGAGGAGGGATCCTAGCTATGGACTCCTCAAGTGTGCTTCTTAGTGAGAAAAGGATCGGATCGGTCTTTGCCAAGACGTTAAACTAGGCCCTCACGGGAGGATATACATTCACATATTCCTATCATGTCTAAAACACCCTCTTATATCTACACTTGCAACCAAAAGGCTATTTCTCACTCTTATGGATTATATCACCGGCACTACAAACGAGGGGAGTTCCTATGCGCCTTTACCTTTATTTTATCATTCTTTGCGCTTAGGGACTAAGCTTGAATTAAGTGTGGAGTGATTTTGATGCGCATAGTTCACATGATTGCATGCTATGCATATCATTTCTAGATGGACACTTGCATACTTGCACATTGTCCCAACATGAGAGTGTTTTAACCTCATAGGCTTGTGATTTTAAATTCTAAATCCCTATAGATCACATCTAGCCTATGTGCCACATTTACCGACCTAGTCCTATGAGCATGCATTCTTGAGAATTAATATCATTGCTATATCTCGTCTATCCAACTTTCTAAGTATTTTCGTTGCAACACCTTGGATCAAGCTAGCAAACACTTTTAAAAATCTTCATGAAAAACTTAGACCCCTTGAATATTCCTTGGTGACTTGAGTTCCCTAACACGGTGCCTTGCTTATGTTTGTTCCCCGCACATTCCATACACTTTTTGAACATATTGTCAAGTTTTAAGTGTGGAGTTCATTTTCAAAACAAAAAACAAAAAAAACAAAAAAAATCTGCTCCGCCGCCGCGGTACTTATGCGGTTTGGTGGGATGGTGGCACGCATCGTCCAATCTCTAGTCCTAATAGCCGGGAAAATAGACGAGCGACCCTCGGCTTGACTCGCGTCAAAAGGACAATGATGAGTGAGAGCAGGAAGGTTCAAAAAGAAAATAAGAAGCACTTAAAACTTGACTCTATGTTCTTCCATCATTCTTCATTCGTGTGGGATTGAACATTCGCGTTGTGTGCTAGTTGGAATAACTCTTGGACGACCCATGTGCTTGCACGGGAATATTCATTCGGTTTATGACTTGTTTGTTAAAGAACTCTAGTGTCGAACTCCACTTCCCTTATGGATTACGGCTTAAGCGCCTAAAACTTGGGAATGAGTTCCTTATCGCGAGCCCTTGGACTAGCCCTAGCTAGCATAGGTGAGCGGTTGACACTCTATTGTGCGAGCTACAACCTTTCCTCTATTGTGTTGCCTTGAAAATGAGTAGAATTTTGGATGAGACTTTTCATAGCCCTAGTGTTGATAACCTTGAATGCATGTCCTCAAAGGTACCCAAGGGAAAAAAGTTCTTTTAATGATATTGTGGCGCTAGTCTAGCTTGGGGTGAGGGATTGGTTTTGAAAAATCGTAGCCTTGGTTGAGCACTCTTGCATTCACTCTTATGGGACATGTGCATATTTGGGATTTGTGAGTACTCCCTTTTCTGAAAACTCTCACGAGACTATAACTCGTCCACTAGGGTAGCCTAGGGGTTTAAAGGCTTAATGCATGCGCTAAATGCATTCGTAACGCCTACGAAAAGGAGCTAGGTAGATTGTACATACTTGTCCTTTCCTTTTTAATAACATGTTTAGAAATAAGGATCGAGACCTTGAGAAATCTAGTGAGGCAAATGCACGAAAAACATAGCACCACTAGCATTTCGACATTTGCACTTCCTTGGCATATTTGCATACTTTGTTCGGGACGAGCAAAGCTTAAGTGTGGAGTGTTGATGAGTCGAGTTTTCGACTCATTAATGCCCATTTTTCACTATAGCTTTAGTTCGATTCCGACTACTATTTGATGTCATTTGATCCTCTTCTCGTGCGTTTCAGGTACAAAGAAAGATGTCTCAGTGTCAAGAGCCATTGGAAGGAAACTCGGGGAAAATCGGTGTTTTAGAGCAAAAATTGGCAGTATTTGCTCCTCAGTCGATCGACTGGGAAGCTCCCCTGCTCCAGTCGATCGACTAAACAGACTAACAGGAGGAGTTGCAAACCGACCAGCGCCATTCGATCGATTTACCATCCAGTCGATCGACTGAAGAATCCCCTGCCCATAGCATGCAGATCACGTGACCGCTAAGTCGATCGACTGGGACTCAGCCGATCGACTAAACAGACTAACAGGAGGTGCTGTAAATTGAGTTTCCTCAGTCGATCGACTGGGAGTTTACCCTGACTCAGTCGATCGACTGAGATTCTGCCAACAAGGTGACAATTCTTCCTCCAGTCGATCGACTGGGCCATCAGCCCAACGCCAGTCGATCGACTGGACCTGCTACAGTGCCGAATTTCTGACGAGCCTATAAATAGAAAGAGGCAAGTTTGACCTACCATCTTGGAATTTTCTGGAGAGAAGACAAGAAAAAGTGATCCAAACCAAGGGTTTCATCATCATCAAATCAAGGAGGAATCAAGATCAAGGGAGTTCATTAGGACTAATCATCCTACTCTATTCCCTCTTATTTCTCTTAGATTTATTTGTAAAAACCCACACATCATGTTGTCTTACATGATGTGTGAGTAGTCCCCCTTGTGTTTTGAGGGTTCTATGAACCTCCTTGGTACTCAATGATCATTGTATACACATTTGAATGGATTTATTGAAGTTGATTTCATTTTACTATGCTCTTCATGTTAGACATGTCTCTAAGTGTTTGATAAAATGCCCAAGTGACATGTTTATGTTAGAACTTTGATCTAACTCTTGAGAGAGCTTAGGGATGGTTTTGATGTAGTAAAAATGGACTTAACCTACATTTATGAGAGTAAATGCATGGTGAGAGGTGAACTAGAACTTTGTGCATGTGCATTTATGAGGGTAAATGCATATAGGGGGTCAATATCCTTTAAGTAGTGAGATCCTATCTAAGATGGCTTTACTAGGATTAGACATGCATGGTTTGCCTAATTCATAGTCTAAGCTAGGTTCAAAACCTATCAACTCGTAATTAATTGAACTCTAGTTTGCATGATCATTGGGAAATTGCCAAGGAGGGGATTAACCCCTCAAAACTCGCTTTTAATTGAATTCAATCCCTAAAACCATTTCATTCTTGTTTTAGAATCATTGATTACATTGATAACTCACACCAATCATATATTTGAGGACTTGCCGAGTAAGAAAACTTGATAAACCTAGCGTGTAGTCCATTTGCTCCTTTGGGTTCGACACCGGTCTTACCGGTTGAATTACAAATTGTTTTTGACCGTATCCCAAAAATACTCAACGTCAACCATATTTATATGATTCATTAAGACAGTTAAACCCACCAAAGTGGACGCTTTGTCTTGACAACTTTTACTTGTTAGTTTCACTTTTGTTCTACAGGCCATTTCAAGGAGTATAGATGAAACGAGCTAAAATGGAATTCTTAACACTGAAAGTGGATTACAAGTCAGAACTGGCCATACTCCGACAATACTCCGATCAAGCCACAACTAAGTCCCAATGACTTATTCCAACAAATATCAAGAACACAGGTGAAATGCCAAGTCTAAGTTCCTCACCTTTTGATGTCAACTAAGAAGCAACCAAAGAGGCAACCAAAGGGCAACCGAAGACCAACCGGAGTCATATGCCAACCGATGGCTTTTGGAGCAAAAGATCACATTCCACTCACTTCTCCTTCCCTCCACCTCACCACCGGCGGCTTTCCATGAGGAAGAGCCACATGGCCGGCGGCTTCTTGGCCTTGCCACCTTGCCCGGCGGCTTTGAGCTCCTTCACTCCCCTCTTGCCATGTGTTGGGATCTCCTCCTCTTCCCTTGCCTATAAATAGCACATCCCCTTCCCTTTGTAAATCATCCTAATCCCAACATCCTCAATCCCATAGTCACTTGTTACTTATCTCTCTAGAGTTTGGGCACAATCCATGTAAACACTTTACTTTGAATCAAAAGCTCCAAGTTTGTTCTTGAGTACTCTTGTCGGTTCTTGAAGTACTCAAGCATTTCCTTTACTTTTCGTTGTTCTTGAGTTTACTCCTGTTGGTTCTTGAGTATTCTCCCCTTTACTTTCCTTGTCTTGATTTCCAAAAACCTTTACTTTCCTGTCTTTCAAAACCTTTACTTTACTCAGTACTTAGCTATGATATCCACCCCTATAGATATTCGTAGCTAAACCCTTCATTCGGTTGAAGGGGTGTACTTGTATCCTAAAATGTTTTAGACCCTTCTCTTAGTGCCTCTTTGTGTTAAACTTGTTCTAGGTGCCATATATTAAGTCGGAACTCCATTGGTTGAGTGGATGCTCGGAAGAGCAAAGCTCTGCCATGGGTTCGTGATCTTTCGTGGATAAGTGGAGCTCGGAAAAGCACAGCTTATCTGTGGAAGTCAACCTCTTTTAAACACCATTTGGTTTATCAGGAATGATGATCAAATGGATGCACATACTAGAACAAGAGTTCTTTGTCTTGCAAAAGACTAGACGGTGTGGCAAGTCATGTGCTAGGAATAGCCTTGATACACTTTTGAACACTTAGTATGATCATTAGAGGTCGATGATAAACGGACTATGATACAAGGCCCCTAAAACTGAATCCTTTCCTTTAATTAAAACATCACCTGTCACTTTACTTTCAGTACCATATCAACTGCTTACTTTCCGCAAGTCTTGTCCTTCAAGCACTTTACTTTTACGCACTTACTTTCTGCAAGTCTTGTCCTTCAAGCACTTTACTTTTACGCACTTACTTTCCGCAAGTCTTGTCCTTCAAGCACTTTACTTTTACGCACTTGCTTTCCGCAAGACTTGTCCTTCAAGCATTTACTTTCCGCAAGTCTGGTCCTTCAAGCACTTTACTTTTCAAGTATTTACTTTCAGTCCCGTATTTACTTTCTTTACTTTCAGTCATTTACTTTTCAGTACTAAAATCACAACCAACCCACTTACTTTTCAGTACTAAACTCACAACCAACCCCCAACTGTCTTACTTTCCATTTTCGAAAGAACAACTATCCACTAATTCCCTTGGGTTCGACCCCTACTTACCGTTTTACTACCCAATAGTAGAGTAACGAGTAGCGGACTTATAAATTTATTTTGTACAGACATTGCCTCGCGACAAGGCAGTGCTCTGTCAATAGTCCACTTGTTGGTAAGGCTTTTGAGTTTGAGTTTGGTATTGTTGCCCTTGGTTTTGGTTCCTTTGAAGCAAAGTCGGTCCTTGACTTTGATATTGATTCCTAGGTTGGGATTGGTTCTTTGGTGGGAAGGGTTGATTAGCTTGGGTAGGCTTAGGACCAAATCCCGGAGGTGTAGCTCCAAAGTCGGGACGAGTGGGGTTTCTGGTCTTGTAGGAGAAATTAGGGTGATTCCTCCATCCCGAGGAAAACTTTGGTGTAGTGTAATTAGCTTGAGAATTTTGCCCTTGAGTGGCACTAGCTCCATACTCTCTACTTTGGTTTCCTCCCACAAAATTTGCTTCTTCATAGCCATATCTATGTCCATCTCTTTGAACCAAGGGGCGAGAATTAGTCTCATGCTCATAAACCTCGCAAATATCACAACCTTGGTTTGTTGAAGGTTCTTTCTCCGGGTGTTTCAACTTGAATACCTCATCCGAGAGGTTCTCAAAATCCTTCCTTAAGGCATCATAGTCACTTGTGCTCACCGCCTTTACTTCATGCCTCTCGTTTTTCCTTCTTGGATTCCCTCTTTCACTTCCCCACATGAAATAGTTCTTTGTGATCTTCTCGATCACCGCATATCCTTGAGGAGGTTCAAGCTCCATGAGAGCTCCTCCCACGGCGGTATCAAGTGCAAGCCGTGAGGCGCCATCAACACTATGATAGAATGTATGGAAAATGAGGAGGTCGTCCAAGTTGTGATGTGGGAAAAGCCTTTGATACTCTTTATACCTCTCCCAAGCTTCATAAAGTGTTTTCCCATCCATTTGTGAAAAATTTGTAATTTGATTTCTATAATATGCTGATGGCGCGTATTTATACGATTCATCGAATACGCTAAACCCACCAAATTAAACATTTGGTCATACGAACAAGTGCTTGTTAATACCATTTTGTGTATACAGGCTATTTTGGGGTCTAAAGAGGAAACACGCTTAAAAAGGGAGAATTGTGCCAAAAAGCCAGCCAAGGCCCGAGGACCTCAGCCAGGGACCGAGAAACATCACCCGGGTACCGAGAGCCATACCCGAGCCAGCGCCAAGAAGACCAGGCCCGCGTCCGGGAGTGCCGAGGCCCGCGTCCGAGAAACTAGGTCCCCGCCCGAGAGAGTCCCAGGCCGCACCCAGGCCGTCTAGAACTGAATTCAAGTTGCCCGGGCAAATGAGCTGATCTGACGAATCCACCTCGAGCAAAGTGATCAAAATGGAAAATAAGGTGGACAATGTCGGAAAACCAAAGAGAACGCCCGGGCAGATTAGCAGTTGGTCTAATTCCAAAGCAAAGGCCCCGCGCGCACAGGCACTGAAACCAAGTCGCTCAACCAAACCATGGAATCTGGCAAATCTGGCTCGACCAAAGTATTTTAAATGCCCAATAACTTGGACAATCTCACTTCCCAGACAAAACGCCCGAGTGGAACCAGCTCAAGCCCGATCAAAGCCAAACTAGGGCAATTTCGGCCATTTTGGGATTTCGACCATGTTCCGGGCAAAATCTGGCTTAGCATCCTTCTTGAGATCATCTTAGAATGACTTTGTCGTTCAGAATACACTCTCTAAAATCCAAGAAGCTCTGACCAATGCTCCGGCCAGATTCTGGCCATATTCCGGCGAACTCCGGCCAACTTCCGGTGATGCTCAGATCAAGTTCATATCCTCACCACCATGCTCTGGTCATTTCTTGCTCCGGCCACATTCCGGTGAAGTCCAACTAAATCCAAACTACTTATTTCCCGATTGGCCTTACTATTCACTTCGGTTGACCTTTGGGAACAAACTAAGCCACAACCAAGTCCAAGTGACTTGCCCAAGCCTCAACCAAGTCAAGTGGTTGCCCTTTGGCTTCAACCAAGACCAATTCGTGGCTCATGGAGGAGATAAGAGCAAGTGGTGGCTTTGGCTTAAAATATCCCAAGTGGTGTCATATGGAGAGCCAATCAAATGGACTTTCTTTTGAGATATTTCTCAATGCAAACTTAGTCTCCAAGTCTTCCCTAGCCTATAAATAGAGGCCTTGCTTCATTTAATAAGTGTCCTTCGAATTCACAAGTCTTTAGAGAGAAGGGAGCTTAACTCTCTTCTCTTCATTTTCAATACAAACACTTTACTTTGTTCTTCATTTGTTCTTGATTTCCAAAGCTTTATTGCACTTGTTCTTGAGCTCCAAAGCTCTTACTTTCCAGTCAAGTCACTTTACTTTCCTTGCACAAAGCCACGGCTTCTTTATTTTCTTGTCAAAACTGATTTCCTTTACTTGTCTTGATTTGGAGCTCCTCTCCTTTACTTTCTTGTTTTCCTTTACTTTTGTAAGTATGGTGCTTGTATTCCTTACCATGAATACAAGTAGCTAAGCATATTCGGTTAAAGGGTGTTCATACTTGTGTATGCATCTTGAGACTTGAACTTAATGCTATTTTGTGTCAACTAGTTCGGTGCCATTATTCGGTTGAACAACGAGGCTAAGTGGATGCTCGAAAGAGGAAAGCTTAGCCGAGTAGTTCAATCTTGATTAGACAACTAGGCTAAGTGGATGCTCGAAAGAGGAAAGCTTAGCCGAGTAGTTTAATCTTCCTTAAGTCGCTTGGTTGATCATAACTGAAGATCAAGTGGCTGCACTTAGAACTAGAAGTCTATGTCTTGATTTTGGAGTAGATTGTGGTGTAAGTGCTAGAAATAGCCTTACTTTAGGGTTTAAGTCTTGAAAAGGAATAAACCCACACTTATGAACACAAAGTAAGATCTTTGACGTCTATGATGGTTGTCTCACAAGTAGAGACCCTAGACTGAATATCTTTCGTTCTTACTTACCTATCATTTACTTTCAGTACTTTACTTTTCTATCATTTACATTTCAGCACTTTACTTTTCTGCACTTTACTTTACGCACTTTAAATTTCAGTCTTTATTTTACGCACTTTACTTTTAGTATTTACTTTACGCAATTTACTTTTTTGCACTTTACTTTTACGCACTTTACTTTCAGTATTTACTTTACGCAATTTACTTTCCGCACTTTACTTTCACTACAGACGTTTTCAACATCAATCCAACATAACTTTGGCACGTATTGCGCTTGAAATACAGCGTGCGACAAACCAAAAGTATGTTGTTTGGTTGATATTGAACTCGACTGTTCCCGCAATTTACTTGTCAGTACTTACTTTCAGCACTTTACATTTCAGTCATTTACTTTTTAGTTATTTACTTTCTGTCATTTACTTTCTGTCATAAAGACAACCAAAAACCCAACTGTCTTTATTTTTCTTTTCAAAGAACAACTACTCAACACTGACTCTCTTGGGTTCGACCCCTACTTACCGCTCTACTATACAATAGTGAGCCACTAAAGTAGTGGAACTATAAATGTAAATTTTGCAGCGCACAACGACGTGCTGTCATATGCCGTCTTGGAAGGAGGAAAGTACTTGTTGAGAAACGCGACGGCGAGCTCCTCCCATGTGGTGAAACTATCCGGTGTTTGGCTTCTTAGCCAATCTCTTGCTCTTCCCGTAAGGGAGAAGGGGAATAATCTTAAAAGCTTTGCATCTTCCGAGAACCCGTTAATTTTGAAGGTGGCACAAACTTCAAGGAATGTGGTTAAATGGGAGTTTGGGTCTTCATGGTCTCTTCCCGAGAATTGGTTTGATTGAACCATTTGGATGGTTGAGGTCTTCAAATCAAAATCTCGGTTATCCACCGTCGGGACAAGGATGGGAGAACGGTATCCATAAGCCGTAGGAGCGGCATAGTCCTTGAGAACCCTTCTAGCTTGAGGGGCTTGTGGTAGTCGAGCGGGAGGTGGAGGGGGAGGAGGAAGTCCATCTCTATCTCCCATGGCTTGATGAGTGATTCCTTGAGCGTTCGAGGTAGTTCCTTTGTCTTTGGTTGTCTTACTCCTAGTAGGGTAGGGGTTAACGAATTCTCTTATCGGTTGATTCAAATCTCTATCCACAATTTGAGTAAGCTTCTTTGTCTTAGAGGGCATAAAAGAAATGAACCTACAAGGGAAAACAAATAAAACAAGTGAGAATATTGCAATAGACTCAAGAATCACAAGTTGTAAAACAAATAAAGAAAAACATGGAATAGTCAGAGTTCTAAATGATTTTCCTAGGGACAATCTAGCCATTGCTCACCTGCAACGGCGCCATTTTGACGTGTGTAGTTTTGTATAGTCAAAAGATATTTCTAACTTGACCGGTAAGACCGGTGTTGAAGCCAAGGGAGCAAACGTGATTATACGCTAGGTGGATCAAATTTTAACTCGGTTATTCCTTCAAATTCAATGTTGAGGATGATTATCAATCTAGAAACAAGTAATGAAATGGTTTTTAGGGGATTTCAATTCGATTAAAGAGAGTTTCGAGGGGTTCCCCCCTCTTTGGTAATTTTCCAACGATCATGTATACAAGAATTGAATCATTTTAGGGGTTGATGAGTTTAAAACCTAGCTTAGGCTAGAAATAGACAAACTATCATGCAAGTCTAATCCTAGTCAAGCCCTCTTAATTAGAATCTCACCAATTGAAGATATAGATTCACTATATATCACTTATTATCCTTGGAACATCTCCTAAGGTAATAAATGCTATATGCATTAAGTCTTAGTTAACCCCTCACCCATGCATTCACTCTCATAAATGTTTGATGAGTTCATTTTTACTATATCCAAACCATCACTAAGCTCTCTCAATACTTAGATCATAGTTCTAACACAAACATGTCACTTAGGCATTTTATCAAACACTTAGCAACATGTCTAAAATGAAGAGCATAGTAAAATGAAATCAACTCCATAAATTTGCATGTGAATGTGTATACAATGATCATTGAGTACCAAAGAGGGCAATAACACCCTCAAAACACAAGGGGACTACTCACACATCATGTAAGACAACATGGTGTGAGTAGGGTTTTTACACAATCTAAAGAGAAGAGAAGAGGAATAGAATAGGATGATTAATCCTAGTAAACTCCCTTGATCTTCAATCCTCCTTGATTGGATGATGATGGATGCCCTTGATTTGATCACTTTTCTTTGTAAAATCTCCCAAAAAAGCAAAGTTCTTAGGTCAAAAACCCCTCTTTCTATTTATAGCCTTGGGTGAAATCTGGTACTGTAGCAGTCCCAGTCGATCGACTGGAGGAGGAAATGGCAGCTTTGAGTAGCAGTTTCCCAATCGACCGACTAGTGGTCCAGTCGACCGACTGCGGAAACGTAGTTTTTGAGCCTCCTGAAGCCTTCTCCAGTCGACCGACTACGGAAACGTAAAATGCAGGCCTTCTGGAGCGTTCGCCAGTCAACCGACTGACACTGGGGAGATGCCCAGTTGACCGACTGGAGACTCTTTTTGCTCATATTTGCTCTAGTTTTCAATTTTCCCCCGAGTTTCCGTATTTTGTTTTTGACACTTGAGATATCTTGTTGTGTACCTGAAACGTACGAAAGGAGATCAAATGACATCTAATTATCTCCGGAAACGTACCAAAGCTTTAGTGATAAACGGGTATTAATGAGTCGAAAACTCGACTTGTCATATGGTCAGTTCCAAATCAATTACAATACTATTAAAGATAACTAGAATGTGACTGAATGCAATCTATGCTCATTCAAGAAGAGGAAGACTTTAAGAAACAAGCTATTCACTCAGTTAATCTAATTGGCGAATCAAGGGCTGGAAAGAAGTTCAGAAATAAGAACTTAAAGGGCAAGAAACGACCACTCGGTGTTAATGAGTCATCTCCCCAAATCCACAAGAAGGAACACAAGAATGATAAATGTCATTTCTGTAAGAAACCTGGACATTTTCAGAAGGATTGCATGAAACGCAAGACTTGGCATTATGTTTATGTATGTTTCGAATCAAATTTAACTGAAGTTCCTTCTAATACTTGGTGGATTGATTCTAGTTCTATAACTCATGTTTCAAATACTATGCAGGAGTTTCTTATGACCCGAACCATAAATACAAATGAGAAATTCATCCTTATGGGTAATCGAGTCAAAGTTCCTGTTGAAGCCATTGGAACTTATTGTTTAATTTTAGATACTAGAGATCATTTAGATTTGTTTGATGCTCTTTATGTACCTTCCATTTCAAGAAACTTGGTTTCATTAACCAAGTTAGATACTTATGGATATTGTTTTAAATTTGGAAATGGAAGTTTCAGTTTACTAAACAAAATCGTTTAATTGGTTCTGGTATTATTTCTGATGGTTTATACAGATTAAAGCTTGATAAACTCTTTGCAGAGACTTTTTTAACCCTGCATCATGGTATTGGAACTAAATCAAGTTTAATTAATGAAAGTTCAGATTACTTGCGGCATAAACGTTAGGGACATATATCCAAGGAAAGAATGCAAAGACTTGAAAAGAATGAAATTCTTCCTAATTTGGATTTTACTGATCTTGGGATTTGTGTGGATTGTATTCAAGGTAAATATACAATTCACATAAACAAAAATGCAACCACAAGAAGCAGCCAACTCCTTGAAATTATACACGACGATATATGTGGACCTTTTAATATCCCAACTTTTGGTAAAGAAAAGTACTTCATCACTTTCATTGATAGTTTTCACGGTATGGTTATGTCTATTTGTTGCATGAAAAATCTCAATCTATAGATGCCCTAGAGGTATTTATAGATGAGGTTGAAAGAAAATTAGATAAAAAGGTGAAAATTATAAGATCTGATCGGGGTGGTGAATATTATGGGAAGTATACTGAAAATGAACAATGTTCTGGTCTATTTGCTAAATTTTTTGAAAAATGTGGCATATATGCTCAATACACTATGCCTGGTACACTGCAACAAAATGGTGTAGCGGAAAGGTGTAACCATACTTTAATAGAAATGGTTAGGAGTATGATGAGTGATTCTTATTTACCATTATCATTGAGGACATATGCATTAAATATGCTGTTTATTTATTACACAGTGTTCCTAGTAAGGCAGTTCCAATGACACCTTTTAAATTGTGGACCGGAAGGAAACCTAGTTTAAGACATCTTCATGTTTGGGGATGTCCGAGCAGAAGTACCCATATATAATCCAAATGAAAAGAAACCAGATTCAAGAACCATTAGTGGGTTCTTCATTGGTTATCCAGAAAAATCTAAAGGGTATAGATTTTACTGTCCTAATCATAGTGCGAGAATTGTAGAAATTGGAAACGCTAAGTTTATTGAGAATGATGACATAAGTGAGAGTGTTGAACCACGAATGGTTGAGTTGAAAGAGCATATTGTGCAAGTCTCGTCTTCACCGATACCTTCTTCTCAAGTTGTTGCTTCTGTAAGTCAAGTCACTTTACCTATAATGAAAAGAACTATTCGTCGTAGAATAGTTGAACGGTTTAGTGACTTACCTGAACAACAAAATAATGATCAAGACTTACCTGAACAACATATTAATGATCAACCACTCTATGAAGAGGTTACCAATGAACCCATAAACGATGTACCTAAAGAATACCATAAAGATCTCAGAGGGAAAAGAGATTTGCTATACCTAATGATTAAGTGGTGTATCTTCAGGAATTGGATTTTGACATCAAAATTAATGAAGATCCAGTTTCATTTTACAAGCCATAAATGGTCCTAATTCTTCTAAATGGATCAAAGCCATGCAAGATGAATAAAAATCAATAGAGCATAATGAAGTATGGGAACTTGTTGAATTGCCTGAAGGTTGTAAACAAAATGGGTGTAAATACACTACAAGAAAATGTGTTATAAGCTACGATTTAAATCCAACGGAATATATTTTGTTGATAATATGTATAAAACCTTCAAAAATTTTGTTGGAAATAAATCAGTTGGAAATTTATGAATTATTAGCGACAAATTAAATTCAACAAAAATATGTTGTTGATAATATATATACAACCTGCGAACTTTGGTTGAAAATAAATCCGTCGAGATTTATATGTTATAAGCTACAAATTAAATTCAACGGAAAATATGTTGTTAATAATACATACATAAAACCATCGAAATTTGGTTGGAAATAAATCCGTTGAGATATACATGTTATAAGCTACAAATTAAATTCGACAAAAAATATTTTGTTGATATTATATATAATAAAACCTTTAAACGTTGGTTGGAAATAAATCTGTTGCGATATATGTGTAATAAGCTACAAATTAAATGCAACATGAAATAATTTGTTGATAGTATTTATATAAAATCGTCAAAGTTGAGTTAGAAATAAATTCATTGAGATTGATTGATTACTAATATGCTATTAACGAAGAAGATAATGCTCCTAACAAAACTACTTCACCAAAGACCGTCTACTACAAAAAAAAGTCAATTTACAACAAATAATCAAACAAAATTACAAATGTAATAACAAGTTTACAATTGTCACTTGTTATCAGTTAGTATGATGACCAAAATCAAATAGATTTGTTATATAATTAAATACACTGAACTGTAGATTGATTAAAGTTGTGACAAAAATGAAAGAAGAATTGGACGCATATGGTAGCATTTGAGCTCATATAATTTAGTAAAAATAAAATTCAACAAATACTTGTGCATTGGGTTATGATTTTATTATTTTGATTAAACTTCAACAAGTAAGTTATTATCTAGTTATTACATTAGTTTAGTGATTCATAAATAAAGTATGTACACATATATATATATATAGAGGAGCGCTCAAATGTTATGGCCAAATTAATGTGTTATGTGTTACGGAGCTTCTGATTGGTTATTGAAAATCAAGGAACCAATCAGAAGCGAGGAACACCGTAACTACGGTGCACCCTCACCCATAAACCCCCCCGTGCTTGTGAGGTGCACCATAAGAACCGTGTTCCTCGCCTCTGATTGGTTCCTTGTTTTTCATCAACCAATCAGAACACCGTAACACATAACACATTAGTAAGCCATAACATTTGAGCGCGCCCCTATATATATATATATATAGAAGAGCGTTCAAATGAGGCAAGACAAATAAGAATGAGGCACGTGAGGCACGATCTCAGCCATCCATCAACCCCCCGTGCATTGTGGTATATATATATATATATATATATATATATAAACATAAGATGACAAGAGATAACTCTTATAGCCTAGTGGTTCGGTGAGTGTGTTATGGTTGAGAGAGGGGAGTTCATCCGACGAGGAGGCAGCGGCCGACGGGGAGTTCTGACGGGGAGCTCCGGCGAGGTCGCGGCGTCTGGCGCGATGGTGGTCAGGCGGGGATGAGGTTGTCAGGTCGGGAGCTCTGGCGAGGTGGTGGTGGTGGTCAGGCGAGGGGGAGGTTGTCCAGCGAAGTGGCGGCGTCCGGGGAGTGTATAATAGTAAATACATTTATTACTTACCACCTTTAAAAGCAACGGAATAATTCCGTTGTAAATAATGAAAAGGTTATAATAGGAAATACACTCAATTGCTACAACGAACCTTATTCCGTCAATTTTAATAACATTTCTTACGAAAAAAGTGTAAAAGCAACGAAATCGGCCGTTGATAATAAGCATTTTTCTTGTAGCGAGTGGATCTTTAAGACCAAACACAATTCAAATGAGAATATCGAACGATGCAAGATCAAACTTGTTGCTAAAGGTTCTGCTCAGAAGGATGGCATCGATATAATTATGGCATTAGTAGCACATTGTGACTTAAAGCTACATCAAATGGATGTGAAAACAACCTTTCCAAATGGAAATTTAGAAGAAGTATACATGACCCAACTCGAGGGTTTTATAGTTAAGGGAAAGGAACACATGATGTGTAAACTTAATAGATCGATAATGGACTTAAACAAGCCTCATGCCAATGGTATTTGAAGTTTAATCCTTCGGATTTAAGGAAAACATTGTTGATCAATGTATAATATACTTGAAGGTTAGTAGGAATAAGTTTATATTTTTGATTCTATATGTCGATGATACATTGCTTGCTACTAATGATCTCGATTTATTATATGAAACCAAGATATTTCTCTCTAAGAACTTTGAAAGGAAAGATATGGGTGAGGCTTCTTGTGTAACTGGAATAGAAATATTCCGTGACAGATCACAAGGACTATTGGGGTTGACTAAAAAATCATATATAAATAAAATTTTAGAGAGATTTAGAATGGACAAATTTTATGCATCTGTAGCTCCAATTGAGAGGGGAGATAAGTTTAGTCTCATGCAATGTCCTAAGAATGAATTGGAGCGAAAAGGAATGGAAAATATTCCTTATTCATCAGTTGTAGGAAGTTTGATGTATGCTCAAACTTATTGTATCCGACAAGACATTAGTTTTACTGTTGGGATGCTTGGTCGATATCAAAGTAATCCTGGTATGGACCACTGGAAAGCTGCAAAGAAGCTACTAAGATACTTACAAGAAACAAAGAATCACATGCTCACTTACAAGAGATCTAATCATCTTGAAGTATATAAACTAGATACACTGATTTAGACTTTGTCGGAGGTGTGGATACTAGAAAATCTACATATGACTACTTATTCCTTTTGGCGGGAGGAGCCATCTCTTGGAAAAGTGCGAAGCAGTCGGTCATTGTTGCATCCACTATGGAAGCTGAATTCAGCTTAATGTTTTTATATGAATACAAAGAGGATCGTCTTTGACAAAGACATTACCGTTGGACTATTATGGTACATATCATTAAGGAATCATATTAGGTAAGAAATTAATAAGGATCATGACGGTAATACATAACTCATTTTACGGACTTCCTTCCATGTATCACACTATTAATTTCACACTTAATATAATTTTTTTGATAAACACTTGATATGATTTAAGTTTTAACCAATATATCATCAAATTAGCTTATACTATGCATATTACGTGTATTATTAAATTTATATTATTATTCATGGGTCAAGTGGGAGAAAGTAAGATTTATTCTTTATTGTGGCTTATTAAAAAAATAATTACCATGATTATAATATTTATTTAAATAATCATAAGATGCTAATTTAATTATTGGTTGGTGTCTTTTCATGTATGAATAGTTGTGACTATTCACTTATGATCTTCATATACGTTGATGGAACGAAGGGACACATAGACTTGGTCCTCTCTTCATCCTATTACATACTTAAAAACACTCCATCAAATTTTAATAATACCATCAAGTGTTTTTTGGAACAAAGATGGAGATATTAAATTATTTTTTTAATGGGTCACAATAAAGAATAAATCTTACATTCTCCCAAACAAAAAACTTGATGGGTGTCTTTTCATCCTATTACATACCTAAAAACTCTCCATCAAATTTAATATCTCATACGACACGATTAGCTGGTCATGCATAATTAAGGAAGTCAAACCGATTTATAATATGATCTTCATCTGTTGCCGGCACAATGTGCTTTTTAGTATGTGAGAATGTACAAAGAAGATTTTAGTATGTGAGAATATAGAAAGAAGACAACCATACTATATTTAAATTAAGGATAATGATTATATCTTGATTCTTACAAATAATTAAACACTATATTACGATTACTGTCCTGAAACGTGCCCAGAAGCAAATAGAAAAGTCCTAATTAACCCTATTGTGTGTTGATTTTAATTATCAACTTCATACATAAGTGCCAATGGAGATAATAATGTGCTGGTTCAATCTGTGTACTTTCATTAAATCAATGCGTTGATATCTTACCGATATTAATAAGTACTACATTATTGATCGTTCCATATATTGTATGCAAAAAATAAATAAATTATATATGCCATATTATCATTTTAAATTCTACAAAATATATGTACACGTATACAATGATATGATCGTATACAAAAATATGATGTATGAAATTGTTCAAAGGTGTACAACCGATACCTTGACTTAACAAGCACAAATGGGAATAGATAAGATACAAATAAATGTAAATCACACAAATGGTACGAAAATTAAAAGGAATCGATCTGCCAATCATATATACAAGTCAACAAGTGTACAAATGAATCCCAAAAACTCAATTAACTTCAAGGGTTTCAGCTTTTGGAGCATTGGTAAGCCTCAGCTTTCTCTCATCAGAAAGCTGCTTTGCCAACCTGCGCATTATTGATCATTTCCACAAACCACATTTAGTATAAAAACGTGTTAATTTATCTCTTAATTGCTAATAAAATTAAATAAATATTGTATTAAAATATATTATAAAGATAGTTTTACGATATGTATAGAAAAATCAATGTGTCAAATACTACCTTGTAAGGGCTTCTTTGTTGGTGCCACCGTCCGTTACAGGTTCGAAAATCCCTGTCTCGATATTGACCATCGAAACAGGTTTTTCCAGCAACTCATCACCGACTTTCACTAGAGCTTCCAGGTTTTTCTGAGTAGCTAGGTCAACTGAGCTCACTTGCCCTGTCAATGTGTCATCCTGTTCGTATAAAATAGATGATCATCAACTCTATAAGAATTTCAAGCTAGCTAGGGTTTACCGCACAGTTTATTTAATTACATAATCATTTAGGTTTAAAAGGAAAAAATTATCTATCCCATTTTGTCAGAGTTTGGTGATTATCTATACCTGGATGCGGAGATAGTTCTTGGTCGATTCAAGGGCTTGAAAAACAACAAGACTAAGATAATCAGTCATGTCTGCACTTGCTTGACTGAAAATGTCAACCAATGGAGTCGATCCCCCATTGTAGAGCCACCCTAGAACACCCCACTTAGCTGCCATTTTTGAGGTGTACTTATATTCATTCTTAGCCATTCCAGTCCCAATAGAGATGACTAAAAAGTGCTTGTAATCAATGGGTGTAGGCATTATAAAGAAGTTAGGGTTCTTCATGATCAGTTGCTTTGTGACTTCACTCATTGCCACCCTTGTCTGAAGATTTTATTAAGAGAGATCAGCAATAGATTATCAGCATAAACCTTAATAAGATTAATTTGTATCAAATAATTAAATTGATGGATCAAATGTCTAATGATAAATTTATGAAAAAAAATAATACTTACTGGGTTATTAGCAACAACACCACCGTCGATCAGGTTGAACTCTTTGGATTGGTTCTCAAAGTAGTAAGCTGGAAAATATGTTGGTGCGGCTGAAGTTGAAATGCATATGTCAGCCAGGTTTGCATCCATATAGGGTTTGCTACTAGTCTGAAATTAAGCAACCATCAGTACTTGAATCCTTGTTAGGGTTTAGGGATAAAATCCAATGCTGCAGAAAATCAAATTTAAAAAATAAAGAATAAATTGTAACTTACTTGGTAGGAAGAAAATATTGTGGGTTGGAGAAGTTTGATGTCAAATGTTGGAATCACAACATTTGTTAGGGTTTTACTAAGCTTTGTATCCTTCAGTATATCTTTCACCAATTTGTGTAGATACTTGCCGTTGTATTTTGGTCCCGTCACAGCGGTGAAAAAGTTTTCTATGGGCGCAAAGATTCCCCTTGATAAGAATGGAACGAAAAGAAGTTTGTTATGATCGATCAAGCTGATAATTTTTTATGATGAAACAAAAGAGTTCAACGATGTGATTACTTACTTTTTTTGTGGAAATATTTTCGGGGAGTGCTTGAGGTAAAAGGGCTTGATGTCCTTAGCTGCATATAGTGGGCGATTATGCTCGTCTGGTGCTGTTAACATGGCTGTTATCAAGCCACCAGTACTCGTTCCAGAAATCACATCGAAGTAATCCGCAAGCCTTGCATCTTGTCCATCTAGCTCCTTCCAACCACAAAAACACAAAACAAACATTGTTACGATATATTTACATTAATACGGAAAAAAAAAATTAGACCCTTATCAGAAAAATGCATGGAAGCTTGCTAGCTATACCTGCAGCTGAGCCTCTAAGTACTCCAACATAACTGCCGGAATAATCCCTCTGATGCCACCGCCATCGATTGACAGAATGGTAACCAGGCTTCCATATGCAGGCGAGGTTGACATTATTTTCCTACAGACCACCAATAGAAGATTAGAAACGCTAAGCTCGATCTTATGATTCGATTTTAATACGAAGTGATAGTTAAGGTGTCATCACATGCTAAATTATTTATAGGAGTTTGGTTCTCCTTATTATTATAGTTCGGTACAGTTCTGTGAAACTTCTCAGATATGTCCCGTTGGCACATCTCACATTGTAGCTTTGATTTTTGAAACTCTAATTAATAATCATAGGATTAGCTTGTGAGTTGAGATCTTCAGGTTTTGCTTTTGTTATTGTTTACACGATTATGCTGATTATTGATTCAACTATATATATCTCTGTGAACAGCTTAGGAAAAATGTCAGCTGTTAGATCTTCGTCTCGATCATTTTCTTTAAGCTCAATATATTTTACCTCCCCCTACCAATAATTTGATCGAATAGCATCAACCCACCTCTTTAATTTTTAGCTAGGTCCAAGCAAGTTCTTAGACCTAAAACGTCTCAGTAACCATGTTGATGAAAACTAACCCACTTTTAGAAGATATATTATGAAACGGATGACACATATTATCACTTATTTGAAAAAAAAACTTGTCACCCAGGATTCAATAAGGTTACGTGTAGATAACTGTCGAACAATTTTTATAACCCTAATTATCAAAGTTCAAAGTAGTTTCTGTCGTTTTAGTTGAATTGAAATAATTCTTCTTTGATGGCTTTTTTTTTGTTGCTTTGTTGAATTGGATAGCTTGTAACTCAAGTTATAAGTTTCATGTTGAGGGTCAAGTCCCAGCTCATGTGTTTTATAAAATTAGATAACTTTTGATCAATAATATATTTAGCTTTGTCCAACTACCGGCCCCTATAGAATGGAAATGCTTTATATGTAGTTGAGATTTGAAACCTCACTATATTTTAGGGCTATATATCTTTGGCTTCTTATACGTACCTATATATATATACCTAATGGTGAGATTTGAATTCTCTCAAGTTCTCAAATTTTAGGGAGTTTTCATTTGAACGCTCTTCTATATACTGGTATACCTATACCTAAGTTAGGATCGTACGTGTAACTTTAAATTGTAATTGGTAATTATGGTTTGTGATTTCAATGTAATGTTATCGAATTAAGTCTTTGACAAATAAATCATGGTAACTTTGGTATGGTCTGATCAGTGGCGTTACTCAACGCTGAAAGGCCAAATGTACTAAACAGAAATATCACAAAGATATATTTGTTGGAATGTGCCCAAAAGACATTTTTAGATCCTAGCGAAACAGCTTCAATACAAGAGAACCAATATATTATGATACATATATAATTTGAACCTGAAGGCAGATAGGATAGATATATAATATACATGGCTATAAGAGATGCGTATAAGGGTAGGGCTGCAAAATAGTTAATATACTCTGATGTTCTCTTGAGTGGCATGTATTTGGCAAAACATAGTTAGACAGTTCGAGCAGGAGTTCAGGAGGAGTGCGAACATATCCTAGCACTCTTGTACAGCGTGGATGATGGACCAAAGTTATACGAGTCAGAAACACAGTAAAACCCCCTTAATTAGACTGTTTGTCTATCTAACGTCTACGTGTTAGTCCCGATATATTTTCACAGGGTATTTTAGAGACTGAAGTGAAAACACGCTAAGGAGAGGATTTTAAGCTGAAAAGATAACAAGAGTCAATCCTAGGTCAAGATCATATGCCGACTGAAGAAATATCAAGGATCCTGACGTTGAATTGACCAGAATAAATTAATCAGAAGAATCAGGAGTGGAGTCAAGACAGACCGGGGAAGGAACACATTGACAGTTTTGTGAAAAGACTGCACAAAACTGTACAAAACTCACATTTGGGCAAGATGACCGACCACCACTCAAGGAGGTGGCCAAGGGAGGAGCTCCTCCCCCTTGGGCCACCGGCAACCGGCGGCTCCTCCACCCATGGTGACCGGCGGCTTTCTCCTCCTCCACATGGCACCTCCTCCTTCCTCCTCTTCTCCTCCCTTGGATCAAATGCACATGTCCACCATCTCCACCACCCATCTCCTCCCCTTTGGGCTATAAAAAGAGGAGCTCCTCCTCCTCATTTCACACACCAATTCTCAAATTCACTTCTCTCTCTAGAAGTTGTAATAATTGTAATGTTGTAATCTTGCTTTGGAAATAAAGGAAAGCTCCCTTGGCGCTTCAACGGTTGTAAGTTTCTCTTTGTATTAATTTATTTAACTGTTGTCTTTAATTTCCTTAGTATAATGTTTAGCGCGATGAATAGTAGCTAAACTAGTAGTTCGGTCTAAGGGGCGCACTTGTATTATAAATGTTTTAAGACTATTAACTTAGTGTTTAGTCTTAGTATTCAAAACTTGTTCTATGTGCCATATATAGTCAGAGTTTCCAAGGTTGAGTGGATGCTGTAACAAGCAAAGCTCTTCTGTGGGAATTCGTGATCATACTCAGGTAGTGGAAGCTGTAACAAGCAAAGCTATCTGAGGAGTTCGACTCATCCTAAACCCCATCTGGTCGAGCGTAACTGTGAGATCAGGTGGATGTACACAGGCTAGCATACCTTTGGGTATTGGCGCTAGACTGAAATAGAACAGGAGTTGCTTTAAACCGGTGTTGCAAGTCTTGTGCTGTAACTAGCCTCGATTCACCGTTTGAATACTTAGATGATTCACTAATGGTCAATGATAAACAAGATATAATACAAGTCCCCTGAAACCGAACATTTCTCTTAATCATTAAAATAGTAATTTACTTTCCAGTATTAAAATCAACCAACCAACCAATCAATCAATCAAAATAGCTGATAGCTTTAAAACCAACCAACCGACCTTAAACACGTTCCCACGCTGCGTAATTCCCCCCGAAGAACAATTATTCCCCTAGTTCCCTTGGGCTCGACCCCTACTTACCAAGTACTACCCAGTAGTATAGTTGCAAGTAGTGGACTATAAATTTATTTGCACAATCGCTTTGACGACGAGCGGTTCTGTCAAATTGGCGCCGTTGCCGGGGAACTAGTTATCGGATAATTGTTCTTTCCCTCCCCTTTCTTTTTTTTTCTTTTTCCTATGTCATTACCCATTACGTATGATGGACGCTGCAACCTTATGTTTAAAATGCGTGACTGTCTCGCCAAATTCGGAGGAGCTCTTGGAGAAGATCCCGTGAAGCATACACAAACGTTCCACTCCATATGCAGCCACATGAGGCCGAAAAATGAATCACTAGAGGAATTTAAACTTACATGCTTTAAATTTTCTTTAACTGACTCGGCATTAGAATGGTATTACTCATGTGGTGAGTATGAAAATAATTATGGGGATCTACAAACCAAATTCCTAGAGAAGTTTTGCCCTCCATCTCTCCGACTTGAAACCCGCGAGAAGATTCTCAATCTTGAGCAATTTCGAGACGAAACATTGGACGAGTACTTGGCGTACTTTGACTCCATTGTGGCAAGCTGCCCGCACCATGGACTCTCCAGAGTCAACCTTATTCAAAGGTTTCTCGGTGGAATGATGCCACTTGAGCGGAAAAGACTTAACGATGCAGCGGGAGGCTCGATCGTGAATTTAACCATGTCTCAAACCTGGCGACTCATAGACGATTTGGCAGAGAGCACGAAACAAGGACCAACGCACATAACTGAAGATAAGGCACCAACAATGGAAGTGGACTCAGTTCAAAACAAGCCCGACACCACACCCATTACGAGCCTGCCCACAACAAAACCGGAAGAAGACATCAGTACAAGGGAAGTAATGGACGTGGAAGCAGCTCTAAAGGAGCCAATATTGGAGCCCACGGAGCCGACTGAGGACGAGGACTCGCAAATAACTGAAGAAGAACCGGCCAAATCAGGCCCAGTCCTCATTGCCAAACCAGCCGAGCCACTTGAACCGGTCCTTATCACCAATCTGCCCGAGAAAGTCCCGGAACTCATTGCCGAGTTGCTCAAGACAGTCCCGATACGCGCTGCCATAATGCCTGAGACGTGCCCAGACCTCCCTGCCAAGCTGGCCGAAGCGCTCGAGTTGCCAGAGACAGACCTGGCCCTTGTGGTGAAAGTCCCCCGACTTGTCCCCTCGATTTATACGCGGATCACAGCCCTTGAAGATGAAGTGATCAAAGAGGAGGTGCAAGGCAAGTTGGAAGAGAAGCTTGAGTTCAAAAAACCATCAACGGAGCTCTCACTCACCACGACTCAACAAAGCGGCCCTGAAAACTCGCTCGTTCTAGGACGACCATTCTTCGCCGCCACAAAGAAAAGGCTTCACATGGAGACATGCTTGAGGTCACCAATGCGTGATGGCACAACACTGAATTTCCAGAATTGCAAAAGTGCCACCCATTCAAACATGAAGAAACGACCAAGACATGGCCCGATGGAATGGAAGCCCGGATGGAGAAACAAGAAAGCTCGGCTCAACGAATCAGCAACTATAGTAAAGGGTTCCTCACCTTCTCAGAGGTGTTGGAAGGAAAAAATACCAAAACCGTCATCTGCCAAAAAACCAGGAAGACTCACCGCTAGAATCAGGGTCTGTGGAATCAAAAAGTTTGACCTCAGCCACCCATGGGACCCAAACCAATGAACCATAAAACGAGGTATCGTCGAGCCAACGACGTTAAACAAGTGCACTGGTCGGGAGGTAACCCGACACTATCTTACTTTTCCGCACTTTAATTTCTGTCATTTAAATTCAGTATTTAGTTTTAAGCTTGCATGACTTTTGAACTAAGGCACGCCTTCGTTCAAAAGTGGGGGGTGAGAACCACCTGTGTACATAAATAACATGCAGCTGTTTTTCTTTTTTAATAAGTACCTTTTTGAAAATATGAACTTAAGAATGTGAAAAAGATAAATCATAATTCATGCATTAACCTTGTGAAAATTCAACTGTTTAAAAACTTAGAATGTAACTTTCCATTTGTCCATTGTGCTGAGATAACTAGGGATGTGGAGTTGATATAAACTTCCCTAGAGAGGCTTGACAAGCAATCAAAGGATCAGATCAAACTATATGGTTTTCGAAGTCAGTGGAGGCTGCACTTCGGGTTTTCAGTGAATAATTGAAGTCAACTCCGCCAAGAAGCATCTATGCAAAGGCGAGGACGTGAATCAGACCGTCCTCTCTCTAGTCAAAATAGCCGAGAAAATAGATGAGCGACCCTCATCTTGACCCGCGCAAAACAACAAAGACGAGAGGAGCGGGGAGGTATTTCCATAGGCTTGCGGGCGATGATTGGACCTCCCAAAAAGGCTCGAGAAAATGGACTAGCAATCACAAAAAGACGAAAAGCTCAATGCAGCAAATCAAAAGAGGCCAAAGGCCCAAAATTGTGAAGGTTTTAACCGAGCAAAAGTGAAGCACTCAAAAAAGTCAAATCAAAGGCCAAAGGCCGATTCACTACAACAAAAAAGCAGTCCCTCGCCAAAGAAGAAAATCAAAAAGGCTCAACTCACTGAAACCCGAATTGAATCACGTGCTAGAGAAAGCTACCAGAAAACCATATAGTAAGAGACGATCCCGAGGTTGCAGTCCAGGAACCTAAAAAGGGCTATCTCCCGAGACATCCAATATAATTTGCATCTCAGCACGGAGGTACAAGTATTAAGTTCCTTCTATTTATTTACGCAGTTTAATTTGGTAATAAGTAAGCAATGCATGAATTAGGATAGATCAAGTACCACAGTCTAATTTTCATATTCCAAAGCCAAAATTAGAACTTACGCCCTTTAATAGCATTGTTCGGGACGAACAACTAAAAGTGGGGGGTAATCTGATGGACCAAAGTTATACGAGTCAGAAACACAGTAAAACCCCCTTAATTAGACTGTTTGTCTATCTAACGTCTATGTGTTAGTCCCGATATATTTTCACAGGGTATTTTAGAGACTGAAGTGAAAACACGCTAAGGAGAGGATTTTAAGCTGAAAAGATAACAAGAGTCAATCCAAGGTCAAGATCATATGCCGACTGAAGAAATATCAAGGATCCTGACGTTGAATTGACCAGAATAAATTAATCAGAAGAATCAGGAGTGGAGTCAAGACAGACCGGGGAAGGAACACATTGACAGTTTTGTGAAAAGACTGCACAAAACTGTACAAAACTCACATTTGGGCAAGATGACCGACCACCACTCAAGGAGGTGGCCAAGGGAGGAGCTCCTCCCCCTTGGGCCACCGGCAACCGGTGGCTCCTCCACCCATGGTGACCGGCGGCTTTCTCCTCCTCCACATGGCACCTCCTCCTTCCTCCTCTTCTCCTCCCTTGGATCAAATGCACATGTCCACCATCTCCACCACCCATCTCCTCCCCTTTGGGCTATAAAAGGAGGAGCTCCTCCTCCTCATTTCACACACCAATTCTCAAATTCACTTCTCTCTCTAGAAGTTGTAATAATTGTAATGTTGTAATCTTGCTTTGGAAATAAAGGAAAGCTCCCTTGGCGCTTCAACGGTTGTAAGTTTCTCTTAGTATTAATTTATTTAACTGTTGTTTTTAATTTCCTTAGTATAATGTTTAGCGCGATGAATAGTAGCTAAACTAGTAGTTCGGTCTAAGGGGCGCACTTGTATTATAAATGTTTTAAGACTATTAACTTAGTGTTTAGTCTTAGTATTCAAAACTTGTTCTATGTGCCATATATAGTCAGAGTTTCCAAGGTTGAGTGGATGCTGTAACAAGCAAAGCTCTTCTGTGGGAATTCGTGATCATACTCAGGTAGTGGAAGCTGTAACAAGCAAAGCTATCTGAGGAGTTCGACTCATCCTAAACCCCATCTGGTCGAGCGTAACTGTGAGATCAGGTGGATGTACACAGGCTAGCATACCTTTGGGTATTGGCGCTAGACTGAAATAGAACAGGAGTTGCTTTAAACCGGTGTTGCAAGTCTTGTGCTGTAACTAGCCTCGATTCACCGTTTGAATACTTAGATGATTCACTAATGGTCAATGATAAACAAGATATAATACAAGTCCCCTGAAACCGAACATTTCTCTTAATCATTAAAATAGTAATTTACTTTCCAGTATTAAAATCAACCAACTAACCAATCAATCAATCAAAATAGCTGGTAGCTTTAAAACCAACCAACCGACCTTAAACACGTTCCCACGCTGCGTAATTCCCCCCGAAGAACAATTATTCCCCTAGTTCCCTTGGGTTCGACCCCTACTTACCAAGTACTACCCAGTAGTATAGTTGCAAGTAGTGGACTATAAATTTATTTGCACAATCGCTTTGACGACGAGCGGTTCTGTCAGTGGAACAGACGCAAGGATATTTCCCGGAAGATATTGGACAGCGAAGATCTCGTCGATTTGAAGTCGGCCAGCGAATTATTTGAACAACTGATATTTGAATGAATATCTATATTGAAGGCGGCATAGCTGACTTGGACAAGAGATCTCCACATATTCTTCCAACCGATTTGAGAAAGATATACATCAAATATCTAGGAATATTTCCTAAATATTTGATGGGATTATCTTGTGCAGATTAGGGTTTCGTCCAAGCATATAAATACGTTGCTAGGACGTCCTCATTCTACATCGCTTTCAAGATAAAACATACACGAGTATAACCTATCGATTGCAGAAGAAGAAAGCGACGGCCGGTTGTGTTTCCCCACTGGAAACTCATCGGTGCAAGAGCAGTCTCACCACGTGCAACTCAGACTGCCTGGAAGCGATCAAACTGCCGCACACAACAAAGGTGAACAAGCTTTCGTAAGAAAGCATCCGAGCTTCAAGAGAAGGTTGAGAACGTTTGGACTGCAGGTTCGGACGAAGGGGATCAAGGTTAACTGCTGTAAACCTCGGTTGCAGTGTTAGAGGCTAGGCAATTACAAGGAGTAAGTGTAAGTCCATGTACAAGCTCTAACTCGTAATAAAGATTTGCTGTCCCTTTTCGGGCGTGGGAAACCCCCCAAAGTAGGCGTGGCCGAGCTGGGTTATCATTCTGTGTGTGCTCATATTATTTGCTTTGTCTGCTGAACTGGTGTGATACGAGTTCAAGGTCTGTCGCAAATGTACCTTGAACAATCTACTGAACTGTTGTGAAAAGAGTTCAAGGTCTGTCGCAACTGTATCTTGGACACAAGCTTGAACAGGGGATATAATTTCAATTGGTATCAGAGAAAACACTCGACACACTGAGTGGGATCCTGAACTGTTCAAGATGACTCTGAAGGAAGGACAAAGCATCACCAGACCCCCGCTACTCGAAGGAACGAACTATGCCACCTGGAAGCCCGTGATGAGATCCTTTCTGAAATCTCTAGACAAAAAAGCGTGGAAGGCTGTTCTGAAAGGTTGGACAGAACCCATGATGAACAATCTCACTGGAGAACCATTCCCAAAACCAGAAGCACTGTGGACAGAAGAGGAGGACAAAGCATCTATGGGAAACTCAAAGGCTATGAACGCAATTTTTTCTGCCGTAGATGAAAACGTCATAAAGCTCATCATCAACTGTGAAGTGGCCAAGGAAGCATGGGACATCCTCCAAACAAACTTTGAAGGCACGGACACGGTTCGCAACTCACGCATGCAGGCTGTCACAACCAGATTTGAAGAAATGAAAATGAAGGAAAGTGAAACCATCACTGAGTACAACACTAGAGTTCTGGAACTGTCCAACGAGGCATCTGCACTAGGGAAACCCATTGATGAAGAAAGATTGGCCTGTAAAGTCCCGAGGTCACTCCCTCCGAGATTTGCCATGAAGGTCACTGCCATTGAGGAAATGCATGACATCACCAAACTAAAGCTGGATGAGCTGATGGGGTTACTCAGAACTTATGAGATTAATCATGACTTCCAAACCGGAGATGTGAAGGGAATCACCCTAAAAGCGGACATGTCAGAAGACAAACTGGATGCTGGCTGTACCACTGAGCAACTGGCTATGATGGCACAGAACTTTGGAAGAATAGTAAGGAAAATCAACAGGCATGGTCCAGAACAAAATCAGCCTTCATCAACCAGCTTTCGAAACTGGAAAACCAGAAGATCGAGATCCAGCGATGTGAAGCAAGACTCCTCTGACAAAGGAAAGGAAGAAATTCAGTGCCATGAATGCAGAGGTTTCGGCCATATTGCGTCACAATGTGCAAATACTCTCATGAGGAAGAAGGCAATGGTCGATAGCTTCAGCGATAGTGAGTCAGACGAAGAAAAAGAAGGAGGTGAAACCACCAACTTTGTGGCTTTCGTCACAACTCTGGGTGAATGCTGCAACACCGGTGAAACAGTTCCATCGCAGTTGGAACTCCCAGCTGAAGACCTCTCAGACAGTGATAATGAAGAACTCACGCAGGAATCTCTGGCTCAGACATATAAAGATCTGTATGAGAAGTGGTTGCTTCTGATTAAGATCAACAAGAAGCTGAATGACTCAGTTGCAAGCGTCACTATAGAAAAGGACAAGGTCCGGCAGGAGGTCGAGATACTGCTTACACAGAAGGTGGAACTCGAAGGCACAGTAGACTCACTAAACACTCAACTGGCCGAGATGAAACAGGAAAGATTGTGTCTTCTTGCTCAGAAAACAGAACTCCTGGGTACTGTCTCTTCACTAAAAGTTGACATGGAAAGGGACCGTGACACTCATCCTGTAGGCATGGCGGGTCTAGGAAAAACCATCAAAGATCTGAAGCGAAAGGAAGTGTTTCAACTAAGGAGGATAGAACAGCTGGAACTCCAGCTAGAATCTGAGAAGATGGATCATTCAGACACTAAGAAGGATCTCGATCACCTCAAACAGTCGGTAAAGATGCTAAACTCTGGCACTAACGACTTAAATGATATTCTCGGATCTCAGAGGATGGAGTCTGGACATCGAGGTCTGGGGTTTACGAAAGAAGGTACTTCAAAAGGCACTACTTTTGTCAAAACTCAACAAGTGTCGAAACAGCTACCTGAACAGACGGTAAGACAGTCCAAAGGAAAGAACCCAGCTGATCACAGGAAGACTCATAACACATCAAATGGTGGAAAGACTCATAAAACACCCGTCCAACGCCGTAATCTCTCACCAGTGAAGCAAAGGGGAGAGTGGCGCACTTGCTGGTACTGTCACCAGATGGGACACATCAAACTAAAGTGTCGCCTATTTCTTGCTGAACGACGGGCAAATCAACATCAGACCATATCTCGACAGAAACAAATCTGGGTTCCAAAAGCTGAGCAGACCGTTTGCATGGTGGCCTGCTGCTCCTCAAATTACACAGTGCAAGACAGTTGGATCTTCGACAGTGGATGCTCTGCCCACATGACAGGTAACTCTCAATACCTCACCCATATTAGACCTGTTGAACAGATGTAGATTGTCACCTTCGGGGATGGTGGAAAGGGTCAGGTGATCGGCTGTGGGACATTGATGGTTCCGGATCTCCCTGCACTCAAGAACACCCTCCTTGTCGAGGGACTGACAAGGAATCTCATCAGCATCAGTCAACTGTGCGACGATGGACATTATGTGTCATTCTCTAGCTACTCATGCCTCATCCTAGACGAGAATGGCGGTACACTGATGAAAGGAAGAAGGGATGCCAACAACTGCTACACCATTGGGATAGGACCCATGGACGACAAGAACTCCGGCAAGCAACAGGTTGCCCGAGCTTGTGCAAACGCCAACCATCAATTTCTGTGAGGGGGAGTGGATCAGAGTTGCGCACAAATCCATGTTGACAACTATCCCAGGAAACTGCTGAATCAGAAGGTGTCACAGTTACAGAAGGAGTTCGCACTATGCCCACAGAAATATGCATGGAACCGAACAAGAAAATATGAATATGGAGGGCACAAGAAGATGATAACTCTGAGGCAGACCAAGACCTTCGACATTTCACGGCATGGAACACCCAGACCCCTCTCGGGTCCATGTGGTGTCAAACACTAACTGTATCCAAGGGTGGTCAGTCAGAGTCAAAACCCCAGCTAGAACAGTTGGACTGACCACCTAAGGAAGAGAGCTGGAACAGAAGGCACAGTGCGTGAAGATCAAATTTTTTGAATATTCTCGAAGATTTTTCATGCCGTTATTTGAAACGAGAGTGGACCAATTTGGGAAGTTAAAAAGGCTGGAGTATTATTTCTTTTGAAACACAAAATAGTTTGCAGACTACTCACTCTCTCGTACAAACCCCAGAACGGCAACCAACGATTTCTCTCTCAACCGCTCTTCTACTCAACGACGATGGTGAACACAAGGAAGTCAGGAAAGTCCGGTGTCAAATCCGCTGATAAGGAGAGGGAAAGCATGCAGTCCTCAAAGGCGCTGGCGGCGACATCCAAAATTCCGAAATCACAAGCTCTGAAGGTGAAAAAGTCATCGCCTTTACGCTCCGACACCGAATCCTTGGCCAAAGAAAAGAAGTCTACCGAAGGAGTAACCACTGCAATCCCACAGTCAGTTGCGATGGATTCATCAATCGACGCTAGTCCGAGTCGTGTTCTTCCCCAATCCAAGGTATTCTCAGAATCTCAGTTCGTCCCTTCAGTTTCTGCAAATAAATCTGTTATTGAAAAGACTGTGGTGGACGAAGTTGTAAGTATGGGTGGTGAAGCCAGTAGGGCTGTTGTTGGGGAAGCCAGTAGGGCTGGAGTTGGTGTTGAAACCAGTAGAGTGGTTATTGAAAATAAAACTGTCAAGATTGTGGAAGATGAGGTACCCAGCAAGGTGGCTAGAGGGTCAGCAACATGGAGGGAGAAAATCCATGCTTCTGGGTATATTCGTCCGGGATGTTTACGAAGGAAGAAGGGGACTCACCGAGTTGTTTCTCCAAGACAATGTCTGGCCAAGATCAGTTCAATCAGAGGAAAGCTCATAGCAATGTCTGATGAGGAGACAGAGAAACTTCTTGAGGCCTCGGGGAAAAGGAAGCTAGTGATTAATGAGGAATCTGACGATGGCTCTGATAAGAAGATTTGAGGTTCAGAAGGTGAACCAATCAGTAAGCCAAAGGAGATTGTGACCGAGATGGTTCATCCATCAGAGGACCTGGATGTGTTGAAGGAAGCCACTATAGAAGAATCTGTTCCTGTAGAGAAGGATGAAGAGTTGGAAAAGATGTACAAGGACATTGATGATGTCATGGAAGTTTTGGAAAAAGAAAAGGATCGGGGAGTGGCAAGTTCAGAGGAAGTTCCGCATGACCAGGTTGTTGGGGCAGAAGAGTCTGTTGCCGAGGAAGTTACAAGTGTTCAGACTAAAGTTCCAACTGTGGAACCAAGTGTTCAGACTGAAGCTGAGACTGGAAGAGTTCCAGAGGAGGTTAGTACTAAGGAAACAGTGACTGTACCAGTAGTTGTTCAAGATAATCACCGGAGTGATCATATGGAGGAGGTTGGTGCATTAGTTCGTAAGGACACTGTGAAGCAAGTGTCAAAGGGTGCTACTCTTTCGGAAGATGACCAGGACCTTGTTCCTCTTGTCAATCTCAAAAGGACAAAGAAGGACAAGGAAAAGAAGAAGGTAGCCTTTGCCAAGTCTACAAAGGGATCAGTTCAGAATGCTGCTGAGATCGGCATCGATGCAGGGGGAGTCGGTTCATCTAAGAAAAGGAAGCGCAATGCTGCGGTTCCCGTCTCCGAGGATGCAGTATGGTTCGCAATGCTGCGGTTCCTGGGAGATATGAAGTCTCATCCCCTGAGTCTGACACTGTTCCAGAGGGAGTGGTCAAGAAAGGAGTATGGTTCGTAAGTCGTGATGCGGCTAAAAAGTGGAGTTGTGTGCTGAAAAGAAAAATCATACCTGAGAGGTTGCTAGAGGAGTCCCGGTACAAGGGAAAGGAAGTGATTAAGGTGCTTAAGGAATCTGATCTGTTCTGGACGTTGGACAGATGCAAGCCGTTCGACGAACAGTTGGTACGTGAAGCCATCGTAAACCTTCCCCCGTGGTTTGGGATCATTGGAGAAGCAGAGTATGGGGTATTTTATGTTAGAGGAAGAAGGATCAAGATTGATCCTGAGCTGATCAATGTATACTTCTCCATGGACGACCCAGCTGTAGATGAAGAGGAATCAAGCTTTGAGAAAATTGTGAGCAACATCACTGCAGGCTCTGTTCGGTGGAGGCCTAAGTCAGTTGTGCATACAGCGGATCATTCTACGTTCTAGGCCCTCTACCCACCGATCTACTGTCAATCGGGACATGGCCCAACTTCTGTATTAGATAGGGAATAAGTTGAGGTTCAACCTGGGAAGAGTGATGTTCAAACAGATCGCTGATCATGCTACTTCGATGAGAACTCTTCACCAGATTTGCTTTCCATCCCTGATATATGAGTTGATAATCCATCAAGCTCCAGATTTGAAGGCCTCGACTGACCATCTCTCAAAGGCACCCAGCAAGTTCATCGTTGACCACAAGTTGTTTAAAGGGCGTCACATGAACGATCTCAAGGAGGGGAACCGGAAAGGAAAGGGTGTTGCGGATCCGAGTCGAGGGGGAGCCAGAATGGGCCGGGATGAGAGGAGTCAGCTACTCAAGGACCTGAATGTCATCATCGAAGTGGACAAGGAGCAACGTAGGCGCATCAACAAACTTGCTCATGCCCTCAGCAACCCAAGTGACGATGAGTCTGATGATGCAGATTCTGAGGACGACACTAATGATGAGTCGTCTGCTTGAAGGTCCCCCGACAAAACTATCTCTCTGAACTCAATTTTATTAAACTTTCGTATTTTTGTGTGCTTGTTCTGGCACAGTTTGATTTGCTGTTTGAACTAGATCGGACCCCTTGCGAGTTTGTGGCAAAAAGGGGGAGTATTTTGAGTGGGTGACAATTTCTGTTCCCTCAAGGTTGTCTTCTGTCTAGATAAGTTAGATAGACTTAGTTATCTAGTAGATCAGGTTTTGCCAAAATGCCAAGGGGGAGATTGATGTTCCCTTGAGTGGCATGTATTTGGCAAAACATAGTTAGATAGTTCGAGCATGAGTTCAGGAGGAGTTTGAACATATCCTAGCACTCTTGTACAGCGTGGAACAGACGCAAGGATATTTCCCGGAAGATATTGGACAGCGAAGATCTCGTCGATTTGCAGTCGGCCAGTGAATTATTTGAACAACAGATATTCGAATGAATATCTATATTGAAGGCGGCATAGCTGACTTGGGCAAGAGATCTCCACATATTCTTCCAACCGATTTGAGAAAGATATACATCAAATATCTAGGAATATTTCCTAAATATTTGATGGGATTATCTTGTGCAGATTAGGGTTTCGTCCAAGCACATAAATACGTTGCTAGGACGTCCTCATTCTGCATCGCTTTCCAGATAAAACATACACGAGTATAACCTATCGATTGGAGAAGAAAAAAGCGACGGCCGGTTGTGTTTCCCCACTGGAAACTCATCGGTGCAAGAGCAGTCTCACCACGTGCAACTCAGACTGCCTGGAAGCGATCAAACTGCCGCAGACAACAAAGGTGAACAAGTTTCCGTAAGAAAGCATCCGAGCTTCAAGAGAAGGTCGAGAACGTTTCAACTGCAGGTTTGGACGAAGGGGATCGAGGTTAACTGCTGTAAACCTCGGTTGCAAATCTGAGAGACGCAGTGTTAGAGACTAGGCAATTACAAGGTGTAAGTGTAAGTCCACGTACAAGCTCTAACTCGTAATAAAGATTTGCTGTCCCTTTTCGGGTGTGGGAAACCCCCCAGAGTAGGCGTGGCCGAACTGGGTTATCATTCTGTGCGTGCTCATATTATTTGCTTTGTCTGCTGAACTGGTGTGATACGAGTTCAAGGTCTGTCGCAACTGTACCTTGAACTATCTACTAATCTGTTGTGAAAAGAGTTCAAGGTCTGTCGTAACTGTATCTTGGACACAAGCTTGAACATGGGATATAATTTCATACTCAGTCGTGTAAATAGCAGTGTTGTGAAAACCAACCCGGGGATCGACCCGGTCAGGTAACTGGGTTAATGGGTCAGTGGTTTAATCGGGTCGAATCAGATTGATCCGCACGCTCTAAAAAATAAAAATAAAATAGTTATAAATGACATTATAATTTAATATGTTTATGACAAAATTAAATTTTACATGATTTATGGCCAAATTAAATTCTTCGTTATTTATGGCCAAATTAAATTTTACATGTTTATTATATTCAAAATTTATAATTTTATTTGATATTTAATCGAAGTGTTGATTAAAATAGGGTTAAATATATTTCTCAAATTCAAAATTGAAATAACTCTAACATAAGCGGAAAATTATTGAGTTATATTATACGATTGTGAAGTACTATTTAACTAAATTAAATTGCTAGTTAAATTGATAATATGTATTAAGTGTGATAGATGAATATATATTACCTAAATAATCTTATAACCATAAATTATCTTTAGCCTAGTGGAAAGAAAGTGACTAAATATGCATGAGGTGCTGTGTTTGAGTCTTATTGAGCTTAAAAAAAATTAAATTTTGCTGACAAAATCTGTGCGGTTGAACTGGCCGGGTCAACCGGGTTAATAAAAAACCCTGATGGATCGTTAGGTTAGCCGTCTATGTGAGGGAGATCCCAGAGTGGTATCCCTCAGGCAGATGGCAGCGGAAATTAACTCTAGAGCAGGAAATACAAAGCAGAAAGTAAGTACTCACGATTTAGAGTGGAAACCTTATTGCAACCCTTACAACAGGCTGAAAACCACTTGCATTCTTGACAGTTCCAGAAGGGCTTCAAGATCGGTGTTATTGATAAAAGAATGTACTTGTAGATTGTTACACTTGTCTCACTCAGTGACAGCTAACAGATCTACTCAATTCAAAGGATCAACTAACACGATCTTCTCTTGTCCGCACACAGCAGCACCTCGTCAGCTCTGGAATTGATTAACTCTTCAATCTCTGATTGCTCTCTCCAAAAAGCCGAGCATACAACTGAAGACTCCTCTTCCTTTTATAGTAGTCTTCACTCGGCAGATCTGATCTCTGTCCCAAATCCGATTGCTATCCAGCAGATGTGATATGGTTAAGATATTTCCATATCTTAACCATGTCTCGTATTTCCTTTCCAAACCTGGCGCACATCTTCCTATCATTTATACGAGATATGCATTCGTGTATATCCTGACATCAATATTCCTCATCAAATATTACATTCAAATACTCGTGTATCTTCAATTAACATTTCAAGTATATCTTCTCAGATCCGGCCTTGTCACAATGTCGGTGTGTCCCTCACACAGAGTGCGTCTCTCTCGCAGCGCTGCTCTCTCTCAGAGATGTCCGGTAAACCTACCTGTCAGACAGTGATTTCTGCATACTCAAGTAACTTATTAGCTAAGTGTTTGTTATCATCAAAACACAAAGGGTCCAACAAACCCACCGGTTCAACCCAATTGAGAGCGATTCAATGGCAATAACGGTCCGATTAGAGAACCAAACCGGTCTGGTGACCGGTTCTCGGTCTGGTGACCGGTTCCCGGTCTGGTGACCGGTTCTCGGTCTAACCGGTCGAACCAGCCGATCCGATTTTCACAACAATGGTAAATAGTCGTTGGATAATAAACAAATTGAGTACGGATATTAAACGAGCATTGAACGAACAAGTTGATATTCGACTTGTTTAAGCTCGTGAGTAATTCAAGCTCGATTAAAAGTCCATAAAAATCCGATTACAATTCGTATAATTATAATAACTCACTTATAATTCTTATTTATTAATATATATAAATTAAGAAATTTATAAGTGAATAAACTACTAAACAAATTTCAGCCAATAAGGTGGTGGTTGAGTTGGTGAACACTTGCCTTGCAATAGCAAGGTCAAGGGTTCAAATCCTAATGTGTCATTTTCTTTCCACAATTTTGTGGATTTACCTGGTCCCTATGGTGTGGATCTTTCCTTCATCCTTCGCGGATGTTTTTTCCCCCTCCCTTTCCTCCTTGTCTTCCTCGTCCCTTGTGGATGTTTATAGGTGTTATTCGGGTCTATCCTCTCGTGAAGGCGTGCTTAGACACCAAGATAATTCTATAGAGGTGTGTGTCGAGTCTAGGTTTTCAAAGTTGAAAGTTGCCAAGATGGCGTGCGCTTCATCGAGTGATTCAAATTCAAATCCGAGTGGTGCCCTTTCCGTGGTTGTGCTACAAATGCTCTATAAATATAAAATGTGTGTCCGTTATGTACGAGATGTATTCTTGATATGTCTAATGTAAGTCCACCACACAAAAAATTTATATATTTTTTGTTAAATTTTAAACGAGTTATCAAACAAGTACTAAACGAGAAGCTCGTTTATTTACTTGATTTTGGCTAGAGCTTGGATTAAGTTTTGAGTCGAGCTAGAGTATCACACAAAAACTATGCAATCGAGTTAGAATAAGAATTTTTGAAGTTCGACGAGTTCAAGTAATATTCGAGTTGAGTAAAATATATAATCGATTGAGTCGAGTTTCAGTTATGCAATACTCGACTCACCACGACTCGTTTGCAGCCCAACATAGTACATACAATGATGGGGCGAGAAGTCAAATTTATAGAAGTCAAAATTTTATTTTTCAAATCATACTTAAATTGCTTGTTTTAGAGTTGAAAATTGAAATTATATTTGTTACATTACACATAAAATTATATAATAAAAATTGCAAGCAAAATCGCTACTTAGCCCAAGTAAATTTGGCTTGAGCCCAAAAAACTCTAATGTAGCTCCGTCACTCCATGCACATGGAGATGAGTGCTCAAATTGTTGAGAAGTATTGAGGCCTCTTTTTATCCAATAAGCCTCATTTATCAATAAAATGCATGCGTTACAATGCACTTTCATCTTTTTCTATCTCAGAAATACAATTTATTGACAAATCTATACTCTTAAATCATTTGATTCGAACATGCATATAATAACAGCCAACAGGGAATGTATCTATGTGCGTCCCCTAAATATGCATGGACACACAGAAATGTATAGATGGTTAGAGCATACGTACCTGTTGACTTTTGAAAGAGATGCTGTTGGGCTAGCGTCGACGTAGAATAACTGCTATTGCGATTTGGGATGCAACGGAGACGGGGAGTTGCTGGGATAGAGTGAGCTTCTATCAGAAGTACGGCAGCAGCAACTCTAGTAGCAGGTGGTGCTTGTTGTAGGAAAAGAAACCCTTATTTCTAATATTAAAAGGACATGGGCCAGCCTAAATAGAATTAGCCCAAATATATATTTACTTTAATTAGGATTAAAGTTGAGAGTAAGGATAACATGAGAACTTTTAAGTTTCATGAGAAACGAAAAGATATATCAACAGTTTGATTAAATCAATCAATGGTACAAATCAGATGTTTTTATTAAATCATTTAATTGGAATTATAATAACAAAAAAGTTATAATCGTCATTATAATCTTTTATTTAATTTAATTTGATTTGTTTCAAATCAAATCGTAATCGCTACAAATTAAGAAATCAAAATCGATTTCAAATATTTTTTGGTATGATCTTATCGGGGAGAATTGTGAGAATGATTGGATTTGAAATCGTAATCGCTACAAATTAGGAAATCAAAATCGATCGATAGGATTTGCCATTGGATTCATATTTGAGATTGGATGGTAGTGAAGAATTCGACGTCTTTATAATGTAGCTGATACATATCCTGATAACAGTTATGAATTTTGACATTTAAATAACGAACTCAGGTCATTAACAATCACTGATAACAGTTACAAACAAAATACAGTAACTAATGACAAAAATTAGTAACAGTTACAAACAAAATTCATAACCACCAATGATGAGCAAAATTCGTAATAGTTACGATTAAAATTATAATTAGTGACAAATATGCCACGAAATTTGGTTTTAGTAATTACAAATTTTATGATGAATCCAGAACAAATCACTACTACAGTCGAGACATTATGCATCGGGTTTTTTTTGACATTATGCATCAGTATTGGTTCCGATGCATATTGCAGCGATGCATAATATCAGACTTTATACATCGGTTATTTCGAAAAACTAGTCAATGTCATACATTATGCATCAGTTTTCCTCAGTAGTAGTGATAAAACAGATGCATAAGATAAAACCGATGCATAATGCCTTTTTTAAACCGATGCATATTGTCTCTTCTGTAGTAGTGAATGTTAATTGCTCAGCAAAAGCTACGAATTCTGATTTAGTAACTACGAATTATATCATAAACACAGAACCAATGTTGGTCAGCAAAAAAGCTACGAATTTTGATTTAGCAACTACCAATTTTATCATGAATTCGGTACCAAACTTAGCAAGTACTCTTTTCTGCTCGGCGTTCGTATTATCGGCCATTGTAGAAGCTAATTTGCAAACGTGGACGAAATATGATTCGTTCAATGATTATTTAGGATTAATAGAGAGATTTTTGGGAACTTTCCTCCGCGTAGGGGTGTTCTGTCTTCGATTTGTCAGCCATTGTCGACGCTAGTCGTTGAGAGTGGACGCGAACGAGGGTATATCGTTGAGTCACTCGTGTTTGTAGAGAGTTCGCACAATTTAGGTCGTGGGAGCGTGTACGGGAATAACGAGATTACGGTTTAAGTTTTGATTTTTTTTACCTGATTTGCCCTTATGTGGTATTTGATCGTGAAATAATTATGAATTTGAAAACGAATCTCCTTTATTCTTGGTCATAGATGTATTGAAATGGATGAGTGAGATAATTTCTCGTTTTTCACTTAAACTAAGCTTCTCATGGGATCTCAACTCGTTGAGAGTAAATTATTAGATTAGGGATACGTGAATTGTATTACATATTCATGACCCAAATTACAATTTACCATTTTTCGTAATCGAGATATATTTAAAAGATTCAAAATATATTTACTTAATGATATTTCATAATATTGTTTCAATTTTTGATTTAATTTTTATTACCTGATTTAATTTTTTTATTATATAATTTTGATTGAAATTATGCTAATATGGGTGGTAGCCTGTTGGTTAAGGAGTCTGTCATGGATCCTTACACCCCGGGTTCAAATTCTCACCAATTTTAATCACTATTTTGTAAGATTTTCTTTCTTTTCCTCTTCCTCGTCCCACCTCGCGTGTGGATGCTTTTCCTACATCCTTCGTGAATGCCTTCCTCGCCCCGCCTCGCGTGTTGATGCTTCCTACATCCCTCGTGGATGTCTTCATCATCCTGCCTCGTGCGTGGATGTGTTCTTCCTCCCTCGTAGAGAGGTGTCTTGCAACGGTAAAGGTACCCTAAGGTAGCCTGAGCTCCAAGTGTCGAATAATGTACCGATGGGGTGGATGTGCGGATCCATGATAAAGGTGTCGAACATGGCTAGCGCTTCAGAAGTAGAGAGATATACTAGATAATTTCGGATCCGATCAAGATGCCTTGCTAGAGCTTTAAAAGATCAATATATATGTGTACTAGATGATAAAGCTTTAGTAATATGCATTGTAACCTTCTGAGTTGTTGTACCCCATTATCGAGAAAAATATTGATTGAAATTACTACTTTCATTTAATTTAACCCAAAGTAAAATGCAATTTATTCATTGCATATAAAACCCAAACATTGAAAAGGAAACTCAAACAAACAGAGAGAATTTAAATACACGAAGGAAATCGTAACACATAACAAAAATTCAATTACATGAAAAAAATTAGAAGTAGGTCTTCAGTTCAGATAATTCATAATTGCTCGCCAGTTTCCAAACGCTTATTATTCTTCACTTAATTACTTTGGAGCTGTGAAGTATGATGATATGCAGATTGGAGATTCGTTAGACGATCGTCACACGCTTTTGATCTTTGAGCTCTTACGATCGGGTCATGATTGATTCGATTTCTATTTGGATCGGTTGGTCCATGCATCATTAACCGTGTGAAAGCACGATAGATTGTGTAGATCTTCTTCTTCGGCATCCACAAATTCATTTTCCACAAATTCTTCCTCAACAATAATGTACGCAGTATAATGCAATTAAGCTAACATGATTATTTTCAAAACACATTTACGATGACACATACCTGCATGACGAAGTATTGTCCAACGCGTTTGTAATATCCCAAAACACCTTTCAACCATCTTTGCGATAAGATTCTTTCTTCTTCGAAAGTAGTTTCTCTGCATCCATTTGTGGATTAGGAATTATTTTGATAAATGAAGAGTACCATGGATAAATTTCATCAGCTAAGTAGGAACCATGTTTATATGTGCTCCCGTTAACTTTATATGTCACTTTTGGGCAAATTCCAGCTAGTAGAGGATCAAAGATGTCTGATTGGTACAAGACATTATGATGTTCCCTTGAGTGGCATGTATTTGGCAAAACGTAGCTTAGACAGTTCGAGCAGGAGTTCAGGGGGAGTTCGAACATATCCTAGTACTCACATACAGCGTGGAGCAGACGCAAGGATATTTTCCGGAAGGATATTGGACAACGAAGATATCGCCAAGTTAAGTCGGCCAGCGACTTATTCGAGCATAATATATTTGATTGAATATCTACATTGAAGGCGGCGCTGCTTACTTGGGCAAGAAGACTTCTTATATTCTTCCAACCGATTTGAGAAAGATATACATCAAATATCTAGGAATATTTCCTCAATATTTGATGGGATTATCTTGTGCAAATTAGGGTTTCGTCCTAGCATATAAATACAATGCTAGGGCGCCCTTATTCTGCATCGCTTTAAAGATCAAACATACACGAGTATACACTATCGATTGGGAAGGAAGAAAGTGACGACCGACTGTGTTTTCCCACTGGAAACTCATCGGTGCAAAAGCAGTCTTATCAAGTGCAACTGAGACTGCCTGGAAGTGATCAATCTGCCGCACACAACAAAGGTGAACAAGCTTTTAAGAGAAAGCATCCGAGCTTTAGGAGAAGGTCGAGAACGTTCGGACTGCAGGTTCGGACGAAAGGGATCGAGGTTAACTGATGTAAACCTCGGTTGTAAATCTGAGAGACGTAGTGTTAGAGGCTAGGCAATTACAAGGTGTAAGGGTAAGTCCACTTGTAGCTCTAACTCGTAATAAAGATTTTTTGTCCCTTCTAGGGTGTGGGAAACCCCCCAGAGTAGGCGTGGCCGAACTGGGTTATCATTCTGTGCGTCCTTCTACTTTCGTTCTGTTGTCTGAACTGTTGTGATACGAGTTCAAGGTCTGTCGCAACTGTACCTTGAAATGTCTGCTGAACTGTTGTGACAAGAGTTCAAGATCTGTCGCAACTGTATCTTGGACACAAGCTGGAATAGGGGATATAATTTCAATTGGTATCAGAGCCGACACTCGACACACTGAGTGGGATCCTGAACTGTTCAAGATGACTCTGAAGGAAGGACAAAGCATCACAGACCCCAGCTACTCGAAGGATCGAACTATGCCACCTGGAAGCCCGTGACGAGATCCTTTCTGAAATCTCTAGATGAAAAAGCGTGGAAGGCGGTTCTGAAAGGTTGGACGGAACCCATGATGAACAATCTCACTGGAGAACCGATCGCAAAACCAGAAGCACTGTGGATAGGAGAGGAGGACAAAGCTTCTATGGGAAACTCAAAGGCTATGAACGTAATTTTTTCGGCCGTAGATGAAAACATCATGACGCTAATCATCAACTGTGAAGTGACCAAGGAAGCATGGGACATCCTCCAAACAACCTTTGAAGGCACAGACAAAGTTTGCAACTCCCGCATGCAGGCTGTCACAACCAGGTTTGAAGAGATGAAGATGAAGGAAAGTGAGACTATCACTGAGTACAACACCAGAGTTCTGGAACTGGCTAACGAGGCCTCTGCTCTAGGGAAACCCATCGATGAAGAAAGGTTGGCCAGTAAAGTCTTAAGATCACTACCTCCGAGATTTGCGATGAAAGTCATGACCATAGAGGAAATGCACGACATCGCCAAACTAAAACTGGACGAGCTGATGGGTTCTCTCAGAACCTACGAGATTAATCATGATTTTCAACCTGTGGAAGTGAAGGGAATCGCCCTAAAGGCGGACATGTCTGAAGATAAACTGGATGGTGGCTGCACTACTGAACAACAGACGTGGTGCGGAAAATCAACAGACGTGGACCAGAACAGGGCCAACCTTCATCAAATAGCTTCCGAAACTGGAAACCCGACAGGTCAAGATCCAGAGACATGATACAAGACTCTTCTGACAAAGGAAAGGAAGAAATTCAGTGCCATGAATGCAAGGGGTTTGGACATATTGCCTCCCAATGTGCGAATACTCTCATGAAGAAGAAGGCAATGGTCGCTAGCTTCAGCGATAGTGAGTCAGACGAAGAAAAAGGTGAAACCACTAATTTTGTGGCTTTTGTTACTACTCTTGGAGATTGCATTAATTCTAGTGAAGGAGTACCACCTCAGTTGGAACTCCCAGTTGAAGACATCTCAGACAGTGACGATGAAGAACTCACGCAGGAGTCTCTGGCTGAGACATATAAAGATCTGTACGAGAAATGGCTGTTACTGATCAAGGTCAACAAGAAGCTGAATGACACAGTAGCAAGCGTCACTATAGAAAAGGACAAGGTGTGGCAGGAGGTTGAGATACTGCTTACACAGAAGGTGGAACTCGAAGGCACAGTAGACTCACAAAACACTCAACTGGCTGAAATGAAACAAGAAAGATTGTGTCTTTTTGCTCAGAGAACAGAGCTACTGGGTACTGTCTCTTCACTGAAAGTCGACATGGAAAGGGACCGTGACACTCATCCTGTAGGCATGGCGGGTCTAAGAAAAACCATCACAGATCTGAAGCGCAAGGAGGTGTTCCAACTAAGGAGGATAGAACAGCTGGAACTTCAGCTAGAATCTGAAAAGATGGATCACTCAGACACTAAGATGGATCACTCAGACACTAAGAAGGAGCTCAATCACCTCAAACATTCGGTAAGGATGCTAAACTCTGGCACTAAAAACTTAAATGATATTATCAGATCTCAGAGGATGGAGTCTGGACATCGTGGGCTGGGGTTTACGGAAGAAGGCACTTCAAAAGGCACTACCCTCGATAAAGCACAACAGGTGACGGAACAGCGGCCTGAACAGAAGGTAAAATAGTCCAGAGGAAAGAACCTAGCCGATCACAGGAAGTCTCCTAGCACACCAAATGATGGAAAGACTCGTAGATCACCCGTCCAAAACCGTGACTATTCACCAGTGACACAAAGGATAGATCGGCGCACTTGTTGATACCGCCACCAGATGGGACACATCAAACTGAAGTGTCGCCTATTTCTTGCTGAACGACGTGCCTTCTAACACCGGACCATACCGCGACAGAAACAAGTCTGGGTTCAAAAGGCAAACCAAACCGTTTGCATGGTGGACTGTTACTCCTCAAGCTACACAGCGCAAGATAGTTGGCACCTCAACAGCGGATGCTCCGCCCACATGACAGGTAACTCTCAATATCTTACCCATATTAAACCTGTTGAGCAGATGTGGTTTGTCACCTTCGGGGATGGTGGAAAGGGTCAGGTGATCGGTTGTGGGACATTGATGGTTCCGGATCTCCCTGCACTCAAGAACACCCTCCTTGTCGAAGGTCTGACAAGGAATCTTATCAGCATCAGTCAACTGTGTGACGATGGACATTATGTATCATTCTCTAGCTACTCATGCCTTGTCCTAGACAAGAATGGCGATACACTGATGAAAGGAAGAAGGGATGCCAACAACTGCTACACCATTGGGATGGATCTGATGGGATCAATGAACAACGAGAACCATGGCAAGCAACCGGTTGCTCTTACCTGTGCAAACGCTCAACATAGATTTCTGCGAGGGGGAGTGGATAAGACCTTGCACACAAGGCCTGATTGAAGATGCGCACAAATCCATGTTGACAACTGTCCCAGGAAACTGTTGAATCAGAAGGTGTCACAGTTACGGAAAGAGTTCATACAATGCCCACAGAAATATGCCTGGAGCTGAACAAGAAAATATGAATATCAAGGGGACCAGAAGATGATAACTCTGAGGCATACCAAGACCTTTGTCAACCCCTATGGCAGGTTACGGAGTGGAACACCCAGATCCCCAGTGGGTCCATGTGGTGTCCACCACTGAATGCATCCGACGATGGTCAGTCAAAGTCGAATCTCCAGCTGAACAATTGGACTGACCACCTAAGGAAGGAAGCTGGAATAGAAGGCACAGCGCGTGAAGACCAATATTTTTTGAATATTCTCGAAGATTTTTCATGTCGTTATTTGAAACGGGAGTTGACAAATTTGGGAAGTTGAAAAGGCTAGAGCATTTTTTTTTGAAACACAAATCAGTTCGCAGTCTACTCCCTCTCTCGCCCAAACCCTAGAACGACTCTCAGCGACTTCTCTCTCAACCGCTCATCTATTTAACAGCGATGGTGAACACCAGGAAATCATCTAAGTCCGGCGTCAAATCCGCTGAAAAGAAGAGGGAAAGCATGCAGTCCTCAAAAGCTCTGGCGGCGAAAACCCAAATCCCAAAATCAAAAGCTCCGAAGGTGAAAAAGGCGTCGCCTTTATGCTCCGACACCGAATCTTTGGCCGAAGCAAAGAAGATCCCTCAGTCGACCACGGTGGACTCGTCCGTCTCAATAGATGCTGGTACGTCTCAAGAAATCCGTCCCCAATCTGAGGTAATTCCAACTGTTCGTTCTGATTCTGTAAATACTCCAGTTGTTGAAAATTCTGTGAAGGAAGATCTAAATGTGGGTGTCGAGAAGGAGGGGAAGTCTGTTGAATGTGATGAAGCCAGTAGGGCTGTTATTGGTGATGGTACTTGTAGTGGTGCTATTAGTGATAAGGCGATTGTTGGCGACAAGGGCGGTAGTTCTTTTACTCAAAACAATCCTGACAAGATTGTGGAAAGCGGCGAGCCCAGCAGAGCGGTTGGTGGCTCAACATCATGGAGAGAGAAGATTTTTGCCACCGGATACGTACCTCCAAAGGCTGGTCACAGAAAGAAGATTAAGTGGGCTCGTGACTCTCCCAGAAAATACCTAGCTCAGATATATGCCACTAGAGGTCGGAAGATTGCAATGTCCGATGAAGAATCAGAGAAGTTCATTGAGACCTCGGGGAAGAGAAATTTGGTGATTAATGATGCTGAACCGTCTAAGAATCAAGAAGGAGTCATTAATGAGCATTCCGGTAAGCATGTTGAGACTGTGTCAGAGGAGATTAATCTGTCAGGGAAGACGGGTGTGCTGGAAGAATCCATACCAGAAGAATCAGACCCAGCAGAAAAGGATGAGGAGTTGGAGAAGATGTACAAAGACATTGATGATGTCACGGAAGATCTGGAAAAGGAAAAGGATAGAGGAGTGGCAAGTTCAAAGGAAGTTCCACGTGATCAGGCCGTTGGGGCAGAAGAGTCTGTTGCAGAGAAAGCTTCAAGTGTTCCAACTGTGGAACTGAGTGTTCAGTCTGGTGTTGAGACTGGAAGAGTTGCAGAGAAAGCTACAAGCGTTCCAACTGTGGAACCATCTATTCAGACTGAACCTCAAACTGCACCAGCTCCAGAGGAAGTTTTGGCTAAGGAGACAGTGGCTGTACCAGCAGTCATTCAAGGTGATCTTCGTAATGATCATATGGAGGAGGATGGTACATCAGTTCATGGGGTGTCTGCAAAGCCAGTGTCAAAGGAAGCTACTCTTTTGGAAGATGACCAAGACCTTGTCTCTCTTGTCAATCTCAAAAGGACAAAAAAGGAGAAGAAGAAGGTAGACTTTGCAAAGTCTGTAAAGGGATCAGTTCAGAAGGTTGCTGAGGTCAGCAGTGGTGCATGGGGAGTCGGCTCCTCCAAGAAAAGGAAGCGCGATGCTGCGGTTCCCGTCTCTAAAGATGCTGGGAGATGCGAAGTCCCAGCCTCTGAGTCTGAGACTGTTCCAGTGGGTAAGGTCAAGAAAGGAGTGTGGTTCGTTAATAAAGACGCTGTGTTGAAATGGGGTTGTGTGCTAAAAAGGAAAATCATTCCAGAGAGGTTGCTAGATGAGTCCCGATACCAGGGAAAGGAAGTGATTGAGGTGCTCAACGAATCTGATCTGTTCTGGACGTTGGACAGATGCAAGCCGTTCAACGAGCAGTTGGTGCGTGAAGCTATGGTAAACCTTCCTCTTGGGTTTGGGGTCATTGGAGAAGCAGATTATGGGGTCTTCTATGTTAGAGGAAGAAGGATCAAGATTGATCCTGAGCTGATCAATGTATACTTTTCCATGGACGACCCAGCTGTTGATGAAGAGGAATCAAGCCTTGAGAAGATAGTGAGCACCATCACTGCAGGCTCTGTTCGGTGGAGGCCTGAGTCAGTTGTGCATATAGCGGATCTGTCTACGTTCTATTCAATGTTGTTTTTCATTGCTGTCTTCAACTGGAGGTCGTCTACTCATCGCTCTACTGTCAATAAGGACATGGCCCAACTGATTTATCAGATAGGGAATAAGCTGAAGTTCAACCTGGACAGAGTGATGTTCAAACAGATTGCTGAACATGCCACTTCGACGAGAAGTCTGCACCAGATTTGCTTCCCGTCTCAGATATATGAGCTGATCATCCATCAAGCTCCAGATTTGAAAGCCTCGTCTAACCACCTCACAAAGGCACCCAGCAAGTTCGTCGTTGACCACAAGTTGTTTAAAGGACGTCACGTGAACGATCTCAAGGAGGGGATCCAGAAAGGAACGAGTGTTGTGGAGTCGAGTCGAGGGGGAACCAGGATGGGCCGAGATGAGAGGAGCCAGCTGCTCAATGACCTGAATGTCATCATCGATGTGGACAAGGAGCAACGCAAGCGCATCAACAAGCTCGCTCGTGCCGTCAGCTATCCAAGTGAGGATGAATATGATGATACTGTGTCTGAGGATGCCACTGATGATGGGTCGTCTGCATGAAGGTCCTCTAAAAAACTATCTCCATGAACTTTTTGTTTAAAAACTTTCGTACTTAGTGCTTGTTCTGGCACATTTTGATTGGTTGTTCGAACTCGGATGGCACCCCTTGCCAGTTTGTGGCAAAAAGGGGGAGTATTTTTGAGGAGACAATTTTTGTTTCCCTCAAAGTTGTCTATTGTCTAGATAGTTAGATAGACTTAGTTATCTAGTAGATCTGGTTTTGCCAAAATGCCAAGGGGGAGATTGATGTTCCCTTGAGTGGCATGTATTTGGCAAAACGTAGCTTAGACAGTTCGAGCAGGAGTTCAGGGGGAGTTCGAATATATCCTAGTACTCACATACAGCGTGGAGCAGATGCAAGGATATTTTCCGGAAGGATATTGGACAGCGAAGATATCGCCAAGTTAAGTCGGCCAGCGACTTATTCGAGCATAAGATATTCGATTGAATATCTACATTGAAGGCGGCACTGCTTACTTGGGCAAGAAGACTTCGTATATTCTTCCAACCGATTTGAGAAAGATATACATCAAATATCTAGGAATATTTCCTAAATATTTGATGGCATTATCTTGTGCAAATTAGGGTTTCGTCCTATGATGAGTCGAGTTTTTGACTCATTTAGGGTCATTCTTCACTATAGTTTTGAATCGTTTCCGATATTATTTTGATGTCATTTGACCTCTATCTCTACATTTCAGGTAGAAAATAAGTTTCCCCCAAGGTCTAAGCCAAAATAGAAAACTCGGGGAAGAATCAAAGATTTCGGGGCAAAACCGAGCAATTTTGACCTTTGCGGCTTGTTATGGACGTGCAGAGCGGATCCGGTGTCCGATTTGGCTGATCCTTAGCTTGTTGGAAAGGTTTTTGAATGGGCTACAACTTTGTAGTTGAAGCCAAGACCAAATTCGGACGGGAAGAACACTAAAAAGGCTCGGGAAGTTCCAGCCGGTCGGTTGACATTTGACCCGACCGGCTGAACTCTGCACTTCATCTTCAATGCCAATCGGCCATTCCCAGCCGACCGACTGAGAACTCAGCCGCCCGGCTGAACTCTGCACTTCATCTTCAATGCCAATCGGCCATTCCCAGCCGCCCGGCTCAAAACTCGGCTGCCCGGCTGAACTCTGCTGCTTCAAAAACCCTAACCGAGGCTATAAATAAAAAGAGGGCTTTTTGACCAAAAGTGTGGAGGTTTTTAGGGAAAAGAAGAGTGGAAAAGAGCCTCAATCAAGGTCATCCATCATCACACAACCAAGAAGAAGTGAAGATCAAGGGAGTTCAAGGATTAATCATCCTATTTCTATCCCTCTTCTATTCTACTTGTTGTTGTCATTAAACCCTACTCACACCATGTTGTCTTACATGATGTGTGAGTAGTGGATCTTGTGTTTTGAGGGTCTTATGATCCTCCTTGGTACTCAATGATCATTGTATAGACATTAACATGCAATTTACGATGTTGATTTCATTCTAGACATGTTGCTAAGTGTTTGATAAAATGCCTAAGTGACTTGTTTGTGTTAGAACTATGATCTAAGTATCGAGAGATCTTAGTGATGGTTTGGATATAGTAAAAATGAACTTATCAAGCATTTATGAGAGTAAATGCATGGGTGAGAGGCTAACCAAGACTTTATGCATATATCATTTGTGAAAATAAATGCTATATAGTGGGTCAATACCTTTAATTAGTGAGATTCTTCTTAAGAAGGCTTGACTAGGATTAGACTTGCATGATAGTTTGTCTAGTTTTAGCCTAAGCTAGGTTTTAAACCTATCAACCTCTTAAATGATTAAACTCTTGTACACATGATCATTGGAAAATTGCCAAGGAGGGGAGTAACCCCTCGAAACACCTCCTATCTATCTTTTATCCCTAATTTCTAGCCACATAGGATTTAGAATACTCTCACCTTTATACATTTTTGGTTAGAATAGCCGAATGGAAACACAATCTTAAATAGTGCATGTGCTTGGCTTGCTCCTTTGGGTTCGACCCGGTACCCGACTGGTCATTATAAATGTTTTTGACCTCTACGACGACCCTCTTCTAAACCGACACGTCGGGAGGGTAAAAATAGACGTTGTCAAATGGCGCCGTTGCCGGGGAGCAACTAGTTAGCACATCCCTAGATTAGATTGTGTGAAAGTTCCGTCTATTCTTGTGAATATTTTTCCTTTTTCTTTTGTACATTCTATACACTCATATCTCTTGCTAATTTTTGTTCTATTGTTTTGCGAGGATGGACTCATACAAACAACAAGTCTTTCACAATGAAGAATATGACCAATAGGAGGAGCATCAAAATGCCTATTGGGAAGATCATGGCTATCCGACACATTCATACCCTCCTTATCCGGATGATAGCCAATACTCATTTGAAGATGACTCCCACCCTCAATATCCTTTGGATCCTCAACCTAACAGTTGACCTTCCATCTTTGAAATGCTAGCCATGATTCAAGCTAATCAAGCAAGGGATGCCCAAGATCGTCAAGACATGCTACAAGTTTTCCAAGACTTGAACCATCGCATGGATGAACTTATTGCTCAAAGAAAGGTGTTGGAAAGCACATTAGCGCGACAAGCAATGGAAAATGGGGATTTGGTTGATGAAGAAGAGGTGTCCAAAGAAGATGTTCATGAATCTAATGCCTCAAGGCAAGAATGGGATCAATTAAATGAGGAGGAGTTCAAGAGAGCCGCTCTCCAAGCTTTTTATGAGGGGTGTGATGGTGAATCTTGTGACGAAGACAAGGTGGAATGCAAGAGTGAAGCATCCTTCACTACTAGCACATCTCAAGATCATTTAGACGAGAACATACAAGATTTCACCATTCCATCAACGCCTTGGCTTTCCGACGAAGAATTCTTCAATGATGATGCCTCTTGCATAGAGGAAATGACTCTTATTGATGAAGAAGAACTCCTCCCTCCCGATATAGAAGAGCCTAAATGTGAATCCCAATTCCTTGATGAGGATAAGATAGAGAAAGGGCGTATAGAGACTAAAATTCTCCAAGGATATGAAGACTTTGTTGAGGTTTACATGGACCAAGCTAAATGGCATTCTCGCATGCATAAAGACACAAGTTCAATGAGGGATATTGAGGAATGGGCACCCAAGGAAATAATTGAAAACCTAAAGGAGGGTGTGCTTATCAAGCTCGAGACAAATTTTGAAGACCCTTTCTTCATTATGAAGTCTCGAGACAAGTTTTGGAGCTTCTTGCCATACTTTCAAAGATTATTTGAAAAAAGCTCCCATGACCCCTTTGCTCTAAAGGGATCATCATACTTGAAGGGGTCAAAATCCCAAAGGAAAGTCCATTGTAGACTTGATGGGAGGAAATTCAAATGGGATTTGAAGGTGGTTTGACACGCGAAATGTCCAAGGCCCCGTGAGAAGGGATCCTAGCAAAGGACTTCTCGCAAGTGATTCTATGGGGCGCTTTGATTCGTCTTTGCCAAGACGGGAAAAACTAGGCCCTCGCGGGAGGTAACCCGGTTTGTAAGTGTTTCATTCTTGCTCTTTTATATGTTTAAATGTTTGGCATGGTTTTGAGTAGCTAAGGCTCTAAAGTGTGGAGTGAGTTCTACTCACTCCAATTCTATGATCACATAACCACACCCCTCCAATTTTCCCTTGATCTTTATATGCTTAATGATGTTGCCCTTAGTGCTCATGTACTTTATTGGTGTTTACTAGAGTGGAATTAAATTGGTATACCATGCTATGACTCTAGTTTGACTTTTTCTTGGCACTTAAGATACCTTGTGCACATTATGAGGATGTATATTACTTTCCTTGCTTGTATTCTAACTTATGCCATGATGTTATCATGTGACTTGTGATGCTCTCTTGCTCATACTTGCGTTGCATAACCTTGTATGTCACTTGTTACCTTTAACCTCTCGTGTGTTCTTGTCATCAAGGAAGTTAATTGCACCATGTATGATTACGTTTAGCATAATGGCATCTTTTCTATTGATGGGGAACATCTACAAACGAGGGGAGTTCCTATACGCCTTTATCTCATTTTCTTCATTGTTTGCGCTTAGGGACTAAGCTATGCTTTAAGTGTGGAGTGGATTGGTCGCATAGTTCACTCATTTCATGCCATGCTCATCATTTTTGAATGGACACTTGCATTCATGTATTCTATCCCTAACATGAGAGTGTTTTTAACCAAATAGGCTTGTGACTATCGATTCCAATCCCTATAAATCACATCTAGCCTATATGTCACATTTATTGGATCTTGAACTTAGAACCGACCTAGTCCCATGAATGTGCATTCTTGTGAATCAATATCATTGCTATCACTTGTCTATCTAATTTTCTAAGTATTTTCGTTGAAATACCTTGGATTGAGTTTTAGCAAGCACTTTTAAAATTTTCACGAAAAACTTAGACCTTTTGTTTGCTCCTTGGTGACTTGAGGTTTCTAATTTAGTGCCATGCTTATGATTGTTTCCCGCGCATTCCATGCATTCCTTGAACATATTGTCAAGTTTTAAGTGTGGAGTCAAAAACAAAAGAGGGCAAAAAAAATAGGCCCCAACAAAAAATGCTTCATTTTCATGGTCAAAAGAGGGCAAAGCCCCGACTAAAAACTTTCTCGAGTACTAGAGAAGTTTTGATCTTAAACATACAAATGCCGGGGGTTAGGAAGAAAAGTTCCCCCTCGAAAGCATTTGTAGGCCAAAGGCCATTTGAAAAAAAAAAGAAAATAAGGAGCACTTAAAACTTGACTTTATGTTCTTCTATCATCCTACATTTGCGCGGGATTCATCATTTGCATTGTGTGCTAGTTGGAATGACTCTTGGACGACCCTTGTGCTTGCATGGGAGATATCATTTGGTCTATGCCCGTTTATTAAAGAACTCTTGTGTCGGACTCCTCTTCCCTTATGGATTACGGCTTAAGCGCCTAAAACTTGGGAATGAGTTCCATGTCACAAACCCATGGACTAGCCCTAGCTAGCATAGGTGAGTGATTGACAATTTTTGTGCAAACTATTTACTTTGCTTCTATTGTATTACCTTGAAAATGAGTGGAACTTTGGATGAGACATTTGATAGCTCTAGTATTGATGATCTTGAATGCACAACCTCATGGGTACTCAAAGTGGTTCGAAAGTTCTTTTGATGATATTGTGATGGTAGTCCTAGCGTGGGGTGAGGAATGTGTTTTGAGAAATCATAGCCTCGGTTGAACACTCTTGAATTCATTCTCATGGGATAGGTGCATTTGGGATTTGTGAGTATTCCCTTTTCTGAAAACTCTCACGAGACTATAATTCGTCCACTAGGGTAGCCTAGGGGTTTAAAGGCTCAATGCATACGCTAAATGCATTCGTAACGCCTACGAAAAGGAGCTAGTTAGATTGTACATACTTGTCATTTTTCTTTCAATAACATGTTTAGAAATAATGATCGAGACCTTGTGAAATCTAGTGAGGCAAATAGACGAAAAACATAGCACCACTAGCATTTCGATATTTGCGTGACCTTGACATATTCTCATACTTTGTTCGGGACGAACAAAACTTAAGCGTGGAGTGTTGATGAGTCGAGTTTTTGACTCATTTAGGGTCATTCTTCACTATAGTTTTGAATCGTTTCCGATATTATTTTGATGTCATTTGACCTCTATCTCTACATTTCAAGTAGAAAACAAGTTTCCCCCAAGGTCTAAGCCAAAATAGAAAACTCGGGGAAGAATCGAAGATTTCGGGGCAAAACCGAGAAAACTTGACCTTTGCGGCTTGTTATGGACGTGAAGGGCGGATCCGGTGTCCGATTTGGCTGATCTTTAGCTTGTTGGAAAGGTATTTCAAAGGGCTACAACTTTGTAGTTTAAGCCAAGACCAAATTCGGATGGAAAGACCACAAAAAGCTCGGGAAGTTCCAGCCGGTCGGCTGACATTTGACCCGACCGGCTGAACTCTGCACTTCATCTTCAATGCCAATCGGCCATTCCCAGCCGACCGACTGAGAACTCAGCCGCCCGGCTGAACTCTGCACTTCATCTTTAATGCCAATCGGCCATTCCCAGCCGCCCGGCTCAAAACTCAGCCGCCCGGCTGAACTCTGCTGCTTCAAAAACCCTACCCGAGGCTATAAATAAAAAGAGGGCTTTTTGACCAAAAGTGTGGAGGTTTTTGGGGAAAAGAAGAGTGGAAAAGAGGCTCAATCAAGGTCATCCATCATCACACAACCAAGGAGAAGTGAAGATCAAGGGAGTTCAAGGATTAATCATCCTATTTCTATCCCTCTTCTATTCTACTTGTTGTTGTCATTAAACCCTACTCACACCATGTTGTCTTACATGATGTGTGAGTAGTGGATCTTGTGTTTTGAGGGTCTTATGATCCTCCTTGGTACTAAATGATCATTGTATACACATTAACATGCAATTTATGAAGTTGATTTCATTTTACTATGGTTTTCATTCTAGACATGTTGCCAAGTGTTTGATAAAATGCCTAAGTGACTTGTTTGTGTTAGAACTATGATCTAAGTATCGAGAGAGCTTAGTGATGGTTTGGATATAGTAAAAATGAACTTATCAAGCATTTATGAGAGTAAATGCATGGGTGAGAGGCTAACCAAGACTTTATGCATATATCATTTGTGAAAATAAATGCTATATAGTGGGTCAATACCTTTAATTAGTGAGATTCTTTTTAAGAAGGCTTGACTAGGATTAGACTTGCATGATAGTTTGTCTAGTTTTAGCCTAAGCTAGGTTTTAAACCTATCAACCTCTTAAATGATTAAACTCTTGTATACATGATCATTGGAAAATTGCCAAGGAGGGGAGTAACCCCTCGAAACACCTCCTATCTATCTTTTATCCCTAATTTTTAGCCACATAGGAATTAGAATACTCACACCTTTATACATTTTTGGTTAGAATAGCCGAATGGAAACACAATCTTAAATAGTGCATGTGCTTGGCTTGCTCCTTTGGGTTCGACCCGGTACCCTACCGGTCATTATAAATGTTTTTGACCTCTACGACGACCCTCTTCTAAACCGACACGTCGGGAGGGTAAAAATAGACGTTGTCATCCTAGCATATAAATACAATGCTGGGGCGCCCTTATTCTGCATCGCTTTCAAGATCAAACATACACGAGTATACACTATCGATTGGGAAGGAAGAAAGCGACGACCGGCTGTGTTTTCCCACTGGAAACTCATCAGTGCAAGAGCAGTCATATCAAGTGCAACTGAGGCTGCCTGGAAGCGATCAATCTGCCGTACACAACAAAGGTGAACAAGCTTTCAAGAGAAAGCATCCGAGCTTAAGGAGAAGGTCGAGAACGTTCGGACTGCAGGTTCGGACGAAGGGGGTCGAGGTTAACTGCTGTAAACCTCGGTTGCAAATCTGAGAGACGTAGTGTTAGAGGCTAGAAAATTACAAGGTGTAAGCGTAAGTCCACTTGTAGCTCTAACTCGTAATAAAGATTTGCTGTCCCTTCTAGGGTGTGGGAAACCCCCCAGAGTAGGCGTGGCCGAACTGGGTTATCATTCTGTGCGTCCTTCTACTTTCGTTCTGTTGTCTGAACTGTTGTGATACGAGTTCAAGGTCTGTCGCAACTGTACCTTGAACTGTCTGCTGAACAGTTGTGACAAGAGTTCAAGATCTGTCGCAACTGTATCTTGGACACAAGCTTGAACAGGGGATATAATTTCACATTAAGACCATTTTTTGCTCCGGGTGCACATGAATGATGTTGTGCAAGATCCATGTGTCGTATGAGGCTACTGCCTCTAAAATTATAATTGGCCGAGTTGTACGACCCGAGTGTGATCCTTGCCAAGTTGTTGGGCAGTTTTTACATTTCTAGTGCATGCAGTCGATCCTCCCATTCATACCTAGAAATCCGCATTGCTTATTTTTTTGTAGAAGTCGAGAAAGCTCTATCACATTCGGAGAACGTAGGTAACGACCACCCCTTTTTCTTGCATTAAAGTGTGGTAAACACACCCATTCTTGTGATCTCGGCACACTGATCTGTACATGCTCTGCATGCAACATTCGTATGGTGACAATTGTAAATTTGGTATAGTAAAAAACAATTTATATTTGACCGGTAAGACCGGTGTCGAACCCAACGGAGCAAATGTAATTATGCGCTAGGGGAATCAAGTTTTTAACTTAGCTATTCCTTCAAATCAATTATGATGTGGTTTTCAAGTAAAACAAGTAAAAAAATGGCTTCAAAGGGGTTTTAATTCAATTCAAAGAGAGTTTTGAGGGATTACTCCCCTCCTTGGCGTTTCCCAATGATCATGTACACAAGAGTTAAATCATTTTTAAGGGGTTCATAGGTTTTAAACCTAGCTTAGGCTAAGATAGACAAACTATCATGTGAGTCTAGTCCTAGCCAAGCCATCCTAATTAGAACCTCACCTATTCAAAATATTGATTCACTCTATAGCACTACTATCCTTGGAACATCTCCCAAGGTAATAAATGCTATAGGCATTAAGTTTTAGTTAACCTCACATCCATGCATTTACTCTCATAAATACTTGATGAGTTCATTTCCACTATATCCAAACCATCACTAAGCTTTTTCAATACTTAGATCTAGTTCTAAGGTAAACATGTCACTTAGGCATTTTATCAAACACTTAGTAACATGTAACAAATAGAGAGCTTAGTGAAATGAAATCAACTCCATAAATTGCATATTGAATGTGTGACGGAGCGCACTGCACTGTCGTTAAGGTGCAATGTTCTCTGTACAAATAAATTTATATTTTCCGCTACTCGCGACTACACTACTGGGTAGTAAGTTGTAAGTAGGGGTCGAACCCAAGGGAATTAGAGGGATACGTTGTTCTTTATACTGGCGGGGAACGTGTTTTAGGTTGATTGAGATTTTAGCGCGATTGACTAAGCTACTGTTTTTGGTTTTTTTTGGTTTTGAGTGCGGAAAAGTAAATTACAGAAAATAAATACTGAAAATAAAGGAGTTAAGGGAAGAAGACTTACAGTGGGTGATGCGTGATTGCGATTCCTCCGGTAGATGAGCGGTTGATGGTTGTAGTTGATCGAGCAGTTTATAAAAGTAAATACAGGGGGGTTTTTTGTAATTCAAGGAAAAGTATTCGGTTTCAGGTACCTTGTATTATAACATGTTTATTAATAACCGTTAGTAACCTTTCTAAGTATTCAAAGATGAATCAAGGCCCTTTCGCAGCGCAAGACTTGCAACATCGTTTAAAGCAACACTTATTCTACTTCAGACTAATTCCTCCTTTCGAAGTATCTTAGCCTTTTGTGCATCCACCTGATCTCTCAGTTACGATCGACCAAGTGGTGTTTTAGATAAGTCAAACTCCTCGATAAGTTTTGCTTGTTACAGCTTCCACTTACCGAGTATGATCACGAATTCCCACGGAAGAGCTTTGCTTGTTACAGCTTCCACTCAACCTTGGAAACTCTGACTATATATGGCACATAGAACAAGTTTTGAATACAAAGAAAAGAAACTAAAAGAAATTAAAACATTATATAATACAAGAAAATACCTTCGACCGAATGAGGAGTTTAGCTATGAATATCCATGGAAAAGGACATCATAACTAAATACTCGGGGGTTTTTGAAAACAGTAAGAGGTAAAGGGGTGGAATACTCAAGAACCAACAGGAGTATTCCCAATTTCCTACTGAATACTCAAGAACCAACAGGAGTATTCTCTAAAGTATAATACTCAAGAACAAACAGGAGTATTATTTCCAATCAGTATAATACTCAAGAACAAACAGGAGTATTATTTCCAAAACCAAACCAAACTTACAAAGTAACTTAGAGAGAGAAGAGATTTACAAATTTGTGGATTTTTTGGATGATTGAAATGAGGAGGAGGATGGCTCCTTTTACAGCCACAAGGGGAGGAGGATGGAGGGTGGAGATGGCTCCATGTGGTTTTACATCAAGGGAGGAGAAGGGAGGAGGAAGGTGTGGAGAGGAGGAGGACAAGTGGCGCCACCCTATGGTGCTTCCCTTAGCCGCCGGTTGTGGGTTACCAAAGGGGAGGAGTTTGTGGCTTTGGCCACCTCCAAGCCAAAGCCACCGGTCATCCAAGGAGGAAGAGGGGAGGAGCCACCCAATGAGTTATCCATTTCACACTAGCCGCCGGTCACTTGGTCCATGGGTGTGTTTTGACAGTTTTGTGCAGTCTTTTCACAAAACTATCAGTCCAATTTCACTCCGTCTGACTTTGATTGTTCCTCGGTTGGATTTGATTTGAGTAATTCCTACGTCAGGATCTTGAGATTCTTCATTCAGCGTCTGATCGTGACCGTGGACTGGCTCGTAATATATTTTCAGCGTAAAATCCTCTCCTTAGCATGTTTTCTCTCTAAGCGCCAAAATACCCTGTAGAAATAAATCGGGACTAACAAGCAGAAGTTAAATAGACCAACAGTCTAATTTGGTGGGTTTTACTGTGTTTTTGATTCGTATAATTATGGTCCATCAATGTGTATACATGATCATTGAGTACCAAGGAGGGTTGTAAAACCCTCAAAACACAAGGGGACTACTCACACATCATGTAAGACAACATGATGTGAGTAGGCTTTATAGCAACTACAAAGAGAATAGAAGAAGAAGGATAGAAGTAGGATGATTAATCCTAATGTCCCCCTTTGATCTTCACTCCTCCTTGGTTGGATATGGATGACCTTGGTTTGATCTCTTCTTTTGGAAATTTTCCCCCAAGATGCCAAGTGTTTAGGTCAAAAATCCCTCTTTCTATTTATAGCTTCGGGTAGAATTTCACAATGTAGCAGGTCCAGTCGGTGGACTGGAGTATGCTTGCAGCCCAGTCGGTCGACTGGCGGTGAAGAAACTGTCTTTTGAAGTGACCGTCCAGTCGACCGACTCAATGGACTAGCTTGGGGAGCCTCTTGAGTTGTTTATTCAGTCGACCGACTCGAGGATCTCAGTCGATCGACTCAAGCTTTTGAGCACTCTAAGCTTATTTTAAGTCGATCGACTGGCGGTTCAGTCGACCAACTCGATGGGCGAGGTGAACTCCCTTCCTGTTTGATCATCCAGTCGTTCGACTGGCGCATGGGAGATATCCAGTCGGTCGAATGGGGCCCTTTTCTGCCCAAATTTTGCTCTAGTCTCCGATTTTCCCCGAGTTTTAATATTTTGGTTTTAACACTGAGATATCATGTTTTGTAACTGAAATGTACGAAAAGGGAACAAATGACATCGAATTATCACCGGAAACGAACTAAAGCTATAGTGAAAATGGGTACTAATAAGTCGAAAACTCGACTTATCAACACTCTACACTTAAGCCTTGTTCATCCCGAACAAAGTATGCAAATATGTCAAGGTCGTGCAAATGGTGAAATGCTAGTGGTGCTATGTTTTTCGTCTATTTGCCTCACTAGCTTTCACAAGGTCTCGATCATTATTGCCAAACATGTTATTGAAAAGTAAATGCAAGTATATACAACCTAACTAGCTCCTTTTCGTAGGCGGTACGAATGCATTTAGCATATGCATTAAGCCTTTAAACCCCTAGGCTAACCTTGTGGACGAGTTTTAGTCTCGAGAGAGTTTTCAGAAAAGGGAATACTCACAAATCCCAAATGCACCTATCCCATGAGAATGAATTCAAGAGTGTTCAACCTAGGCTAGGATTTCACAAAACAAATTCCTCACCCCAAGCTAGGACTATCATCACAATATCATCAAAAGAACTTTTGTATCATTTGAGCACCTTTGAGGTTGTGCATTCTAGGTCATCAATACTAGAGCTATCAATCGTCTCATCCAAAGGTCTATTCAGTTTCAAGGCTAGAGTTCGACGCTAGAGTTCTTAATAAACAATCATAGACTAAATGATAACTCCCGTGCAAGCACATGGGTCGTCCAAGAGTCATTCCAACTAGCACACACTGCAAATAATGAATCCCGCACAAATGAAGAATGGAGAAAAACATAGAGTCAAGTTTTAAGTGCTTCTTATTTTCTTTTTGAAACGGCCTTTGGCCTACAAATGCTTTCGAGGGGGAACTTTTCTTTATAACCCCCGGCATTTGTATCATTTTTTTGGGGGGCTATTTTTCACCCTCTTTTGACTCCACACTTAGAACTTGACAATATGATCAAAAAGTGTATGGAATGTGTGGGAATCAAACATGAACAAGGCACCGTGTTAGAGAACTCAAGTCACCAAGGAGCATTCAAAGGGTCTAAGTTTTTCACGAAGATTTTAAAAGGTGCTTGCTATAACTTGATCCAAGGTATTTCAACAAAAATACTTAGAGAAGTAGATAGACGAGAGATAGCAATGATATTGGTTCTCAAGAATACACATTCAATGGACTAGGTCGGTTCTAAGTTCAAGATCCAATAAATGTGACAAATAGGCTAGATGCGATTTATAGGGATTTAGAATCGATAGTCAGAAGCCCATGTGGTTAAAAACACTCTCATGTTAGGGATAAGATGCGAAAGATGAAAGTGTCCATCTAAAGTGATATGCATGACGTCAAAGCATGTGAACTATGCGCATTAAACCAACACTCCACACTTAATTCAAGCGTAGTCCCTAAGCGCAAAGAATGATAAAATAAAGGCAAAGGCGCATAGGAACTCTCCTCATTTGTCGAGTCGGTGACATAACTCTTGGGAGTGAGAAATAATCTATTGGTTGCAAATATAGACAAAGAAGGTGAAATTTGAACATGAGAATAATATGTAGGTGTATATCCTGTAGAGTAAACAGTAAAAATGGTAAACACCTTCAATATCATACGAAATGTAGCATACAACCAAAGCCAAGTCAAGAGTACATCACTCAAAATGGCATACATCATCCAAAATTGTGCCAAAAGGTGACTTAGCATCCAAGTACATGATCTAAGCAAGAAGGCATCAAAACATAGACACAAGTAAGCTCAAGATGTAGCCTCATCGCCTCCTGGAGTGGCCTCCCTAGTAGATTCTCCGACCCCCTCCAATGTGGCGCCAGTGAGTGGTGCGCTCTCCTCTCTAATGGAACTCTCCCGCTCCACTGTGCCACCAGTGAGTCGCGAGCCCGCCTCCCTGATTCTAGAAGCTGGCGTGGTAAACAATGGGGAGACGGCACGAGGGACAGAAAACTCTGCATCAACTGGAGGAGGAGCAACTGGACCACCGGGACCTCTGATCATGGATTATAGTGTGGATCGGAGCAACTCCAACTCCTGGCAAGCTCTCATAGCCTCATCTCTAGCAAACTCCTCAAGTCGGGTCAAGCCACTCCTCAAGTCAGCCACGCTGCTCTTCAAGTCAGCAATATCGGAGGAGACCCTCTCTCACCACTCAGTCGAATCCCCACTAGCACGGAGAGCACTCTCAACAGCCGAGTCCTCAGTGGGTGGCTCCTCACCGATGGGGGCAGCGGGCTCGGTAGCCGTGGGAGGAGAGGGGATGGGAGAGGAAGGAGGGGAAGGGGTGAGGTTCGGAGTCGGTCGATTTGAAGGAGAGAGAGGTTGGAAGTGTGTTTGAGATAGGCAACTGGGTATTTGGATATGGGAATTCCAGTCAATCGATTGACAAGGCCAGTCGGTTGACTAGATTGGAGAGGTTGGGCAGGGCTCTGAGGACTTATCGAGTCGATCGACTGAAGGTCCAGTCGATCGACTGGAAAGGGTGAGAGTTTCCTTCCTCCTAAACATTCATCGAGTCGGTCGACTGGGCTTTTGGCCACCTTCCAGTCGATCGACTGGATTGCAAATATCCGCTTTAAAAATCTTTTCCTCCTTGGTCGAACTCCTAACTCCACACTTAGAATTTTTACTCCACACCACGAATAAACACCACTCAATATTCACACAAATTCAATTCAAGCTAAAGGCATGCTTCACCAAGAAATCATTAGCATACATATGATTTTCAACAAAACGCAAGCTAGGATCAAACTCTCCACACTTAAGACATCACGATCATCTAGATATTTCATGCAAGCACAATTCCACACCAAGCACACCTAATCATGCATTTTAGATCATCCTACCACCAAGTTCACTTTCAAAGTTCAATGCACGCATGCAACACATAGATGACATTAATTGTGCATAGATGGACAACTCACAAACTGGGTGACCTCCCACAAGGGCCTAGTTTAACGTCTTGGCAAAGACCAAGCCGAATCTTTTCTCAAGAAACACACTTGAGGAGTCCTTTGCTAGGATCCCTCCTCAAGCGAATTGTAGCTTTTTCATGGGTTGGTCAAAGAATAAGTTGCATTATGCTCATCCTGAGCTTGTTCACAATAGTGCTTGAGCCTTTGTCCGTCTGCCTTAAAAATAGCTCCTTCATCATTGAGTAACTCTACGTGGCCATCTTTATGAGGCTTGTGAACAATGAAAGGACCACTCCATCGACTCCTTAGTTTTCCTGGGAAGAGCTTGAGCCTAGAATTGAAAAGTAGGACCTTGTCTCCCTTTTTGAACTCACGACGAAAGATTCTCTTGTCATGCCATTTCTTAGTCTTTTCCTTGTAAATTCTAGCACTCTCATAAGCTTCATTCCTTATTTCTTCTTACTCGTGGAGTTGAAGGAATCTATTTTTTTCCGCCGTTTGTAAGTCCATGTTCAAGAATTTAATTACCCACATTGCCTTATATTCCAATTCAACCGGCAAATAATATGGTTTCCCATATATGAGGCGATATGGAGACATCCCAATGGGGGGTTTTGTAGGCGGTTCGATAGGCCCATAATGCATAGCTTCGATGACCAATCCTTCCTTGAGCTTCCTACCGTCTTTTTTAGAATTTCCTTGTTTCCTGGTTTAAGATCTCCACTTGCCCACTAGTTTGTGGGTGATACGGCATTGCTACCTTGTGGCTTACCCCATACTTGCGAAGTAAGGCTTCAAAGTGTTTTTCCTTAAAGTGTAAACCGCCATCACTAATGACGATTCTTGGAACTCCAAACCTCGGGAAAATTATCTTCTTGAAGAGCCTTGTAACAACCTTGGCATTACAAGTAGGGGAGGCGATGACCTCTACCCATTTAGAAACATAGTCGACCGAGACCAATATGTATTGATTTCCATATGAAGACGGGAAAGGACCCATGTAGTCTATACCACAAACATCGAATATTTCCACCGGTAGGATGCTTTGTTGGGGCATTTCATGTCTCTTAGAAATATTTCCCGACCTTTGGCATTGGTCACAAGCTTTGATGAATTCATAAGCATCGCTAAAGAGGGTAGGCCAATAGAATCCAATTTGTAGGACTTTTGATGCCGTTTTTGCTCCACTACCATGTCCTCCATATTGATATGAATGACAATGGTATATGCTATTCCTCATCTCTTCTTCGGCGACACAAGTCCTATATATCCCGTCCGCGCAAAGTCTATACAAGAATGGTTCATCCCAATAATACCTCTTCGTCTCGGATAAGAATTTCCTCTTTTGATGTTGATTCATGTCTTGAGGTATGATCCCACATACCACAAAATTTACCATATCCGCATACCATGGGAGGGCTTCCGCTTCAACTCTCATTAGTTGCTCTCCAATGAAGGCGTCATCTACAAGGCTAGTGTCTTCTTTGAGTTCCTTATTTCCCTCAAGCCTAGATAGATGATCGGCAACGAGATTTTCCACTCCCTTCTTATCCTTGATCTCAATATCAAATTCTTGGAGCAAGAGGATCCATCTTATCAGCCTTGGCTTGGAGTCCTTCTTCGACAAAAGATATTTGATTGCCGCGTGGTCGGTGAAGACTATGGTCTTTGATCCCACAAGGTATGGACGAAACTTGTCGAAGGCGTACACAAAGGCAAGGAGCTCCTTTTCGGTTGTGGAATAATTCAATTGAGCTCCATTCAAGACCTTGCTAGTGTAGTGAATGGTGTGAAATTTCTTGTCTACCCTTTGTCCGAGAACCGCTCCAATAGCATAATCACTTGCATCACACATGAGCTCAAAGGGCAAATCCCAATTCCGAGGTTAAATAATGGGAGCCGAGACCAATGCCTTCTTTAACTTCTCAAAGGCCACCAAGCATTCTTCGTCAAACTGGAATTTGGTGTCATTGCATAATAAGTTCGTCAAAGGCCTTGCAATTTTTGAGAAGTCTTTAATAAATCTTCTATAGAACCCGGCATGGCCAAGAAAGCTCCTTATCCCTTTTACATCCTTTGGAGGTGGCAATTTTTCAATAACGTCTACTTTAGCCTTATCCACCTCGATTCCTCTTTTTGAGACCAAGTGTCCAAGCACTATGCCTTCCTGCACCATAAAATGACATTTTTCCCAATTTAGCACAAGATTCGTCTCAATACATCTTTTCAAAACTTTTGCCAAATTGGCCAAGCAATCATCAAATGAGGACCCATAGATAGAAAAATCATCCATAAATACTTCCATAATTTCCTCAATAAATTCTGAAAATATAGCCATCATGCATCTTTGAAATGTGCCCGGTGCATTACAAAGTCCAAAGGGCATTCGCCGATAGGCAAATGTTCCATAGGAACAAGTAAAAGTAGTCTTTTCTTGATCTTGTAGATGAATAGGGATTTGGAAGAATCCAATATATCCATCAAGATGGCAATAGTAATCATGCTTGGCTAGTCTTTCCAACATTTGATCAATAAAGGGAAGTGGGAAGTGATCTTTCTTGGTGGCTTTATTAAGTTTTCGGAAATCTATGCACATACGCCAACCCGTGACGATTCTAGTTGGTCTTAACTCATTTTTATCATTTTTCACAACCGTCATGCCCCCCTTTTTGGGTACCACATGTATGGGACTCACCCAATTAGAGTCCGCAATAGGGAAAATGATTCCCGCATCAAGCATTTTCAAGATTTCCTTTTTGACTACTTCACCAACAATGGGATTAAGTCTCCTAGCATGCTCTCTTGTTGGTAAACTATCATCCTCTAAATTAATTCTATGCATGCACAAATTAGGACTTATCCCCTTCAAATCATCAATAGAATACCCAATAGCATCTTTGTGCTCTCTAATCACATCAAGCAATCTCGAAGTCTCATTATCATTCAAGGAGGCATTCACAATGATAGGCAAAGTAGAATTGGGGCCTAAGAACTCATACCTTAGGCTTGTTGGTAGAGTTTTTATCTCTACCGAACAAGACTCCTTACCTTTGTCGCTTTGAGTATCCTCTTCACCTTCGTCATCCAAGATGGCCCAACAATCAACATGCTCGGGAACCTAATTATCAAGGTCAATTTCATTCAACAGCAAGTTAGGCACATCATATACTTCATGAGCATCAACACGGTCTAGATAGTTGCAACTCATGGTAGAACTAGGACCTTTTAGTGCCTTTTCTAGATTAAATTCAACTTCCTCATCACCTACTCTCTTAGTAATTGACCCCTTAGTTGTATCGAATATAGCTCCCGCGGTGTAGAGGAAAGGTCTTCCCAAAAGAATGGGAATTTCATTGTCCTCTTCCATCTCCAACACAACAAAATCACCCGGAATATAGAAATTCCCTACTCTAACCGGGACATCCTTAAGAACTCCCTTAGGGAATCTTGAGGAGCGGTCCGCGAGTCTTAAAATCATTGTGTTGGTTTAGGCTCACCCATGTTCAATTTCTTACACAAAGAATAAGGCATCAAAGATATGCTGGCACCCAAATCACACATGTCACATTCAGTTTTAACATCATTTATATAGCATGAAATGGAGAAGCTACCGGGATCCTCAAGTTTGGGTGGCATGCGTGGTTGGAGTATGGCACTACATTCTCCATTGAGGGACACCGTATCAACGTCTTCGATCGTCCTCCTGCAAGTAATAACATCATTTAGAAATCTCGCATAAGATGGGGCTTGCGTGATTACCTCGGTGAAGGGCATGGTAACATAGAGCTTCCTCATCATCTAGGCGAACTTCGAGAATTGCTTATAATTGCTCTTCTTCTTTTGCCTTTGCGGGAAGGGGATAGGAGGGGTGTAGGGTCTAGGCTCATCTTTCTCTTTTTCCACTTCCTTCTCCTTTTGGTTTTGAGGATTAGGGACCTCTTCATCTAACTCTTCAATTTCGGCTCTAGCTTGGCCTCCAAGATTAAAAGAAACTTTCTTCCTCTTTGGTTGCTCACCCTCTAGCTCTTTGCCACTTCTTAAAGTAACCGCATTAGAATGCTCTCTTTGCCCTTGCTGGGGTCGAGCCGGCAATTTCCCTTGTGCCCTTGTAGATGATTTGGCTTGTTGAGCTATTTGGTTCTCAAGCATTTTGTTATGGGTTTCCAACCTTTCAAATTTGGTTTGCATGTCCATTAGTTGAGCTTGGACGTCCCTACTTGCCCTCTCTTGTTGAGCAAGGATTTTGGCCAACATTACCTCCACACCGGAGGGTTCACTATGAGGTTGAGGGGAATGGTCAACTTGTTGGTAGGCTCCTTGAGCTTGAGCTTGATATTGTTGCCCTTGGTTTTGGTCCCTTTGAAGCAAAGTCGGTCCTTGGCCTTGATATTGGTTCCTAGGTTGGAATTGATTCTTTGGTTGGAAGGCTTGATTGGTTGAAGTAGGCTTGGGACCAAATCCGGGAGGTGTAGCTACAAAGTCGGGACGAGTAGGATTCGTGGTCTTGTAGGAGAAATTAGGGTGGTTCTTCCATCCCGAGGAGAACCTTGGCGTAGTATAATTAGATTAGGAATTTTGTCCTTGAGTAGCACTAGCTCCATACTCTCTACCTTGGTTTCCACCCACATAATTCGCTTCTTCATACCCAATTCTATGTCCATTCCGTTGAACCGAAGGGCAAGAGTCGGTTTCATGCCCATAGACTTTGCAAATGTCACAACCTTGGCTCTTTGAGTTGTCTTTCTTCGGGTGTTTCAATTTGAATACTTCATCCGAGAGGTTCTCAAAATCTTTGCTTAGGGCATCATAGTCACTTGTGCTCATGGCCTTTACTTCGTGCCTTTATCCTTTCCTTCTTGGATTTCCTCTTTCACTTCCCCACATGAAGTAGTTATTCGTAATCTTTTCAATCACCGCATATCCTTCAGGAGGTTCAAGTTCCATGATAAATCCTCCCGCAGCGGTATCAAGTGCAAGCAACAACTGTTATCTCCTAAGCCGTGCTACAACCCCAGCAGCAATTACTTGCATGTTGAGTAGGTCCGATGAAGTGCATCTATGGCATTAACGCTTGGGACACATCAATTTCAGATCCTTGAAGTTTTTGTCCAACGAGAGGTTGATTGAAGGTATTCCTAATATTAGAGGAGATATGCAAATTGTTTGTGATGATTGTCAAGCAGAAAAGCAGACTCGAGCAGTGCGCAAGAAGGTGGATAGAGTTTACACCAAGCGTCCTCTTGAGCTACTGCATATGGACCTGATGGGACCAATGCAGGTGGAGAGTATTGGGCGGAAGAGGTATGCTTTCGTATGTATAGATGACTACACCAGATACTCTTGGATCATGTTCTTGCGCAAGAAGTCTGAAACTGTGCAAGCCTTTGTACAGCTTGCTACCTACCTGATTAATGAAAGGAGAGATTGAGGAGAAAATCTCTTATCCATTCGAAGTGATCATGGGAGGGAGTTTGCGAATTAGAAGTTTGCACAGTTCTGTGATGAGCAAGGCATTGTACATCAATTCTCATCTCCTATCACACCGCAACAGAATGGAGTAGTAGAGCGGAGAAATCGAATTGTACAAGAGATGACGAGAGTTATGTTCCATGTGAAGAACGTCCCCTTGAAGTTGTGGGCTGAGGCTATGTTAACAGCTACCTAGGTCCTGAACATAGTCCTGATTTGACCAGGGATGGACAAGACTAGCTATGAGCTTTGGATAGGAAGAAAGCCCACTGTTAAGCACTTTCATGTCTTTGGAAGTACTTGTTATATTCTTACCGATAGGGAGCAAAGGTAGAAGCTGGATAGGAAGTGTGATGAAGGACTGTTCTTGGGGTATTCTCCAAATAGTAGAGCCTATCGTGTCTACAATAAGAGAACTGTAGCAGTGATTGAGTCAATCAATGTGGTGATCGACGATGCCAAGGATTCACCTCTGAGGAAGGAACCAGATGATGATATGGAGACTCGGGATACTCGTCCTAAGTTGGTACAAGGGTCTTTACCAGATGCTAATTCTGAAATTGTGCTTGAAACTGTGCTAGATTCGGCTGAGAAGGATAATGATGTACACAAGCGAGATGCTGAAGGAAGTGAGGTGAATCAAACTCAATCAGGAGTTGGTGAGGCTAGTATGCAACCTTCTAGCAGAATCCAGAAGAATCACGCTCTGTCTAGTGTCATTGGCAATCCTCACGACAAGATCAGAACTAGAGGTAATACTCATGTTATTTATAGAGATATGATTAACTATAGTTTCTATTTATCAAAGGTGGAACCAAAGAATGTGAAGGAGGCCTTGCAAAATGACCATTGGATCACGGCTATGCAAGCGGAGTTGGGAGAATTCACTCGTAACAATGTATGGGATCTTGTTCCTCGTCCAAGTGGAGTTAACATCTTTGGAACGAAGTGGATATTCAAGAACAAGACTTATGAAAGTGGCAACATTATGAGAAACAAGGCCAGGCTGGTAGCTCAAGGGTACACTCGGATAGAGGGGATCGACTTTGATGAGACATTTGCCCCAGTAGCACGCCTGGAAGCTATTCGACTTCTTCTTGCAGTGGCATACTACTTAAAGTTCAAACTGTTCCAGATGGACGTGAAGAGTGCCTTCTTGAACGGTCTGCTATTTGAGGAAGTGTACGTGGCACAACCTAAAGGGTTTGAGGACCCTCATTATCCAGATCATGCTTACAAGCTGAAGAAGGCCTTGTACAGACTAAAGCAAGCCCCTAGAGCTTGGTAAGAGAGGTTGATGCAATTCCTCATGAGCATGGGATACACTCGAGGGGGAGTAGATAAGACTATGTTCGTGAAGAGGGATAACAAATACTTTATCATTGCACAGATTTACGTTGATGACATTGTGTTTGGTTCAAACTCTCAGAAGATGGTGGATGAGTTCTTGGCCCAGATGCAAAGCGAGTTTAAAATGAGCATGGTGGGTGAAATGAACTACTTCTTGGGGTTGCATGCTGTACAGTCAAAGGAAGGGATTTTCTTGACTCAGGCCAAGTATGCTAGAAATCTTGTGAAGAAATTTGGAATGGACAAGGCTGCCCACAAGAAAACTACAGGTGCTACACATTTGAAGATCACTAAGAATGATGCAGGAGCTTCAATGGACCAGACCTTGTACAGAAGTAAGATTGGGAGCTTGTTATACCAGACTGCGAGCAGACCATATATTTGTCAAGCAGTGGGAGTTTGTGCCAGGTATCAGGCTGATCCGAAGGAGCAGGTAAAGAGGATCATCAAATATGTAAGTGGTACTGCTGATTATGGATTGTGGTACACTAGAGATACAAGTGGTTGCATTGTTGGATACTCCGATGCAGACTGGGCTAGCAATGTTGAGGATAGAATGAGTACTTCTGGTGGATGCTTCTTCGTGGGCAATAACCTAGTATCTTGGTTTAGCAAGAAGTAGAACAGTATTTCACTGTCATCTATTGAAGCGGAGTATATGGCTGCAGGGAGTTGTTGTGCTCAAATGCTTTGGATGAAGCAGATGCTCAAGGAAGTGGGACTGGATCAGGACACCATGACATTATACTGTGACAACATGAGTGCAACAACATTTCTAAGGATCCATTACAGCATTCGCGGACAAAGCACATTTATATCAGACACCACTTCATTAGAGAGCTAGTTGAAGATAAAATCATCTGTCTATGCCACATGCCAACAGAGAAACAACTAGCGGATATGTTGACAAAGCCTTTTGATGCTGAGAGGTTTGAGACACTAAGGTCTGCACTTGGCCTTTGTGTCATGAAAACCGGAAAGGCTTTGACGCCAAGGGCAGTCAGCTGAGCAGAACTCTAATAAGTGTTGCTGACGTGCCATGTAGAAAGGGGGAGCTATGTGTTTAACTCGAACTATGCAAGCTCCTTGAACAGTTAGCCAGAGCTGTATTCCTTATCTTCAGTGCTGACGTGGTAAGTCATGAAGAGGGTAATGACTTGGAGATGGCTCCAACGTCTCTTCAACCGCGAGGATTGAGAAGGCTGTACAACTTCTGAATTTAATTTTAAATTCAAAAACTGTATCAGTGTTATTTGCAGGCCTATATAAGAAAAAGGGGGCAGATTTTTGGAGTTCATCTGCATTCACACTCTTTCTAGAATGAAACCCTAATTGCCTCCTGCAATTTCATTCTCTCAAACTCTCTCAACTCGATCGAAGATGGTGAACACAAGGACCAGCAAATCCTCCACAACTGTCGAAGGAAGCAAGAAGGTTACTTCTCGTCCGAAGAAACTAACCAACCCTTCTATGGTGAAAGGTGAGTCCTTGAAGGCACAGGAGGTCATACCGACGCCACCTGAGACTGTCATTCCGACGGAGATTCAAAAGGAGGTGGTTGACAAGGCCGTCGATTCCACCAAGGTGCTGCCGGCGACTGTTCAAGATCCTGTCTGGTTGGAGAAGGCGTCTACCATCGAGGGGGAGACTGCACAGATCGGCACATTGCCGGAGAAGAAGTCTGAATAGGCCAAGACTCCAGTCAAAGGCGTTTCTTTAGTGAAACCTAATGGTACGTCTTCTAAGTCTGTTGCTGAACAATCTAGTGTTGATGATGTTCCTGTTGAGATGCCAATTGGTGGAGAGTTTGGTGAAAGATATGGTGAAGAAGAGAGTGGCGGACAATATTGTTGGGGACCAAGTAGTGGTCAGAGGTGGCTTGATTTCTGTTGCAGATTTGGTGACGCAAATTCAAGCAGATTTGGTGGTCGAAATTATCTACTAAGTACTCATTTCTGTACGAGATCGCTCACTACAATTTGATTCCATCGTCACATAGTGGGACAGTGACAAAGGATCTAGCCAAGCTAATTTATACTGTTGGGATGAAGAAAAAGGTCAACCTGGGAGAGCTGGTGTTTGCACACATATAAAAGCATTCGGTGTCAGCTTGAACAGCTGCCAATTGGGTTTGCTGCTCTCATCCATCAGCTTGTACTGGACCAGTTCCCCGACATCCTGACGCCTGGTGATGTGCTATCAGATGAACCCAAAGTGCTTGCTATGGATCACAAGCTATTTGAGGGTACTAGAGTTATTGATGTGCCAAGCGGAGCATCTGTGAAACTCCCGAAAACAATCCAGCTACCAATATCTGTTCATAATAAATTTGCCAAGGAGGTCAGAGGCCAAATTTCCTTCCTCGAAAGTGAGATCAAACGAATGACAATTCAACGTGCTCAGCTCGAGGACCTGCTTGCGGACTTAGGTCATCTATCTGGTGGAGCTCCAGAGGAGGCTGATACTGAATATGAAGAGGAGTAGTCTGTGCAACAGTCCCTTGCCACTTGCGACAAAAAGGGGGAGTATCTGCATGAGTAGAGATGCGTGGCTATGGATGGGACGCTGTGCTGTGATGATGTGTGCTGCAAATGGATTTGTGTTTCGTGTTGAAGTTCTGCCCCTGTACGTTACTGCGAGACCCTATTAATGAATAAGAAGTATTCGGGCGAGACTGTGCTAGCTACTATCTTCTACCTGTGCTAGCTTGGAACTAACCTTGACTATCTGTGCAAGATTCAACTACTGGTTGAAAAGAGGTCATGCAGAAGAAGTGCTTTGCCTCAAATGTCACGGGGGAGATTGTTGGAGTAAAAAGTGCCATCTAGGCAAAACACAAATCTATGCAAGAAGCTCGCAAAATTATCTGTGCTAGAAGCTGTGCAAGATCAATGATTCAGTTGTGAAAAATCAGCACAGCTCCTAGTTTTATCAAACAGATGGATCTCAATCAAATATATTCAACTGCCACATCATCAAAACCGGTTCTTATGAGATCAAGATATGTAGATCAAGATTAAATCTCAACTAAATTAATGCATATCTTATCTAGGGTTTTAGAAGATCAAATCTAGGGTTTTTGATCTTCTAGATTCACACGGGTATATATAAAGGAGGCCAGGGTTCATTATTGGATTTGAGCAACACCTGAGAAACACCGTGTGGATGAGCCATCAATCTGAGAGCGGAATTCATCAACCTAATCTACGAGTCTTCGTGCTGTCGTAGATGGATTGAGGCCGCAAGTTGGTAAGCAACTTGCTTTACTTACTTGAACTCATACTTTGTTGCTGCGCAAAAATTCTTTCTGAGTTCAAGTGGTGTCGTTGCTGCATTGTACAAGTCTGTGCTTGTAGTTCGACTCACACAAAAGACGACCAACACTGCCAGGAGAATCTACTATGGTAGGTTTGACTGTATCAGCCTCGGGAGGAGGTCTGGACGTGCAAGGCGGGAGCTTTTGGATCTAAGGTAACCTTAGATCACACAATTCACTTGGAGAGTAGTATAGTTGTAATAGTAGTTTGGAAGGCTATTCAAATGTCAATCTGTTCTATATCCTGTGATAGTGGATTGTTCCTTGGACTTGGGAGAAGTCCCCCAGACGTAGGCTACATTGAGCCGAACTGGGTCACCAAGTGCTTTGTGTCTTTTACTGTTCTGCATTTCATTTTGATTATCTTAGTCTGTGCAAGCAAATGTACCACAGTGTGTGCTACATCTTGCTGGTACAGTTGAGCTCATCTCACACGTAGCGAATTCAGGTTTGATTGGACCATTTGAATTGTTGAGGTCTTCAAATCGAAGTCTTCGTTATCCACCGTCGGGACAAGGATTGGGGAGCAATATCCATAAGCATTAGGGGCGGCGTAGTCCTTAAGGGTCCTTCTAGCTCGAGGGCCTTGTGGTAGTTGATGAGGAGGGGGTGGAGGAGGAGGAAGTCTATTTCCCATGTCTTGAGTAGTTTCTTGAGCGTTTGAGGTTGATCCTTTAGCCTTGATTGTCTTACTCCTTGTAAGGTGAGGATTAACGATATCGCTTATCGGTTGATTCAAGTCTCTATCCACAATCTTGGTAAGTTTCTTGGTCTTAGGTGGCATAAACGAGATGCACCTACAAGGGGAAAACAAATAAGACAAGTGAGGATAGTGGAATAAGCTCAAGAATCACAAGTAAGTAAACAAATAAAGAAAAACACGGAATAGTCGAAGTACTAAATGATTCATCCTAGGGACAATCTAGCCATTGCTCCCTGGCAACGGCGCCATTTTGACAATTGTTAATTTGGTATAGTCAAAAACAATTTATATTTGACCGGTAAGACCGGTGTCGAACCCAAGGGAGCATATGTGATTATGCGCTAGGGGAATCAAGTTTTCAACTTAGCTATTCCTTCAAATCAATTATGATGTGGTTTTCAAGTAAAACAAGTAAAGAAATGGCTTCAAAGGGGTTTTAATTCAATTCAAAGAGAGTTTCGAGGGATTACTCCCCTCCTTGGCGTTTCCCAACGATCATGTACACAAGAGTTAAATCATTTTCAAGGGGTTGATAGGTTTTAAACCTAGCTTACGCTAAGATAGACAAACTGTCATGCGAGTCTAGTCCTAGCCAAGCCATCCTAATTAGAACCTCACCTATTCAAGATATTGATTCACTCTATAGCACTACTATCCTTGGAACATCTCCCAAGGTAATAAATGCTATAGGCATTAAGTTTTAGTTAACCTCACATCCATGCATTTACTCTCATAAACACTTGATGAGTTCATTTCCACTATATCCAAACCATCACTAAGCTTTTTCTATACTATGATCATAATTCTAAGGTAAACAAGTCACTTAGGCATTTTATCAAACACTTAATAACTTGTAACAAATAGAGAGCATAGTGAAATGAAATCAACTTCATAAATTGCATATTGAATGTGTATACATGATCATTGAGTACCAAGGAGGGTTGTAAAACCCACAAAACACAAGGGGACTACTCACACATCATGTAAGACAATATGATGTGAGTAGGGTTTATAGCAACTACAAAGAGAATAGAAGAAGAAGGATAGAAGTAGGATGATTAATCCTAATGTCCCCCTTTTATGTTCACTCCTCCTTGATTGGATATGGATGACCTTGATTTGATCTCTTCTTTTGGAAATTTTCCCCTAATATGCCAAGTGTTTAGGTCAAAGACCCCTGTTTCTATTTATAGCCTCAGGTAGAATTTCGCACTGTAGCAGGTCCAGTCGGTCGACTGGTGGTGAAGAAACTGTCTTTTGAAGTGGTCGTCCAGTCGACCGACTGAAGGTCCAGTCGATCGACTCGATGGACTAGCTTGGGGAGCCTCTTGAGTTGTTTATTCAGTCGACCGACTCGAGCTTTTGAGCACTCTAAGCTTATTTTCAGTCGATCAACTGGCGGTTCAGTCGAACAACTCGATGGGCGAGGTGAATTCCCTTCCTCTTTGATCATCCAGTCGATCGACTGGCGCATGGGAGATATCCAGTCGGTCGACTGGGGTCCTTTTCTGCCCAAATGTTGCTCTAGTCTCTGATTTTTCCCCGAGTTTTCATATTTTGGTTTTGACACAGAGATATCCTGTTTTGTACCGGAAACGTACGAAAAGGGATAAAATGACATCGAATTATCGTCGGAAACGAACTAAAGCTATAGTGAAAATGGGTACTAATAAGTTGAAAACTCGACTTATCATATGGCACCAGTCATTTTTTGTTCGGGAAGGAATCAGACCAATCAACCAGCATCTCGTTGTTGATGCCAAAATTCATCATGGCTACGGAGCTCCTTTTTTATACGGTTGAATAAATTCGTGCTCATTGGGTACCTCTCTGACGATAACCTTATTGGGGAAATATTGGACGCTCGACCAAGTAGTTGTGCAACAAATTCTCTGCTCCCTTGATTCCCTCTGTCTTGGTAGGTTTGGTTGGCGACGAGTAGGTACATCGTCATCATCGACCATTGCCATCGCAGACAGAATGAATGAGTTAGCCATTTTCATCCCTTTCTCTTCTTCAATGTTGTTGCGGTCTTCGATTTGTATCAAAATTAAAAATATATATGATTCTAATGAGTGAATATGGTTGGAAATTAGAATTATTTGGCTTGGAAATGGTGTGGATGTGTAGTACGCATAGATCCTTATTTTATAGGAATTTTGAGATTTTTTGAAAATCTTATCAAATACACGTGTTACATAATGATTCTTAAAAAAATTGAAAATCAAACAGATAATTCATAAGATAATTTTGAAAATAGTTTTTGTTTACAAAATAATTTTTTTATTTAAAAAATATTTTCTTTATTGATGATAGTGTGAGGAGGTGCTACCGCTGCATAAATTGCTCAAAGAACACCTCCTACTCGCTTAGAAAGTGCTATTCGAGAAGGTGGTCGAAAATAGTACATACCTCCTGAACGGGTACACATGCTCTTAGTAAGGAGGATCGGTCGTGTGTATAGAACACCAACTCATAGGGCCCATTTTGTTAAGGGATCAAAGAGTTTTTGATGTTCCCTTAAGTGGCATGTATTTGGCAAAACGTAGTTAGACAGTTCGAGCAGGAGTTCAGGGGGAGTTTGAACACATTCTGAGACTACAGTACAGCGTGGAGCAGACGCCAAGATGGTTTCTGGAAGGTTCAAAAGATTGAATATCGGTTCGATCTGATGTCGGCCAGCAGAATTCGAACATCAGATATTCGAATGAATATCTACATATCAGTTTTAAGGCGGCAAGGCTGACTTGGCAAGGAAGTCTTCGAATATTCTTCCCATCTGATTTGATAAAGATACACATCGAAATATTTAGGAAATATTTAGGAATATTTCCTAAATATTTGATGAGATTGATGAGTCGTAGTTGTACGACTATTTTATATGTTAAAACCTCGTCTCTTAGTGTTTGCCTGTATATTATTTCACTACCTGTGAGTAGTTTTCATTCTCAGGTGCATTTGGAGACCATGTAAGGAATATAGGCTAAAGGGAGCCCATTAGAAGATGTTTGGCATCGAAAGAAATGAAGTCCGAAGTGCTGAAGTTTTAGTCAGTGCAGACCACTTACGTCTGAAGAATTATGGGCACTAACGTCTTAACAATTACCGAAATTGTTAAGACGTCCGCGGATCATAAATCAAGAGACGTCCGCGGATGACAGCTGGCAGTCGAATTTCCTTATTTCTAAATTGCAACTTCGGGGATTATATAAGGAGAACAAGACGAGCCAAACCCTAGGCGGCCAGACCTCGAATTCCAGTGTGGAAAAGAGACACGAAATAGAGAAGAGAACTCTCGGATTAGGGTTCTAATTGAAGAAAGCTTGGAGGATTATTCGACATCAGTATTTTCATGTCATCTTACTCAACTACGATGATGTATTCCATTACGATGAGTAGCTAAACTCATATGTGTAGGCTAGAACTCGACATTGTGATGTTTTGACTTGAGACCTATATTTATCTTTATGTTTTGCGTTATATTACTATGCATTGTTTATGGTTTGGTATGCTAGCATGAGTGGAACCCTAGCGGGGGAGCTTCTGTTAGTTTGTTGATTTCAACTATCACAGTTTACTAGCAACCTAGCGGGGATTGTAAACTAGGATACGAGTAATATACCACTAGGATTGACACCCTAGGACAACTTGTAGTGCAACCTAGCGGGGAGCTATAAGTGGTAAAACATTAGAAATCAAAACGGTTGGGTTAATGATTTAGTCTTGCATCACAGTCGAGAGTTCTAGTCTGCATTGTTATTTAATATTTGATACGTGAATTTGTGTGGCGATTGCTCTAGCGATCATTCTTGCTCACTTGCGTTATTTAATTGTTTGCATTAAACCCCCCCCCCCCCCCCCCCCCAATTGTTACTCTAATACTTAGTGAACAGATTCTCAACCGATCTCTGTGGATTCGACCCGACTTACCACTTGCTAGTCGGAATTATAAATGTTTTTGCACAGGTACAACAACACCTGTCAAAATGGCGCCGTTGCCGGGGATTGGTAACGAAGAATCTCACTAAGTATTTATTTCTTTTAGTTTTATTTTATTTTTTTTTGTTTTTTTCGGTTTTATGGGTTGCTATGTATTCCTATTATAGTGAACCGGTTTATGATGACGATGTTGATCGAAGACTACCACCCCCCAGAAATCAGAAATTCGTGAATGAGTATGCTAGACCTCGTGCATCTAGATACGAGGATTACGAGGATGAGTTGGATCGAGAATACCTCGGTGGAGTCAATCGAACAGTTACCTAGGCGTCGGGATCCGAGACGCACTATGAGAGGATTTTATGCGTCGTATATTGATGAGACACCTTGGTGCAATAGGATGGATGAGGCAATTCGTGATGACGAAGACAACGAGGAAGATAAACATGAGATGAAGGACCCGATCAAGGAATTTAGAGAAGAAATGAGAGGCATGTTCAAAGAGCGGATCGACAGATGGGCCAACAAGCTGAAGACGTTAAAGAGCTAAAGAAGCAAGTATGTCAGTTTTTCAGCGCCGTTTATGAAATGCGAGAAGAAGAGCTGAATGAAGATTCTACCTCAGTGGCTACGGCGGACGTCTCAACAATTAAGGCACGGATGCCTGAAGAATTACCAGAAAATCAAGAGACGTCCGCGGGTGTAATTCAAGAGACGTGCGCGGGCTTCCCATTTTCAGGTAACGAAATTCCAAATTCTAACACCCCTCTACTATTCCCAATGCAGGTGATAGCTCCTAAGGACCACACGATCGATAAAGATGAGCTGGAAGACGAGTTGGAGGTGAAGCATGAGCCGGAAGAGCCAATGATAGAGCACCCACTCGCCACGAGTCAACAAGCGCCGCTCGAAAAGTGTAAGGACTTAGGTACTCTCACAATCACCCGTGATATTGACTCTTACATTTTGCAGATGGGAGATGCTAGAGATAATGACCCTCCGACACCTATTTCGGGACGACCACTCCTCCTTGCCACTAAAACCAAGATTGACATGGATACACGCTGGTTGTCACTTGCGCTTGGTGGCAAGAGATCAGATTTTTATACTTATGAGGATGATGACCGTCCATACACGAGGAAGCAACCGAGACATAGCACGATTGGATGGAAACCGGGATGGAAAGACACGAGAGCACCATTCAATGAGGGCTATGAGTATCATAGAGGAGTAAAGAAATTTGACCTCACACGCCCATGGGATCCTAACTTGTGATCCCTAAAGAGGTAATGTCCAGCCAAGGACGTAAAACAAAGGCGCTTACCGGGAGGCAACCCGGTGTGTTTCTTTCACTTTACACATGTTAGGAGTAGGTTAATTAGTGGAATTGGGAAGCTAATAATGCGCCTCGAGTGCATTTCTTTTTATTTCTGGTGTTTTCAGGTGATTAAATGAAGAAAGTAATTCTACATCAGTGTATTTCACGCACGTCTCAACTATTAGAGCGCGGACGCCTTAACAATTATTGCAATTTCTTCAGACGTCCGCGGTAGTAAATCATGAAGACGTCCGCGGTGAATTTTAAAAGGTTAAAATAGCAGAATTTCAACCGGGACGTTTCCCAGAACCAGACCACCAGGGGAGTACCAGTTCCTTAATTTTTTTATTTATTGTCTTTTATTTTTAATTGAGTCTGTCTTGTTTGTCTATCTCACCTCTTGAGTTATACCGTGAGGACACGTGTCAGTTTAAGTGTGGGGTGGGATGTTATAGAGTCAGTTATGTGGCTTGATGAACTCGTGATGAACTGATGAAGCACTGCTATGCTTTTCTCATATGTCAAAAATCTCATTTCCAGCTTTTTATGACTATTGTGCTCATTTGACTAAAAATGCGAAATTTAAAAAAAAACTCGATGCTTTGTTCTTTCGAGTTGTGATATGCAGGGATGTTGAGTTGACAGAAATGTCCTAGAAAGGTACGGCAAATTGCAGGAAGTTCTGAGTTTTTGGTTCTGATGATTGAGAAAAGCGGTGGAGGTTGACGCTTCACTAGCCTAGTCCTGAGAGTAGCTCCGTCACCAAGTATACAAGTTTATTCATGCGTTCGAAGTGGTGGTGGGACAGAGAAAATGAACTGTCCATCTCTAGTCGAAGTAGCTGGGAATGGGTGGGTAACCCCTACCTTGCCTCATGCAGAAAAGACGAGGATGAGAAAAGAGCGGGACGCACTCCTATGCTGTTATCCGAAGGCTATGATTGGAGAGGTTCAAGGGCGCAATGATTATGTGGACAAGAGACAAATTCAAAAGCCGAAGGCAAGCCATCAAGTAGAAAAAAAAGAAAAAGAAGAAAAAAAATCAGAAATCTGATTGATTCAAGCAAAGATGTGTCGTTTATCAAAGTCCATGCAAGTTAAAGAATTCAAGACTCAACGGTATGAAAGCGGTGAATAAATCATGTGTCAGAGAAAGCCGCTGAGTCAATTCTAAAGACCAGAACTCGGAAAAGAATGCAATGTCCGTGGTACCTATAGGGGACTATCTCCCAAACATCCAAGGTCGTTTGAATTTCAACTCCCGAGGTTACAAGTATCGAAAAATCTATCTATACTCGCATTGTTAGAATCTTAAGCATGATAAGATTAATTGCTGTATTTGAGATTGAGATGTAAGGATTAGCATGACTAGTACATTGTAATTCGTTCTATGGCTTTGTTCTTGTTCGGGACGAACAAGTTCAAGTGTGGGGTAGTTTGATGAGTCGTAGTTGTACGACTATTTTATATGTTAAAACTCCGTCTCTTAGTGTTTGCCTATATATTATTTCACTACCTGTGAGTAGTTTTCATTCTCAGGTGCATATGGAGACCATGGAAGGAATATAGGCTAAAGGGAGCCCATTAGAAGATGTTTGGCATCGAAAGAAATGAAGTACGAAGTGCTGAAGTTTTAGTCAGTGCAGACCACTTACGTCTGAAGAATTATGGGCACTTACGTCTTAACAATTACTAAAATTGTTAAGACGTCCGCGGATCATAAATCAAGAGACGTCCGCGGATGACAGCTGGCAGTCGAATTTCCTTAATTCTAAATTGCAACTTCGGGGATTATAAAAGGAGAACAAGACGAGCCAAACCCTAGGCGGCCAGACCTCGAATTCCAGTGTGGAAAAGAGACACGAAATAGAGAAGAGAACTCTCGGATTAGGGTTCTAATTGAAGAAAGCTTAGAGGATTATTCGACATCAGTATTTTCATGTCATCTTACTCAATTACGATGATGTATCCCATTACGATGAGTAGCTAAACTCATATGTGTAGGCTAGAACTTGACATTGTGATGTTTTGACTTGAGACCTATATTTATCTTTATGTTTTGCGTTATATTACTATGCATTGTTTATGGTTTTGATATGCTAGCATGAGTGGAACCCTAGCGGGGGAGCTTCTGTTAGTTTGTTGATTTCAACTATCACAGTTTACTAGCAACCTAGCGGGGATAGTAAACTAGGATACGAGTAATATACCACTAGGATTGACACCCTAGGACAACTTGTAGTGCAACCTAGTGGGGAGCTATAAGTTGTAAAACATTAGAAATCAAAACGGTTGGGTTAATGATTTAGTCTTGCATTACAGTCGAGAGTTCTAGTCTGCACTGTTATTTAATATTTGATACTTGAATTTGTGTGACGATTGCTCTAGCGATCATTCTTGCTCACTTGCGTTATTTAATTGTTTGCATTAAAAACCCCCCCAATTGTTACTCTAATACTTAGTGAACAGATTCTCAACCGATCTCTATGGATTCGACCCGACTTACCACTTGCTAGTCGGAATTATAAATGTTTTTGCACAAGTACAACGACACCTGTCAGAGATATCTAGAGCAGATTTGGACAAGCGCCCACGCATATAAATACATGACTAGGGCGTCCATAATCTGCATCGCCTCCTGAGAGAAAAGAAAACACGAGAGCATTCGTGAGATTGGAGGAGGAGCGATGGCCGGCTGATTATTCCACACCGGAATAACAACGGCGAAGAAGCAGTCTGTTCAGTGTGCTGTTCAGTGTGCTGTTCAGACTGCTCTTGAGGAACTATCACGTGCACACAACAAAGACCAATCAGCTTTTGAGAGAAAGTGATTGAGCTTCAAGAGAAGGTCGAGCACGTTCGAACAGAAGGTTCGGACGAAGGAGATCGAGGGGAGCTGTGGTGAACCGAGATTGCAAATCCGAGAGACGGAGATATAGAGGCTAGGCGATTACAAACAAGGTGTTGTGTAAGATTAAGACCACTTGTGGCTCTAATCTCTTAATACGATTTGTGTCCCTTTTAGGGTGTGGGAAACCCCCTAGAGTAGGCGAAGTCGAACTGGGTATCATATCGTGTGTGCTCCTGTTTGCTTCTGTTATTTATTTTGTCTGCTGGACTGTTGTGAAAGGAGTTCAAGGTCTGTCTCAACTGTACCTTGAACACAAGCTTGAATAGGGTGTAGAATTTCAATTGGTTTCAGAGCAGATACTCGACACACTGAGTGAGATCCTAGAACTGTTCAAGATGACTCCAAAGGAAGGACAAAGCGTAACCAGAGACAACAAAGATATCTCGCTTAGACCAGAGGTGTCTGGAGTATTGGTTGAGACTGACTGCACCTTTTATCAACTGAATATGATGGCTCGAAAGTTTGGCAGGATGGCCCGAAAGCTCGACAAAAGAAGACCTGAGCAAGGACAGTCACAACCAAGCATTCTTCATAACTGGAAGACAGACATAAAGATATGCAGAAACAAAAACATCTGCATGGTTTCCTTCAGCTCATCAAGTCACATGGAAAAAGATCGATGGTACTTCGACAGTGGATGCTCCGCTCATATGACAGGTGACCCCAAGTTTCTCACACATATTTGACCTGTCATAAAGAAGCAGTTTGTTACGTTCGGTGATGGAGGAAAGGGTCAGGTGATCGGCTGTGGGACATTGAAGGTTCCGGATCTTCCTGTACTCAAGGAGATCCTCTTAGTTGAAGGACTAAAGGTGAACCTTATCAGTATCAGTCAGCTATGTGATAGCGGGCACCATGTCAAATTCACTCATGACTCTTGCCAAGTCTTGAACAAAGAAGGAGGCACACTGATGAAAGGTAGTAGAGCAGCCAACGACTGTTACCTTATAGGGTCTGCCAGAACAGTTACTGCATCAGCGTGCTTATCAAGTCAAGCGGATGAGATGGCACTGTGGCATAGGTGATTGGGTCATCTGAATCTCAAGACCTTGAAGAAGCTCTACTCATCTGGACTCATCCGAGGAATGCCCAATGTGAAAGGCGACATAAATGTTCTATGTGGAGAATGCCAAATCGGAAAATAGACTAAGGCTTTGCATCCCAACACCACAAAAATCAGCACCAGCAGACCACTGGAACTGATCCATATGGATCTGATGGTCCCGATGCAGGTTGAGAGCTATGGCGGCAACAAGTATGTTCTGGTTTGTGTGGACGACTTCACCAGGTTTACATGGACTCGATTCCTTTGAGACAAGTCTGCAGCCGCATAAGAGTTCATTGAACTTGCTACCCGACTCCAGAGAGACAGAAAAGCCAAAGGAGAACTCTTGGTGAATATCAGGAGTGACAACCGCACTGAGTTCAAGAATGCCACTATGGCCACTTACTGTGCCAAACACGGGATTGCTCATCAGTTTGCTTCTGCAATCACACCCCAGCAAAACGGCGTTGTGGAACGGAAAAATCGTACAATTCAGGAGATGGCTCGCGTAATGATTCATGCCAAGAAGATTCCCCTGAAGTTTTGGTCAAAAGATATGAACACGGTGTGCCATATTATAAATCGTGTGACAATACGCACAGGTACGGAGATGACCTGCTATGAACTTTGGAAAGGGAAGAAGCCCACTGTCAAGTACTTCCACATTTTTGGGAGTGAGTGTTACATTTTGAATGACCGTGAGTACCGACAAAAGCTTGATCCGAAGAGTGATGAGGGATTCTTCCTAGGATATTCCTCAAACACTCGAGCATACCGGGTGTTTAACAAATGCACATGATCGGTCATGGAGTTTATCAATGTCAAAATAAAGGATGACGTGATTGAGCAAACTGCCCCAGATGATGCAGATGAAGCAGTTGGAATAGCATCTGAAACTATTCCACTATCTCATCCGATGGAGACTGACTCGACAGGAGGAGTCCCAACAGCTGATAATCACTCTGGAAACTCTTCCTCTGACGAGGTTGAAGAGGTCAGTACTCAAGCAGATCGTGCTGCATTACAACCCTCTCATCGAATTGCCAGAGACCACCCAATCTCTGAGGTCATTGGACCACCTAGTGACGAGATACAAACTCGTGGGAAGTCGATCAACTTCAGAGATCTTGCTGCCTGCTCGTGTTTTCTGTCTTCGATAGAGCCGAAGAACATAAAGGAAGCACTCATTGATGAGTATTGGGTCCTCACCATGTAGGAAGAACTGGAAGAGTTTGCCCGCAATGATGTATGGGACTTAGTTCCAAGACCTGCTGGTGTGAACGTCATCGGCACAAAATGGATTTTTAAGAACAAGTCAGACACATCCGGAAATATCACTAGAAACAAGGCTCGACTTGTTGCCCAGGGCTATACCCAGATAGAGAGGATCGATTTTGATGAAACCTTTGCCCCTGTTGCATGCCTTGAAGCCATTCGCCTGCTCCTTGCTCTGGCTTGTCACTTGAAGTTTCGGTTGTTCCAGATGGATGTTAAAAGTGCGTTCCTGAATGGCCTTCTAAATGAAGAAGTATATGTTTCTCAGCCAAAAGGATTTGAGGACCCGCATCACCCTGCTCATGTGTATCGCCTGAAGAAGGCACTATACGGACTCAAGCAGGCGCCCAGAGCTTGGTATGAGCGCATCACTGTGTTTCTCATCAACCATAGATATGTGCGAGGGGGAGTGGACAAGACCCTGTTCTTCAAGCACACAAGGTCAGATTTTATTATCGCACAAATCTATGTTGACGATATTGTGTTCGGGTCCAACACCCAGAAGCTGGTAGATCAGTTCGTGGAACAGATGCAGAAAGAGTTCAAGATGAGTATGGTAGGGGAGATGAACTACTTTCTCAGACTGCAGGTGATACAGAAAGAGGATGGCATCTTCATCTCACAAAGTAAGTATGCCAAGACCCTGATAAAGAAATTTGATCTTGAGAAGGCAAGTCACAAATGAACACCTGCTGCGACTCATTTAAAGATCACTAAAGACGATGCTGGAGCAAAGGTTGATCAAACTTTGTACAGGAGTATGATTGGGAGTCTCTTGTACTTAACCGCCAGCAGACATTATATTTCATATGCAGTTGGAGTCTGTGCAAGGTACCAGGCGGATCCAAAAGGAAGTCACCTACTGCAAGTGAAAAGAACATAAAGTATGTGTGCGGAACTGTTGAATTTGGGATCTAGTACACCAAAGACACCAATCCACACCTAGTTTGTTTCAGTGACGTTGACTGGGCAGGAAACGCTGAAGATCGAAAGAGCACGCCTGGAGGGTGTTTCTTCTTGGGAAACAACTTGGTCTCCTGGTTCAGCAAAAAACAAAATAGTATCTCGCTATCTACGGTCGAAGCGGAGTATATCGCTGTAGGAAGTTGCTGCACTCAGCTTCTATGGATGAAGCAAATGCTGTCTGAATACGGAGTTGAACAGAAGGAGATGACCCTGTACTACGACAATATGAGCACGATCAGCATATCCAAAAACCCAGTACAACACTCCAGGATGAAGCACATCGACATCAGGCATCATTCATCAGAGAGTTGTTGAACAGAAGGTGGTGACTCTACAGCATGTTACAACGGACAAGCAATTAGCTAATATCTTCACCAAACCTCTGGATGCTGCACAGTTTGAGACACTCAGATCCTCCTTGGGTCTATGTGTCGTCACTAACTAAGTGTTCCAGACAGTGGTCAGTCACAGGCAAAACTCCAGCAACACAGTTAGACTGATCACTCATGAAAGAGAGCTGGAACAGAAGATATCAAGAAGGCGGATATGAAATCACCCAAAGCTTTGGCACCAATACCTCAAATCGCAAAATCAAAGAAGCAGAAGATGCCGATGGAGAAAAAGGCGTTGTCTTTAGATGCAGATGCCACAACACTATATGCTGTCAAAGTTTCTAAGAGAGGGGTGGCTCCAGCAATCCCTAAAGCCAAGGTGGTGGAGAAGAAAGGACTAGAACCCACTGCAAAGTAGAAGGCGGTGCCCTCGCAATCAGTGGTGGGGACTCCTAAGCCAATCGATGCTAGTTCGACATCAACAAGTCTCGTCCCTCCACCGGCTATGCCCCAATCTGAGGTAATTCAAAACCCTAAAGCTCTGGATGTTGTTTTGCCTGTGAAAGATGCTGTTGTTGGAAATAATGAAGTTGAAAAGGAATTAAATGTCAAGGAGGTTATGTTTGGAAAAGCCAGTAGGGCTATTGTTAGTAAGGGTGCCGGAAAGGATGCTGACGGAGCTGTGAAAGAAGGTAAATCAGGTTTGTATGTATTCAAGGAAACCGCTAGGCCAAGATCGTGGAGGGAAAGGTTGCATGCAACCGGCTATGTGAGGCCTCAAGGTGGACTTCGCATGAAAGCACTTTATCGGTGAATAGATTCTCCAAGACAGTATGCTGCCAGATTTTCTGCTATTAGAGGATGGCTGGTTGCTTTGTCTGATTCGGAGACCGAACAGTTTCTTGGGTATTCAGCCAAAAGTAAGGTGGTTCTTGATGAGGGATCTGAAGTTGTTTCAGAAGAAAAGCATGAGAGTTCAGATGGTTATCAACATGCAAAGCATCATGATACAGAGGACGTGGAGTCTAATTCTTTCAAGAAGGATGATGAACTAGATGATTCCTTCAAGGACATTGATGATATTGTCAATGATTTGCAAAAGGAGGATCTTCCTGTTTCTGCTGTGACTCAGCCATATCAGTCTTCCCAAGCCCAGGCTGTAGGGGGAGCCGATGCTTCCAAAAAGAGGACATGTGGAGTGCCTACTACTGTCTCAGAAGATACTAGAGGTTTTGAAGTCCCATCTCCGGTTTATGAAGCAGCTCCAACAGGCTTGGTAAAGAAGGGAGTTTGGTTCGTAAATAAAGATGCGGCCAGAAAATGGAGATATGTGCTGAAGTGGAAGATCATTCCTGAAAAGTTCCTTGAAGAGAAGAGCTATAATGGGAAGGAGGTCACTCATGTCATAAAACAGACATGCTTGATTGGAACTATGACCAAGTGCAAGCCGTTCAATGAGCAACTGGTGCGCGAAGCAATTGTCAATCTTCCTCCTCAGTTTGGGGTGATTGGGGCCAAGGACTATGGCGTTGTGTTTGTTTGAGGAAGGAGAATTGAAATTGATCCCGATCTCATCTACAAATTCTATCAGGTGGATGACCCAGAGATAGATGAAGAGGAAGAAGATTATGATAAGATTGCAGACACTCTGACTGCTGGGTTTTTCCCTTGGTGGCCTGAGACTGTTGTTCCTACTGCTCACCTTTCAACATTCTACTTGATGTTGTTCTTCATTGCAGTGTTCAACTGGAAACCATCGACTCACCGCTCCACGGTTAGTCGTGAGGTGGCTCAACTTATCTACCAGATTGGGAACAAGATGCTTGTCAATCTGGGGAGAGTCATGTTCAAACAGATTGCTGACCATGCTACCCCAAAGCGTTTTCTCCACCAGATCTGTTTTCCTTCTCTGATACATGAACTGATCATCCGGCAAGCTCCAGAATTGCAGTCACCAAATGAGCCTCTCTCCAAGCCGCCGCGCAAGTTCACTGTGGACCACAAGCTGATCAAAGAGCTAGATATCATCGTTGCTGCCGACAAAGAGCTACACAACCGCATCACTGGCTTGGCTCGGGCACTTAGATATCCCAGCAATGATGAGGAGGATGCTTCCGCAACAGAAGAAGATTCGGATGATCTGTCATCTTAAAGGTCCATGAACTAGATTGAACCCCTTGCCAGTTTGTGGCAAAAAGGGGAGTATTTTGAGAGGAGACAATGTTTGTTCCCTCAAGGTTGTCTAATGTCTAGATAGTTAGATAGATCTAGTTATCTAGTAGATTTGGTTTTGCCAAAATGCCAAGGGGGAGATTGATGTTCCCTTAAGTAGCATGTATTTAGCAAAACGTAGTTAGACAGTTCGAGCAGGAGTTCAGGGGGAGTTCGAACACATTCTGGGACTACAGTACAGCGTGGAGCAGACGCCAAGATGGTTTCCGGAAGATTCGAAAGATCGAATGTCGGTTAGATCTGATGTTGGCCAGCGAAGAATTCGAACATCAGATATTCGAATGAATATCTACATATCAGTTTTAAGGCGGCAAGGCTGACTTGGCAAGGAAGTCTTCGAATATTCTTCCCATTCGATTTGATAAAGATACACATCGAAATATTTAGGAATATTTCCTAAATATTTGATGAGATATCTAGAGCAGATTTGGACAAGCGCCCACACATAATACATGACTAGGGCGTCCATAATCTGCATCGCCCTGAGAGAAAAGAAAACACGAGAGCATTCGTGAGATTGGAGGAGGAGCGACGGCCGGCTGATTATTCCACACCGGAATATCTACGGCAAAGAAGCAGTCTGTTCAGTGTGCTGTTCAGACTGTTCTTGAGGAACTATCACGTGCACACAACAAAGACCAATCAGCTTTCGAGAGATAGCGATCGAGCTTCAAGAAAAGGTCGAGCACGTTCGAACTGAAGGTTCAGACGAAGGGGATCGAGGGGATCAGCGGTGAACCAAAATTGCAAATCCGAGAGACGGAGATATAGACGCTAGGCGATTACAAACAAGGTGTTGTGTAAGAGTAAGACCACTTGTAGTTCTAATCTCGTAATACGATTTGTGTCCCTTTTAGGGTGTGGGAAACCCCCCAGAGTAGGCGAAGCCGAACTGGGTATCATATCGTGTGTGCTTCTGTTTGCTTCTGTTATTTGTTTTGTCTGCTGGATTGTTGTGAAAGGAGTTCAAGGTCTGTCTCAAGTGTACCTTAAACACAAGCTTGAACAGGGTGTAGAATTTCAATTTTTTTTCCTTGATCGGCCCTGTTAGTACGATCACCCTCCATCCCTCATATTCACATCTTCAACGTCTGATGGATTAATAACGTTGTTCTGTACAACTATGATCACATTTTTAGATTTTTATTCATTTTGTTCAGATAATGCTGGTTTGGTTTCCTCAGGCTTGAAATTCTTTTAAATTTTATACTGCTTTTCTATTCTAGAAAATTTGGTGAAAATATAATTAAACAGGGTGTATACGACTGTACGTGATATATAATGCCCTTATCATTGAATAAATAATAAATGAAACGAGCCACGATCATATAGATTTTATTTGATTTTGTTGACGATGTTGCTTTTAATTTCTAACTAATTAGCCAAATCGAATTACATTAAATTAGCCGTCATTTTGTAACAAGGACCTTTCTTTTTTGGAGAAAAAAAATAAACAAGAGAAGAGAAGATCCTGGAAATTAAAATTACAGATTTGATTGATTAATTATAAGGAAAATAAAAATCGATTTTTTTGAACTACTGCTTCTTTCTAAAGTTGTCATCTTAAAACTTACAGTATCAAAATTTTCTTTTAGGGGATAAATACTAAATAAATTTTAAAATTTTCGGACGCCCAAATGTTGTAGTTAAGTCGTTATTTTATCGTTTGCTTAATAAAGTAAACTTCATATAAATGACGGCATATAAAGGCCTAGAGAAGAAAAACCATTTCAATACATTTAGAATTGATGATCAAATCGTGGAGTTATTTTCAATGCAGTTCACACGATTGAATAGTCAATTTTTAATTTTGCCCCTGATTATAAAATTTAATATAGTTTGTATCGTATTTTCGAAAGAAGGTGTAGTTTGAGACATTAATTTATACTTTGCCTTTCATTATATTACATTTAAAAAGTATAATATAGTAACTTTAATCACGTACAATTAATGTCGTACTTATCTGATAACTGAGGAAAATCGTTCTTCCGCTTCAAGGAAACGTGATGTAAAGAAGTACAGAATTTCATAACTTCATTATCACAATCAAAGTCTTGAGTCAACACACCTGCACGGTGACACAAGAAAAGATTTATGGGCCAAACATAAGCAGCAGAAGTTAATAAAGATAATTAATGCGGTCACTAGGAATCGAACATGAAACCTAAATTATTATAAAACCAACAAATCAACCATTACAACCACCATCATGATTCATGACACCAAAAACTTCCGGCCATACCAAAATCTTTCCATGAACAAGCCCGTGCCTAAGAACTTATTAAAATTATAATTTCAAATCAAATATATATCCTACATATAATTTGTTTTCGTGATATTTCTTTTATTTTTATGTGTAGGGTTGCTTGCTGTTGCATCCTGTGACATGTGATTGGGCAAACCCAATCCAACCGTCCCAGCCCAATTTCACACAAATCGGCCTACAACATTGGAAAGGAAAGAGGAAACTCGCTCTCAGAGGCCAAAGGGTGTGACCAGTGGTAAGGCACAGTGACGGTTCCAGAGCGTTATAAGAAGGGGGTCCTAAATTTTTTTCATCAAATAACGATATTGTTCTAATTAGCCAAATTTTTTTTGCACATATATATTATTTATGTTCAACGATATAAGAAGTTTTCAAGTAAAATACTAAATTCAAACTCATATATAATGTCCATTGTCGACCTAACTTTGGGAGGTCATAAAACTCACATCGATTACCCTTTTAGTTCAAATCATATGCCATTGGAAAGATAATTTAATAGGTTACGACTCTTCAGTTGATATTAAGATTTAAATCAAACGTTAAAGCAGCTGAAAACATGCTCAAACTAAGGTTGCCTACAAGTGTGCGTGGCCAACCACATATAACCTTAGCAACTTTGCAACCCTACAACGACCAACCGGAGTACCATTTGGGAAATCGATCACCTAGAACATAAAGCTAAGGACACAGACTACTAGTTCTATGTTTACACCTAAACTCAAACCTAACATTAAGGTAACTCAAAACTAAGTCGAAATAGACAACATGTTTGAAGTTGCTAATGATTGATCAATCTTCAGGAGCTCACAAAGGCCTCGTACGATATCCATTGAAGATGTTCTATATATCACCGGAAAGCTAATTTAATGTTCTACAACTTTCATGTTTACATCAAGATGAAATTCAAAGGTTAAGCTGGTGAAATCAGCGACTAAAGATGGCTGATTGATAAAAATTTGCCGAAACGGAGAGGGGTCCTGGGACCCCTCGGGACACCCTTGGAACCGTCAGTGGTAAGGCACTCCCGCCCGCCTGGTGCCAAAGCGCTCAGGTTCGAAGCTCTCACCCTAACATCTAATTTCTAACCTCTAACCCCCCAATTTAAAAAAAAAACAAGGCTGTCCAAATTTAAAAAAAAACAAAACCCAAGGCTATCCCCAGTCTCACTCATTTCTTAGTTCCTTTTTTCATTCAAAGATCCAATACACTTACATATGATGAGTGAAAGTAAATTGTACAAATGTCACAATTTCCGTAAGGAAAGGAGAAGAGATTAGTTAGCTTACATAGTTATATAGAATCATTGCTAGCACTAAAGAAAGGCCGCTTACACACAAAATTTTGGGTTTTATTACTAATTTTGAGTTATAAAAGACCCATTTTGATGTGAAAAATGCCACAATTTAATGCCAAAGGCCCCATTTTATTCAACAAGAGTATTTTCAAGAACAAAAAAGGCCTCAAAATTTTAAAAGAAAGGTTTAAAAGGCCCATAAATTTGTTTTTGCTTCAGGCCCCTGTATGGCTTGGGTCACGCCTGTATATAATCATATGACTCAATTGATTGAGCTTTTGAGTCATAATGGGGATACATTCCTATATAAGTTAGCAAAATTTAACATGGTATCAGAGCTCATGGTGCAATCTCAGACGAGTATGTAAGACGTGGGACACGCGACAGAGGCGTAAGCATACTCCTTTTGAAGGACAAACTGTATGCTGGGCAGCTCAAAAGACATGCAAAAAGTGCACGTAGGACTGCCTAAGCCAGTGGAGAGTCTCAAGGCGACAAAGTTGTAGGTCCAAAAAGTGCACGTAGGACTGCCTAAGCCAGTGGAGAGTCTCAAGGCGACAAAGTTGTAGGTCGAGACCCCAAAGTGAGAGGGGTGAATTGCAAACTTATGCTCACACTTGCCTAGTTTGAATATATTCCAATCTCATATTTTTTTAATTAAAAAAAACCAGACAAATCTGAACCTCATTGATTTATCGATTTACATGCGATGTTATAGAAATTGATGACCAATATTTTACACATCCATTTAATTTGAGCTAGTCAACAACAATTTGGGCTGCTAATTTAATGCAACATGCTTCATTCGCCTCACACAAGACAAATTTGAGAAACATACTTAGTGTAAACCCTGGATTGCCTAATTTAATGCATCGGGTTTTATTTGAGAAAAATAAGAAATAAACCGAATGGAACATAGACAAACAAAAAGCCTGGACTGCGCAACAAATGAAGCTGCGACGATCAGAGAAAACGAAGGAGCTGCAACGATCAGAGAAGAGATCTGAGAAGACACTAATTTTACATCATAGAGCACACTTTTTTCCCGTTGCATAAACTGCTAAAATGGTCGCATACACATTACGCGATCGCTAGAGTGTCGTGTAAAATCAGTCGCGAAATCCGAGTAGCGAGATGTTTACGCGATAACCGAAATAATTCTAGTCGCGTTATGTTAAACGCTTATGTGGCATTTGTTTCACTTACTCTCGTAATCAGTGAGTTGAGGTCCACTCTTAATGTGCGTATAAAAAGAAACATGCCAGTGTTAAAGAGCGTTGATGATAACTATTGAACAAATAGTTGTCGTATAAACAACAATTCGCGATTAATGTTGCTAAAATACACGTCATATAAAGCTTGTTTCGCGACTAATATTGAACGTAAATATGTCGTATAAACGTTCATTCGCGACAAATTTTAAGCAGTTAGATGTTGTATAAATTGCTTTTCGCGACCCATTTTGGACATTTAGATGTCGTATAAGAGTGATTTCGTGATTCGTATTGAATTTATAACTTTCGCATAAAAGAGAATTGCCGACCAAATTGTAACATAAAATTGTGGCAAAAAAACTGTATAGGCTGCAGACATGGCATATAACTTTGTGGTTTAAAACAACATACAACTAATATTGCAAACAATGAAATGTCACATATAGATGATTAACTCTGAATACGAAACACAAAATAGTTTTGATTATAAAACACAAAATATCATCCGGACATCAAACAATAATTTGGCCAAAAAACTAGAATCCGAGCCAACAAAATACAACAGGGTACACACAACAATAGTTTAGGCGTGTACCCAAGCCAACACAGAAAAGTTTCACACATCAGAACTCAATTTTTAGCAGTATGACCATAACTGGTAACATCTTCTGAAGCATTTTGGCTTGCCAGATTTGCTAAACTACCTCGCACCACCAAGTCCTCGAGTACATGTATCCTTTCTTGAAATTCAGCCTTCATTTCTCGAAACTCATCTTTTTGCTTTTGCAGTTGCTCTTTAAAGTCCGAGTTTCTTGCACCTCCTCTAGGTAGGGGGGGGTCTCTTGAAGGGTTTACCGGTCCCGGATACATATGTTCCACGCTTCTGCCCAACCATTTGGCTTATGATGTCAATCTGAGTAGAAATTGGAAGGGGTTCATGATCATAGAGTACACTGTGGTCAGACTCATCACCATTCTGATCTGCCAATGCTTGACGAACCATTTCTTGCATTTTTGCCTACAATGTACACATTGTGTACATAACCTGAACAAAAATAAAATGTAAATTTGTAAGTAAATTGAATGCATAACCTGAACTTTTGGTTCGCTAAAGTGGCTCTTAAGTCATTCCCACCGATCAGCCCTATCCACAAACTCCCTGGGAATTACATCAGCTCCATGCTCCATGTAGAAGGTTTTACAATCTGACTTCCAGTTACGATACCTCTCAGAGGCCTTCTTGAAAATGTAATTCCACAGCTGGTCGTCATCTTTTTCTATAACAATGTTTGGCTGGATACGAAAAAATGGATGGTTAATATTTTGCAGACAAGTAATGAATTAAATGCAAAGATAAAATAAAAATTACTTACTCTCAAATGATCATACACAACGCGTTGACCTTGTTCTTGAAGTTTCCTGAATGACGAGGCTAATGATAAGTCAAGTTTTCGACTTATTAGTTCCCATTTTCATTATAGCTTTAGTTCGTTTCCGGTGAAAATTCGATGTCATTTGATCTCTTTTCGTACGTTTCAGGTACAAAACAAGATATCTCAGTGTCAAAGCTGAAATACGAAAACTCAAGGAAAAATCAAAGTTTTGGAGCGAAAATTGACAAAGGGCATTTCAGCCGACCGGCTAGGAATTTCCACTGCACCAGCCGGTCGGCTGGATTATTGATCAGGACATCATTGCAATCGGCCAATATCAGCCGCACGGCTGAAGTCCCAGCGGACCGGCTGGCTAAAGGATCAAGGCTAGGTGCAATCGGCCAAGTTCAGCCACCCGAGTGACCATCGAGCCGCATGGCTGACCATCGAGCCGCCTGGCTGGATCCTACGCTTCATCTTCAAAGCAACCGACCACTCTCAGCCGCCCGGCTGGCCCTGCCCTGCACAATCATTCCAATCGGTCCAACTCAGCCGCATGGCTGGACTTGTCCTCCAACTCAGCCGGTCGGCTGAGATCTTCTATAGTGACGAATAGTACCCGAGGCTATAAATAGAACGGGGCATTTTTGACCTAGGTATCTATCATCTTGGGGTAAAATACAAGAAAAAAAGATCAAATCAAGGTCATCTATCATCATCCAACCAAGGAGGAGTGAAGATCAAAGGGAGATTCTAGGATTAATCATCCTATTTCTATTCCTCCTTTATTCTCTTTGTGTTGTCATTAAACCCTACTCACATCATGTTGTCGTACATGATGTGTGAGTAGTCTCTTGTGTTTTGAGGGATTTACAACCCTCCTTGGTACTCAATGATCATGTATACACATTCTATTTGCAATCTATGGAGTTGGTTTCATTTTCACTAAGTGTTCTATTCATGACATGTTGCTAAGTGTTTGATAAAATGCCTAAGTGACATGTTGATCTTAGAATTGTGATCTAAGTGTTGAAAAAGCTTAGTGATGATTTGGATATTGTGGAAATGAACATATCTAGTGTTTATGAGAGTAAATGCATGGGTATGTGATAAGCACTTGTCGTAGTGTGCAAATCAAATTTAATATTTATAAGTCCACCATTATTAACTCACTAGTAAACTAGTAGAGCGGCAAGTAGGGGTCGAACCCAAGGGAAATAGTTCAAATACTTGTTGTTCTTTTGTGAAAGGAAAAGTAAAGTAAAGACAAGTTGGGGTTTTGAAAATGGTTTTGAACATGTAAGTAAAGAAAGTAAATGCAAGAGGATTGTGATCAAGATAATGGAATTCGGTCTAGGGGCCTTTAGTTGTAGCTCAACTCATCATTGACCTCTAATGATCTATTCTTGTATCCATAAGTGTGGGTTAGTTCCATTTCAAGACAAAAATCCTAAAGTAAGGCCCTTTCGAGCGCATACACCACAATCCATTCCTTTTCAAGACTTGGATTTCTAGTGCGAGAACAAGTTTAATAACCCCTTTCAAGGTGTACTAGACTAGGTGCAAAAGCTTGTTTCACTTTTCAATGACAACAAGCACAATGGAGGTAGTGAACCCACACGGCTAAACCTTGCCCTTTCAAGCCTTAGTTTAGCCTAGGTATTCATTCCCAAACCATTGGCACATGACTAGCAAATGAATACAAGGAAGGATTAAGATCAAAGTCTCAAAGCCTTGCTACAACACTAGGGATCCCCAAACCGAATTGTGAAGGTTTTAGCCACTCATATTCATGAAATGAATATGAGAACTAAGGGAATCACAATCGGAATTTAGGCTCAACCTAAAATGTGTAGTGTGGAATGTAAATTGCGTAATGTAAGAAGAGAAGGAGTAGAGAGATGTTGGATTTCTTTCAAGCCAAATGACAAGAGTAACAACTATGGAATTTTAGAGTAGATTTTCGAATAGATTACACAAGGCCAAGGGGTTCTATTTATAGGAAATGAGCTAGGGTTTCTCTTGTCTTGGGCTCCCAGTTTGGAGTGGAAGTAGCCAAAATGGCTTGGCATGAGCCAATGATGAGATGCTTCTAGAATCACCAAGGCACTCTTGCTCTAGAAGTAGTCGAAATGGATTGGCATGAGCAAATAATGAGATGCTTCTAGAATCATCAAGATTTTGCAAGTGGGCTAGGTTTGGCTTGGGCTCACGTGTGGCCCAATAATGCCTTGTGGTGATTTTGGCCTTAAATGCCATCTTTTAAGCCTGATTTTTCTTTAGACTCCAAAAGGCCCTGAAATGCAAAACGACATTAACAGGCATATGTTCTTATGATCAAATGTCGTATTTGGTGGGTTTTGTTGACTCGATGAATCGTATAAATACGACTCATCAAACCACCCCACACTTGAACTTGTTCGTCCCGAACAAGGCCTTAAGTCACAAGAGGAAAATAAATACAAACACCACAAGTCCTTCTCGGCCCCTAGACAAATGCTAGTCTAGACTTCCCCTTTCCATGCATTCTCAATCACTACTCAAGGCATTTTGCTAAAACATGGAATTAACTTGATACATGTACCTTTGAGTCGAGATGCAAACCAATTCGGATGAGTGGGAGATAGTCCTTTTTTGACCTATGATCTACACTCTTGGATTCGGATCTTGTTACAGGGTTATACTTGTTGCTTCTTCTAGCACGTGATGAATTCAAGCTCAAGGGTTGGGTCCTTTTGATACTTTTCTTGGACATACTTGTAGTGAACTTGGCCTTCGGCCTTTGTATGACTTTGATGATCTTTTCACTTTGTTTCGGGTAAACCTTCACATGAGTTGATTTTTCTTTGAGCTTTGCTCCTTTTTGTGAGTTTTTTGTCCATTCCTTCTTGGGAGGTCCAATCATCGCCCTCAAGCATATGGAAATACCTCCCCGCTCTTTCTCATCCTTGTCATTTTGTGCGAGTCAAGATGAGGGTCACTCACCTATTTTCCCGGCTACTGGGACTAGAGATAGGACGGTTTGATTCCCGTCCCACCACTTGCATAAACGTTGCAACGGTGGAGTCACTCTATACCACAAGTCTCGAAATGCAGCCTCCACAAGTCCGTATAACCATGTAACTTGAAGCCCGGATCCTTGAGTGCTTTTGTCAAGCCTCACTAGGATATTTCTATCAACTCCACATCCCTATTTATCTCAACTCATAAGGACACATAGATAGTTAGATCACATGTTAGTCGCACATTTAAAATTTGATAAGAGAAATGCATGTACTAGGATCCATCTATTTCACATCATGAAAGCTCAACTCCTACGCATTTTATTCACAAAACTACGCATTTAATTCAAAAAATTTAAAATTTTCAAAGGGAAACGTGCTGACTCATGCATGTGCAAGAAAATAGACGTGATGACACAAAAAACTACTAATCACCCCACCCCACACTTTTGAAATGAGCCGTGACCTCACGGCACAACTCAATTCAAACAATATGCACAATATCAATGAAAAGGAACAAGGTACAAGAGTGAAACGGAACTCCCCTTATGATGTCCTTGCATGTCATGAAATGACAAGGCTTGGACTTGCATCATTCGGCTGAAACTCAAGGGGAGCTAGGTCGGGCTCGGTTCCTTCCTCCGGACGCACTCGGTACTCTCGGGCCTTGCATAAAATGCGTAGTGGGTGAGGTACCATGCGTAGCAGTAGTCGGGTCTGGATCTTCACGGGCGCGTCCGGTCTTTCAGTCAAGCCCGGTTCTACCTAAAATGCGTAGCAGAACCGGCAAAATGCGTAACCCGACCTACAAAAATCAACCTTTCTCTTCCAACTACAATGGGGTAAGGGTTAGTATAAAATGCAAGAAAGTAAAATGCAGAAAATACTATAAAATGCCGGGCTGCCTCCCGTCCAGCGCCTTTGTTTAACGTCGTTGGCTCGACGGGACCTTAACCATAGGTCATTGGTTGGGGTCCCATGGATGGGCAAGGTCAAATTTCACCTCAGCTCTTTTCTTGATCCGCCCCAAGTCCCCGTGGAATGAAGTGCTCGAATCAGGTATCCAATAGTCGGGCGGGTTTGCCTTCACATTCCTCCATGTTGGCGAGGATGTCTTAACCATAGCTGCTGCCCTAGTCGCGCACACGGTCTCTCTTGGTGGGTCAGGGACTAGGGCACCGAGATTCAAGGTGTTCACAATGTCTGGTGGTTTCTTTATGCTCGGACGGTCATCATTATCATAGATGTAGAAATCTGAAGTTCTGCCGCCGAACGAAAGTGACAATAAACCTACGCCCATGTCAACCCTAGCCTTGGTGTCGTAGAGGAATGGCCGTCCCAATATAAGTATAGGAGGCTCGTCGTCTCTAGCATTGCCCATCTGCAAGACATAAAAATTTGTAGGAATAGCAAGGTCTCCGACTTGGAGTGTTAGGTCCTCGAGTAGTCCAACTGGTCGAATACATGACTTGTCCCCCAACTCAATCAACATTTTAGGCGGGCTCAATGGACCAAGTCCCAACGAGTGGTATAAGGAGTAGGGCATGGCGTTGATGGCAGCGCCAAGATCGATCAAGCAATGAGGAACTTGAGCCTCACCTATACCGCATGTGACCGTGAAAGCTCCTGGGTCTCTACCCTTTCCCGGTGGTGACTTGTGGCTCGTAGTGAGGGAACGCTCTATCATGGGTCCATTCTGCTTGGGCAACTCCTCCGATCTATCTAGCTTGTCATCATCAATCATAATCACGTCCATCATGCTAACATTTCCTTTTGGATTTTGAACGGTTTGTGAGGGAAGCCGTCCGAACTCTTTTGTGAGCTCGGATACTGTGGTAGCAAGTTGGGAGATTTGCTTTTGGATATCGGCTATTTGACTATCGGTCTTGGCTTGATTTTGCTGGATCATGGCTGAATGTCGCTCAATGGTGGCATTCATATGCATATTACTCGCGGCCAACTCCTTCATCATGTCCTCCAAGGACTGGTTTTGTCCAACCGGGCTTGGACCGCCTTGATTATGACTTGGTCCCGGCCGGTTTTGTGTAGGTCCATTTTGTTGAAATTGACGATGAGGAGGCTTATAGACTTGTGGGGTAGTGACGAACGCACAGTCGTTGTGTGCAAACGTCAAGAATAAATTTATAAGTCCGCTACTCGCGACTTTACTACTGGGTAGCAAGTGGTAAGTAGGGGTCGAACCCAAGGGAATTAGGGGGATACGTTGTTCTTTAAGGGATTTGTACAGCGAGGGAGCGTGTTTTAAGGTTGATTGAGATTTTAGCGGTTATGACTAAGTGACTTTTTTTGGTTGTTTTTGGTTTTGAGTGCGGAAAAGTAAATTACAGAAAAATAAATACTGAAAAGTAAAAAGAAAGACTAATAGTGGGTGATGCGTGATTTGCGAGTCCTCCGGAAGGTGAGTGCAGTTGATTAAGGCAGTTATACTAGAAAGGTAAATACAAGGTGGTTTTGTAAGTCAAGGGAAGCATTCGGTTTCAGGGGCATTGCATCATAGCCTGTTTTATCATTTTAGTAATCCTTCTAAGTATTCAAACGTGCATCAAGGCCATTTCAAGCGCTCGATTTGCCACACTGTCTAGTCTTTTGCAAAAGTGTTCGAAAGTGAATCAAGGCCATTTCAAGCACTCGACTTGCAACACTGTCTAATCTTTTGCAAAAAACGTAGAGCCCTTGTTCTACTCAGACTAGCACCCCATTTCAAGGTATACTAGCCTATGTGCATCCATTTGGATTGTCTTTTCCGATTTATCCAAATGGTGTTTGAGAGAGATCGAACACCTCAGATAAGCTTTGCCATTTCAAGCATCCACTTACCCGAGTATGTTCATGAACTTCCACGGAAGAGCTTTGCCATTTCAAGCATCCACTCAACCTTGGAAATTCTGATCTAATATATGGCACATAGAACAAGTTTTGAATACAGAGAAAAAACACTAAAATAGTCTAAAACATTTTATAATACAAGTATGCCCCTTCAACCGAATAAAGAGTTTAGCTACGATTATCCATGGAAGAGGATATCATAGCTAAATACTCGGGGGGTTTTTGAAAGACAGTAAGTAAAGGGGAATACTCAAGAACCAACAGGAGTATTCCCAAATCCTACTTGAATACTCAAGAACCAACAGGAGTATTCTCTAAATCTGTTATAATACTCAAGAACCAACAGGAGTATTCCCAAATCCTACTTGAATACTCAAGAACCAACAGGAGTATTCTCTAAATCTGTTATAATACTCAAGAACCAACAGGAGTATTATTTCAAACTGTTATAATACTCAAGAACCAACATGAGTATTATTTCAAAAACCAAACTTACAAAGTACCACAATTTATAGAGAGATAAGTGTTTGTTGATTTTGGGATTATACAAATGAGGAGGGGAGGGCTCATATTTATAGCCAAAGGAGAGGGAAATGGAGGGCTAAGATGAGAGCACATGGCTCTCATCCATGGTGAGCTCCATGGAGGTAAAAGCCGCCGGTTGGAGGTGGAAATGGAGGAAGCTTGGTGGCTTTGGTCACCTCTCCCCAAAGCCGCCGATCATGGAGGAGAAGGAGTGAGTTTTGTGTGAGTTTTGTGCAGTTTTCACAAAACTATCAGTCCATTTTTGCTCGGTCTGACTTTGGTTGTTCCTCGGTTAGATTTGTTTTGAGTGATTCCATGTCAGGATCTTGAGATTCTTGCATTCAGCGTCTGATCGTGACCTTGGACTGACTCGTAACATCTTTTCAGCGTAAAATCCTCTCCTTAGCGTGTATTCTCTCTAGAGTCCAAAATACCTTGTAGAAATATATCAGAACTAACAAGCAAAAGTTAAATAGACCAACAGTCTAATTTAGTGGGTTTTACTGTGTTTTTGATTCGTATAATTATGGTCCATCAGATCACCCCACACTTTTAGTTGTTCGTCCCGAACAATGCTATTAAAGGGCGGCACATTAAGTTTGGTTTTAAAATATGAAAGTTAGACTGTGGGACTCGATTTAACCTAATTCATGCATTGCTTACTTATTACCAAATTGAACTGTGTAAATAAATAAAAGAAACTTGATACTTGTACCTCCGTGCTGAGATGCAAATTATTCTGGATGTTTCGGGAGATAGCCCTTTTTAGGCTCCTGGACTGCATTCTCGGGATCGTCTCGCACTATATGGTTTCCTTGTAGCTTTCTCTAGCACGTGATTCGGTTCGGGTTTCAATGGTTTGGTCTTTGATTTTCTTTTGGCGAGGGACAGCTTTTTGTAGTGAATCGGCCTTTGGCCTTTGATTTGACTCTTTGAGTAGTTCACTTTTTGTTCGGTTAAAACCTTCACAATTTTGGGCCTTTGGCCTCTTGATTTGCTTCTTTGAGCTTTTTGCGTCTTTGTGACTTGCTAGTCCATTTTCTCAAGCCTTTTTTGGGAGGTCCAATCATCGCCCGCAAGCCTATGGAAATACCTCCCCGCTCCTCTCATCCTTGCCGTTTCGCGCGGGTCAAGATGAGGGTCGCTCATCTATTTTCTCGGCTACTTTGACCAGAGATAGGACGGTCTGATTCCCGTCCTCGCCTTTTTTTCTTTTTGCATAAACACTGCATGGCGGAGATGACTTCAATCTTCACTGAAACCCGAAGTGCAGCCTCCACTGACTTCGAAAACCATATAGTTTGATTCGATCCTTCGAGTGCTTGCCAAGCCTCTCTAGGGCAGTTTATGTCAACTCCACATCCCTAGTTTATCTCAGCACAAGGGGACAAATGAGAAGTTACATTCTACGTTTTTAAACAGTTGAATTTTCACAAGGTTAATGCATGAATTTTGATCGATCTTTTTCACATTCTTAAGTTCATATTTTCAAAAAGATAATTTTAAATAAAAAGGAAAAGAAAAATAGGTGGTTCTCACCCCACACTTTTGAACGAAGGCGTGCCTTTCAGCAAGACTTGGTTCAAAAGCCATTCAAGCAAATAATTATGAGAAGGAAATGACATTAAGGAAAAGGGAAGAACAGAACTCCCTTTAAAGTGTCGAGTGAACGACATGGCATGAGGCTGGATAATCGAGGGAGTTCGGCTGGGGCCTTGAACTCTCAGTGCAGGCCCGGTAACTCACGGAAGCTGCCTGGCTGATCCGGTCTTGCTCTAAAAACCAATTCCTGAATAGTCATTTCTTCTATGCACCAAGTGGGTGAGAGCGACTTATTGGAAAAAACTAAATGACAGAAAATAAAAGACAGAAAGTAAGATAGGTGTCGGGTTACCTCCCGACCAGTGCCTTTGTTTAACGTCGTTGGCTCGACAGTACCTCATTCCTGGATCACTGGTTTGGATCCCATGGGTGGCTCAGGTCGTATTTCGCCACTGTTCCTGTGTTGATTCTTGCCTTGATTCTTCCTGATTTCTTGCTTGGGTTGGAACTCCATGGTTTTGGTGTTTTTTCTTTCCATTGTTTCTGAGAAGCCGGGGGACCTTTGACCATAGCTGCTGGTCCTGTTACTCTTTCGGTCTCCCTTGGCAGGTCAGAATTCTGTGTACCGCAATCTGGAATAGGCATAATGTCTGGCGGTTTCTTTGTATCCGTGCGGCTATTATTAATGGAGAAATTTGCAATTTTTCCGCCGAACTTAAGCGATAACGAGCCCTTGCCCATATCGATCCTTGCTTTAGTAGCGTAGAGGAATGGTCGTCCCAATATTATTGTTGGAGGGTCGTCTTCGCTGGTCTTTCCCGTTTGTATTACATAAAAGTCTGCAGCAATGACGAGCTCTCCCACATGGAGTATTACATCTTCTAGCACTCCAACCGGACGGATGCACGATTTATATCCTAGCTCGATATTTGACCTGGGTGGTTTTAATGGACCAAGTCCTAATAAGTAATATAAGGAGGATGGCATGGCGTTGACAGCAGCTCCAAGATCGACTAAGCACTTATGAATCTGTGCTTCACCAATACCGCATGTGACTGTGAAGGCCCCTGGGTCTTTATCTCTTTCCGGTTGTGGCTCGTGATCTGAAGTGAGGGCTCATTCTATTGTCGGGCCATTCTGCCCGTTCCTTGGCTTAGGATTTGTATAATTGGATCCCTTAATATTTTGCTTCGAAGAATAAATATTAGTTGGGGAGTCCCACCTTAAATTGTTACTGTCATCCCATCCAGATGCTGGTATGTCAGAGTGTATGATCGGTGGTGGTGTTATACAAACGGTGAATGCGTACCGTCCATTGTCAGTATGTGTAACCCATGTTTTGCCATCATTGGGTCGGTCTTCCTCTTGATTCCAATCAGGTCGACGCCTCCGGGCGAAGTGCTTGTTCGTAAGTTTGTAAGTTGGGGATCGTGCAACTTCTCCTAGTGTCGCCTTTTCGTTTGACCTTTTTATCATGCTAAGATTCGCCTTTGGGTTTTGGATGGTTTGTGAAGGAAGTTTGCCAGGCTCATTAGTGAGTGTTGACATTGCAGTGGCGAGTTAGGACATTTGTTTGGTCAATTCTGAAATTGCCCCGTCAGTTTTCGCCTGGTATTGGTGTAATGAAGTACCCAATTGATTTATGCTTCCTGTGAGCTCCTTCATCGTGTCATCGAGCGACTTGGTTGGTTCTTGCTGATTATGTGGGCCGGTTTGGTATTGATTTGGTCCTCTTTGCTGACATTGTCCTGCCGATGGAGCGTTCTGGTTATACTGTCGATGGGGGGTTGGTAGTATGACTGAGCTAGTTGAGGGACAGCTGGTTGTGCTTCCTTCTGAAGATAGTTGTTTTTACGCCAGTTCGGGTTGGTTGCTTGACCATACTGTCGGTTTTGTCCAGCTCTGTCGTTGCTGTTGTTGTTGTATCCTTGGTATCCTCCCACCGCATTCACTTCTGCCGGTTCCTCTTCTATTAATGTCGGACATGCGTCAGTTTTGTGGTCTGTAGAGACACAAAATTCGCAAGGCTTAACTGGAACTGGTTGTCTTCGTAGGAACTGAATCATCATCTCCTTCAATTGTTTCATCTCTTCTGGCATGTAGTTCATTGGTGTTTCAGCTTTTGCCACATTCCTTGTTCGGGAAAATACTTCCTGACGAGTCGTCTCTTCTCTAAATCGGGCATTTTCAGCAACGTCGGTGATGAGATTCCTTATGCCACTTAATGACAGATTCATCATGGATCCTCCAGCTGAGGCATCCAGAAGCATTTTGTCTAAGGGTATTAATCCATCAATGAGATACTCGACTACGAGTTTCTTAGCCAGTCCAAGGGTACAGCAGTTTCTCTCCAGGCGGTTGAACTTTTCCAGGTAATCGTACATGGTTTCGTTGGGTCCTTGCTTGATGTCTTGTAGTTGCCTCCGTACTTGCATCGCCCATCCTGTCGGGTAATATTTGTCCAGGAATTTCTTTTGCATATGAGCCCATGTTCTGATGCTATCGGAAGGCAATGAAAGGAACCAGTCGTTTGTCGCGTCGATAAGGGAAAAATAGAACGCCTTCAACTTGAAGTCGTCTACGTTTACGCCATTTGGTTTTAAGTTCTGGCAAATACCATGTAAGCGCTGGAGATGAGTCATTGCTGATTCCCCACGTGTTCCTGAGAATTTTGGTAAGTTGTGGACCACTGAAGTGTTGATGATGACATTTTCCAGTTCAGGGTCTTCGTGAATGCACCATGGCTGGTTTCTGAAATACGGTGCTGAGAGTTCTCCCATAATAGGTTCGTGGTAATTGTTGTTATCCCCGTAGTAGTTATCGAAAGCGGGTTCTCGTCTCGGCACTTGTCGAGGTTGAGGGGGTGGTGGATATCTAGGGGGTTGTACTGGAGCAGCTGCATTTGGTCTTCGGATGGTTCTTGGTTTCTTCTGATTGCCTCCCTATCACGAGCTCTTCTGTTTCTGATGAGTTGTTCCGGATCGTCCACAAATGGAAGTGGCACCTCATCATTTTGATCGTACAGGTTTATCTCGTCATCATCCTGATAGTCATGGTGGCTTCCTTCGCGAGACATGGTTGTTTCGAAGCGCTTATTGATTCAAAGAACTTATCCGACGGCTAATTCCCCAGCAACGGCGCCAATTTTGACGGACGCACAGTCGTCGTGTGCAAACGTCAAGAATAAATTTATAAGTCCGCTACTCGCGACTTTACTACTGGGTAGCAAGTGGTAAGTAGGGGTCGAACCCAAGGGAATTAGGGGGATACGTTGTTCTTTAAGGGATTTGTACAGCGAGGGAGCGTGTTTTAAGATTGATTGAGATTTTAGCGGTTATGACTAACTGACTTTTTTTTGGTTGTTTTTGGTTTTGAGTGCGGAAAAGTAAATTACAGAAAAATAAATACTGAAAAGTAAAAAGAAAGACTTACAGTGGGTGATGCGTGAAGTCCTCCGGAAGGTGAGTGCAGTTGATTAAGGCAGTTATACTAGAAAGGTAAATACAAGGTGGTTTTGTAAGTCAAGAGAAGAATTCGGTTTCGGGGGCATTGCATCATAGCCTATTTTATTATTTTAGTAATCCTTCTAAGTATTCAAACGTGCATCAAGGCCATTTCAAGCGCTCGATTTGCCACACTGTCTAGTCTTTTGCAAAAGTGTTCGAAAGTGAATCAAGGCCATTTCAAGCACTCGACTTGCAACACTGTCTAATCTTTTGCAAAAAAAACGTAGAGCCCTTGTTCTACTCAGACTAGCACCCCATTTCAAGGTATACTAGCCTATGTGCATCCATTTGGATTGTCTTTTCCGATTTATCCAAATGGTGTTTGAGAGAGATCGAACTCCTCAGATAAGCTTTGCCATTTCAAGCATCCACTTACCCGAGTATGTTCACGAACTTCCACGGAAGAGCTTTGCCATTTCAAGCATCCACTCAACCTTGGAAATTCTGATCTAATATATGGCACATAGAACAAGTTTTGAATACAGAGAAAAAACACTAAAATAGTCTAAAACATTTTATAATACAAGTACGCCCCTACAACCGAATAAAGAGTTTAGCTACAATTATTCATGGAAGAGGATATCATAGCTAAACACTCGGGGGTTTTTGAAAGACAGTAAGTAAAGGGGAATACTCAAGAACCAACAGGAGTATTCCCAAATCCTACTTGAATACTGAAGAACCAACAGGAGTGTTCTCTAAATCTGTTATAATACTCAAGAACCAACAGGAGTATTATTTCAAACTGTTATAATACTCAAGAACCAACAGGAGTATTATTTCAAAAACCAAACTTACAAAGTACCACAATTTCTAGAGAGATAAGTGTTTGTTGATTTTGGGATTATACAAATGAGGAGGAGAGGGAAATGGAGGGCTAAGATGAGAGCACATGGCTCTCATCTATGGTGAGCTCCATGGAGGTAAAAGCCGCCGGTTGGAGGTGGAAATGGAGGAAGCTTGGTGGCTTTGGTCACCTCTCCCCAAAGCCACCGGTGATGGAGGAGAAGGAGTGAGTTTTGTGTGAGTTTTGTGCAGTTTTCACAAAACTATCAGTCCATTTTCGCTCCGGTCTGACTTTGGTTATTCCTCGGTTAGATTTGTTTTGAGTGATTCCATGTCAGGATCTTGAGATTTCTTCATTCAGCGTCTGATCGTGACCTTGGACTGACTCGTAACATCTTTTCAGCGTAAAATCCCCTCCTTAGCGTGTATTCTCTCTAGAGTCCAAAATACCCTGTAGAAATATATCAGAACTAACAAGCAAAAGTTAAATAGACCAACAGTCTAATTTAGTGGGTTTTACTGTGTTTTTGATTCGTATAATTATGGTCCATCAGGTAGCTTGAGGAGCGGCTTGTTGATGGTGTTGATGGTGAGATGGTTGAGTGAAGTCTCTCGGAATGCCATGGCGCCAAGTCTCACCGGCCGGTCCTTGTCCATAAGGGCGACTAGGTCCGGCCCGGTTTTGATACCCTTGATAGTCGCCCACGGCATTCACATCCCCATGGTCCTCTTCTAGCAAAGTCGGGCAAGAGTCCGTTTTGTGGTCCATAGCCCCACAAAACTCACATGGCTTAGTTTTGGCCGCCGGTTCCCTTCTCATCAAATGCATCATCATTTCCTTCATTTGTTTCATATCCTCGGAAAGATTGCTCATAGGGACCTCGACCTTAGCCACATTTCTAGTTCTAGCGAACTCCTCTTGGCGGCTATTAGCTTCCTTAAAACGTGCATTTTCGGCCACTTTCACTATCAAGTCCCTTATCCCTCTCAATGTAAGACTAGCAATTGATCCTCCAGCCGAGGCATTCAACAACATCTTGTCTAAGGGCTTGAACCCATCCAACAAATACTCAACTAGGAGCTTCTCGGGAAGCCCTAGATTACAACAACTCCCCTCGAGTTGGTTGAACTTCTCAAGATAGTCGTTTATCGACTCATTCGGCCCTTGTTTCAACTCTTGCAATTGCCTCCTCACTAGTGAGGCTCGGCCAATGGGGTAGTACTTGGCCAAAAACTTCGCTTGCATTTGGGTCCAAGACTGAATACTACCCGAGGACAAAGAGAGAAACCAATCAGTGGCCGAATCCATTAGAGAGAAATAGAAGGCCTTCAACTTGAAGTCATCTACTTCTACTCCATAGGGCTTGAGATTTTGACATGTTCCATGAAAACGTTTGAGATGGGAAACAGCGGACTCTCCTTGAGTACCCGCAAACTTAGGCAAATTGTGCACAACTCTGGTGCTAACCAATATATCCTCTAGTTCCGGGCTCTCATCGATACACCAAGATTGGTTTCTAAAGTTAGGAGCCGATAGTTCCCCCATGGTGGGTTCTTGGTAGAACACATTCTCAAAGTTTTCATATTGTGCTCTTGGGGCGCGTTGTTGAGGTTGAGGCCTAAGCGGGGGTATAACCGGTTGCCTCGGATCCATTCGAGCTTGGTCCTCGGGCAACCCTTGGTTTCTCTCGGCCGCTTCCCTTTGCCTCATTTCTCGGAACAAGTTCTCCGGGTTCTCATAGAATGGAGGAATCCCGTCGTTTTGTTCCATGTCATTGTTTACCACATCTTCATCAAAATGATCACTATGATGAGACATGGTTCACAATGTCCAAGCACTAAGAGCAACAAAAAGGTAAACACAAGAACAACTTTCAATGATTTAACTAAATTCCTGGCAACGGCGCAAAAATTTGATAAGCACTTGTCGTAGTGTGCAAATCAAATTTAATATTTATAAGTCCACCACTATTAACTCACTAGTAAACTAGTAGAGCGGTAAGTAGGGGTCGAACCCAAGGGAAATAGTTCAAATACTTGTTGTTCTTTTGCGAAAGGAAAAGTAAAGTAAAGACAAGTTGGGGTTTTGAAAATGGTTTTGAACATGTAAGTAAAGAAAGTAAATGCAAGAGGATTGTGATCAAGAGAATGGAATTCGGTCTAGGGGCCTTTAGTTGTAGCTCAACTCATTATTGACCTCTAATGATCTATCCTTGTATCCATAAGTGTGGGTTAGTTCCATTTCAAGACAAAAACCCTAAAGTAAGGCCCTTTCGAGCGCATACACCACAATCTATTCCTTTTCAAGACTTGGATTTCTAGTGCGAACAAGTTTAATAACCCCTTTCAAGGTGTACTAGACTAGGTGCAAAAGCTTGTTTCACTTTTCAATGACAACAAGCACAATGGAGGTAGTGAACCCACACGGCTAAACCTTGCCCTTTCAAGCCTTAGTTTAGCCTAGGTACTCATTCCCAAACCATTGGCACATGACTAGCAAATGAATACAAGGAAGCATTAAGATCAAAGTCTCAAAGCCTTGCTATAACACTACGGATCCCCAAACCGAATTGTGAAGGTTTTAGCCACTCATATTCATGAAATGAATATGAGAACTAAGGGAATCACAATCGGAATTTAGGCTCAACCTAAAATGTATAGTGTGGAATGTAAATTGCGTAATGTAAGAAGAGAAGGAGTAGAGAGATGTTGGATTTCTTTCAAGCCAAATGACGAGAGTAACAACTATGGAATTTTAGAGTAGATTTTCGAATAGATTACAAAAGGCCAAGGGGTTCTATTTATAGGAAATGAGCTAGGGTTTCTCTTGTCTTGGGCTCCAAGTTTGGAGTGGAAGTAGCCAAAATGGCTTAGCATGACCCAATGATGAGATGCTTCAAGAATCATCAAGGCACTCTTGCTCTGGAAGTAGTCGAAATGGATTGGCATGAGCAAATAATGAGATGCTTCTAGAATCATCAAGATTTTGCATGTGGGCTAGGTTTGGATTGGGCTCACGTGTGGCCCAATAATGCCTTGTGGTGATTTTGGCCTTAAATGCCATCTTTTAAGCCCGATTCTTCTTTAGACTCCAAAAGGCCCTGAAATGCAAAACGACATTAACAAGCATATGTTCTTATGATCAAATGTCATATTTGGTGGGTTTTGTTGACTCGATGAAGCGTATAAATACGACTCATCAGTATGTGGTTAACTAAAGGTTAATGCCTATAGCATTTATTACATTGGGAGATGTTCCAAGGATAATAGTGCTATAGAGTGAATCAATATCTTGACAAAGTGAGGTTCTAATTGAAATGGCTTGACTAGAATAGATCACACGATAGTTAGTCTACCTTAGCCTAAGCTAGGTTTGAACCAATCAACCCCTAAAGATAATTTAACTCTTGTGTACATGATCGTTGGGAAATTGCCAAGGAGGGGAGTAACCCCTCGAAACTCTCTTTAATTGAATTGAAACCCCTTGAAAATGTTCCTTTACTTGTCTTTTGTTTGATAATCACCTTATAATTGATCTGAAGGAATAGCCAAGATAGAAAACTTGATTTCCCTATCGTATAATCCAATTGCTCCCTTGGGTTCGACACCGGTCTTACCGGATTATAAATTCTTTTGACTATACAAAATTTACAATAATAGTCAAAATGGCGCCGTTGCCGGGGAGCAATGGCTAGATTGTCCTTAGGAAAATCATTTAGAACTCCTACAATTCCATGTTTTTCTTTATTTCTTGAGCGTATTCGCTATTCTTACTTGTCTTAATTGTTCTCCCCTTGTAGGTGAATCTCGTTTATGCCACCAAAGACAAAGAAGCTCACACAAATTGTGGATAGAGATTTAAATCAACCGGTAAGAGAATTCGTTAACCCCTACCCTACAAAGAGTAAGACAACCAAAGATAAAGGATCAACCTCGAACGCTCAAGGAACCACTACTCAAGACATGGGAAATAGACTTCCTTCTATACCACCCCCTCCTCATTTACCCCAAGGTCAACAACCACAAGGCCCTCGAGCTAGAAGGGTTCTCAAGGACTATGCCGCTTCCAATGCTTATGGATATCGTTCCCCCATCCTTGTCTCGACGGTGGATAACCGAGACTTCGACTTGAAGACCTCAACCATCCAAATGGTTCAATCAAACCGATTCTCGGGAAGAGACCATGAGGTCCCAAACTCTCATTTGACCACATTCCTTGAGGTTTGTGCTACCTTCAAAATTAATGGGTTCTCTGAAGATGCAAAACTTTTGAGGTTATTCCCCTTCTCCCTCACGGGAAGAACAAGAGATTGGTTAAGGAGCCAAACTCCGGATAGTTTCACCACTTGGGAGGAGCTTGCCATTGCGTTTCTTAACAAATACTTTCCTCCTTCCAAGACGGCGTTGAAGTTCCCTTGAAGTGGCATGTATTTGGAAAAACGTAGTTAGACAATTTGAGCAGGTGTTCAGGGGGAGTTCGAACAATATCCTGGTACTCCTGTACAGCGTGATCAAGACGCAAGGATATTTCCCGGAAGATATTGGACATCGAAGATTTCGACAAGTGAAAGTCGGTCTGCGACTTATTCAAGCATTAGATATTCGAGTGAATATCTACATTGAAGATGGCGCCACTTACTTGGAAAGGAGACTTCGTATATACTTCCGATCGATTTGTGGAAGATATACATCAAATATTTAGGAATCAATTCCGAAATATTTGATGGGATTATCTTGTGCGAATTAGGGTTTCGGTCGAGCATAGAAATACAATGCAAGGGCAACCCTAATTCCTATCGCTTTCGAAGATCAAATACACACGAGCATATCCTGCTGATTGACGAAGAAGAAAGCGACGACCGGTTGTGTTTTCTCATTTGAAATACATCGGTGCAAGTGCAGTCTGTTCAAGTGCAACACAGACTGCCTGAAGCGTATCAACTGCCGCACACAACAAAGGTGAACAAGCTTTCGAGAGAGAGCATCCGAGCTTCTGGACAAGGTCGAGAACGTTCGGATTGCAGGTTCTGAACGAAGGGGATCGAGGGGAATTGCGGTGAACCTCGGTTGCAAATCTGAGAGACGGAGTATTGGCGGTTAGGCTATTACAAGGTATAAGTGTAAGTCCCTGTGGAATCCCTATACTCGTAATAAAGATTTGCTGTCCCTTTTTCGGGTGTGGGAAACCCCCCAGAGTAGGCGGAGTCGAACTGGGTTATCAGTCTGTGAGTTCTATTGCTTTTATCTGTTTACTGAACTGTTGTGATTAGAGTTCAAGATCTGTCGCAACTGTATCTTGAACTGTTGTGCAAAGAGTTCAAGGTCTGTTGCAACAGTACCCTGGACACAAGCTTGAACAGGGGACATAATTTCAATTGTTATCAGAGCATAACACTCGACATACTGAGTGGGATCCTGAACTGTTCAAGATGACTCTGAAGGAAGGACAAAGCATAAACAGACCTCCGCTACTCGAAGGATCGAACTATGCCACATGGAAGCCCGTGATGAGATCCTTTCTAAAATCTCTAGACGAAAAGGCATGGAAGGCTATTCTGAAAGGGTGGACGGAACCCATGATAAATAATCTCACTGGAGAACCGATCGCTAAACCAGATGCTCTGTGGACAGAAGAGGAGGACAAAGCTTCCAAGGGAAACTCAACGGCTATGAACGCAATTTTCTCGGCAGTAGATGAAAACGTCATGAAGCTAATCATCAACTGTGAAGTGGCCAAGGAAGCATGGGATATCCTCCAAACAGCTTTTGAAGGAACAGACAAGGTTCGCAACTCTCGCATGCAAGCTGCCACAACCAGGTTCGAAGAGATGAAGATGAAGGAGAGTGAAACCATCACTGAGTACAACACCAGAGTTCTGGAACTGTCCAACGAGGCGTCTGCACTAGGGAAACCCATCGATGAAGAAAGATTGGCCAGTAAGGTCCTGAGGTCTCTTCCTCCGAGATTTGCCATGAAAGTCACGGCCATTGAGGAAATGCATGACATCACCAAACTAAAGCTGGACGAGCTAATGGGTTCTCTCTGAACTTACGAGATCAATCATGACTTCCAAACCGGAGAAGAGAAGGGAATCGCTCTCAAAGCAGATATGACGGAAGACAAACTGGATTCTGGCTACACCACTGAGCAACTGGCCATGATGGCACAGAACTTTGGAAGAATGGTGTGGAAAATCAACAGACGTGGTCTAGAACAAGGTCAGTCTTCATCAACTGGTTACCGAAACTGGAAATTCGGCAGGCCAAGGTCTACTGATTCGAGGCAAGACTTGTCTGACAAAGGAAAAGAAGAGATTCAGTGTCATCAATGCAAGGGTTTTGGTCACATTGCTTCACAGTGTGCAAACACTCTCATGAAGAAGAAGGCGATGGTGGCTAGCTTCAGCGACAGTGAGTCAGACGAAGAAAAAGAAGGTGAAACCACCAACTTTGTGGCCTTCGTCACAACTCTAGATGAGTGCAGCAGCACCAGTGAAACTGTTCCATCTCAGTTGGAACTCCCATGTGAAGACCTCTCAGACAGTGACAATGAAGAACTCACGCAGGATTCTCTGGCTCAGACATATAAAGATCTATATGAGAAGTGGCTCAGACATATAAAGATCTGATCAAGATCAACAAGAAGCTAAATGACACCGTTGCAAGCGTCACTATGGAAAAGGACAAGGTATGGCAGGAGGTCGAGATACTGCTGACACTAAAGGCAGAACTGGAAGGTACAATTAACTCACTAACTTCTCAACTGGCGGAGATTAAACAAGAAAGGCTGGATCTTCTTGCTCAGAAAACCAGCATAGATCAGCAGCACAAAGAAGTGTTCCAACTAAGGAGGGTAGAACAGCTGGAACTCCAGCTAGAATCTGAGAAGATGGATCACTCTGACACTAAGAAGGAACTCGATCACCTCAGACAGTCGGTAAGAATGCTGAACTCTGGCACTAAGAACTTAAATGATATTCTTAGATCTCAGAGAATAGAGTCCGGACATAGAGGATTGGGGTTCACAGGAGAAGGCAGCTCAAAAGGTGCAACGTTTGTTAAAAAAAGACCGGTGTCGGAACAGAAGTCAGAATAGAAGGTGAGACAGCACCCCAGACGAAAAATAGACTTGCACTAAGAACAACCCAATAGTGGTCAGAGAAGGGCTGGTACGGTGCACTTCGGCTCTCATTCAGCACAAAGGAAAGAGTGGCGCACATGCTGGTATTGCAATCAGATGGGACACATCAAACTGAAGTGTCGCCTGTTTCTAGCCGAACGACGTGCTTTCCATCAACGAACCATACCGCAATAGAAACAAGTCTGGGTTCAAAAGGTAGATCGAATCGTTTGCATGGTGGCCTGTTACACCTCAAGCTACACATCGCATGATAGTTGTCACTTCGACAGCGGATGCTCCGCCCACATGACATGTAACTCTCAATATCTTACCCATATTAGACCTGTTGAACAGATGTGGTTTGTCACCTTCGGGGATGGTGAAAAGGGTCAGGTGATCGGCTGTGGGACATTGATGGTTCCGGATCTCCCTGCACTCAAGAACACCCTCCTTGTCAAAGGACAGACCAGGAATCTTTTCAGCATCAGTCAACTGTGCAACGATGGACACTATGTGTCATTTTCCAGCTACTCATGTCTTCTACTAGACCAGAATGGTGATACACTGATGAAAGGAAAAAGGGATGCCAACAACTGCTACACTATAAGGATGGGTATGACGAATTCAATGAACAGCAAGAACCATGGCCAGCAACCGGTTGCTCCTACATGTGCAAACACTCAACATAGTTTTCTGCGAGGGGGAGTGGACAAGATCTTGCTCACAAGATCTGATTGGAGATGCGCACAAATCAATGTTGTCGGGTGTTCCAGGAAGCTGTTGAATCAAAAGGTGGCACAATTACGAAAGGAGTTCGTACACTGCCCACAGAAATGTGCCAGGAGCCGTACAAGAAAATATGAATGCTCACAGAAGATGGTAACTCTGAGGCAGCATACCGTTGTCAACCCCTATGGCACGTCACGGAGTGGAACACCCAGATCCCTAGTGGGTCCATGTGGTGTCAACCACTGAAAGCATCCAACGACGGTCAGTCATAATCGAATATCCAGCTGAACAGTTGGACTGGCCTCCTAATAAAAAGAGCTGGAACAGAAGTCTCGACAGCTTGGAAAATATGTTTTAAATATTTGTTTTGAAGATTTTCTTTCGGATTATTCGGGAATAGACAGTTTTGGAAAGCTGAAGAGTCATATAGAAAAATTTGATTTTGAAAAATCAAATTCATTCCCTGAGTTTCGTCTTCTCTCTCTCGTCCCCAAAAACCCTAGAACGGAACTCTCCTTCTCAACTGATCTTTCCTCAACCGACAATGGTGAACACCAGGAAGTCAGCAAAATCCAGTGCTAAATCTGCGGAGAAGAGCAAAGAAAGCATGCAGTCCTCAAAGGAGTTGGCGGCGAAACCAAAAATTCTGAAATCAAAAGCTGCGAAGATGAAAAAGGCGTCGCCTTTACACTCCGTCACCGAATCTTTGGCCAAAGAGAAGTCTGCTGAAGGAGTTACCGCTGAAATTCCTCAGCCAGTCACAGTGGATTCAACTCCACAAGTTCGTCCGCAACCCAAGGTAAATCCCACTATTCCTTCTGATTCTGCGAATATCCCCGTTGTTGAAAAATCTGTGTTGAATGAAGAAGTGAGTATGGAAGTTGAGAAAGTCGCGAGTATGGAGGAGGATGCCAGTAGGGCTGTTAGTGGTGGTTGGACAGTTGGTGTTGAAACCAGCACAGCGGAGCTTGGTGGTGACAATAGGAATCGTGAGAGTGGTAAGGCTGAAGCGGTGGACAAAGCCAGCAGTGCGGTTATTGAAAAAGAGTCGATCAAGATTGTGGAAGAAAAGGAACCCAGCAAGGTGGCTGGAGGTTCAGGAACATGGAGGGAAAAGATCTTTGCCACAGGATACATTCCTCCGAAGGCAGGTCGCAGAAAGAAGGTTAAGCGAGCTAGTGACTCTCCTAGAAAATATCTAGCACAGATATATGCCACTCGAGGTCGGAAGATCGCAATGTCTGATGAAGAAACAGAGAAGTTTATCAAGTCCTCGGGGAAGAGGAATTTGGTGATTAGTGATGCTGATCCATCTGAGAACCAAGGAGCAATTTCTGAAGAGGGTTCCGGCTTGCATGATGAGACTATGGCAGAGGAGATTAATCCTTCAGGAGAGACAGATGTGTTGAAAGAATCAGACCCAGCAGAAAAGGATGAGGAGTTGGAGAAGTTATACAAAGACATTGATGATGTCATGGAAGATCTGGAAAAGGAGAAGGATCAGGGAGTGGCAAGTCCGGAAGAAGCTCAGTATGATCAGGCTGTTGAGGCAAAAGAATCTGATGCAGGAAAAGCTACAAGTGTTCCACCTATGGAACCAAGTGTTCAGTCTGGTGTTGAGACTGGAAGAGCTACAGAGAAAGCTGCAAGTGGTTCAACTGTGGAACCCTATGTTCAGACCAGAGCTGAAACAGAACCAGCTTCAGAGGAAGGTCTGCGTAACCTGGCTGTTGAAGCAGAAGAGTCTGCTACTGAAAAGGTCCCAAGTGCTCCGAAAGTGGAACAAAGTGTTCCGACTGAAGTTAAGACTGGAGTAGTTCCAGAGTCAGTGATAAGTAAAGAAACAATGACAGTTCAAGATGATCGTCGTAGGGATCAGTTGGAGGAGGATGGTCCATCCATTCGTAAGGATGCCTCTATGTCAGCAGCAAAAGGTGTTACCCTTTCAGAGGATGACCAAGACAGTGTTCCCCTTGTCAACCTCAAGAGGACAACGAAGGGGAAGGAAAAGAAAAAGGTAGCCTTTGCTATAACTACAAAGGAATCAGCTAAGAAGGTAGCTGAAGTCAGCAGTGGTGCAGGGGGAGCTGGCTCTTCAAGGAAAAGGAAGCTCGTTGATGCAGTACCCATCTCTGAAGATGCTGGGAGATGTGAAGTCCCAGCCCCTGATTCTGAGACTGTCCCAGTCAGTAAGGTAAAGAAAGGAGTGTGGTTTGTGACTAAAGAAGTTGCGTTGAAATGGGAATGTGTGCTGAAAAGGAAGATCATTCCTGAGAAGCTACTGGATGCATCCAGTTACAAAGGGAAGGAAGTGGTTGAGGTGCTTAAAGAGTCGGATCTGTTATGGACGTTGGACAGATGCAAGCCGTTCAACGAACAGCTGGTGCGTGAGGCCATGGCAAACTTGCCTCCAAAGTTTGGTGTCATTGGAGAGGCAGAGTATGGGGTCTTCTATGTTAGAGGAAGAAGGATCAAGATTGATCCAGAGCTGATCAATGTATACTTCTCCATGGACGACCCAGCTATTGATGAAGAAGAATCCAGCTTTGAGAAGATAGTAAGCACCATCACTGTAGGCTCTGTTCAGTGGAGGCCTGAGGCAGTTGTGCATACAACGGATCTGTCTACATTCTATTCAATGGTGTTTTTCATAGCCGTGTTCAACTGGAGGTCGTCTACTTATCGCTCCACTGTCAACAAGGACATGCCCCAACTAATTTATCAGATAGGGAACAAGCGGAAGTTCAACCTGGGCAGATTAATGTTCAAACAGATTGCTGAACATGCCACATCGATGAGAACTGTGCACCAGATCTGCTTTCCATCTCTGATTTATGAGCTGATTATTCATCAAGCCCCTGATTTGAAAGCCTCGTCTGATCTCCTTACTAAAGCTCCCAGCAAATTCACAGTGGACCACAAGCTATACAAAGGACGGCATGTGAATGACCTGAAAGGAGGAAGCAAGAAAGGTAAAGAACTTGGGGAATCCAGTCGAGGGGGAGCCAGAATGGGCGTGGATGAGAGGAGCAAACTACTGAAGGACCTCCAGGTTATCATTGCTGCGGACAAAGAACAGCGCCGCCGGATCAACAGGCTTGCTCGAGCACTCAGCTACCCCAGTGATGATGAATTAGAAGCTACTGTCTCTGAAGAAGACTCCATTGAAGAAGCTTCCGATTAAAGGTCCATTGAAAAACTAAACCCTCTGAACTTTTTCAAACATTCTGCTCATATGTGCTTGTTCTAGCACAGTTTATTTTGCTTGGTTGTTCGAACTTGTTGGACCCCTTCCCAGTTTATGGCAAAAATGGGGAGTAATTTTGAGAGGACAAATTTTGTGTTCCCTCAAGATGCCTAAGTCTAGATAGTTAGCTAGTTTTAGTTATCTAGATGATTTGGTTTTGCCAAAATGCCAAGGGGGAGATTGAAGTTCCCTTGAAGTGGCATGTATTTGGCAAAACATAGTTAGACAGTTCGAGCAGGTGTTCAGGGGGAGTTCGAACAATATCCTGGTACCCCTGTACAGCGTGATCAAGACGCAAGGATATTTCTTGGAAGATATTGGACAGCGAAGATTTCAACAAGTGAGAGTCGGCCTGCGACTTATTTGAGTATTAGATATTCGAGTGAATATCTACATTGAAGATGGCGCGACTTAATTGGAAAGGAGACTTCGTATATACTTTCGATCGATTTGTGGAAGATATACATAAAATATTTAGGAATCAATTCCGAAATATTTGATGGGATTATCTTGTAAGAATTATGGTTTCGCTCGAGCATATAAATACAATGCAAGGGCAACCCTAATTCCTATCGCTTTCGAAGATCAAATACACATGAGCATATCCTACTGATTGACGAAGCAGAAAGCGACGACCGGTTGTGTTTTCTCATTGGAAATACATCGGTACAAGTGCAGTCTGTTCAAGTGCAACACAGACTGCCTGAAGCGTATCAACTGCCGCACACAACAAAGGTGAACAAGCTTTTCAGAGAGAGCATCCGAGCTTCTGGAGAAGGTCAAGAACGTTCAGACTGCAGGTTCTGAACGAAGGGGATCGAGGGGAATTGCGGTGAACCTCGGTAACAAATCTGAGAGACGGAGTATTGAGTTTAGGCTATTACAAGGTGTAAGTGTAAGTCCCTGTGGAATCCCTATACTCGTAATAAAGATTTGCTGTCCCTTTTTAGGGTGAGGGAAACCCCCCAGAGTAGGCGGAGCTGAACTGGGTTATCAGTCTGTGAGTTCTACTGCTTTTATCTATTTGCTGAACTGTTGTGATTAGAGTTCAAGATCTGTCGCAACTGTATCTTGAACTGTTGTGCAAAGAGTTCAAGGTCTGTTGCAACAGTACCATGGACACAAGCTTAAACATGGGACATAATTTCAGGCGTACTATAGAAATCAAATTACAAAATTTTCACAAATAGCTGGGGAAACACTTTATGAAGCTTGGGAGAGGTATAAGGAGTATCAAAGGCTTTGCCCACATCACAACTTGGACGACCTCCTCGTCTTCCATACCTTCCACCACGGTGTGGATGGTCCCTCGCGGCTTGCACTTGATACCACCGCGTGAGGAGCTATCATGGAGCTTGAACCTCCCGAAGGATATGCGGTAATTAAGGAAATCACAAAGAACTACTTCATGAGGGGAAGTGAAAGAGGGAACCCAAGGAGGAAAGGAGAAAGGCATGAGGTAAAAGCCGTGAGCACAAGTGACTACGAGGCCTTAAGGAAAGATTTTGAGAACCTCTTAGATGAAGTGTTTAAGTTGAAGCACCCAGAGAAAGATCGCTCAACGAGTCAAGGGTGTGACATTTGTGAGGTTTATGAGCTTAAAACAGACTCTTGCCCCTTGGTTCAAAGGGACAGACATAGAATCGGGTATGAAGAGGCAAATTATGTGGGTGGAAACCAAGGAAGAGAGTATGAAGACTATGCACCTTCTCAAGGCGGATGGAGTTACTTGGGAGGAGGAGAAGAGGCCTCACAAAGGCGAGCTTCGACTTGCAGCAAGGAGGAAGAGAGAGGCCTACAAATTGAGGAATAGTCGTTATTGCCGATTCAACCTCACCCCTTCCCCTCCTCCCTCTCCTATCCTTCCCCTCCTCCGGCCGACGAGCATGAGGAGCCCATTGATGAGGAGCCTACTGTTGAGAGTCCTCCCCCTGCCACAGATGATTCGGCTGAGTGGCGGCAGAGGTTCTCCTCCGATATCGCGGACTTGAGGAGTGGCCCGACTAGACTCGAGGACTTTGTTAGAGAGTTAGACGCGAGAGCTCGCCAGGAGTGGGAGTGGCTCCGGTCTACGGTATTGTCCTTAGTCAGAGGTTTCGGTGGCTCGGTAGCTCCACCAGTAGCTCCAGAGTTTTTTGCTACTCATGGCGCCTCCCCCTTGCCTACCACACCAGCTTTCAGAGTAGGGGAGGTGGGCACGCCACTTACTGGTGGCACAGTGGAGCGAGTGAGTTCAGTTAGAGAGGATGATGCTCCACTATTCCTGGGTGTCGCATTGGAGGGTGATGGAGATTCTGCTAGAGATGCCACTTCAGGAGGCGATGAGGCTACATCATGAGTCCATGCTTCATTTTGATTTTCACATATGTATCTTTTCTTTGACTTGTTGCATTGGATGACATTATTTGATGTTAAGTCGCCTTTTGGCACAATTTTGGATGATGTATGCCATTTTGGTGATATTCTCTTTATTGCCTTTGGTTGTATGCTACATTTTCTATGATATTGACAGTGTTTACCATTTTTGTTGTCCACTCTACAGGATACACATTTACATATTCCTATCATGAACAAATTCACCTTCTTTGTCTACATTTGCAACTAAAAGGTTATTTCTCACTCCCAAGAGTTATGTCACCGACAGATAAGTCGATGTCATTTGATCTCTTTTCGTACGTTTCAGGTACAAAACAAGATATCTCAGTGTCAAAACCAAAATACGAAAACTCGGGGAAAAATTGAAGTTTTGGAGCGAAAATTGACCAAGGGGATTTCAGCCGACCGGCTGGGAATTTTCCTGCACCACCCGGCCGGCTGGATTTTTTGATCAAAACTTCATTGCAGTCGGCCATTCTCAGGTGCCCGACTGAATACCCAGCCGCCTGGCTAGCTCAAGGATCAGAGCTTGGTGCAATCTTCCACTTACAGCCGACCGGCTGAATATCGAGCCACCCGGCTGGATCCTGTGCTTCATCTTCAATGCAATATGCCATGTTCAGCCGACCGGCTGAACATCCAGCCGCCCGGCTGGCCCCTTCCCTTCACAAATGTCCCAATCGGGCCAACTCAGCCACCTGGCTGAACTGTCCTCCAATTCAGCCGGCCGGCTGAGATCTGCTACAATGACGAATAGTACCCGAGGCTATAAATAGAAAGAGGAGTTTTTGACCTAGGCATCTGTCATCTTGGGGGAAAAAGACAAGGAAAAGAGATCAAATCAAGGTCATCCATCATCATCCAACCAAGGAAGAGTGAAGATCAAAGGGAGATTCTAGGATTAATCATCCTATTTTTATTCCTCTTCTATTCTCTTTGTGTTGTCATTAAACCCTACTCACATCACGTAGTCTTACATAATGTGTGTGTAGTCTCCTTGTGTTTTGAGGGATTTACAGCCCTCCTTGGTACTCAATGATCATGTATACACATTCTATTCGCAATCCATGGAGTTGATTTCATTTTCACTAAGTGTTCTATTCATGCTATGTTGCTAAGTGTTTGATAAAATGCCTAAGTGTCATGTTTACCTTAGAATCACCATCTAAGTGTTGAAAGAGCTTAGTGATGAATTGGATAATGTGGAAATGAACATACCTAGTGTTTATGAGAGTAAATGTATGGGTATGTGGTTAAATAAAGCTTAATGCATATATCATTTATTACCTTGGGAGATGTTCTAAGGATAATAGTGCTATAGAGTGAATCAATATCTTGACAAAGTGAGGTTCTAATTGAGATGGCTTGACTAGGATAGATCACACGATAGTTATTCTACCTTAGTCCAAGCTAGGTTTGAACCAATCAACCCCTAAAGATAAATTAACTCTTGTGTACATGATCGTTGGGAAATTGCCAAGGAGGGTAGTAACCCCTCGAAACTCTCTTTAATTGAATTGAAACCCCCTTGAAAACATTTCATTACTTGTTTTATGTTTGATAATCACCTCATAATTGATCTGAAGGAATAGCCGAGATAGAAAACTTGATTTCCCTAGCGTATAATCCAATTGCTCCCTTGGGTTCGACACGGGTCTTACCGGTCAAATTATAAATTCTTTTGACTATACAAAAATATAATTGTCAAAATTGCGCCGTTGCCGGGGAGTAATGGCTAGATTGTCCCTAGGAAAAATCATTTACTTCTCCGACTATTCCATGTTTTTCTTTATTTTCTTTGTTACTCGTGATTCTTGAGCTTATTCCACTATTCTTACTTATCTTGTTTGCTTTCCCCTTGTAGGTGCATCTCTTTTATGCCACCAAAGACAAATAAGCTTACTCAACTTGTGGACAGAGACTTGAGACAACCACTAGGAGAATTTGTTAACCCTTACCCTACAAGGAGTAAAACAACCAAGGATAAAGGAACCACCTCGAATGCTCAAGCAATCATTCATCAAACCATGGGAGATAGAGATGGACTTCCTCCTCCCCTTCCACCTCCCGCTCGACTACCACAAGGCCCTCAAGCTAGAAGGGTTCTCAAGGACTATGCCGCTCCCAATGCCTATGGATACCGTTCTTCCAGCCTTGTCCCGGTGGTGGATAACCGAGACTTCGACTTGAAGATCTCAACCACCCAAATGGTTCAATCAAACCAATTCTCGGGAAGAGACCATGAGGATCCGAACTCTCATTTGACCACATTCCTTGAAGTTTGTGCCACATTCAAGATTAATGGGTTCTCCGAAGATGCAAAGCTTTTGAGGTTATTCCCCTTCTCCCTTATGGGAAGAGCAAGAGATTGGCTAAGGAGTCAAACTCCGAATAGTTTTTGTAATTCTATCCCCCGTTCAAGCATGTGTTCAAGGTACAGTTGAGACAGACCTTGAACTCCTTTCACAATAATTCAGCAGGCAGAGACGACAACTGAGGCACGCACAGTTTGCTGGACACGAACTCTACACGATACTGTTCCGTCAGTGGTATAAATAGTTTATCAAGCTGAACCAAAAAATAGAAGAAAATAGGAGCACGCACGATATGTTACCCAGTTCGGCCTTGCCTACTCTGGGGGGTTTCCCAGACCCTAAAAGGGACACAAATCGTATTACGAGATTAGAGCTACAAGTGGTCTTACTCTTACACAACCCCTTGTTTGTAATTGCCTAGCCTCTAATTCTCCATCTCTCGAATTTGCATTATCGGTTCACCGCAGCTCCCCTCGATTCCCTATGGGTAGGACGAGACTTCCCTCTCGGCCTAGTCTTGGACCTCCCAGAAGCCTAGTCGCCTTCTCTCTAAGACGTATCTTGATTGGCGTGTGTGTGTGCGCTCTGTCGTTCTTTAAGCACAGTCTGAACAGCACACTGAACAGACTGTTACTTTACCATCGTTATTCTGGTGTGGAATAGCCGGCCGGCGCTCCTCCTCCAATCCCACGAATACTCTCGTGTTTCTCTTTTCTCTCTCAGGAAGCGAAGCGATTATGGATGCCCTAGCATTGTATTTATATGCTTGGACGATATCCAAATCTGCTCAAGATAATCCCATCAAATATTTAGGAAATATTCCTAAATATTCGATGTATATCTTTCTCAAATCGGTTGGAAGAATATACGAAGACTTCTTGCCCAAGTCAGCCACGTTGCCTTTAATGTAGATATTCATTCAAATAACTGATGCTCGAATTATTCGATGGCCGACTTCAAATCATCGAGATCTTCGCTGTCACAATCCTTCCGGGAAATATCCTTGCGTCTGTTCCACGCCTTGAATCTGTTCCACGCTGTATATGAGTACCAGGATATGTTCAAACTCCCCCTGTGCTCCTGCTCGAACTGTCTAACTCTGTTTTGCCAAATACATGCCACTCAAGGGAACATCAATCTCTCCCTTGGCATTTTGGCAAAACCAAATCTACTAGACTTCTTGAGGGAACAACAAGATCACCTCTCAAACTACTCCCCCTTTTTGCCACAAACTGGCAAGGGGTCCCATCTTAATGCAGATAGTTTATCTTCAGAGGCATCATCAGTTTCCACATCATCATCATATTTACGTCGGTTTCACCATCAATCTAGACATTGTCGAGTTCCTCATCATCGACTCCGGGATCATCCATCTAGAAAGACATATTGGTGAGAAAAGGATTGATTCCAGTTCTTCGTCCTTGATCATAAACCACCCCATATTCCTTGTCACTAACAGCATCAAATCGTGGTGGGAAAATGGCAAATGGTGCACGAATCAGCTGCGCATCGAAAGGTTCTCGTCCTGCGTTCTCACTCTCCAGACTCGTGACACCTTGTAATTGATGTGCCGCTTCTTTTGACAAACTTAGTCTTTCCTAAACTGCTCCTATCAGAGTAGCCAATGCCTCTATGTCCTCTACTCATCCTTTGGAACTTCAGAATCATATCAAGGTCATTTGATCCAGAGTTTAGCATCCACGTTGATGTCTTGAACTGATTCAGACTCGTTCTTGAAGCTGATCCATTCTTCAGAAGTAGGTTAGTCTTTGGAGCAACACCGACTAGAGTATAGATAGATCTGCTACTGGGATGGAACTGTCTTCTCATTAAGTAGCCTTTCAGGGATGATCTTTCTTTTCTACACTGCTGTCCACTTGGATGCTACTTCTGTACTGTCACATCATACTCCATTTTTCACAATTCCAGTTGGAACATGGGCAGGAACAGGATCTGGACAAACCTTTTCCTCTTCTTGGACGCACTTTCTCCCCCTGCGTCTGTGTTCCATTCATCTTGATTGTTGACTAGAAGAGCATGCTTGGAAGGTCACTCTCTTCTCGGGTACCTTCTTTTCAGCTTTCTTGAGCTCAGGCAGTGAAACTGTGTCCTGAACCTCTTTCCGAGTGTTCTCATTTTCAGCCTCTTCTTGATCCGATAATTGCATCTCTACATCTGTATCAGCCGGATGTTCCTAGTTCACCACATGCTTTTTCAGCAACCTTCTTCTGGATGACAGGTTTAACAACAACTTGTTCTTCTACTTGATCTGTCTCCTTCACTTCATCGACTGCCTCAGTAGTCTTTTGTGTAAGGCCTTCATATGATTCTTCATCCAGTACCCAACTTCTCTTGTGAGGGGATTCAACAAATTGCTTAGTTTCTAAGTCTGACATGGCAATGTTCCTCCCCCTAACAACACTAATTCTTGCAACGTATTTACTGGGAGTTCTGTTCCTTCAATTCACGACCTAAATGTGGGTCCATGTCTTCTTTAGCACGAACCCAGTGACATGCACCTTTGCATTCAATAGTTTCTTCTTATCAAAATCCCCAATCTTAGCCCTACTGGCTTCACCTTCTTCTGCAGCATCGGCCACAGAGTATCAATATTCAATCCCTTCGGCTTCTCATAAACCACTTTGTCACCTTTATGGCTCACTGAATCTTTACCAATCGCCCGTACTTCCTCCTCAACAGAATTGAGTGCAGCAGCATGGGGGTGAGAGCAATGGATTACCTTGCTTAGGGGTGGTTCAGCCATTGCCTGATTTTCCTTCGCGGTCTGCTCACTTCCTTCAAATGGATTAGGATCAGCCGTTGACGCCTTTGAAAAAGCTTCTTTCAATTCTCACAGCCGCTTCTTCTCCCTTCTTTTTATAATGGCATAAGGATGATTTCCGAATATATAAATAATGTTAATCTTCTAAGCATGTACCTTTTGTTCTAGCTTCCTGTTAATAAGTGGTCAGTCCAACTGTTGAGCTGGTGTACCGCCTATGACTGACCACTATCTGGAACACTTAGTTCTTAATAACACACAGACCCAGGGAGGATCTGAGTGTTTCAAACTGAGCGGCATCAAGAGGTTTGGTGAAGATGTCCGCCAATTGCTTGTCTGTTGTAATATGCGTAAGGGTGACCACCTTCTGTTTAACCAGCTCTCTGATGAAATGATGTCTGATGTCTATGTGCTTCGTCCTGGAGTGTTGTACTGGGTTTTTCGAGATGCTAATTGCTCTCATATTGTCACAGTACAGGGTCATCTCTTCTTGTTTAACTCCGTATTCAGACAGTATTTGCTTCATCCATAGCAGTTGAGTGCAGCTGCTTCCTGCTGCGATATATTCTGCTTCAGCCGTAGACAGTGAGATGCTATTTTGCTTTTTTCTGAACCATGAAACCAAGTTATTTCCTAAGAAGAAGCATCCTCCAGATGTGCTCTTTCGATCTTTAGCGTTTCCTGCCCAGTCGGCATCGCAGTAACCAACCAGATGTGGGTTGGTGTCCTTGGTATACCAGATTCCAAAGTCAACCATCCCGCATACATACTTTATGATTTCTTGACTTGTAGGAGATGACTTTCCTTTGGATCTGCCTGGTATCTTGAACAAACTCCTACGGCATATGCTATGTCTGGTCTACTGGCTGTCAAGTACAAAAGGCTTCCAATCATACTTCTATACAACGTCTGATAGACCTTTGTTCCAGCCTCGTCTTTAGTTATCTTTATGTGCGTAGCAGCCAGAGTTCGTTTGTAACTTGCCTTCTCAAGATCAAATTTCTTTATCAGGTTCTTGGCATACTTGCTTTGTGAGATGAATATGCCATCTTCCTTTTGAGTCACCTGGAGTCCTAGAAAGTAGTTCATCTCCCCAACCATGCTCATCTTGAACTCCTTCTGCATCTGTTCTACAAACTGATCCACCAGTTTCTGGGTATTGGACCCAAACACAATATCGTCAACATAGATTTGTGCGATAATAAAGTCTGACCTCGTGTGTTTAACAAACAATGTCTTTTCCACTCCCCCTCGCACATATCCATGATCAACGAGGAACATAGTGAGGTGCTCATACCAAGCTCTGGGTGCTTGTTTGAGTCCGTACAAGGCTTTCTTCAGGTGGTACACAGATGCTGGGTGATGCGGGTCCTCAAATCCTTTCGACTGAGCAACGTAAACTTCCTCATTCAGAAATCCGTTCAGGAAAGCACTTTTGACATCCATATGGAATAGTCGAAATGTCAAGTGACATGCCAGAGCCAGAAGTAAGCGAATGGCTTCAAGACGTGCGACCGGAGCAAAGGTTTCCTCAAAGTCTATCCCTTCTATCTGAATGTATCCTTGTGCAACAAGGCGAGCTTTGTTTCTTGTGATATTCCCTGATGCGTCGGACTTGTTTTTGAAAATCCATTTTGTGCCAATGACGTTAACCCCATCAGGTCTTTGAATCAGATCCCATACATCATTCCGAGCAAATTCTTCTAGTTCCTCCTGCATGGCAAGGACCCAATACTCATCAAGTAAGGCTTCCTTTATGTTTTTCGGCTCAATTGGGGAGAGGAAGCACGGACAGGCAGCCAATTCTCTGGAGTTGATCAGTTTTTTGCGAGTTTGAACTCCGTCACTTGGTGATCCAATGACCTCAGAGATTGGGTGGTCCCTGGCAATTCGTCGGGAGGGTTGTAACGAAATGACATTCTCCTGAGGGTTGACAATCTCGGTTTTGTCAGATGAGGTATTTTCAGGGAAGTTGTCAGAGGTCTCTCCAGTCGGTTCATGCTCAGTCCGCTGGGATGATGGTTGTGTCTCAGGTACTGTGCTAGTACTGTTGTCAGTGTCGTCCGAGACAGCCTGTACAAACACTTCATCCTTGACTTTGACATTTATAGATTCCATGACTGATCTTGTGCGCTTGTTGAACACCCGGTATGCTCGAATGTTTGAAGAATACCCTAGAAAGAACCCCTCATCACTCTTTGGATCTAGCTTCTGTCTGTACTCCCGGTCATTCAGAATGTAGCACTGACTTCCAAAAATGTGGAAGTATTTGACAGTGGGCTTCTTTCCTTTCCAAAGTTCATAGCACGTCTTCTCCATACCAGTGCGTATAGTAACTCGATTTATGATGTGACATTTGTATTCATAGCTTCGGACCAGAACTTCAGAGGAATTTTCTTGGCATGGATCATCACCCGGGTCATCTCTTGAATGGTACGATTTTTCCGTTCCACAACACCATTCTGCTGAGTGGTGATTGCTGATGCGAACTGATGAGCAATCCCATGTTACGCACAATAGGTTCCCATAGTAACATTCTTGAATTCTGTGCCATTATCACTTCTAATGGACACCAATTTTTCTCATTTGTATTTCCTCTCTCATTGGATCAAGGTAGGAAGTTCTATAAATTGTTGAGCAGCTTCAGTCTTGTCCCGAAGGAACCTTGTCCAAGTGAATCTGGTGAAGTCGTCAACACAAACCAGAACATACTTCTTCCCACCATAGCTCTCAGTTTGCATGGGTCCCATCAAGTTCATATGGATCAGTTCTAGTGGACTTTTGGTGCTAATTTGAGATATCTTAGGGTGTGATGCTTTTGTCTGTTTCCCGATCTGGCATTCTCCCCACACCACGTCCTGATTTCCTTTGACATTTGGCATTCCTCGGATGAGTCCAGATGAGCAGAGTTTCTTCAATGTCTTGAGGTTTAGATGACCCAAATGTTTGTGCCAAAGGGACATCTCATCTGCTTGGCTAGACAAGCAGGCTGGTGCAGAACCTGTTCCAGTGGAGCCGATGAGGTAACAATTGTTGGCTGCTCTACTTCCATTCATCAAAATTCCTCCGTCTTTATGATTGAGTATATTTATATGACTCATAAAGTACTACTGAACCCACCAAATTAGACATTTGGTCATACGAACAAGTGCTTGTTAATGCCTTTTTGTGTATATAGGCTATTTTGGAGTCTAAAGAGGAAACGAGCTAAAATGGGATTCTTAAAGCCAAAAATGGATTACGAGTCAAATCTGGCCACGACCACTTTCCGGCTGTGTTCCAGCAAAACTAGCTCGAGCATTCACCTTCAAATGACTTTCTAATGCTAGAACCATCTCCCAAAAGCTGAGAACGCATTGCCAAGGACTCAAGCCCGGTCAAGGCCAAACAAGGGCAATTTCGGCCGTTTTGGGATTTCGACCATGTTCCAGGCAGAATTTGGCTTAGCATCCTTCTTGTGATCATCTTAGAATGACTTTTTCATTTAGAATACACTCTCCAAAATCCAAGAAGCTCCGGCCAAAGCTCCGGTCAGATTCCGGCCATATTCCGGCGAACTCCGGCCATATTCCGGCGAACCTCCGGTGATGCTCCGGTCATTTCTTGCTCCGGCCACATTCCGGTGAAGTCCAACTAAATCCAAACCACTTCATTCCGGTTGGCTTCGACTATTCATTTCGGTTGGCATTTGGAGTTCGGTTGCAATCAAACCGGCTGGCCTTTGGGGAGTGCCACCTACACGGCTATTGCCCTTTGGAGAAAGCCTCCGGCGGCTTTGGGTAGAGCTCTCTCCCTTTGCCAAGTGGTTGGCTTTGGTTGAGCCATGTGCAAGTGATGGCTTTTGGCTAAACCAATCAAAATGAAGTGCTTTTGGGATATTTTCACATCTAAACTTAGCTCCCAAGTTTCCTTAGTCTATAAATAGAGGCCTTGCCTCATGTAATTGGTGTGCCACAAACCTTAGAGAGTTGAGAGCTTATCTCTCTTCTCTTCATTTTCAATGCAAACACATTTTGTTCTTACTTTGTTCTTGATTTCCAAAGCTTTGTTCACTTGTTCTTGAGCTTCAAGCTCTTACTTTCCAGCAAGCACATCTTACTTTCCTTGTATTGATCTTGATTTGGAGCTCCTCTCCCTTTACTTTCCTTGTTGTTCTCTTTACTTTCATTGTCTTTCATTTTCAAAAAAAAAACCTTTACTTTCTTTTGCACTTAGCTATGATATCCTCTTCCATGGATATTCGTAGCTGAACCCTTCATTCGGTTGAAGGGGTGTGCTTGTATCATAAAATGTTTTAGACCCTTCTCTTAGTGCCTCTTTGTGTTCAACTTGTTCTATGTGCCATATATTAGGTCAGAACGCTATTGGTTGAGTGGAGGCTCGAAAGAGCAAAGCTCTTCCATGGGTTCGTGAACTTCCGTGGATAAGTGGAGGCTCGAAAGAGCACAGCTTATCTGTGGAATTCAACCTCTTGTAAACACCACTTGGTTGATCGTAACTGAAGATCAGGTGGATGCACATAAGGCTAAGATAATTCGAAAGGAGGAATTAGCCTAAATAGAACAAGTGTTCTATGTCTTGAAAAGGACTAGACGGTGTGGCAAGTCAAGTGCTAGAAATAGCCTTGATACATCTTTGAACACTTAGTATGATCATTAGAGGTCGATGATAAACGGACTATGATACAAGGCCCCTAAAACTGAATCATTTCCTTTAATTAAAACATCACCTGTCACTTTACTTTCAGTCCCATATCAACTGTTTACTTTTCGCAAGTCTTGTCCTTCAAGCATTTACTTTCCACAAGTCTTGTCCTTCAAGCATTTACTTTCCGCAAGTCTTGTCCTTCAAGCACTTTACTTTTACGCAGTTACTTTCAGCAAGCCTTATCCTTCAAGCACTTTACTTTTACGCACTTACTTTCAGCAAGTCTTGTCCTTCAAGCACTTTACTTTTCTGTATTTACTTTCAGTCCCGTATTTACTTTCTTTACTTTCAGTCATTTACTTTTCAGTACTAAAATCACAACCAACCCACTTACTTTTCAGTACTAAAATCACAACCAACCCCCAACTGTCTTATTTTCCATTATCGAAAGAACAACTATCCACTTATTCCCTTAGGTTCGACCCCTACTTACCGCTTTACTACCCAATAGTAAAGTCACGAGTAGCGGACTTATAAATTTATTTTGTACACATTGCCTCGCGACAAGGCAGTGCTGTCAAATTGGCGCCGTTGCCGGGGAATTAGCAAATGGATAGTTGTTCTTTTCTTTGTTGTACATAATTCGCCATGTCTTCATATTACGACATAGAACCTTGGAAAGTTGGGGGCAGCAACCTTATGTTTGAAATGCTTAGCTGTCTCCCCCAGTTTGGAGGTTCCATCGGAGAGGACCATGTGATACATTGCCAACATTTTCACCACATCTGCCGCCACATGAAACCTGAGAATGAGACGTTAGAGGAGTTTAAGCTGAAAGGCTTCAAATTTTCTTTAACTGACTCGGCAATAGATTGGTATTACTCATGTGCAGCTTATGAAGGCGATTATGGGGATCTACGAGCCAAATTTCTAGAAGAGTTCTCCCCGCCATCTCTCTGACTTGAAACCCACAAGGAAATCTAAGCAATCCCGGGACGAAACTTTGGATGAGTACTATACGTACTTCGATATCATTGTTTCGCGCTGCCCGCACCATGGATTCACAAACATCTTCCTTCTTCAAAGGTTTCTTCGTGGAATGAAGCCACTTGAGCGGTCTATGCTTAATGATGCAGCGGGAGGTTCGGTGATGAATATCACCATGTCTCAAACCTGGGACCTCATTGATGATTTGGCCGAGAGCTTAAAACGAGGACCAATGCACCAAACTGAAGATAAGGCACCGACGGTGAAAGCGGACTCAGTGCAGAATGAGCCCGAGGAAGAAGCACCCAAGGAAGTCCCGGTCCTCATTGATGAGTTGCCCAAATCAGAACCAAACCTCACTGCCGAGCTGCCCAAATCAGACCCGAACCTCAGTGTGATTGCCCCCGGAGACCATATAAATGACGAGGATGAGGACGCATGGTTGCCTGAAGAAGAGCTCCACTCAGATTACCCCTGGGAGTTAGAAGAAAAACTGCCCAATTCAGGCCCGGTCCACATTACCAATCTACCCGAGGAAATCACGCCGGTCCTGGACCTCATTGCCGAACCAGCCGAGTCTAACACAGTCCTCACTAGCGAGCTAGCCGAGATAGCCCCGATCCTCACTGAAGAGCTGCTCGAGAAAGACCTTGCCCTTGTGGTGGAAGTCCCCCAACTTGTCCCCTCGGTTTGTATGCGGATCACAGCCCCTGAAGATGAAGTGATCAATAATGAGGTGCAAGGGGAGTTGGAGGCAAACAAAGGGCAAGAAAAGCCAATGATGGAGCACTCACTCACCACGAGCCCGGAAAACTCACTCGTTCCAAGACAACCATTCATCTCAGCCCCAAAGAAAAGGCTTAGCATGGGAACAAGCTCAAGGTCGCTCGTGTTCAATGGCACAATACTAAACTTCCAGAATTGCAAAGGTGCCACCCATTCAAACATGAAGAAACGGCCAAGACATGGGCCAAAAGAATGGAAACCCGGAAGGAGAAGCAAGAGAGCTCGACTTGATGGACCAGCAGCTATGGTCAAGGAGTCCTCACCTTCTCGGGGATATGTGAATAAGAAGCCTCCGGATCAAGGGAGAGCAGAACTGAGCTCGCTGCTATATTTGCTCTTTGGGTAAATCAAAAGGGCAGTCGAGAAGAAGTTCGACCTCACACACCCATGAGATCCGAACTTATGATCCATGAGTGAGGTACCGTCGAGCCAACGACGTTAAACAAAGGCACTTGCCGGGAGGTAACCCGGCATATTTTTTAGTCATTACAGTTTTTATGTTTGTGTCGTTTCTTTTCATACTCATCCCTTTATTTGCTTGCTTTTTTGTGTTTTGAACTAAGTCGTGCCGTGAGGCACGGCTTCGTTCAAAAGTGTGGGGGTAATTGAGTAGTAGTTGTACATAGTAGTCTTTGTACATATTAGTCATTGCACATAGTAGTCAAACTTTTTGAAAATACAAACTTCCATGATGTGAAAATAGATAGATCCGATTCATGCATTTCCTTGTGAAAACTAAATTATGTAAGAACATGCGAATTTAACTTTCTACTTGTCCTTGTGTGCTGAGATAAATGTAGGATGTGGAGTTGAAAGAAACGCTCTAGAGAGGCTTGACAAGCACTCAAGGGACCGGATCCTTACTATACGGTTATGTGAAAATTGTGGAGGCTGCACTTTGGGCTTCTTGGTGAAGAGTGGACTACGCCATGCAGCGTCTATGCAAGAGGCGGGACGGGAATCAAACCGTCCTATCTCTAGTCTGAGTAGCCGGGAAAAGAGGTGAGCGACCCTCAACTTGACCCGCGCCGAAACGACTACGATGAGAAAGACCGGGAAGGTATTTTCATATGCTCTCGGGCGATGATTGGACCTCCCAAAAGTGAAGAAAAATGGACATGCAAATCTCATCAAAGGAGCAAAGCACAAAGAAGAAAAGAAAAATCGCCAAAATGGTGAAACCAAACCAAAGAAAAAAAAAGTGAAGTACTCAAAGAGTCAAATCAGAGGCCAAAGGCCAAAGTCACTACAAAAGCTATCCAACCACGAAAACAAAGAAAAGAGCTCGACCCATTAGCCCGAATCAATCACGTGCTAGAAGAAGCAAGTAACATAACCATATAGTAAGATCGGATCCGAGAGTACAGTTCAAGGGCCTAAAAAGTGGCTATCTCCCAATCATCCAAATTGATTTGCATCTCGGCTCAAAGGTAACAAGTATCTAGTTACTTTCATATGTGAGCATGATTTCGTTTGGAAACAAGTAAGTTATGCATGCTAAGGTGAAGTCTAGATTCACATCTCACATTTACATCTAAGACTTGGGGTATTTTTGTTCCTCTTATTGACTACACTTGTTCGGGACGAACAAGATTAAGTGTGGGGGTATTTGATGGAGCATATTTATATGACTCATAAAGTACTACTGAACCCACCAAATTAGACATTTGGTCATACGAACAAGTGCTTGTTAATGCCTTTTTGTGTATATAGGCTATTTTGGAGTCTAAAGAGGAAACGAGCTAAAAATGGATTCTTAAAGCCCAAAACGGATTACGAGTCAAATCTAGCCACGACCACTTTCCGACTGTGTTCTAGCAAAACTAGCTCGAGCATTCACCTTCAAATGGCTTTCTAATGCTAGAACCATCGCCCAAAAGCTGAGAACGCATTGCCAAGGACTCAAGCCCGGTCAAGGCCAAACAAGGGCAATTTCGGCCGTTTTGAGATTTCGACCATGTTCCAGGCAGAATTTGGCTTAGCATCCTTCTTGAGATCATCTTAGAATGACTTTTTCATTCAGAATACACTCTCCAAAATCCAAGAAGCTCCGGCCAAAGCTCTGGTCAGATTCCGGCCATATTCCAGTGAACTTCGGCCATATTCCGGCGAACCTCCGGTGATGCTCCGGCCACATTCCGGTGAAGTCCAACTAAATCCAAACCACTTCATTCCGGTTGGCTTCGACTATTCATTTCGATTAGCATTTGGAGTTCGGTTGCAACAAAACCGGCTGGCCTTTGGGGAGTGCCACCTACATGGCTGTTGCCCTTTGGAGAAAGCCGCCGGCGGCTTTGGGTAGAGCTCTCTCCCTTTGCCAAGTGGTTGGCTTTGGTTGAGCCATGTGCAAGTGATGGCTTTTGGCTAAACCAATCAAAATGAAGTGCTTTTGGGATATTTTCACATCTAAACTTAGCTCCCAAGTTTCCCTAGTCTATAAATAGAGGCCTTGCCTCATGTAATTGGTGTGCCACAAACCTTAGAGATTTGAGAGCTTATCTCTCTTCTCTTCATTTTCAATGCAATCACACTTTGTTCTTACTTTGTTCTTGATTTCCAAAGCTTTGTTCACTTGTTCTTGAGCTTCAAGCTCTTACTTTCCAGCAAACACATCTTACTTTCCTTGTATTGATCTTGATTTGGAGCTCCTCTCCCTTTACTTTCCTTGTTGTTCTCTTTACTTTCCTTGTCTTTCATTTTCAAAAAAAAACCTTTACTTTCTTTTGCACTTAGCTATGATATCCTCTTCCATGGATATTCGTAACTAAACCCTTCATTCGGTTGAAGGGGTGTGCTTGTATCATAAAATGTTTTAGACCCTTCTCTTAGTGCCTCTTTGTGTTCAACTTGTTCTATGTGCCATATATTAGGTCAGAACGATATTGGTTTAGTGGAGGCTCGAAAGAGCAAAGCTCTTCCATGGGTTCGTGAACTTCCGTGGATAAGTGGAGGCTCGAAAGAGCACAGCTTATCTGTGGAATTCAACCTCTTTTAAACACCACTTGGTTGATCGTAACTAAAGATCAGGTGGATGCCCATAAGGCTAAGATACTTCGAAAGGAGGAATTAGCCTAAATAGACCAAGTGTTCTATGTCTTGAAAAGAACTAGACGGTGTGGCAAGTCAAGTGCTAGAAATAGCCTTGATACATCTTTGAACACTTAGTATGATCATTAGAGGTCGATGATAAACGGACTATGATACAAGGCCTCTAAACCCGCATCCTTTCCTTTAATTAAAACATCACATGTCACTTTACTTTCAGTCCCATATCAACTGTTTACTTTTCGCAAGTCTTGTCCTATAAGCATTTACTTTCCGCAAGTCTTGTCCTTCAAGCATTTACTTTCCGCAAGTCTTGTCCTTTAAGCACTTTACTTTTACGCACTTACTTTCAGCAAGCCTTGTCCATCAAGCACTTTACTTTTACGCACTTACTTTCAGCAAGTCTTGTCCTTCAAGCACTTTACTTTTCTGTATTTACTTTCAGTCCCGTATTTACTTTCTTTACTTTCAGTCATTTACTTTTCAGTACTAAAATCACAACCAACCCACTTACTTTTCAGTACTAAAATCCCAACCAACCCCCAACTGTCTTATTTTCCATTATCGAAAGAACAACTATCCACTAATTCCCTTGGGTTCGACCCCTACTTACCGCTTTACTACCCAATAGTAAAGTCACGAGTAGCGGACTTATAAATTTATTTTGTACACATTGCCTCGCGATAAGGCAGTGCTGTCACTTTATCAACAACTTGGCATGAGTTGTGAGTAAATTTGACATGATGTCCCCCGTCGCAAAGTTGACTTATGCTGATTAAGTTCACTTTCAGTCCTTCAACAAGGAGAGTGTCTTTGAGGACAGGTAGATCCGAAACCTTCAATGTCCCACAGCCGATCACCTGTCCCTTTCCTCCATCTCCGAAAGCGACGAACTGCTTCTTAATAACAGGTCGAATTTACGTAAGGAATTTGGAGTCACCTGTCATATGGGCGGAGCATCCGCTATCGAAGTACCAGCGATCTTTCTCCATGTGACTCGAAGAGCTAAATGCAACCATGCAAACATCTTTACTTCTATAAGTCTCCGTGTCTATCTTCCCATCACGGACCGTGCTCGAGGCTATCTGTCCTTGCTTCATAGTCATCTTGAACAGTTCCAGGATCCCACTCACTGTTTCGAGTGTTTGCTCTGATACCATTTGTAATTCTATCCCCTGTTCAAGAATGTGTTCAAGGTACAGTTGAGACAGACCTTGAACTCCTTTCACAATAATTCAGCAGGCAGAGACGACAACTGAGGCACGCACAGTTTGCTGGACACGAACTCTACACGGCAGTGTTCCGTCAGTGGTATAAACAGTTTATCAAGCTGAACCAAAAAATAGAAGAAAATAGGAGCACGCACGATATGTTACCCAGTTCGGCCTTGCCTACTCTGGGGGTTTCCCACACCCTAAAAGGGACACAAATCGTATTACGAGATTAGAGCTACAAGTGGTCTTACTCTTACACAACCCCTTGTTTGTAATTGCCTAGCCTCTAATTCTCCGTCTCTTGGATTTGCAATCTCGGTTCACCGCAGCTCCCCTCGATTCCCTATGGGTAGGACGAGACTTCCCTCTCGGCCTAGTCTTGGACCTCCCAGAAGCCCAGTCGCCTTCTCTCAAAGACGTATCTTGATTGCCGTGTGTGTGTGTGCGCTCTATCGTTCTTCAAGCACAGTCTGAATAGCACACTGAACAAACTGTTACTTTACCGTCGTTATTCCGGTGTGGAATAGCCGGCCGCGCTCCTCCTCCTATCCCACGAATACTCTTGTGTTTCTCTTTTCTCTCTCAGGAAGCGACGCGATTATGGATGCCCTAGCATTGTATTTATATGCTTGGACGATATCCACATCTGCTCAAGATAATCCCATCAAATATTTAGGAAATATTCCTAAATATTCGATGTATATCTTTCTCAAATCGGTTGGAAGAATATACGAAGACTTCTTGCCCAATTCAGCCACGTCGCCTTTAATGTAGATATTCATTCGAATATCTGATGCTCGAATTATTCGCTGGCCGACTTCAAATCGTCGAGATCTTCGCTGTCAGAATCCTTCCGGGAAATATCCTTGCGTCTGTTCCACGCCTTGCAACTGTTCCACGCTGTATATGAGTACCAGGATATGTTCAAACTCCCCCTGAGCTCCTGCTCGAACTGTCTAACTCCATTTTTCCAAATACATGCCACTCAAGAGAACATCTGTTTCACCATGTGGGAGGAGCTCCCCGTTGCGTTTCTTAACAAGTATTTCCCTCCTTCCATGATGGCGTACTATAGAAATAAATTTACAAACTTTTCACAAATGGATGGGGAAACATTTTATGAAGCTTGGGAGAGGTATAAGGAGTACCAAAGGCTTTGCCCACATCAGAACTTGGACGACCTCCTCGTTTTCCATACCTTCTATCACGGTGTGGATGGTCCCTCGTGGCTTGCACTTGATACCGTCGCGGGAGGAGCTATCATGGAGCTTGAACCTCCCCAAGGATATGCGGTGATCGAGAAGATCACAAAGAACTATTTCATGTGGGGAAGTGAAAGAGGAAACCCGAGAAGAAAAAGCGAAAGGCATGAGGTAAAAGCCATGAGCATAAGTGACTACGAAGCCTTAAGGAAAGATTTTGAGAACCTCTCGGATGAAGTGTTTAAGTTGAAACACCAGGAGAAAGATCGCTCAACGAGTCAAGGGTGTGACATTTGTGAGGTTTATGAGCATGAAACCGACTCTTGCCCCTTGGTCCAAAGAGACGGTAATAGATATGGGTATGAGGAAGCAAACTTTGTTGGTGGAAACCAAGGTAGAGAGTATGACACTCGTGCCACTCAAGGCCAAAATTCTCAAGCTAACCATACTACGCCAAGGTTTTCCTCGGGATGGAGGAATCACCCTAATTTCTCTTACAAAACTACAAATCCCACTCGTCCCGACTTTGGCACTACACCTCCCGGGTTTGGTCCTAAGCCTACTCTTAATAATCAAGCCTTCCAACCAAGGAATCAATTCCAACCTAGGAGCAACTATCAAAGCCAAGGATCGGATTTGCTTCAAAGGAACCAAAACCCATGGCAACAATACCAAGCTCAAACCCAAAGGCCCTACCAACAAGTTGACCCTCCTCCATAAATCTTGAGTGAACCGTCCGGTGTTAAGGCAATGCTTGCAAAACTCTTAGCAAACCAAGAAGAGATGATGCAAGAGTTGAAAGAGGTTAAGCAATGCAATCAAAGGCTAGAAACTCACAACATGATGCTTGAGAACTAAATAGCTCAACAAGCCAAATCATCTACAATGGCTCAAGGAAAATTGCCGGCTCGACCCGAGCAAGGGCAAAGGGAGCATATCAATGTGGTCACGCTAAGGAGTGGTAAAGAACTAGAGGGGGAGAAACCAAGGAAGAAAAAGGTTCCTTTGATGTTGGAGGCCAAGCTAGTGCCGAAATTGAAGATTTAGATGAAGAGGTCCCTAATCCTCATACCCAAAAGGTGAAAGAAGTGGGAAAAGAGAAAGATGAGCCTAAACCGTACACACCCCCTATACCCTTCCCACAAAGGCTCAATAAGAAGAGCAACGACAAGCAATTCTCCAAGTTCGCCGATATGATGAGGAAACTATATGTGACATTGCCTTTCACCGAGGTAATTACTCAAACTCCATCATATGCTCGTTTTCAGAAAGATATTGTTACTTGCAGGAGAACAATTGAAGAGGTTGATTTTATATCCCTCAATGAAGAGTGTAGCGCCATTTTCCACCCTAACATGCCACCAAATCTAGGAGACCCCGGTAGTTTTTCTATCTCATGCTATATTGGTGGAGTTAAAATAGAGCGTGCCATGTGTGATTTAGGAGCTAGCATATCTTTGATGCTCTACTCGTTATGCATGAAATTGAACATTGGTGAACCCATGCCCACACAAATGACCTTGAGGCTCACGGACCACTCCTCAAGATATCCTAGGGGGATTCTTAAGGATGTCCCGGTCAAAGTAGGGAACTTTCACATTCCTGGAGACTTTGTTGTGCTAGAAATGGAAGAGGACACGGATATCCCTATTCTATTAGAGAGACCTTTCCTCTATACGGCTGGAGCTATATTTGACACGACTAAGGGTTCAATCACAATGAGAGTAGGTGATGAGGAAATTAAGTTTAATTTAGATAAAGCACAAAAAAGTCCTAGTTCTACCATGAGTTGCAATTATATTGACTTTGTTGATGGCTTTGAATTGCTTGATATTCCTATATTACCTACACATGTTATTGATCTTTATAATGAGCTACCCGAGCATGTTGATTGTTGGGCTATCTTGAGCGACGAGGGAAAAGGGAAAACTAAAAGCGACAAAGGTAAGGAGTCTTGTTCGGTAGAGTTAAAAGCTCTACCAACAAGCCTAAGTTATGAGTTTCTAGGCCCCAATTCTACTTTGCCCATTATTGTGAATGCCTCCTTGAATGATGATGAGACTTTGAGATTGCTTGATATGATTAGAGAGCACAAAGGTGCCATTGGATATTCTATTGATGATTTGAAAGGGATAAGTCCTAGTTTGTGCATGCATAGAATTAATTTGGAAGATGATAGCTTGCCATCTAGGGAACATGCTAGGAGACTTAATCCCATTGTTGGGGAAGTGGTTAAGAAGGAAATTTTGAAAATGCTTGATGCGGGAATCATCTTCCCTATTGCGGATTCTAATTGGGTGAGTCCCATACATGTGGTGCCCAAAAAGGGAGGCATGACGGTTGTGAAAAATGATAAAAATGAATTGATTCCCACTAGAACCGTCACCGGTTGGCGTATGTGCATTGATGTTCAAAAACTTAATAAGGCCACTAAGAAAGATCACTTCCCACTTCCATTCATTGATCAAATGTTAGAGAGATTAGCCAAGCATGATTACTTTTGCTATCTTGATGGATATAGTGGATTTTTCCAAATCCCTATTCATCCACAAGATCAAGAAAAGACCACTTTCACTTGTCCCTATGGAACATTTGCCTATCGGCGAATGCCCTTTGGACTTTGTAATGCACCAGGCACATTTCAAAGATGCATGATGGCTATATTTTCAGAATTTATTGAGGAAATTATGGAAGTATTTATGGATGATTTTTCTGTTTATGGTTCTTCATTTGATGATTACTTGGCCAACTTGGCAAAAGTTTTGAAAAGATGCACTAAGACAAATCTTGTGCTGAATTGAGAAAAATGTCATTTTATGGTGCAGGAGGGCATAGTGCTTGGACACTTGGTGTCAATGAGAGGTATTGAGGTGGATAAGGCTAAAGTGGAAGTTATCGAGAAATTTCCACCTCCAAAGGATGTTAAAGGCATAAGGAGTTTTCTTGGCCATGCCGGTTTTTATAGAAGATTCATCAAGGACTTCACAAAAATTGCAAGGCCATTGACAAATCTATTATGCAATGACACCAAATTCCATTTTGATGAAGATTTCTTAATGGCCTTTGAGAAGTTGAAGAGGGCATTGGTCTCGGCTCCTATTATTCAACCTCCAAATTGGGATTTGCCCTTTGAGCTCATGTGCGATGCAAGTGATTATGCTATTGGAGCAGTTTTTGGACAAGGGGTGGACAAGAAACTTCATGCCATTCACTACACTAGCAAGGTCCAAAATGGAGCTCAAATGAATTATTCTACAACCGAAAAGGAACTCCTTGCCATTGTGTATGCATTTGACAAGTTTCGTCCATATCTTGTGCGATCAAAGACAATAGTATTCACCGACCACGCTGCCATCAAATAATTCTTGTCAAAGAAGGACTCAAAGCCAAGATTAATAAGGTGGATCCTCTTGCTCCAAGAATTTGATATTGAGATCAAAGATAAGAAAGGAGTAGAAAATCTAGTTGCCAATCACCTATTAAGGCTTGAGGGAAATGAGGAACTCAAAGAAGACACCACCCTCGTGGATGACTCTTTCGTTGGAGAGCAACTAATGAGAGTAGAAGCGAGAAGCCCTTCCTTGGTATGCGGATATGGTAAATTTTGTGGTATGTGGGATAATACCCCATGACATGAATCACCAAAGGAGGAAGTTCTTATTGAAGGCTAAGAGGTATTATTGGGATGAACCATTCTTATATAGGCTATGCGCGGATGGGATATTTAGGACTTGTGTCTCCGAAGAGGAGATGAGGAATATCCTATACCATTGTCACTCATCCCAATATGGAGGACATGGTAGTGGAGCAAAAATGGCATCAAAAGTCCTACAAAGTGGATTCTATTGGCCTACCCTCTTTAGAGATGCTTATAATTTCGTCAAGGCTTGTGACCAATGCCAAAGGTCGGGAAATATTTCTAAGAGGCATGAAATTCCCTAACAAAGCATCCTACCGGTGGAAATCTTTGATGTTTGGGGTATAGACTACATGGGTCCTTTCCCGTCTTCGTATGGAAATCAATACATATTGGTGGCGGTTGACTATGTCTCTAAATGGGTAGATGTCGTCGCCTCCCCTACTTGTGATGCCAAGGTTGTCACCAAGCTTTTCAAGAAGAAAATTTTCCCGAGGTTTGGAGTTCCAAGAACGGTCATTAGTGATGGTGGTTCACATTTCAAAGAAAACACTTTGAGGCCCTGCTTCGCAAGTATGGGGTAAGCCATAAGGTTGCAACGCCATATCACCCACAAACTAGTGGGCAAGTGGAGATATCGAATTGGGAGATTAAGGCTATCTTAGAAAAGGCGGTTTGAAGCTCACGGAAAGATTAGTCGTCAAAGCTAGATGATGCATTGTGGGCCTACCAAACCGCCTAGAAAACCCCCATTGGGATGTCCCCTTACCGCCTCATATATGGGAAACCATGCCATTTGCCGGTCGAATTGGAGTACAAGGCAATGTGGGCAATTAAATTTTTGAATATGGACTTACAAACAGCGGAAGAAAATAGGGTCCTTCAACTCCACGAGGATTTTGTTAGACTAGACTCGAGGAGTGGCTTGACTAGACTCGAGGATTTTGTTAGAGAGTCTAACGCGAGAGCTCGCCAGGAGTGGTAGTGGCTCCGGTATACGGTGTTGTCCTTTGTCAGAGGTTACGGTGGCTCAGTAGTTCCGCCAGTCGCTCTAGAGTTTTTTGCTCCTCGTGGCGCCTCCTCGTTGCCTACCACGCCAACTTCCAGAGTCGGAGAGGTGGGCACGGCACTCGCTGGTGGCATAGTGGAGTGAGAGAGTTCAGTCAGAGAGGATAATGCTCCGCTATTCCCGGGTGTCACATTGGAGAATGATGGAGATTCTACTAGAGATGCTAGTTCGGGAGGCGATGAGGCTTCATCATGAGTCCGTGCTTCATTTGGTTTTTCGCATATGTATTTCTTAAGGACTTGTTGCATTGGATGATGTTTTTGGATGTTTAGTCGCCTTTTGGCACAATTTTGGATGATGTATGCCATTTTGGGTGATTATACTCTTGACTTGCCTTTGGTTGTATGCTACATTTCATATGATATTGACGGTGTTTACTATTTATGTTGCTCACTCTACCGGATATACACTTACATATTCTTACCATATCCAAATTCACCTTCTTTGTCTACACTTGCAACCAAACGGCTATTTCTTACTCCAAAGAGTTTTGTCACCGGTTCTACAAACGAGGGGAGTTCCTATGCGCCTTTGCTTTTATTTTATCATTCCTTGCACCTAGGGAGTAAGCTTGATTTGAGTGTGGAGTGGTTTGATGCGCATAGTTCACATGTTTGCATGCCATGCATATCATTTTTAGATGGACAGTTGCATCTTTTGCACATTATCCCTACATGAGAGTGTTTTTAACCACATAGGCTTGTGACTATCGATACAAATTCCTATAAATCACATCTAGCCTATTTATCAAATTTATTAAATCTTGAACTTAGAACTGACCTAGTCCATTGAATGTGTATTCTTGAGAACCAATATCATTGCTATCTTTCGTCTATCCAATTCTCTAAGTATTTTCGTTGAAATACCTTGATCAAGTTATAGCAAGCACCTTTGAAAATCTTCGTGAAAAACTTAGACCCTTTGAATGCACCTTGGTGACTTCAGTTCTCTAGCACAGTGCCTTGTTCATGTCGGATTCCCGCGCATTCCATACACTTTTTGAACATATTGTCAAGTTTTAAGTGTGGAGTCAAAAGAGGGCGAAAATAGGCCCCATTCAAAAAAAAATTTGTAGTCAAAGAGGGCAAAGCCCCGACTAAAAACTTTCTCAATGATCACGAGAAGTTTTGATCCAAATTATACAAATGCCGGAGGTTTGGAAGGTAAGTTCCCCTTCGAAAGCATTTGTAGGCCAAAGGTCGTTTAAAAAAAAGCACTTAAAACTTGACCCTATGTTTTTCCCCCGTTCTTCATTTGTGCGGGATTCATCATTCGCATTGTGTGCTTGTTAGAATAACTTTTTGGATGACACATGTGCTTGCACGGGAGTTATCATTTGGTCTATGCATGTTTATTAAGTACTCTAGCGTCGAACTCCTCTTCCCTTATGGATTACGGCTTAAGCGCATAAAACTTGGGAATGAGTTCCATGTCGCAAACCCATGGACTAGCCCTAGCTGGCATTGGTGAGCGATTGACATTTTTGTGCAAACTAAAAGCTTTACTTCTATTGTATTGCCTCGAAAATGAGTAGACTTTTGGATGAGACGATTGATAGCTCTAGTATTGATGATCTTGAATGCGCAACCTCATGGGTACTCAAATGGTTCAAAAGTTCTTTTGATGATATTGTGATGGTAGCCCTAGCGTGGGGTGAGGAGTTTGTCTTGAGAAATCCTTGCCTTGGTTGAACACTCTTGAATTCATTTTCATGGGATAGGTGCATATGGGATTTGTGAGTATTCCCTTCTCTGAAAACTCTCACGAGACTATAACTCGTCCACTAGGGTAGCCTATGGGGTTTAAAGGCTTAATGCATATGCTAAATGCATTCATAACGCCTACGAAAAGGAGCTAGTTAGGTTGTATATACTTGCATTTACTTTTCAATAACATGTTAACAATAATGATCGAGACCTTGTGAAAGCTAGTGAGGCAAATAGACGAAAAACATAGGGCCACTAGCATTTCGCCAATCGCATGCCCTTGACATATTTGCATACTTTGCTCGGGACGAACAAAGCTTAAGTGTGGAGTGTTGATAAGTCGAGTTTTCGACTTATTAATACCCGTTTCTCACTACAAATTTAGTTCATTTCCGGTGATAATTCGATGTCATTTGATCTCTTTTCGTACGTTTCAGGTACAAAACAAGATATCTCAGTGTCAAAGCCAAAATATGAAAACTCGCGGAAAAATCGACGTTTTGGAGCGAAAATTGACCAAAAGGATTTCAGCCGACCGGCTGGGAATTTCCCTGCACCAGCCGGCCGGCTAGATTTTTTTGATTAGTACTTCATTGCAGTCGGCCATTCTCAGCCGCCCGACTGGCTCAACGATCAGAGCTTGGTGCAATCGTCCACTTTCAGCCGACCGGCTGAATATCGAGCTGCCCGACTGGATCCTGTGCTTCATCTTCAATGCAATCGGCCATGTTCAGCCCACCGGCTGAACATCCAGCCGTTCGGCTGGCCCCTGCCCTACACAAATGTACCAATTGGGCCAACTCAGCCGCTCGGCTGAATTTGTCCTCCAATTCAGCCGGCCGGCTGAGATCTGCTACAGTGACGAATAGTACCCGAGTCTATAAATAGAAAGAGGCAATTTTGACCTAGGCATCTGTCATCTTGGGGGGAAAAAGACAAGGAACAGAGATCAAATCAAGGTCATCCATCATCATCCAACCAAGGAGGAGTGAAGATCAAATGGAGATTCTAGGATTAATCATCCTATTTCTATTCCTCTTCTATTCTCTTTGTGTTGTCATTAAACCCTACTCACATCATGTTGTCTTACATGATGGGTGAGTAGTCTCCTTGTGTTTTGAGGGATTTAAAACCCTCCTTGGTACTCAATGATCATGTATACACATTCTATTCGCAATCTCTGGAGTTGATTTCATTTTCACTAAGTGTTCTATTCATGATATGATGCTAAGTGTTTGATAAAATGCCTGAGTGACATGTTTACCTTAGAATCACCATCTAAGTGTTGAAAGAGCATAGTGATGATTTGGATAATGTGGAAATGAACATACCTAGTGTTTATGAGAGTAAATGTATGGGTATGTGGTTATTTAAAGCTTAATGCCTATAGCATTTATTACCTTGGGAGATGTTCCAAGGATAATAGTGCTATAGAGTGAATCAATATCTTGACAAAGTGAGTTTCTAATTGAGATGGCTTGACTAGGATAGATCACACGATAGTTAGTCTACCTTAGCCCAAGCTAGGTTTGAACCAATCAACCCCTCAAGATAAATTAACTCTTGTGTACATGATCGTTGGGAAATTGCCAAGGAGGGGAGTAACCCCTCGAAACTCTCTTTAATTGAATTGAAACCCCCTTGAAAACATTTCATTACTTGTTTCTTGTTTGATAATCACCTCATAATTGATCTGAAGGAATAGCCGAGATAGAAAACTTGATATCCCTAGCGTATAATCCAATTGCTCCCTTGGGTTTGACACCGGTCTTACCGGTCAAATTATAAATTCTTTTGACTATACAAAAATACAATTGTCACCGACTCTACAAACAAGGGGAGTTCCTATGCGCCTTGCCTTAATTTTATCATTCTTTGCGCTTAGGGACTAAGCTTGAATTAAGTGTGGAGTAGTTTAATGCGCATAGTTCACATGTTTTCCATGCCATGCATATCATTTTTAGATGGACACTTGCATCTTTTGCACATTATCCTTACATGACAGTGTTTTTAACCACATAGGCTTGTGACTATCGATTCCAAATTTCTATAAATCACATCTAGCATATTTGTCACATCTATTGGATCTTGAACTTAGAACCTACCTAGTCCATTGAATGTGTATTCTTGAGAACCAATATCATTGTTAACTACCATATATCCAATTCTCTATGTATTTTTGCTGAAATACCTTGGATCAAGTTATAGCAAGCACCTTTTAAAATCTTCGTGGAAAACTTAGACCCTTTGAATGCTCCTTGGTGACTTGAGTTCTCTAACACGGTGCTTTGCTCATGTTTGATTCCCGCACATTCCATACACTTTTGGAACATATTGTCAAGTTTTAAGTGTGGAGTCAAAAGAGGGTGAAAAATAGGCCCCATTTCAAACCAAAAAAATTTTTTGCGGTCAAAGAGGGCAAATCCCCGACTAAAAACTTTCTCAAAGTACACGAGAATTTTTGCTTCCAAATATACAAATGCCGGGGTTTAGGAAGGTAAGTTCCCCCTCGAAAGCATTTGTAGGCAAAAGGCCGTTCCAAAAAGAAATAAGAAACACTTAAAACTTGACTCTATGTTTTCCTCCATTCTTCATTTGTGCGGGATTCATCATTTGCATTGTGTGCTTGTTAGAATGACTCTTGGACGACCCATGTGCTTGCACGGGAGTTATCATTTGGTCTATGCTTGTTTATTAAAGAACTATAGTGTCGGACTCCTCTTCCCTTATGGATTACGGCTTGAGCGCCTAAAACTTGGGAATGAGTTCCATGTCGCGAACCAATGGACTAGCCCTAGCTAGCATATGTGAGCGATTGACAATTTTTGTGCAAACTAAATACTTTACCTCTATTGTATTACCTTGAAAATGAGTAGACTTTTGGATGCGACGATTGATAGCCCTAGTATTGATGACCTTGAATGCACAACCTCAAGGGTACTCAAAGTGGTTCAAAAGTTCTTTTGATGATATTGTGATAATAGTCCTAGCGTGGGGTGAGGAATTTGTTTTGGGAAATCCTAGCCTTGGTTGAACACTCTTGAATTAATTCTTATGGGATAGGTGCATTTGGGATTTGTGAGTATTCCCTTTTCTGAAAACTCTAACGAGACTATAACTCGTCTACTAGGGTAGCCTAGGGGTTTAAAGGCTTAATGCATACGCTAAATGCATTTGTAACTGACGGGGCCCACTGCACTATCGTTAAGGTGCAATGTTCTCTGTACAAAAATAAATTTATATCTCCGCTACTCGCGACTTCACTACTGGGTAGCAAGTGGTAAGTAGGGGTCGAACCCAAGGGAATTGGTGGATTAGTTGTTCTTTAATGAAGCTTATGCATAAATTTAATGCGATTGGGGTTGGGTTTGAGTGTGCTTTGAGAACTGAAAGTAAATTACAACAGGTTATAATGGACTATAAGAAAAGCATTCGGTTTAGGGGTTTCATATCATATCATCGTTCATCATTGACCTCTAATGATCATACTAAGTATTCAAAAGTGTATCAAGGCCATTTCAAGCACTCGATTTGCCACACTGTCTGGTCCATTTCAAGACATAGAGCACTTGTTCTATTTAGACTAATACCCCATTCCAATGTATATTAGCCTTATGTGCATCCATTTGATCAATCATTCCCGATCAACCAAATGGTGTTTTAAAGAGGTCAAACTCCTCAGATAAGTTTTGCCATTCCAACCATCCACTTACCCGAGTATGTTTACGAACCCCACGGAAGAGTTTCGCTCTGTCAAGCATCCACTCAACCTTGGAAGTTCTAACCTAATATGTGGCACATAGAACAAGTTTTGAAAGACTAAGTAGCATTAAGCATAGAGTCTAGAACGGTTTATGATATAAATACTCCCTCTACCGAATACAAGTTTTAGCTACTTGTATTCATGTCAAGGAATACAAGCAGACCATGGCTTTGAACAAGGATACCGAAAAGGAGAATAACTTTAAAGTAAGAACAATATATACGGAAAGTAAAGGACAAGACGTGGCTTTTGTACCTACAATAAGTGGAGGAGAGGAGCTCCTAAGCAAGATCCAAGCAAGGAAAAGTAGCTCCAAAATGAAGAACAAAGTGTGTATTGAAAGTGAAGAGAAGAGGGTTAAGCCCTCTATCTCTCTAAAGACTTGTGGATTGTGGGATGGGATTACAAAGGGAAGGAGATGCTTTATTTATAGGCTAAGGAGAGGGATGGATGTGGATGAGAAGAAGACACTTGTCACGAGATGGGAGGGAGAGCAAAAAAGCCATCGGGGTGAGTCATCAAGGGAGGAGCCGCCGGCCACACGTCCAAGGAGGAGTGGCTTGTGGCTTTAGCCGCCGGCCACATGGAGGAAGGAGAGTGAGTGTGAGTTGAGATCTTTTTCCCAAAAGCCATCGGCTCCCTTTCAACTCCGGTCTGACTCTGGTTGCCCTTCGGTTGGACTTGTTTTGAGTGATTCCATGTCAGGTTTATGAAAGTTGTACAGTCGGAATCTGATTGTGGCCTGGAGTGTCTTGTAATCCATTTTCAGCTTTAAAACTCCTCCTTAGCCTGTATTCTCTCTAGACTTCAAAATACCCTGTAGATAAATATCGGAACTAACAAGCAAAAGTTAAAAAGACAAAGAGTCTAATTTGGTGGGTTTAACTGTGTTTATGATTCATACAATTATGGTCCATCATATCACCCCACACTTTTAGTTGTTCGTCCCGAACAATGCTTTTTAAAGGGCGGCACACACAATCTAAGTAAACTTTTAAATATGAAAGTGAGACTGTGGGATTAGATTTATCTTAATTCATGCATTACTTATTACCAAACTAAACCGTGTAAATACTTAGAAGAAACTTGATACTTGTACCTTTGCGTCGAGATGCAAATTAATTCGGATGTTTCGAGAGATAGCCCTTTTCAGGCTCCTGGACTGCATTCTCGGGATCGACTCGCACTATATGGTTTCCTTGTAGCTTTCTCTAGCATGTGATTCGGTTCGGGTTTCACTGAGTTGAGCTCTTTGATTTCTTTTTGGCGAGGGACAGCTTCTGTAGTGAATCGGCCTTTGGCCTTTGATATTGAGTTGGAGTTTCTTCACTTTTGTTCGGTTAAAACCTTCACAATTTTGGCCTTTGGCCTTTGATTAGCTTCTTTGATCTTTTGCTTCTTTGTGACTTGCTAGTCCATTTTCTCAGCCTTTTTTGGGAGGTCCAATCGTCGCCCGCAAGCATATGGAAATACCTCCCCGCTCTTTCTTATCCTCGCCGTTTCACGCGGGTCAAGATGAGGGTCGCTCATCTATTTTCCCGGCTACTAGGACTAGAGATAGGACGGTTTGATTCCCGTCCCGCCTCTTGCATAAACGCTACACGGCGGAGATGACTTCAATCTTCACTGAAACCCGAAGTGCAGCCTCCACTGACTTCGAAAACCATATAGTTAGATTCGATCCTTCGAGTGCTTGCCAAGCCTCTCTAGGGCAATTTATATCAACTCCACATCCCCTGTATATCTCAGCACAAAGGGACAAATGAGAAGTTACATCCTAAGTTTTTAAACAGTTGAATTTTCACAAGGTAAATGCATGAATTTAGATCTATCTTTTTCACATTCTCAAGTTCATATTTTCAAAAAGATAATATTAAGGGAAAAGGAAAAGAAAAAACATGTTAATTAACTATGTACAAAGGCGGTTCTCACCCCACACTTTTGAATGAAGGCGTGCCTCACAGCACGACTTAGTTCAAAAGTTATGCAAGCAAATATATACAGGAAAGGTGAGAATGAAAAAATTAAATGACTGAAAGTAAGATAGGTGTCGGGATACCTCCCGAGTGCATTTGTTTAACGTCGTTAGCTCGACACTACCTCATTCCTGGATCATAAGGTTGGGTCCCATGGGCGTGTGAGGTCGAATTTCTTCTCGGCTGCCCTTTTGCTCCGAGAGGGTGAGGCTTCATTGACCATAGCTGCTGGTCCAATGAGTCGTGCTTGCTTGTTACTTCTTCAGGGTTTCCATTCTTTCGGCCCATGTCTTTGCCGCTTCTTCATGTTTGAATAGTTGGCACCTTTGCCAATTTGGAAGTTTGGTTTTGTGCCATTAAATGTAGGCGACATTAAGCATGCGCCTCTGCCAATCCTCTTCATTGTGGCAGTGATGGATGGTTGTCTTGGAACGAGTGAGTTTTCAGGCGGTTTTCCTTGGCTTGTGACGAGTGAGAGTTCCTTTGTCGGCTTTTTGGCTCATGCTCCTCCTCTAACTCCCCTTGCACCTCATCATTATTGATTATATGATCTTCGGTGGCTATGATCGGCATAAAACACGAAGGGTTAAGTTGGGGCACTTCGACCATGAGGACTGGGTCTATTTCAGGTGCTCCGACAGTGAGAACCAGGTCTTTCTCGGACAGTTCGGCAATGAGGTCCGGGACTTCTGTTGGCTCGGCAGTTAGAACTGTGATTTCCTTGGATGGATTGGTGATAAGGACCGGGCCTGATTTGGGCAGTTCTTCTTCTAACTCCCAGGGATAATCTGAATGGAGCTATTCTTCAGGCAACCATGGGTCTTCATCCTCGTCATTCATATGGTCTCCGGGGGCAATCATACTGAGGTCATAGTCTGTTTTGGGTAGTTCGGCACTGAGGTCTGGGTATGTCTCGGGTAACTCTTCAGTTAGGACCGAAATTGATTTGGGCAGTTTGGCAATGCGGTCCCAGATCAGTTGTGTAGCCGCCCAGAATTCCTCATTTTCGACCTCGTCTTGGTGTATCGGGGAACTCATTTGCTGGATGCTGGCTGCCAATTCTTCCTCCTTGTCCCTTAGTGGCTCGGCAATGTGGACCTGGGCTTCCTCGGGCATTTCGGAAATGTGTATCGGTACTGATTTGGGCAGCTTGTTAATGAGGTCCCAGAGCTGGTTTGATGCTTCTTTTTGAGCCACCCATGATTCGTCGCTTTCGACCTGGATTTTGTGTACCCTGTTGGCCAACTGCTGGTTGCTAGATGCCAGCTCCGTTGTAACGTCCTTGAGTGGCTCGGCCTGATCTTCTCTTGGTCTTGACCTCGCGGCCAAATCGTTTATCAATTTCCAAAGATCATCCATGTTTAAGTTATTTATCGAGCATCCTGCCGCGTCATTAAGCCAATTCCACTCATACGGCATCATCCCATCAAGAAACCTTTGAAGAAGATCTGAGTTGCTGAATCCATGGTGCGGGCAGCTCGTTACAATGGAATCGAAGTACCATAAGTACTCGTCTAATGTTTCGTCCCGGGATTGCTCAAGGTGGTTGATCTTTTCGCAGATTTCAAATTCGAAGGATGGTGGGAAAAACTCCTCATCGTTCCAAGGCTCGTTTTGATAGTACATCGACATGGTGGTTTGTAAAAAATAAAAAGAACAACTACTCCGATTTATAAATCCAATTCCCCGGCAACGGCGCCAATTTTGACAGAGCCCACTGCACTGTCGTTAAGGTGCAATGTTCTCTGTACAAAAATAAATTTATATCTCCGCTACTCGCGACTTCACTACTGGGTAGCAAGTGGTAAGTAGGGGTCGAACCCAAGGGAATTGGTGGATTAGTTGTTCTTTAATGAAGCTTATGCATAAATTTAATGCGATTGGGGTTGGGTTTGAGTGTGCTTTGAGAACTGAAAGTAAATTACAACAGTTGATAATGGACTGTAAGGAAAGGATTCGGTTTAGGGGTTTCATATCATATCATTGTTCATCATTGACCTCTAATGATCATACTAAGTATTCAAAAGTGTATCAAGGCCATTTCAAGCACTCGATTTCCCACACTGTCTAGTCCATTTCAAGACATAGAGCACTTGTTCTATTTAGACTAATACCCCATTCCAAGGTATATTAGCCTTATGTGCATCCATTTGATCAATCATTCCCGATCAACCAAATGGTGTTTTAAAGAGGTCAAACTCCTCAGATAAGGTTTGCCCTTCAAAGCATCCACTTACCCGAGTATGTTTACGAACCCCACGGAAGAGTTTTGCTCTGTCAAGCATCCACTCAACCTTGGAAGTTCTAACCTAATATGTGGCACATAGAACAAGTTTTGAAACACTTAGTAGCATTAAGCATAGAGTCTAGAATGGTTTATGATATAAATACTCCCTCTACCGAATACAAGCTTTAGCTACTTGTATTCATGTCAAGGAATACAAGCAGACCATGGCTTTGAACAAGGATACCGAAAAGGAGAATAACTTTAAAGTAAGAACAATATATACGGAAAGTAAAGGACAAGCCGTGGCTTTTGTACCTACAACAAGTGGAGGAGAGGAGCTCCTAAGCAAGATCCAAGCAAGGAAAAGTAGCTCCAAAATGAAGAACAAAGTGTGTATTGAAAGTGAAGAGAAGAGGGTTAAGCCCTCTATCTCTCTAAAGACTTGTGGATTGTAGGATGGGATTACAAAGGGAAGGAGAAGCTCTATTTATAGGCTAAGGAGAGGGATGGATGTGGATGAGAAGAAGACACTTGTCACAAGATGGGAGGGAGAGCAAAAAAGCCATCGGGGTGAGTCATCAAGGGAGGAGCCGCCGGCCACATGTCCAAGGAGGAGTGGCTTGTTGCTTTAGCCGCCGGCCACATGGAGGAAGGAGAGTGAGTGTGAGTTGAGATCTTTTTTCCCAAAAGCCATCGGCTCCCTTTCAGCTCCGGTCTGACTCTGGTTGCCCTTCGGTTGGACTTGTTTTAAGTGATTCCATGTCAGGTTTATGAAAGTTGTACAGTCGGAATCTGATTGTGGCCTGGAGTGTCTTGTAATCCATTTTCAGCTTTAAAACTCCTCCTTAGCCTGTATTCTCTCTAGACTTCAAAATACCCTGTAGATAAATATCGGAACTAACAAGCAAAAGTTAAATAGACAAAGAGTCTAATTTGGTGGGTTTAACTGTGTTTATGATTCATACAATTATGGTCCATCAGTAACGCCTACGAAAACGAGCTAGTTAGGTTGTATATACTTGCATTTACTTTTCGACAACATGTTTAGCAATAATGATCGAGACCTTGTGAAATCTAGTGAGGCAAATAGACGAAAAACATTGCACCACTAGCATTTTGCCATTTGCATGACCTTGACATATTCTCATACTTTGTTCGGGAGAAACAAAGCTTAAGTGTGGAGTGTTGATAAGTCAAGTTTTTGACTTATTAGTGCCCGATTTCATTATAGCTTTAGTTTGTTTTCGGCAATAATTTGATGTCATTTGATCTCTTTTCATACGTTTCAAGTACAAAACAAGATATCTAAGTATCAAAGATGAAATATGAAAACTCGGGGAAAAATCGAAGTTTTGGAGCGAAAATTGACTAAGGGCATTTCAGCCGACCGGTTGGGAATTTTCCCTACACCAGCCGGTCGGCTGGATTATTGATCAGGACTTCATTGCAATCGGCCAATATCAGCCGCACGGCTGAAGACCCAGCTAACCGACTGGCTCAAGGATCAAGACTTGGTGCAGTCGGCCAAGTTCAGCCGCCCAGCTAACCATCGAGCTGCCATGCTGGATCCTGCGCTTCATCTTCAAAGCAACCGGCCACTCTCAGCCGCCCGGCTGGCCCTTGTCCTGCACAATCGGTCCAATCGGTCCAACTCAGTAGCGCGGCTAGACTTGTCCTCCAACTCAGCCGGCCGGCTGAGATCTGCTGCAGTGACGCTACCCGAGGCTATAAATAGAAAGAGGCAATTTTGAACTAGGTATCAGTCATCTTGGGGGAAAATACAAGAAAAAGAGATCAAATCAAGATCATCCATCATCATCCAACCAAGGAGGAGTGAAGATCAAAGGAAGATTCTAGGATTAATCATCATATTTCTATTCCTCCTCTATTCTCTTTGTGTTGTCATTAAACCCTACTCACATCATGTTGTCTTACATGATGTGTGAGTAGTCTCCTTGTGTTTTGAGGGATTTACAACCCTTCTTGGTACTCAATGATCATGTATACACATTCTATTTGCAATCTATGGAGTTGATTTCATTTTCACTGAAATTATATCCCCTGTTCAAGCTTGTGTCCAAGATACAGTTGCGACAGATCTTGAACTCTTGTCACAACAGTTCAGCAGACAATTCAAGGTACAGTTGCGACAGACCTTGAACTCGTATCACAACAGTTCAGACAACAGAACGAAAGTAGAAGGACGCACAGAATGATAACCCAGTTCGGCCATGCCTACTCTGGGGGGTTTCCCACACCCTAGAAGGGACAGCAAAACTTTATTACGAGTTAGAGCTACAAGTGGACTTACGCTTACACCTTGTAATTGCCTAGCCTCTAACACTAAGTCTCTCAGATTTGCAACCGAGGTTTACAGTAGTTAACCTCGATCCCCTTCGTCCGAACCTGCAGTCCAAACGTTCTCGACCTTCTCCTGAAGCTCGGATGCTTTCTCTTGAAAGCTTGTTCACCTTTGTTGTGTGCGGCAGATTGATCGCTTCCAGGCAGTCTCAGTTGCACTTGATAAGACTGCTCTTGCACCGATGAGTTTCCACAGTCCAACTGTTCAGCTGGAGATTCGACTTTGACTGACCACCGTCGGATGCATTAAGTGGTGGACACCACATGGACCCACTGGGGATCTGGGTGTTCCACTCCGTAACCTGCCATAGGGGTTGACAAAGGTCTTGGTATGCCTCAGAGTTATCATCTTCTGGTCCCCTTCTTATTCATATTTTCTTGTTCGGCTCCAGGCATATTCTTGTGGGCATTGTACGAACTCCTTCCGTAACTGTGACACCTTCTGATTCAACAGTTTCCTAGGACAGTTATCAACATGGATTTGTCCGCATCTCCAATCAGGCCTTGTGTGCAAGGTCTTATCCACTCCCCCTCGCAGAAATCTATGTTGAGCGTTTGCACAGGTAAGAGCAACCGGTTGCTTGCCATGGTTCTCGTCGTTCATTGATCCCATCAGACCCATCCCAATGGTGTAGCAGTTGTTGGTATCCCTTCTTCCTTTCATCAGTGTATCGCCATTCTTGTCTAGGACAAGGCATGAGTAGCTCGAGAATGACACATAATGTCCATCATCGCACAGTTGACTGATGCTGATAAGATTCCTTATCAGACCTTTGACAAGGAGGGTGTTCTTGAGTGCAGGGAGATCTGGAACCATCAATGTCCCACAGCCGATCACCTGACCCTTTCCACCATCCCCGAAGGTGACAAACCACATCTGCTCAACAGGTCTAATATGGGTAAGATATTGAGAGTTACCTGTCATGTGGGCGGAGCATCCGCTGTCGAGGTGCCAACTATCTTACGCTGTGTAGCTTGAGGAGTAACAGGCCACCATGCAAACGGTTTGGTCTGCCTTTTGAACCTGGACTTGTTTCTGTCGCGGTATGGTCCGGTGTTGGAAGGCACGTCGTTCAGTAAGAAACATGCGACACTTCAGTTTGATGTGTCCCATCTGGTGGTAGTACCAACAAGTGCGCCGATCTATCCTTTGTGTCACTGGTGAATAGTCACAGTTTTGGACGGGTGATCTACGAGTCTTTCCATCATTTGGTGTGCTAGGAGACTTCCTGTGATTGACTAGGTTCTTTCCCTTGGACTGTTTTACCTTCTGTTCAGGACGCTGTTCCGTCACCTGTTGTGCTTTATCGAGGGTAGTGCCTTTTGAAGTGCCTTCTTCCGTAAACCCCAGCCCACGATGTCCAGATTCCATCCTCTGAGATCTGAGAATATCTTTTAAGTCTTTAGTGCCAGAGTTTAGCATCCTTACCGACTATTTGAGGTGATTGAGCTCCTTCTTAGTGTCTGATTGATCCATCTTTTCAGATTCTAGCTGAAGTTCCAGCTGTTCTATCCTCTTTAGTTGGAACACCTCCTTGCGCTTCAAATCTGTGATGGTTTTTCTTAGACCCGCCATGCCTACAGGATGAGTGTCACGGTCCCTTTCCATGTCAACTTTCAGTGAAGAGACAGTACCCAGTAGCTCTGTTCTCTGAGCAAGAAGACACAATCTTTCTTCTTTCATTTCAGCCAGTTGAGTGTTCTGTGAGTCTACTCTGCCTTCGAGTTCCACCTTCTGTGTAAGCAGTATCTCAACCTCCTGCCACACCTTGTCCTTTTCTATAGTGACGCTTGCTACTGTGTCATTCAGCTTCTTGTTGACCTTGATCAGTATCAGCCATTTCTCTGTACAGATCTTTATATGTCTCAGCCAGAGACTCCTGCGTGAGTTATTCATCGTCACTGTCTGAGAGGTCTTCAACTGGGAGTTCCAACTGAGGTGGTACTCCTTCACTAGAATTGCTGCAATCTCCAAGAGTAGTAACAAAAGCCACAAAATTAGTGGTTTCACCTTTTTCTTCGTCTGACTCATTATCGCTGAAGCTAGCGACCATTGCCTTCTTCTTCATGAGAGTATTCGCACATGGGGAGGCAATATGTCCGAACCCCTTGCATTCATGGCACTGAATTTCTTCCTTTCCTTTGTCAGAAGAGTCTTGTCTCATGTCTCTGGATCTTGACCTGTCAGGTTTCCAGTTTCGGAAGCTATTTGATGAAGGCTGGCCCTGTTCTGGTCCACGTCTAATGATTTTCCGCACCATTCTGCCAAAGTTCTGAGCCATCATGGCCATTTGTTCAGTAGTGCAGCCACCATCCAGTTATCTTCTGACATGTCCGCCTTTAGGGCGATTCCCTTCACTTCCACAGGTTGAAAATCATGATTGATCTCGTAGGTTCATAGAGAACCCATCAGCTCGTCCAGTTTTAGTTTAGCGATGTCGTGCATTTCCTCTATGGCCGTGACCTTCATCGCAAATCTCAGAGGGAGTGATCTTAAGACTTTACTGGCCAACCATTCTTCATCGATGGGTTTCCCTAGAGCAGAGGCCTCGTTAGCCAGTTCCAGAACTCTGGTGTTGTACTCAGTGATAGTCTCACTTTCCTCCATCTTCATCTCTTCAAACCTGGTTGTGACAGCCTGCATGCGGGAGTTGTGAACTTTGTCTGTGCCTTCAAAGGCTGTTTGGAGGATGTCCCATGCTTCCTTGGCCACTTCACAGTTGATGATTAGCTTCATGACGTTTTCATCTACGGCCGAAAAAACTGCGTTCATAGCCTTTGAGTTTCCCATAGAAGCTTTGTCCTCCTCTTCTGTCCACAGTGCTTCTGGTTTTGCGATCGGTTCTCCAGTGAGATTGTTCATCATGGGTTCCGTCCAACCTTTCAGAACAGCCTTCCACGCTTCTTCATCTAGAGATTTCAGAAAGGATCTCATCACGGGCTTCCAGGTGGCATAGTTTGATCCTTCGAGTAGCGGGGGTCTAGTGATGCTTTGTCCTTCCTTCCGAGTCATCTTGAACAGTTCAGGATCCCACTTAGTGTGTCGAGTGTCGGCTCTGATACTAATTGAAATTATATCCCCTGTTCAAGCTTGTTTCCAAAATATAGTTGTGACAAATCTTGAACTCTTGTCCCAACTGTTCAGCAGACAGTTCAAGGTACAGTTGCGACAGACCTTGAACTCGTATCACAACAGTTCAGACAACAGAACGAAAGTAGAAGACGCACAGAATGATAACCCAGTTCGGCCACGCCTACTCTGGGGGGCTTCCCACACCCTAGAAGGGACAACAAATCTTTATTACGAGTTAGAGCTACAAGTGGACTTACGCTTACACCTTGTAATTGCCTAGCCTCTAACACTACGTCTCTCAGATTTGCAACCGAGGTTTACAGCAGTTAACCTCGATCCCCTTCATCCGAACCTGCAGTCCGAACGTTCTCGACCTTCTCCTGAAGCTCGGATGCTTTCTCTTGAAAGCTTGTTCACCTTTGTTGTGTGCGGCAGATTGATGGCTTCTAGGCAGTCTCAGTTGCACTTGATAAGACTGCTCTTGCACCGATGAGTTTCTAGTGGGAAAACACAGCCGGTCGTCGCTTTCTTCCTTCCCAATCGATAGTGTATACTCGTGTATGTTTGATCTTGAAAGCAATGCAGAATAAGGGCGCCCTAGCATTGTATTTATATGCTAGGACGAAACCCTAATTTGCACAAGATAATCCCATCAAATATTTAGGAAATATTCCTAGATATTTGATGTATATCGTTCTCAAATCGGTTAAAAAAATATACGAAGTCTTCTTGCCCAAGTAAGCAGTGCCGCCTTCAATGTAGATATTCAATCGAATATCTTATGCTCGAATAACTCACTGGCCGACTTAACTTGGCAATATCTTCGCTGTCCAATATCCTTCTGGAAAATATCCTTGCGTCTGCTCCACGCTGTATGTGAGTACTAGGATATGTTCGAACTCCCCCTGAACTCCTGCTCGAACTGTCTAAGCTACGTTTTGCCAAATACATGCCACTCAAGGGAACATCATTCACTAAGTGTTCTATTCATGACATGTTGCTAAGTGTTTGATAAAATGCCTAAGTGACATGTTGATCTTAGAATTGTGATCTAAGTGTTGAAAAAGCTTAGTGATGATTTGGATATTGTGGAAATGAACATATCTAGTGTTTATGAGAGTAAATGCATGGGTATGTGGTTAACTAAAGGTTAATGCCTATAACATTTATTACCTTGGGAGATGTTCCATGGATAATATGTTATAGAGTGAATCAATATCTTGACAAAGTGAGGTTCTAATTGAGATGGCTTGACTAGGATAGATCACAAGATAGTTAGTCTATCTTAGCCTAAGCTAGGTTTGAACCAATCAACCCCTAAAGATAATTTAACTCTTGTGTACATGATCGTTGGAAAATTGCCAAGGAGGGGAGTAACCCCTCGAAACTCTCTTTAATTGAATTGAAACCCCTTGAAAATGTTCCATTACTTGTCTTTTGTTTGATAATCACCTTATAATTGATCTGAAGGAATAGCCGAGATAGAAAACTTGATTTCCCTAGTGTATAATCAAATTGCTCCCTTGGGTTCGACACCGGTCTTACCGGTCAAATTATAAATTCTTTTGACTATACGAAATTTACAGTTGCCAGCTAACATCGGAACCTTGTCTCTCACATCACTACCAACCTCATGCACAATAAGGCTTCCCACAGCTTGCGAAGCAGGGCCAGTCCCGTTAGGTAAAAACTCTACCTTGATCGGCTGCCCTTTATTATTAGTCTTCCTAATTATAAGTGGGAATTGTTAAACCATTCACTACTCCACGGACCGTCCTCTTCTCTCCACTTTCATCCCCTGTCATAGAAAAATCCATTATGTAGTTAACAACTACTTAACAAACAATAAGAAACACACTTATCATAAACAAAAAAAATAACAAACACACAATAACAAACAAATATATTACCTGTTAGCACAAACCCAAAACTCTTGCATCTAATGCTTGGAATACCCTTCAAATTTTGTTTCTCATCATCCAATGCACTGTTATCGAACGAGTGCATTGGTTCAAACTATGGAGCTGGTGGTTCGGGAGCAGTCACTGGCGTATGTTGGGATAAGGTAGGAGGGGGTGGAGGAGGAGGAGGGTTAGAAGGTGCAGGTTCTGGTGAAGGAGGATTATTATGTCTATTAGCTGACTTTGCTAAACTCCTAGGGGACTTACGGGGTAGTAAGGGATTAGGTTGTGCTTGCGGTAGTCTTATAGCAGGTGCTCGTGGTGTAGGGTTTGAATTGGTAGCTGCTGGAAGGGTTATTGCTTTAACTTCTCGTTGATTTTGGGCAGGAGGAGGTTGACTGTTCGTGGTGGTGGTTTTCTGTGCTTATCAGGCATTGGGTTATCACTTGTGGTGGTAGTTTTTCTTTTCTTAGGAGGAGAAGGATGGATGTCTTATGGTGGTTCTATGTCGAGCAGAGCTTCTGGTTGTGGATTCTTCCTTCTCTAGGGAACTGGAAGACCATGACGGTTGTGGCATGGTTCTTCTTCACAGGAGGAGTCCTAATTGCTCCAAGCTTCTTCACACGCCTTGAAGACTCATCCGCCATTGCATTCAGTATAGCCCTCGATCTCTCAGTCCTCTTGACCTTGGGACACATCACATGTACCGGATCTAGCCGTTCCATCAACAAAATCAGAGATGACAGGCCTGGGGACTCAGCGTACACTATCCCAGTCGTTGGCTTTGGTGGTGGAGTCTTCATAAGCTTGGTGGAAAGGCAACAAACCGATGGAGATCTTAGTTTTATGCTTGGCTTGCGGCTAGTGACCTCCGCATCATCCGGACGTTTAGTTAGCTTGGAGTTCTTCGATTTTGCCATGGAGTTGATTGAACGGAGGAGCTTTACCAGTTTTGATTCGAAACGAAGATGGAGGTTTGGGGACGAAAGAGGTGAGTTTGGGTTTCATGATTTGGGGAGATAGACAAAATCGAATGGGGTGAAGAGGTGAGAATTTGGGTTTCGTCGATTGGGCCTTGTATTTTTTGGGCCAAGACATACCTTTATGTGAGATTTTATGTCAAAACGGTCGCGTAAAGTTTTACGAAATTGGATATTTCAAGAAAGTTTCGTCTTCCCTCAAACGATATGTACTTTTCCCCCAAAAATGAAATTGTCTTTAGCGACCTTTTCACCTATGTTTGTGCCTTAATCTAAACAGAAGTAAATCAATAAGATGAAGCTCCCCTGTTTTTCATTACCAAACACAAAACAACACCATAAATTTTACATGTTCCAATTTCACAAAAACAGACATAACCACTGCATTGAACATGCATTTCACAATTGCATTTCACCAAATCAATACTCAACACTAATCATCATCGGTTGTGTCTTTCATCATCGGTTGTGTCTTCCATTGCATAATTGTCTTGCATTGAATCATCCATTTGAACCACATCATCATCTTCTTCTTCAAACAACATTTCATCATCTTCATCACATGTACCATCATCATCATCATCCTCTTCGCACATATCGGTTTCTTCATCCAAATACAATTGTCTACTTGCTCTTGGAATTTCAAGATCAATATGTTCCTCAATAGAGTAGTGTTGAGGTGCAATGTCAGTGGACATTTGCTCTTGATATGGATCATCCTCTTCAACCGGTAAGAAGGTTGAGCACATTTCATTTTCATCTTCTCTTGCAAGGGAACTATCACTAAATAGCCCTCTATGTGATACAACATTTACAACCTTCCAAATGTCACCCGCTTTTAAATCATCCAAGTAAAAAACTTGTCTTGCCGTAGTGGCAGACAATAAGGCTAATCTTCATACCAAGTTGTTGAAGTGTCAACGGAAAGAAGTCCATAATCCCTACTAGTGCTACCCCTCTCTTTAGGATCATTGTTAAACAATGTGCAATCAAAAAAAATTACCGGCATTCCATTTGTGTACTGTAGCTCAATAATGTTCCGGATAATGCCATAATAAGTTAACTCACCATCTTCGACCATCAGACCAAAATTTTGAGTCCACTTCTTTCGTTCTCGATCCCAAACAACGAACTTCACACTATTAACATAACACTGAGAGTAGCACGCATATGATTGAGGCATGTGTGCTTAAACTATGCAGTTTAGTAGAATATGCCTCGCTGCTCTCTCTTTCCAAGATGTCCATCTGCAATATTAAAACAATGTCACTTATTTAAAGATAATTATAAAAGTGAATGACAAGTTTAATAAAGTAAATACACAACTTAGGTAAATCATACCCAGCCACGAAAATATGTAATAAAATGCTTCACGCGTTCTATCTTTGATCTGTTTGGGCATTCGAGGTCGAACTTATCTTCATGCCTTTCAATAAAATGTTTTGCTTGTACGCATTGCTCCACAACGCACCACTGAGCCATGTCAAGTTGTTTCTTACTCAACTTGATCCTGGGACAATGACCACTAACCTTGATAAGAGGAGAGTACACATTGAGGACATATAATCGAGCTTTGTTTGATATGTCCACCTCGTTTGAATCGTTCATGTATAATTTACAATACATTACACACTCATGTGTAATGTATTGCTCAGCGATACATCCCTCTTGATATCTGTTATTCTGAACCGATCTCTTATACTGAGCTAATTGTCTGCAAATGGGAATAAGTCATAGTTAGTTTACATATATATATATATGCATGTATGTGATAAAAGGGAAAATTTGAATATATTCTTGATAAGTAAAAGGGAAAATTATATGCCTCTCAATAGGATACATCCAGCTATAGTGTACTGGTCCCTTAAGCAAAACTTCATCCGAAAGATGGATCAATAGATGTGACACGCGTATTTTTAACCCTTTATAGTTGTCAAAGTATTAGTTTTAGGGGTCAAATTGCAGTCAAACAAAATTTATAATCCTTGGTAAGCCAAGGGTCGATCCTAGGAGCAATGCGTGTGAGTACTAGGTAACAAGTAACCTATTTAGCTATTCCGAATGACAAAGGTTTGATTGTTTGTAAATTACAGAAATTTAATGGCAGAAAATAAATTGTTGTGATTAATTCAGAGAAGGAATCCCAGAATCCATACTTCACCCGTGCTAACCCCTCTAATCATGCAATCATTCTACGTTAATCATTCATGCTATCGAATATGGAATATAACCGAAATAACACTAGACAAGCCGCCCATCCACGGATCATTGTCTAGATTAATCTTCATCGTCAAACGCCGCCCATCCACGGATTATCAACGATTTCGATTTATTAAATTAGTGGTTTTCCTATTAATTCATGTAAACATGACCTAATGTCAATTTCATGCGTTTCGGTTAATCCCTAGGGCCCATCCACCTTTCGGCATATAACCTAAATACGTTCTATCAATGCAAACATACCCTTTGATGCAAATACATGCATAGAACGATAAAATTAAGCACACAATGAAATTGAATATTCGAATTGCATAAATAATGAACTTTAATTGATCACATGAGAGTTAGGGTTACATAGCACGGGATCCGTAGGATCCCGGAATAGAAAAGACTACTCGCTATTCATGGCGAGTGACAAAAACAGTATAGTTTGAAGGAAGAAACGAATAAACCGTAGACGATTCGCTCGTTGATCCTCACGCTGAAAACTCTGTCTTCTCTCCCAAGTTAGGGTTTTTCTCCAAAGAATCAATAACCAGTCTATTCTGATAGTGTTTCTTTATATAGACCGTCTAAAAGGGCTGAAAAGCCCAAAAATCGAACTTAGAAACAACTTGTAATCTTTGCCAGCCGACGGTCCCGTTACAGCCGTTACAGCCTGGTGTGTAACGGCTGTAACGGTTGAAGCCCAAATCTCGGATGTTCTTCATAGCCGTTACACCCGTTACATCAAGGTGTAACGGGTGACTCTTCTTGTAACGGGCAGCTCTGAAAACTCGGGTAAAATTTACAGCCGTTACACCCGTTACAGCCTGGTGTGTAACGGCTGGTGAGCCTGTAACGGGCAGTGCTGGCTTAATTCTGGTTTTTGGCCTTTTTCGATCGATCTTTCCGTCCTTTTGACATTTCGACTCCAAGGAGTGATGATATGTTGATTTTACCTGAAACACTAGAGAAAGACATCAAATATAGACAATTTGCCGGGAGAACGAGTGAAATCCTTCATCGAATGTAGCGAATGATTAGTCGAAATATTGACTGATCAAAACACTCCACACTTAAGGTGAAAAAAGCTGGGTACTTAGCATGATGGTGAAAAAAGCTGGGTACTTAGCATCTTTAATGAACTCAAATATCTCTACCCTTTGTTCGGCTAAAACGGTATAAGGTGTGATGGTGAAAAAAGCTGGGTACTTAGCATGATGGTGAAAAAAGCTGGGCATCTTTAATGAACTCAAATATCTCTACCCTTTGTTCACCATGATGGTGAAAAAAGCTGGGTACTTAGCATCTTTAATGAACTCAAATATCTCTACCCTTTGTTCGGCTAAAACGGTATAAGGTGTGATGGCACGTATTTATACGATTCATCGAATCAGTTAAACCCACCAAATTAGACATTTGGTCATACAAACTTGTGCTTGTTAATGCCATTTTGTGTATACAGGCTATTTTGGAGTCTAAAGAGGAAACACGCCTAAAAAGGGAGAATTGTGCCAAAAAGCCAACCGGGGCTCGAGGAAAATCGACCAGGGCCCGAGCAAAACCAACCAGGGACCGAGTTTCACAGCCGGGCCAGCCGGGAACGCAGGTGGCTTGCGTCCAGGTTCTCCAGGCCGCGTCCGAGGAGTGCCGGGCCCGAGTGCCGAGAGCGCTAGACCCGCAGGAAGAACATAAGCCACGGCCTATCTCTGGTGGCGTTTCGACCAAACCACTTCGAGCATTCAATTTCCATGAAGTTTTTCGTTCCAAATCCACACTCAAAAGGCAAGGAACGCATGGTCCAAAATTCAAGCAATCCTAGGCCAAGGGACCGAGTTCTAGGCCATTCTAGGGAACGACCATGCTCCGACCATATTCCAGCTTAGCAACCTTCTTGGACCATTATTAAAATCACTTCAACATGCTAGAACCATCGCCCAAAGGTCAAGAACGCAATGTCAAGGCACCGAGCACGATAAAAGCTAAACAAGGGCAATTTCGTCCGTTTTGGGATTTCGACCATGTTCCGGGCAGAATTTGGCTTAGCATCCTTCTTGAGATCATCTTAGAATGACTTTGTCGTTTAGAATACACTCTCCAAAATCCAAGAAGCTCCGGCCAAGATTCCGGGCAGATTCCGGCCATATTCCGGCGATGCTCCGATCAAGCTCAATCCAACCACAACCATGCTCCGGTCATTTCTTGCTCCGGCCACACTTCGGTGAAGTCCAACCAAATCCAAACTAATTCTTGTCCGGTTGGCCATACTATTCACTTCGGTTTGGTTTTGGAATGCGGTTGGGCTTCAACTAAAACCAAGTCGGTTGGTTCCTTCTCAACAAGCTAGTTGGCTTTGGATGACACCAACACAAGTGGGCAATTCGTGGCTCATGGAAGAGATAAGAGCAAGAGGTGGCTTTGGCTTAAAATATCCCAAATAGTGTCATAAGAAGAGCCAATCAAATGCCTTAGCTTTTGGGATATTTCTCAATGCAAACTTAGACTCCAAGTCTTCATTAGCCTATAAATAGAGGCCTTAAGCCTTAGAATTCGTGTGCCACAAACCTTAGAGAGTTGAGAGCTTATCTCTCTTCTCTTCATTTTCAATGCAAACACACTTTGTTCTTACTTTGTTCTTGATTTTCAAAGCTTTTGTTCACTTGTTCTTCCGCTTCAAGCTCTTACTTTCCAGCAGCACACTTTACTTTCCCTTGTCTTGATTTGGAGCTCCTCTCCCTTACTTACTTGTTGTTCTCTTTCACTTGTTCTTGTTTCGGTTTCTTGTTGTTTTCCTTGTTTTCTTTTCGGTTTGCTTTACTTTTCTTGCACTTAGCTATGGTATCCACTTCTATGGATATTCGTAGCTAAACTCTTCATTCGGTTGAAGGGGTGTGCTTGTATCTTGCAAACGTTTTAGACCCTTTTCTTAGTGCTTCTATTGTGTTCAAACTTGTTCTATGTGCCATATATTAGGTTAGAACATACATGGTTGAGTGGAGGCTCAAAAGAGCAAAGCTCTTCCATGGGGTTCGTGAACATACATGGTTGAGTGGAGGCTCGAAAGAGCAAAGGTTTTCCATGGAGTTCAACCTCTTTTAAACACCACTTGGTTGATCGGAAATTATTGATCAATTGGATGCACATAGGCTAAGATACTTCGAAAGGAGGAATTAGCCTATCTAGAACAAGTGCTCTATGTCTTGAAAAGGACTAGACGGTGTGGCAAGTCGAGTGCTAGAAATGGCCTTGATACATCTTTGAACACTTAGAACGATCATTAGAGGTCAATGATGAACAGAACTATGATACAAGGCCCCTACACCGAATCCTTCCCTTAATCAATTCACCACTTGTCAATTTACTTTCAGTCTCACTATCAACTGCTTACTTTCAGTACTTTACTTTTCAGCACTTTACTTTCCGCACTTATTTTTAGTACCTTTACTTTTCAGTCTTTACATTTTCGTACGCTTACTACAGACTTGCTCAACATCAGTCCAACATAACTTTGGCACGTATTGCGCTTGAAATATAGCGTGCGACAAACCAAAAGTATGTTGTTTGGTTGATATTAAACTCGACTGTTCCAGCAATTTACTTTCCGCACTTTACTTTTCAGTCATTTACTTTCCGCACATTTACTTTCAGTCTTTACTTTCCGCTTACTACAGACGCTTTCAATATCAATCCAACATACATTTGGTACGGATTGCGCTTGAAATACAGCGTGCGACAAACCAAAAGTATGTTGTTTGGTTGATATTGAACTCGACTGTTCCAGCAATTTACTTTTCAGCACTTACTTTCAGTCTTTACTTTCAGCACTTTAATTTCTCGCAGTTTACTTTCAGTACCTTTACTTTTACGCAATTTACTTTCTGTCTAAAAAACCATAAAGCCCAATATGTATTTACTTTCTTTTTCTTTCTTTTTAAAGAACAACCATTCCACACTGACTTCCTTGGGTTCGACCCCTACTTACCGCTTTACTATTATAGTGAAGTCACAGTAGTGGACTTATAAATTTATTTTGCGCATTTGCCTTGCGACAAGGCATCTGTCAAATTGGCGCTGTTGCCGGGGAGTTGTGCATAGGAATAGTTGTTCTATTTTGTTTTTCAGTTTTTTGTTTTTATTTTTTTTAGTTCACCATGTCCTCGTACTACAGCAGAGAACCTTGGAATGATGGGGGCAGCAACCTTATGTTTGAGATGCTTAACTGTCTCCCCAAATTCGGAGGTGCCATTGGAGAAGATCCTGTGAGGCATACACATACGTTCCACTCCATATGCAGCCACATGAGGCCTAAAAATGAATCGCTAGAGGGGTTTAAACTTAAATGCTTTAAATTTTCTTTTACTAAGGCCCTGTCCACTTTGATTTGAATTTTTGACTTATAAGTCATTATAAGTTAATATCAGTCACTATAAGTTAATATCAGTTAAGATCATTTAAGTTAAGTTACTATCAGTTAAGATCAGTTAAGTTAAGTTTCAGTTAACTATTCATCATACTATTCATCATACCATCATTATCATACTATTCATCATACCATCATACTATTCATCACATCATCATCATCATACTATTCATCATCATACTGTCATACTAATCATCATACCATCATCATCATCATACCATCACACTATTCATCATCATCATATTACTATTCATCATACCATCATACTATTCATCATACCATCATCATACTATTCATCATACCAACACACTATTCATCATCATACCATCATCATCATTATACCATCATCATCACACTATTCATCATACCATCATCATCATACCATCATACTATTCATCAAACCATTATCATACTATTCATCATACCATCATCATCATCACACTATTCATCATAACATCATCATCATACTATTCATCATCATCATACTATCATACTATTCATCATCATCATACTATCATACTATCATACTATTCATCATACCATCATCATCATACTATCATACTATTCATCATACCATCATCATCATACTATCATACTATTCATCATACCATCATCATCACACTATCATACTATTCATCATACCATCATCATCATCATCATGCCATCATACTATTCATGATCATCATCACACTATTCATCATACCATCATCATCATAATATTACTATTCATCATCATAAAATTACTATTCATCATCATAAAATTACTATTCATCACCATCATCACCCCCATCATCATCATAATAGTTCTATTCATCATCATAATATTACTATTCATCAGCATCATCATCACAACCATCACCATCATAAAATTACTATTCATCATCATAATATTACTATTCATCATCATCATCACAACCATCATCATCATAATATTACTATTCATCATCATAATAAGTTTCAGTTAAGTTAATATAAGTTAAGATCAGTCACTATAAGTTAAGTTCAGTTAAGATCAATTAAGATAAGTTAAGATCAGTTAAGATCAATTAAGTTAAGTTAAATTTCAGTCAAAGTGGACAGACCCTAACTCCGCAATAGAATTGTATTACTCATGTGCAGCTTTTGAAAGTGATTATGGGGATCTACAAACCAAATTCCTAGAGGAGTTTTGCCCGCCATCTCTCCGACTTGGAGCCCGCAAGGAGATCATCAACATTGAGCAATCCCGGGACGAAACATTGGACGAGTACTTGTCGTACTTTGACTCCCTTGTGACGAGCTGCCCTCACCTTGGATTCACCAACTTCGATCTTCTTCAAAGGTTTCTCGGTGGAATGATGCCACAAGAGTGGAATAGGCTTAATGATGCGGCAAGAGGCTCGGTGGATAACTTAAGAATGGATGATCTGTGGAACTTAATAGAAGATATGGCAAGAAGCGTGAAACAAGATCAGGCCATGCGGCTCGAAGAACTGACTGACATATTGCACCAAATTCAGGCCGAACTCAAGCCAAAGGTCAGCAATGAAGAGCTTGCAATGGAGCCCGAGGAGCCGGCAAGGGATGAGGACTCTCGGATGGACGAAGAAGAAATGCCCGAGACAAGCCCGGTCCTCATTACCGAGCCGGCCGACCAGCGCCCGAGCCTGTTCCTCATAGCCGAGACAGCCGAGTCATACCCGGTCCTCAATGCCGAAGAAATCAAGCAAGGCCCGGTCCTTGCGCTCGGAGCACCCAAAGAAGTCCTGGACCTCATTGCCGAGTTGCACGAGACAGTCCCGATGCTCGCCGCCAAAATGCACAAGACGTGCCCAGACCTCACTGCCGAACTGTCCGAGAAAAGCATTGTCCTCCCTGCCGAGCTGGCCGAAGAGCCCGAGCTGCCCGAGACAGACCCGGTCCTCACGGATGGGCTGGTAGAGACAGGCCCGGTCCTTGTGGTTGAAGTCCCCCAACTTGACCCTTCATGTTTTATGCAGATCATAGCCACCGAAGATCATGTAGTTAATGATGATGAGGTGCAAGGGGAGTTGGAGGCAAAACATGAGCCAGAAGAGCCGAAGATGGAGCACTCACTCACCACGAGCCCGGAAAACTCACTCGTTCCAAGACGCCCAATCATTTCTGCCACAAAGAAGAGGCTTCACATGGGAACATGCTTGATGTCGCCCATGGTTGATGGCACAATGCTGAACTTCCAAACTTGCAAAGGTGCCGGCCATTCATACATAAAGAAGCGGCAAAGGCATGGCCCAAAGAAATGGAACCCCGGATGGAGGAAAACAAGGCCACGGCTCAATGGACCAGCAGCTATGGTCAAGGAGTCCTCGCCTTCTCGGGGATATGTGAAAAAGAAGCCTCCGGATCAAGGGAGAGCAGAACTGAGCCCGCTGCCATATATGTTCTTTGGGCAGAGTAAAAGGGCAGCCGAGAAGAAGTTTGACCTCACTCACCTATGGGATCCGAACTTATGATCAATGATTGAGGTACCGTCGAGCCAACGACGTTAAACAAAGGCACTTGCCGGGAGGTAACCCGGCATATTCAGTTTTTTAGTTTTTATTTTTCGTATGTCGTTTTTTTCATACTCACCTCCTTTATTTGACTTGCATTTTGTGTTTTGAACTAAGTCATGCCGTGAGGTATGGCTTTGTTCAAAAGTGTGGGGGTGAGTCTTTACACATATTAGTATGCATGTTTTCTTTTCCTTAAAATTTTTATCTTTTTGAAACTTTTTTAAAAATACAAACTTCCATGATGTGAAAATAGATAGACCCGATTCATGCATTTCCTTGTGAAATCTAAATTGTGTAAAAACATGCGAATTTAACTTCCTACTTGTCCTTGTGTGCCAAAATAAATGTAGGATGTGGAGTTGAAAGAAATGCCCTAGAGAGGCTTGACAAGCACTCAAGAGACCGGATCCTTACTATACGGTTATGTGAAAATTGTGGAGGCTGCACTTCGGGCTTGATGGTGAAGAGTGGACTCCGCCATGCAGCGTTTATGCAAGAGGCGGGACGGGAATCAAACCGTCCATTCTCTAGTCCAAAGTAGGCGGGAAAAGAGATGAGCGACCCTAATCTTGACCCGCGCGAAAAAGGCAAAGATGAGAAAGAGCGGGGAGGTATTTCCATATGCTCTCGGGCGATGATTGGACCTCCCAAAAGTGAAGAAAAATGGACATGCAAATTCTCATCAAAGGAGCAAAGATCAAAGAAGAAAAGAAAAAAAATCTGCCAAAGTGGTGAAAAAAAAAACCGAAGCAAAAGTGAAGTATTCAAAGAGTCAAATCAAAGGCCAAAGGCCAAATCACTATAAAAGCTGTCCAACCATGCAAACAAAGAAAAAGAGCTCGACCCATTAGCCCGAATCAGTCACGTGCTAGAAGAAGCAAGTAACATAACCATATAGTAAGATCGGATCCGAGAGTGCAGTTCAAGGGCCTAAAAAGTGGCTATCTCCCAATCATCCAAATTGATTTGCATCTCGGGTCAAAGGTAACAAGTATCTAGTTACTTTCATATGTGAGCATGATTTCGTTTGGAAGAAAGTAAGCTATGCATGCTAAGGTGAAGTCTAGTTTTGCATCTCACATTCACATCTAGGACTTAGGGTGTTTTTGTTCCTCTTATTGACTAGACTTGTTCGGGATGAACAAGATTAAGTGTGGGGGTATTTGATGGCGTGTATTTATACGATTCATCGAATCAGTTAAACCCACCAAATTAGACATTTGGTCATACGAACTTGTGCTTGTTAATGCCATTTTGTGTATACAGGCTATTTTGGAGTCTAAAGAGGAAACACGCCTAAAAAGGGAGAATTGTGCCAAAAAGCCAACCAGGGCTCGAGGAAAATCAACCAAGGCCCGAGCAAAACCAACCAGGGACCGAGTTTCACAGCCGGGCCAGCCAGGAACGCAGGACGCTTGCGTCCGGGTTCGCCAGGCCGCGTCCGAGGAGTGCCGGGCCCGAGTGCCGAGAGCGCCAGGCCCGCGGGAAGAACATAAGCCACGGCCTATCTATGGCGGCGTTCCAACCAAACCACTTCGAGCATTCAATTTCCATGAAGTTTGTCGTTCCAAATCCACACTCAAAAGGCAAGGAACGCATGGTCCAAAATTCAAGCCATCCTAGGCCAAGGGACCGAGTTCTAGGCCATTTTAGGGAACGACCATGCTCCGACCATATTCTGGCTTAGCAACCTTCTTGGACCAGTATTAAAATCACTTCAACATGCTAGAACCATCTCCCAAAGGTCAAGAATGCAATGTCAAGGCACAAAGCCCGGTAAAAGCTAAACAAGGGCAATTTCGGCCGTTTTGGGATTTCGACCATGTTCCGGGCAGAATTTGGCTTAGCATCCTTCTTGAGATCATCTTAGAAGGACTTTTTCGTTCAGAATACACTCTCCAAAATCCAAAAAGCTTCGGCCAAGATTTCGGGCAGATTCCGGCCATATTCCGGCGAACCTCCGGCGATGCTCCGATCAAGCTCAATCCAACCACAACCATGCTACGGTCATTTCTTGCTCCAGCCACACTCCAGTGAAGTCCAACCAAATCCAAACTAATTCTTGTCCGGTTGGCCATACTATTCACTTCGGTTTGGTTTTGGAATGCGGTTGGGCTTCAACTAAAACCAAGTCGGTTGGTTCCTTCTCAACAAGCTAGTTGGCTTTGGATGACACCAACACAAGTGGGCAATTCGTGGCTCATGGAAGAGATAAGAGCAAGAGGTGGCTTTGGCTTAAAATATCCCAAATAATGTCATAAGAAGAGCCAATCAAATGCCTTAGCTTTTGGGATATTTCTCAATGCAAACTTAGCCTCCAAGTCTTCATTAGCCTACAAATAGAGGCCTTAAGCCTTAGAATTCGTGTGCCACAAACCTTAGAGAGTTGAGAGCTTATATCTCTTCTCTTCATTTTCAATGCAAACACACTTTGTTCTTACTTTGTTCTTGATTTCCAAAGCTTTTGTTCACTTGTTCTTGAGCTTCAAGCTCTTACTTTCCAGCAGCACACTTTACTTTCCCTTGTCTTGATTTGGAGCTCCTCTCCCTTACTTACTTGTTGTTCTCTTTCACTTGTTCTTGTTTCGGTTTCTTGTTGTTTTCCTTGTTTTCTTTTCGATTTGCTTTACTTTTCTTGCACTTAGCTATGGTATCCACTTCTATGGATATTCGTAGCTAAACCCTCCATTCGGTTGAAGGGGTGTGCTTGTATCATGCAAACGTTTTAGACCCTTTTCTTAGTGCTTCTATTGTGTTCAAACTTGTTCTATGTGCCATATATTAGGTTAGAACATACATGGTTGACTGGAGGCTCGAAAGAGCAAAGCTCTTCCATGGGGTTCGTGAACATACATGGTTGAGTGGAGACTCGAAAGAGCAAAGCTTTTCCATGGAGTTCAACCTCTTTTAAACACCACTTGGTTGATCGGAAATGAATGATCAAGTGGATGCACATAGGCTAAGATACTTCGAAATGAGGAATTAGCCTATCTAGAACAAGTGCTCTATGTCTTGAAAAGGACTAGACGGTGTGGCAAGTCGAGTGCTAGAAATGGCCTTGATACATCTTTGAACACTTAGAACGATCATTTGAGGTCAATGATGAACGGAACTATGATACAAGGCCCCTACACCGAATCCTTCCCTTAATCAATTCACCACTTGTCAATTTACTTTCAGTCTCACTATCAACTGCTTACTTTCAGTACTTTACTTTTCAGCACTTTACTTTCCGCACTTATTTTCAGTACCTTTACTTTTCAGTCTTTACATTTTCATACGCTTACTACAGACTTGTGATCAGTCAATATTCTGACTGATTATTCGCTACATTCGATGAAGGATTACGTTCATTCTCCCGGCAAATTGTCTCTATTTGACGTCTTTCTCTAGTGTTTCAGGTAAAATAGACACATCATCACCCTATGGAGCCGAAGTGTTGAAAGAACGGAAAGATCGCTCGAAAAAGGCAGAAAGACCGAAGTTATGCCAGCCAGCCCGTTACAGGCCTCAGCAACCGTTACACCTGGGTTGTAACAGCTGTAACGGGACCAATGCTTCTCAGAGATTTCAGCTCTACCCGTTACAGCCGTTACAGGCTCGGGTGTAACGGGACCGTCGGCTGGCAAAAATTACAAGTGGTTTCTAAATTCAATTTTTGGGCTTTTCGGCCTTTTTAGATGATCTATATAAGGAAACACAAAACAGAATAGACTGGTTGTTGTTATTTTGGAGAAGAAACCCTAACTTGGGAGAGAAGACAGAGCTTTCAGCGTGAGGATCATCGAGCTACACCGCGTCTTTACGGTTTACTCGTTTCTTTCCTTCTTTACACTATTTTTGGTTAACTACCATGAATAGTGAATAGTCTTCTTAATTCCGGGATCCTACGGATCCCGTGCTATGTAACCCTAACTCTTCATGTGATCAATTAAAGTTATTATTTATGCGATTTGATTATTCAATTTCATTGTGTGCTTAATTTTATCGTTCTATGCATGTATTTACATCAAAGGGTATGTTTGCATTGATAGAACGTATTTAGGTTATATGCCGAAAGGTGGATGGGCCCTAGGGATTAACCGGATTGCATGAAATTGATGTTAGGACATGTTTACATGAACTAATAGGAAAACCTTTAGTTTAATAAATCGAAATCGTTGATTATCCGTGGATGGGCGGCGTTCAACAATTGAGATTAATCTAGACAATGATCCGTGGATGGGCGGCTTGTCTAGTGTTATTTCGGTTATATTCCATATTCGATAGCATGAATAATTAACGTGACATGATTGCATGATTAGTGGGGTTAGCACGTGTGAAGTACGGATTCTGGGATTCTTTCTCTGATAAAAACACAACATTTTATTTTCTGCACATTTAATTTCTGCAATATTTCGTGACAACCAACTCTTGTTAATTCGGAATAGCTAAATAGGTCGCTAGTTAACTAGTATTCACACGCATTGCTCCTTGGATCGACCCTTGGCTTACCAAGGTATATAAATTTTGTTTGACTGCAATTGAACCCCTAAAACTTATAATTTGACGACTATATAGGGTTAAAAATACGCTTGTCAAAATGGCGCCGTTGCCGGGGAGCAGTGTTTAGTGTGATATTAGAGTAACGTGTGTAGTTTAGAACTATTCCACCTCATTTGATATCTGATTTTTCTACTGTGATTTCTTCACTCACGGTGACTCTTGGCTTCTTGCAGGTTCTAGCTAGTTCATGCCAAAGAAAGCACCCATATGGAAGAAAATTCAGATTTCAGATGACAACACACCGGACCGACGAAAGAACAATCGTCAGGCCCAGACCGAAGCTCGGCAGCTACGAGCATTAAACAGAAACTTTGCAGCAATGGCCATGAATCAGAATAACGCTGCTTTGTTGAATGGAGGAGTCGGGGACGACAAGCAGCGCCGAGTGCAACCACCAGTGCGCAGGACCCTTGGAGATTACACTACTCCACGTGTTACTGGGTTCCAGTCAGCTATTGCGCCACCTGGCATTGAAAACAACACTTGGGAGCTGAAAACCGACTTATCCAGATGGTGCATAATAATCAGTTCTCATGAAGGGTTAACGAAGATCCTCACCAGCACCCCAAGCGCTTTGTTCAGATGTGCAATACAGTTAAGACAAATGGTGTCCCTCCAGAGTCTTACTACCTCAGGTAGTTCCCGTTCTCGCTGTCCGACAAGGCTAGCAGGTGGCTAGACAGCCACACTGAGGGTACCTTTACCACATGGAACAGGCTGGCCGAAGCTTTTCTCCAGTAGTACTTCCCACCATCAAAGACAGCTCATTTCCGGAACAAAATCATATCGTTCTGCTCTATCGATGGTGAGACTTTGTATGACTCATGGGAGAGGTACAAGGAGTTCACGAGGATGTGCCCACACCTCAATCTAGAGCAGTGGCGGATTATCGACACCTTATATCAAGGGATCGATCAAGGGATGCGAACCTTAATCAATCAGGCAGCAGGTGGGGGACTGAACCAAGTACCGCTAGAGGACACCTATGAAATTATAGAAAGGGCACCCCAAGACTACCATCTCTGGACGAGTGATCGCAGCAATCCCAAGGACAGGAAAGGCGTGCAGGACTTATGTCAAGCTGAGAGCACTAATGACATAGCTCGGTTGGCTGATACAATGAAGATACTTGCCACCGAGATTCAAAGTTTGAAGCTAGCAAACACCTTGAAGTCCTCAGACGTCGCTCACATTGGCGTGTACTGTCAGATTTGCGGTTCCCCTTCTCACTATGTAGATAGTTGTCCAGTGATCGGATCTGATGATAACAACGGTAATAAGGAGGACGCAAACTTCATCGGGCAGAATAATCAAGGGGCTGGTCTCGGCTATAGACCACCCACGAATAGATGGGATAATCCAAATAGAAACAATCCTAACCTGTCTTACAAGCCCCAGAATCAAGCGCCTTCGGGCTTCCCGTACAAACAGCAACAGGGCAATGCACCATATCAGCCACGAGGCCAATACAACGTTCGAGCTCAGGAGAAGAATAACACTTCCTATCAGCCAAAGCCTCAGTACAACAACCACTCACAAGGGCAGCACAATCAGAATTCAGGTGGGTACTCATATCAGCCGCAGCAGCCCAAACAACAAGAGACTAGCGGATCATCTGGCTTGGAGGCCATAATGGCTAGTTTCATGGCAGAGCAAGATAGGCGAGCTCAAGAGGCAGACAGGCGAGCTCAAGAGCAGGATCGGCGAGTAAAGGAGCTTGAGCAGACAATCCGAATGATAGGGAATCAGGTGGCTTAACAAGCAGATTCAGCACATAGAGAACCTGGGAAACTCCCCTCAAAACCAGAGCACAATCCTAGGGAATCGGTGAATGCTATCACACTCCACGGCGGAAAGCAACTCGAGATGATACCAGCTCAAACCACTCAGAATTCTACAGAAAAATCAGCGCTAAATTCTGCACCTGCTGAAGAAGAAACGTCAAAAGAAGCTGAAGACCGAAATGACAATTCTGCGCAGACAGTGGAGCCAGCGCCTTATTAGCCTCCGATTCCGTTCCATCAGCGACTCAAGGGTGCAAGAAGAGATAAAGAGTTCATGCAATTCGTGGACAAAATTCGAACTCTCTACATCACAATGCCCTTCACCGATGCAATCACCCAGATCCCCACCTATGCAAAATTCATGAAGGAGATTCTGACTGGGAAACAGAAGATGGACGGGACTGAGACAGTAGCTCTAAGTGAGGAGTGCAGCGCTGCCATGCACGTGTGTTGTCTTTTATTTACCTGACATGTGCAGAACTCCTAGTCTTTTAGCCGATTGTGATGTGCTAGACTCTGCTGATGTTGATCAGCCCATTTCACTCACATCTATTGAGTCTTACAAGGTTGTACCGGGCTGCCCTATACCGATGCATGTCTACGCTATGAGCATAGAGGGCGCGGACGCAGCTGATGCCGCAGGAGACGCAGGTAAGGAATCTTGCACGGTAGGGCTGAAACCTCTACCTGCAAGCCTCAGGTATGAATTTCTGGGCCCTAACTGGACATACCCGGTGATTGTTAATGCATCCTTGACTGATGTAGAGACCCATAAATTGCTTGATGTCTTGCGAAAACATAGGCCAGCCCTAGGATATTCTATAGACGACCTTAAGGGGATTAGCCCAGATTTGTGCATGCATAGAATAAACTTTGAGGATGATGCTAGACCTAGTAGGGATGCCTTGAGACGTTTCAACCCCAAATTGAATGATGTGGTAAAGAAAGAAATTCTGAAATTATTAGATGCCGGCATCATTTATTCTGTTGCTGATAGTAAGTGGGTTAGTCCTGTGCACGTTGTCCCTAAGAAGGGAGGTTTGACTGTTGTACGAAATGAGCATAATGAATTGATTCCTACTCGTACTGTGACTGGTTGGCGCATGTGCATTGATTATAGGAAATTGAATAAGGCTACTCTTAAGGATCACTTTCCTTTGCCTTTTATTGATCAAATGTTAGAACGTCTAGCAAAGCATAAATTTTTCTGCTACCTCGACGGTTATAGTGGATTTTTCCAGATCCCTATACACCCCAAGGACCAGGAGAAAACAACTTTTACTTGCCCATTTGGCACATTTGCTTATTGACGTATGCCCTTTGGCCTTTGCAATGCACCAGCCACTTTTCAACGTTGCATGATGGCTATTTTTTCTGATTTTTTGGAAAATACCATGGAAGTATTTATGGATGATTTTTTGGTATATGGTTCCTCATTTGATTCGTGTCTCTCTAACCTTACTGATGTTCTTCGTCGTTGTGTTGACACTAACCTGGTTTTGAACTGGGAGAAGTGCCACTTTATGGTGCAGGAAGGTATAGTGCTTGGACACACGGTTTCTCACAGAGGTATCGAGGTTGATCGCGTGAAGGTAGAGGTGATTGAAAAGCTGCCCCCACCAAAAGATGTGAAAGGAATCAGAAGTTTTCTTGGACACGCTGGATTTTACAGGCGATTTATCAAGGATTTCTCGAAGATAGCTAAGCCACACACTGACTTACTCTGCCAGGAAGCTGATTTTAATTTTAAGCATTCATGTTTGAATGCTTTTAATAATCTGAAAACTGCTCTTACTTCCGCTCCTATAGTGCAGCCTCCCAATTGGGAGCTGCCATTTGAACAAATGTGTGATGCAAGTGATTTTGCAATAGGAGCAGTCTTGGGGCAGCGCATCGACAAGAAGCTGCACGTAATTTACTACGCCAGCAAAGTTCTCGTCGGAGCAGCAGTCAACTACACTACAACCGAGAAAGAAATGCTAGCCATCGTCTATGCCTTCGAGAAGTTCAGGTAGTATTTAATTGGTTCGAAGACCACAATTTACATCGATCATGCTGCCATCAAATACCTGATGTCCAAGAAAGACTCAAAACCCCGTCTAATCCGTTGGGTCCTCCTTCTCCAAGAGTTTGACATTGATATTAGAGACAAGAGAGGAGTAGAAAATCTGGTAGCAGATCACTTGTCACGCCTCGAGCTAGGAGAGCTCGACCGCGAAGAGGACAAACTCCCAATGACCGACTCTCTAGCAGGAGAAGAGCTGATGAACATTGATGTGGATAACGTCCCGTGGTATGCAGATTTCGTTAATTTCCTGGCTTGTGGGATCCTTCCTCCCGACCTCTCGCACAACCAGAAGAGGAAGTTCCTCTCCGACGTTAAAAGGTACTTCTGGGATGATCCGTTCTTATATCGATTATGTGCTGACAGTCTCTACAGGACTTGTGTCGACGAGGACCAGATCCCGTTTATTCTGGAACGCTGCCACTCTTCACAATACGGTGGACATGGGGCTGGTTCCAAAACAGCTACGAAGGTCCTACAGTCCGGTTTCTTTTGGCCCTCGCTATTCAAGGACGCGCATGAATTTGTCAAAGCCTGTGATCAGTGCCAGAGGACTGGAAATATTTCTAAGCAGCAAGAGATGCCCCAGTAGAGTATTCTCGCAGTGGACCTCTTCGATGTATGGGGGATTGACTTCATGGGACCATTCCCACCTTCTTACGGAAATCAGTATATCTTGGTAGCAGTCGACTATGTTTCTAAGTGGGTTGAAGCGGTTGCTACTCCTACTTGCGACGCCAGGGTAGTCATCAAAATGTTTCAGAAGGTGATTTTTCCTCGGTTCGGAGTGCCCAGAACAGTCATCAGCGATGGTGGATCTCATTTTAAAGAGAGAAACTTCGAGACGTTGCTGAAAAAGTATGGAGTGTATCATAAAATTGGCACTCCTTATCATCCTCAGACCAGTGGACATGTAGAGATCTCTAATAGAGAGATCAAGAGCATATTGGGAAAGACAGTTTCGAGCCACAAGAAAGACTGGGCGTCCAAGCTGGATGACGCACTGTGGGCATATAGGACGGCATACAATACACCTATCGGTATGAGTCCGTTCAGACTTGTCTATGGAAAAACCTGCCACTTGCCGGTCGAACTCGAGTACAAGGCATTATGGGCTATTCGAGAGCTGAATATGGACATGAAGGCAGCAGGAGAAAAGCGAATACTGTAGCTCCACGAGCTTGATGAAATTAGACTAGATTCATATGAGAACGCTCGGATTTACAAGGAGAGAACAAAGAAATGGCATGACAAGAGGATCGTTCGCCGAGAATTCAACGAGGGCAAGCGGGTTCTTCTCTACAACTCCCGTCTTAGATTATTTCCTGGAAAATTGCGCACCAAATGGAGTGGCCCTTATACAGTAGAACGAGCACATCCAGACGGGCATGTAGAAATCAGTGTGGAAGGAGGTAAATCAATGGTAGTGAATGGGCAACGGCTCAAGCACTATCACGTTCTGAAGCATCTTGCACCTCCTGACGGGATTGACGACAACCTACTTCTCGGGAAGGGATCTCAGCAAGGGACTTCCCGAGAATGCTCCTAGTTCTATCACCTTTGCTAAGTCTCGCCAAGACGTTAAATTAGGTCTCTTCGGGGAGTAACCCGCGCTGTAAGTTTTATTTATTTGCACTTTGCATTGTACGTTTTGTGTGTGAACTGTACAGGAATCAAATTGTGGAGTGAACCGCATTGGGTTTTCAGAAAAGCGCTTTTTGGCAGAGAAATTGGGTTGTCCCGTTACAGCCGTTACAATTGGACTGTAACGGGCTGTACCAAGCTGTAACGAGCAAGGTCTAAAACAGAGAATTCGGGGTGTCCCGTTACAGCCGTTACACCTATGCTGTAACGGGCTAAGCCATGCTGTAACGGGATGCATACAAAACAGAGGTTTCATGGGGTCCCGTTACAACCGTTACAGCTGTTACAGGCTCGGTTGTAACGGGCAGTCATCATCTTCTTCATTTAAACCCTAATTTCCCAAAATTTCCAAATCTCAATTTCATCCAACTCCCAACCGCCGCTCGCCCACCCAAACCCTCCGACCACTCCACCCCCGTCCAACCGTCCGCCACTCCCTTAGCACCGTCATACACCTCCAGCCGCCCGCCGCTCCAATTTCCCACCGAACCACCCTCACCACTCCACCGATTCACCCATCTCACCCACGACCGACACCCTAACCCCACCACTCTCAATTTCTGGCCATCCCTGCACCCACCATGGCTAGATCAAGGGCTACAAACAATTCCGCCGGTAACTCCTCCTCCAGCCGCTCCAGCCGAGCCAACCGTGCTCCTCCTCCGAGCTCCTCCACCGCCATCATCCCAGCACCGCCCAATCAATCCCGGTACAACCCACTGACCAATGCAGGTCAATATGCCACACCAGCGCATCATGACCGTTACAACAGAATCCTGTCAACAAAATCGGTAAAGCCTACTCTCATCCCTTGCATTGAAACTCTTGTGGATTTGAAGCGGGATATATATTCACAATGCCGTAGTATGTTTATCGCCTCCGGGCTTGATATCTTGTTTGCTAGCCGAGTCAAATCTACTTATCCTATGTTAGTCAAGGAGTTTTTGGATACCTTCGAGATTGTTGGCAGTCCATTAAAGGTAACTCATAGGACATTCGAAATCGGGCACCAACCATACACTATGTCCAAGGACGAAGTCTGCGAGGCTTTGGGATTTCCTTTAGCGGGATTTTGTGGCGAGTATAGTACTGAAGAGAGGTATGAGTTCTGGAAGAGTATTTCTGGATTTGGCTACTATTTCCGGTCTAGATGGGGTGCTGCAAGCATCAAGGAGCCAGTGTGGAAGATTGTTCATAGAATTGTGGCTTTAGGCATTAATGCTCGAGCCGAGGATGCCACTGTGATTTCTAACCCCGACTTGGATATTATGATCTCGATGAGCAGAGGGGTACCAGTTGACTTCTTTCAGATCCTCAGTGGGATGATGACAGCTTGGGCCACATCTCTTGGGAAGAAGGCCATGGGAGGCGGCTATTTTATTTCTGTGCTCGCCGAGTCTCAAGGATGGGACCTCTCCTCCCTGTACGGGACTGAGACTGACTTGGATCTGCATATGGACCGAATCATTCTCTATAAATTTCTGAAGCCAGACGGGGAGTGGGCTAATAACCCCGAGCTTCCAAAGGGAGCGAAGAAGCGCCGCATTGATAGGGCACAGGCCAGGGTAGCCTCCCCTCCGCGCGAGCCTGCACCAGTTGAGGAGGTCCAGCCTCCGCAGGATGATGTTGACATGGACGAGGCGCACTCGCCTCCAGCAGCTACACACACCCCTCCCTCACCTTATCCTGCTGCCGACCAGTTACCATTCTCACTCGAGGAGCGTTTCGTTCGATTAGAGACCACTCAGCAGCAGATCATCGCCACCCAGCATGAGTTTCGGGGTGATCTGAGAGAGATGATGACCTATCAGCGTCAGATTTTGGCCAGCATTGCTCCTATTATTTCTACTCAGAGCAGACTTTCTGTCTCCCACAACCAGCTCCAGGACGATTTTGCAGATTTCAGAGCACAGACCTTCAAAGATCGCGACTGGGAGCAGGGTGCACTTTCTGTACTGCTCGCGCACGCCTCGCTTGACTATCCCCCACCACCCTGAGCTTCCCATTCCCGTGCTCCCCATGCACCAGCTGACAGTGTTGAACGGATGTTTGGTTCTGATGGTGATGCCGAAGACGATGGGGCCAGCTAGTTCCCCGTACATTTTTTTATTTTGCTGATTTTTCTTTTTGCCATATTGTCAGTCTGTTCCGCATTTCACATCATTTGTACGCTGACTTTTGGATATTATTCACTATTTTCTTATGATTCGATGTTTGAGTTATTTCATCATTGTTGTTCATCTCTACTCGCATCGTTTATTTCTCATTCGTTTTCACGATTATCGATGCTACCTATTCCTTGTGCAGCTCTATCTTTTTATTAGTACATCCACCAGCTCACAGGTCGTATTTCACTCACCAGTCATCGTTTAATCTCTATGGATTTCGCACCACCACGCACGAGTGAAGTTCCTATGCTTTTTCTTATTTTATATTTCTTTCACTTAGGGACTAAGCTCGTTTTTAAGTGTGGAGTGGGTACGCATAGTCACATGCCTTGCATAACACATTCACTCTTGCATATGCTCAACTGTCTATGTATTGCGATTGAAATCCTTGTTTTCTACGAAACTCCTTGACAGATTGACACTCAATTGGATTCAAAGTCTAGGACTTGAAATAGTGAAAATCGTGTGTGTATTCTCTTGAGTCAGTATCATTGCTAACCTTTGCCTATCACATGTTCTACGTATTTCTTGAAGCATGTTTAAGACTTGATATTAGTAGGCACCGGTTCAACAATGTCAAAAACTTAAATTGCATATCTTTTTCTAGGTGACCTTAGTGCTAGTATGTGTTCCTCTACACTCGTCGTGATTTGCATGCACCCGCCTTTATTCATACACTACGTCAAGCTTTAAGTGTGGAGTTAGACAATTGACCTTCAAGTTTTCCCCTCAAAAACAAAGTTCTCAATTCTGGAAAGTGGGTGAAACATTGGCCCCAAGCATAGTTGTTTTTGAAAGAAAACCAGTTTGAAAAAAAAATGCTTTTGTTGATTCTACAAGAGCAGAAAATACCAAGGACCTGGTGAGAAAAGTCACCCCTGGTATATGGAAAACACTCTTAAAACAATTTCTACCCCCCCTCCTGCTTGATGTAGTGTAATTCCACCTCCTCATTGCGTGCAAATCGTGACTTGTCTTGAGAATTCATATGCTAGAGTCTAAGGGACGATCCTCGTGCTTGCACTGGAATTTCAATGCAAATTTACGTACTACTTTTCAGAAAATTCTTAAGCCGGGCTCCTCTTCTCTTACGGGTCATTGCCTAGTCCTTGGCACTTGAGAATGAGCTTTGCGCCGGGAGCCCATGGATTATCCCTAGATAGCATAGGTGAATGGCGAGCATGTTTTGTGTAAATATTCATGTTCTTCGTACATTGCTATAGAACTATTTAGACCATATGATGAGGCGTTTGTTAGTCGTGTGTACTAACCGTTTGAATGCACAATTCGTTTAATCTATGATTGTCTGAAACTTTGATGAAGATGTTTGACTTGAAGTTGAGGTAACACGATGAATCCGATGTATGACATGACTTTACTGTGACTCGTTGAGCATCATTTCATGCATACACGTTAGTTAGTTGTATAGGGGATTTGTAGGTAGTCCCATTCCTGAAAACCTTCACGAGACTATACTCGTCCTATTAGGGCAGCCTATAGGTTTAAAGGCTTGATGCATACGCTAAATGCATTCGTGTCCTCTACGACAGTGAGTTATCCTTCTATTTTCATGTTTAGTTATAATTGATCACATGTCACTTGAGTGGGGTAGTTTTATGGCCGTTGAGCATTACATCCTCTCATTTATTTATTCTGCCATTTGTTCGACATTTGTTTGGGACGAACAAATCCTAAGTGTGGAGTGTTTTGATCAGTCAATAATCTGACTGATTATTCGCTACATTCGATGAAGGATTACGTTCATTCTTCCGGCAAATTGTCTCTATTTGACATCTTTCTCTAGTGTTTCAGGTAAAATAGACACATCATCACCCTATGGAGCCGAAGTGTTGAAAGAACGGAAAGATCGCTCGAAAAAGGCAGAAAGACCGAAGTTATGCCAGCCAGCCCGTTACAGGCCTCAGCAACCGTTACACCTGGGTTGTAACGGCTGTAACGGGACCAATGCTTCTCAGATATTTCAGCTCTACCCATTACAGCCGTTACAGGCTCGGGTGTAACGGGACCGTCGGCTGGCAAAAATTACAAGTGGTTTCTAAATTCGATTTTTGGGCTTTTCGGCCTTTTTAGACGATCTATATAAGGAAACACAAAACAGAATAGACTGGTTGTTGTTATTTTGGAGAAGAAACCCTAACTTGGGAGAGAAGACAGAGCTTTCAGCGTGAGGATCATCGAGCTACACCGCGTCTTTACGGTTTACTCATTTCTTTCCTTCTTTACACTATTTTTGGTTAACTACCATGAATAGTGAGTAGTCTTCTTAATTCCGGGATCCTACGGATCCCGTGCTCTGTAACCCTAACTCTTCATGTGATCAATTAAAGTTATTATTTATGCGATTTGATTATTCAATTTCATTGTGTGCTTAATTTTATCGTTCTATGCATGTATTTACATCAAAGGGTATGTTTGCATTGATAGAACGTATTTAGGTTATATGCCGAAAGGTGGATAGGCCCTACGGATTAACCGGATTGCATGAAATTGATGTTAGGACATGTTTACATGAACTAATAGGAAAACCTTTAGTTTAATAAATCGAAATCGTTGATTATCCGTGGATGGGCGGTGTTCAACGATTGAGATTAATCTAGACAATGATCCGTGGATGGGCGGCTTGTCTAGTGTTATTTCGGTTATATTCCATATTCGATAGCATGAATAATTAACGTGACATGATTGCATGATTAGTGGGGTTAGCACGGGTGAAGTACGGATTCTGGGATTCTTTCTCTGATAAAACACAACATTTTATTTTCTGCACATTTAATTTCTGCAATTTTTCGTGACAACCAACTCTTGTTAATTCGGAATAGCTAAATAGGTCGCTAGTTAACTAGTATTCACACGCATTGCTCCTTGGATCGACCCTTGGCTTACCAAGGTATATAAATTTTGTTTGACTGCAATTGAACCCCTAAAACTTATAATTTGACAACTATATAGGGTTAAAAATACGCTTGTCAACTTGCTCAACATCAATCCAACATAACTTTGGCACGTATTGCGCTTGAAATATAGCGTGCGACAAACCAAAAGTATGTTGTTTGGTTGATATTGAACTCGACTGTTCCAGCAATTTACTTTCCGCACTTTACTTTTCAGTCATTTACTTTCCGCACATTTACTTTCAGTCTTTACTTTCCGCTTACTACAGACGCTTTCAATATCAATCCAACATACATTTGGTACGGATTGCGCTTGAAATACAGCGTGCGACAAACCAAAAGTATGTTGTTTGGTTGATATTGAACTCGACTGTTCCAGCAATATACTTTTCAGCACTTACTTTTTGTCTTTACTTTTAGCACTTTAATTTCTCGCACTTTACTTTCAGTACCTTTACTTTTACGCAATTTACTTTCTGTCTAAAAAAACCATAAAACCCAATCTGTATTTACTTTCTTTTTCTTTCTTTTTAAAGAACAACCATTCCACACTGACTCCCTTGGGTTCGACCCCTACTTACCGCCCTACTACACAATAGTGAAGTCACAAGTAGTGGACTTATAAATTTAGTTTGCGCATTTGCCTCGCGACAAGGCATCTGTCAAGGTGCTTGTGAAACCTTATCTTTTCGGGAAGATGACCCTATCTTCTTCCACCACAATTCCTTACAAATCCCTAGCTGCTCCAAACCTTCTCGAGCTTTAATATCTTCTTTTGTCTTTCCTTGAAAACCGAGAATAGTATCAATGATGTTATCAAACACATTCTTCTCTATGTGCATTACATCTAATGAATAGTGTTGTTTCAATGTGCTCCAATAAGGCAAATCGTAGAAAATACTCATATGAGTCCAACACAACTTCTCCTTATTCACCCCTCTAGATTTGAAATCTGGATGCAAGCTAAGTACGGGGTACTCATGGCTAAGTACAGAAGACAAAATCTCTTCACCTGTTAATGAAGGTAGGGCATTTTGTAATTCCACGTCTCCGTTAAATTTAGTGGGTTGATGCCTCCACGAATGACCCGTATCAAGCCATCTGTGGTGGCCTTGGTAAGACATTCTTCCCGCAAAATGTTTAGCATCAATATCATATAAACACAAAGGACAAGCTTTGTATCCTTTGGCCTTTAGACTTCCTAACATTCCCAAACCAAGAAAGTCACTAATTGTCCATATCACCGCAATTTTCATGTTGAATGTCGATCGTTCATGTCGATCATATGTGAGTACTCTTGTGTCCCACAAAATATTCAATTCATCTATCAGGGCTTGCATGAACACATTCAAGCACTTGCTAGGAGATTTTGGACCTGAGATCAACAAAGCAAGAATATTAAATTCCTTCTTCATGCACATTGAAGGTGGTAAATTGTAAGGCATCACCACGATTGGCCATGTGCTATGAGAAAGAGCTACTTCTCCAAATGGATTGAAGCCATCCGTGCTTAATCCAAGACGCACATTTCTAGTGTCTCGTGCAAAGTCGGGATGTTTTTTATGATCAAACTCTTGCCATGCTTCGACATATGCAGGATGTCTAATATGACCATTTTTTCACTTTTCTCCCCTGATACCACTGCATCTCCTAAGCAATATGCGGCGACATATAAAGACGTTGTAATCTTGGAGTTAAGGGAAAGTAGCGTAGCACTTTTCTTGGAATCCTTCTCTCACCATCGCCGTCTAAGTATCTCGACTCATCACACACCGGACAATGTTCAAAGTCCTTGTATTCTTTATAAAATAGCACACAACCATATTCGCATGCGTGAATAATCTCATATCCCATCCCCATATTCTTCAAAAGTCGCTTAACCTCACTATACGAACTGGGGTAATTATTTAGGCTCGGAACGAGATCTTGTGTGATTCTCAAATGATCGTTAAAGCTTTTATCGGACCATCCATTGTTGACTTTCACTTTCATTGCACTTAAAATGGTACCCAAAACAGTTTTGTCACTCCCCGCATATATAGGAGTGTGTGCTTCCGCGAGAAGTCTTTCATACTTATCATTGCCTCCTTGCCCATATAATCATTTTTAAAGTCCTCTTCATGTGGTTCCGCAAAAGGGAAAACATCGTTAAGCATCTCTAACGTCGGATCCATGTAATAAGCACCACTTGCTTCAACCGTGCCACAACTCTTTTCCATAACATATTGTTGTCGTTGTGTGTATAATGAAGATGAAGCATCGGCATCTACTTCTCCATGACAAGTCGAAGTTGTGTAGTCTTGCATTATACCATAGCGAAACAAATGTGTTTGGATTTCATCCAATGACAACATCGCATGGTGCAACCTACAACGCCTACATGGACATTTGTGCGTAGTTTTCTGGGGTTTGTGTTGTTTAACAAAGTTTATGAAAGCCGTAATCCCCTCTGCAAACCGCGAATCACATTTGTCTGACAAATTCATCCAATTCTTGTCCATGAGTAACCTATATGTATTACCCAATATGAGACAAATATAGTGGGGTTATATATATTTGCCAATTAAAGCAAATAGCAGGGGACGGTGACAAGCGTATTTTTAACCCTTTATAGTTGTCAAGTTATATGTTTTGGGGGTCAAATTGTAGTCAAACAATTAGCTAACAAGTGGCCTATTTAGCTATTCCAATCAATTAAAGGTTTTGGTGTGAAACAAATCGCAGAAATTAAATGCAGAAAATAAAAACGTTTTTGCTTGATCAGAGAAAGAATCCCATGATCAAACTTCACCCATGCCAACCCACAAATCATGCAACAATATCATGTAAATTCATCATGCTATCAAATATGGAAATAAACCAAAATAACACTAGACAAGCCGCCCATCCACAGATCATTGTCTAAGTTGATCTCAATCGTTGAACGACGCCCTTTTACGTATTATCAACGATTTTGATTATTAAGCCTAGGGGTTTTCAGACGATAAAGTCAACTTTCCTAATAATTCATGTACTACCAGCATAGCTACCATGACCTAATATCAATTTCATACAATCTGGTTAATACCTTGGACCCATTCATCTTTTGGTAATTAACCTAAATAAATTCTAGCATGCATACATCCCATTCAATGTAAAACTTGCAAGAAAGATAAAATTAAGCACAATGAAATTGAATACTTGAATTGCATTAATGAAAAATGTTTAATTGATCACATGAAGAGTTGGGTATAGCGCATGGGATCTGTAGGATCTCGGAATAAAACGACTACTCACGATTCATGGCTATCAACCACAAATATATATATATATATATATATATATATATATATATATATATATGAAAAGATTAAAAATGAGGAAACCGTGTTTTGATGAAGTGTAGCCTCGAATCTTGGTCTTTCTTGAGTTCTTAGTCGTCCTCCTTTAATCTAGGTAAAAATCGATCCCCAAAGTCAGCGTACACAAAATTTGGTCTGAAACTGCTATTTATAACTCAAAATATCCGCGGGGCTCGTGATATATGATTTTGACACAGGTGTCACGACCCCCCTAAATGTTTCTCGGCAATTTAGGGGCCGTAACACCCGTGACATATTGTTTTGTCACGGATGTCACGGCAGGGCAAACTAACAGAGACTTCTCATGACCGTTTCGCGGTTCTAACGTCCGCATTTGGTCTTGGTGTAAACTACAAAGTTGTAGCTCTTTGAGTTAGCTTTCCAACAAGCTATAGCAAGACTCATTTGGATACCATATGGAGTCTAAGCACGCAAATTACGTTGGAAAGGTAAGTGTGCCCTGTTTTGTCCTGTATATGCCCAAATCTTCACCAAATGCTTTGTTTTACTTTAGATCAATGCAAAAGTCTTAGGTATGTGATATTTGACCTGAAACACTAGAAAAGAGATCAAATGACAATAAAATGTCAGGAAAACAAACATAATTCATCATCGAATGAAGTGAATAACAGGTCAAGAATTGGACCGATCAGACGACAATATTGAATCATCTCCAAATAGCTAGGAAGGGACATCAAAAATGCAAAAAAATGGCCATGTATATAGCAGGCGCTGTTTGGGCAAAAATGCCCAACTTAATCCATCATCATGTGTACTTAGCAACAACGCCCAAACACTTTCTCCACCCTTGCTGCTCTTAATTTTCAACTCATGTCCACCTCCGAACACTATGAAACTTGAACAAAACTCTGAAAGTTTGAAGGATGAAAAAATGACAAAAATACACATGTATATGAGAATATATGAGTGTATACCTTCAAAAAGTGAGCCTTTCATATGAAGATCTTCCCAAAACCTAGGAAAACACACTTCCTAGAGCTGCCAGAGTATGTTCTCGACATATGGGGTTGTTTGCAGTTCAATTTCAGAGGTTTAAGGTAGGTAGAACTCGAAGGCAAAGTAAATTTGGAGTTCTGAGTTCTGCATTTAATATTTACGTTTACGCGACATAGGTTGAATAAAACGGTCGTGTAATCCACAAACGGTAGGACGTCTCCCTCTTTAATGTCGAGTCAATTTCAAACTCCAAGGGGTTCTTCATTGTCAGCACCTACTTTGGCGTTCTAATTTAGCTATTACGTGACATACTTTGGACACAAACGTTGCTTAATCCACAAATGGTAGGTCGCCCTATTTAATGCCGATTCAATTTTTCACTGAAAGAGGCTGGTCAATGCCAGCACGTGCTTTGGCAATCTAATTTTCCTTATTAAGTGACACACTTTCAGTTGTCGCTAAATTTAAGTCGCATGAAATATATATAACGTGACTTATATTTCGTGTCGCAATAATATTATAACGGGAGATAAATGTTGTGTCACGTAAAAATGTCACGTTAATTTGTTTATGTGACAACGTGTTTTGTGTCATATTAAATTTTGTCGCATATTTATGATATGGCGACAAACAAGTCAAAGCGTAGTCGCATATAGAGTTTTATGCGATGAACCTTTTGCGGCGAGGTTCAAACTTTGTCCCATAGGGATGTAAAATGGTGTAGTGAGAGAGGTTTAAATCACAATTACTTTCTCTTTTACAATCCTCTTTATTTTGGCTGTAGGAGAGTAGGGATTACTCTGCATTTGGCAGGCTTGACTTCTTGCTCTTACGCTCTGCCTTTATTCACCGCAGGTTAGTTGAATTTTCTTTTGCGTTTATCTGTCTTTTCTAAGTCCCTGGTGAGAAAGCTACTTGTTATTTGTTTTTGAGAGTCATATTTGGTGAGATTTTGAGACCCCCAATTTCGATTTTGGTTATTATTATTGGATTAGGTTTGCACTTTCTAAGGGTTCTAATATCGAGTTCTGTTTGTCCCTATTGGTAAACTTGTTGCCTTTGCCTCCATTTAATAATTGTTTAATTTGTTGGCTAATCTGTTGAATGAAAGAACTGATTGTGGTCTAAGTGGTGACTGCGAGAACTTATCAAGGTTTGATATGGCTGATTGTTGTGTTGAATGAATGAAACGGTTAAACTGGTGCATCAGCGGGGTGCTAAGGCCTCCTACTATTTGCTCCTATATTGATTGGGATTTTTTCATGCTTTGTTGTAAGATGCTTTGACATTTTTTTGTTGATGTTTCAAATAGTTGATTAAATGTAGTATTGTAACATCCAATGCTATATTATTTTTGATGTTATTATATTTTAATAAAGATTGTTTTCTTGCAGAGTATCTTTGAAGCATCATGCCTATAAATAAAAGTTGGATGGTATTACATAATAGGGCTTGCCTAGAGTATCGTCAAGGGGTTGAGCAGTTTTTGAAGTTTGCCCTATTCTCAACAAAGTTCTTCCGATAATAAGATTAAGTGTCCATGCGTGAAATGTAACAACGGAAGGCGAAAAACACAAGAAGAAGTTAGACAACACTTGATTATCAATGGTATAGTAAGGAGTTATACTATTTGGAATTGTCACGGTACGGTGAATTTTCTAACTTTCATATGGGTGACAATATTGAAATAAGTGGCAGTGAAAAGAATGATGAGGATGATATGATTGGATTATTAGTGGATACACATGATATGATGTTTGACAAAGACCTTCAGAGAGACCATTATATGGAAAGTCAACCAGAGAATGCCAATGATGTAGCACGAGCATTTTATGAATTATTAAATGATGCCGAGGAAGAGCTATATAGTGGTTGCACTACATTTTTGAAACTGTCGTTTATAGTTAAATTCTTGCATCTGAAGGTATCAAACCATTGGAGCAACAAATCCTTCACAATGTTGTTGAAAATACTAAAGGAAGCTTTCCCATTCGTATCATCGCTGCCTGATTCGTATTATGAATGTCGATCAATAATTAAAAGTTTTGGCCTCCACTATGAGAAGATCGATGCGTGCATCAATGATTGTATTCTTTATCAGATGCAGTATGCTATTAGAGTTAAATGCCCAGTATGTAGTGCACCTAGGTGGAAAACTCTACATGCTTCGGTAAAAAGAAAAACTGTATTCCTCAGAAAGTCTTGCGATACTTTCCTCTTACTCTAAGATTGCAAAGATTATTCATGAGTGACAAAACTGCAGATAGTATGAGGTGGCACCATGAGGAAAGAGTGAATGACTTAAGTAATCGCGAAATAGTTTTTGTGATATCTTAAGTGATCGCATAAGTCGCTTTTTGGGCTGGTTGAAGTGGTCACATAATTATTATGTGATAACATCAAGGTCATAGCATTAAATACTAAATGTTATAACACTACTACAGACAAGACATTATGCAACGGTTCAAAAATTACATTATGCATCGGTTCCACTTTATGCATCGATTTTTAAAGGAACTGATGCATAAGATACACATTATGCAACGGTTTTTAATGATCCGTTGCATATAGTGACCTTATGCAACGGTTCAAAGTGAACCGATGCCTATATTTTAAGATTAAGTAACGGTTGTGTAGAAACCGTTGCATAGAGTGAACAAAGGCTTAGGTTTTATTTGAAGAAGCGGATGAAGTTCTATAGGCGGTTTGGTTTTGAGAGAGATGAAGACGACGGCGATGGAGTATATGGCGAAGCGGCGATTGATAATATCAGATCTGGAACTTTTCCTCGTCCCTCATCCCAGCATTTCTCAGCGGTCTTCTCACCCGACTGGAGGTGACGGGGGCGAAGCTGCATCAGAGATCGAAGTCGGTGGTGGTGTTGCTGGAGGCGCCGATGTTAGTTGCGAAGCAGCAAAGGTTTCGCCGTCGTTGCAACAACGCCTCCCAAACCCAGCGGAAACGCCAAAAAAGGTGAGTAGCTGTTTGATTTTGCTTGGCCTTTTCTCGCCCGTCGTTCCCAACTTTAGATGTTTTATTGCTTGATTGACTACACTTAGAAATGGTCTTTTGTGGAGCAGTCAGGTGCGAGATGAGGAAGGGCGAAGAAGGTTTCATGGTGCATTTACGGGAGGATTTTCTGATGGGTATTTTAATACAGCAGGGTCAAAAGAAGGTACTACGGAGATTCCTTTCATTCTTATCATTTTTGAGTTGAGTTTAAGCAACCTGAGTCATGGAATATAAACTGAAAGGTGGACTCCTCAGACTTTTACATCTTCTAAAAGAACCTGGCTGATTTCAAGCAACAGAACATCCTCAACTTGTTGAATGATGATGAGAAAGCTGTATGTTTTATCTTGTTACCTTACTGCTCAGTATCTCAGTCAAGGATAACGCTCACTTTTCTGGTTTGAGTTTGTGACATTTTCCTAATGTTCTTGAATTTTGAAATTGATTGATGCTGCTGCGAATCTGTTCATTTGACGAACTATTCATTTTCACCTCTTGAATAGTATCAATTAAGAGAGGATCGAATGTAGTAGGTCAAAACATTTATAATGACCGGTAAAGTGCCGGGTTGAACCCAAAGGAGCAAGCCAAGCAGATGCACTATGTAAGATCGTATTTCCGTTCGACTATTAATTTAAACCAAAATGTATAAAGTGTGTGTCTAAATCCTAAATGGCAAGTAATTAGAGATAGAAGACAGATAAAAAGGGTGTTTCGAGGGGTTACTCCCCTCCTTGGCAATTTCCCAATGATCACATACACGATATTCAAACATTTCATGGTAGTCAAATAGTTTTGAACCTAGTTTAGTCTAAGGTAGACCAACTTTCGTGTGAATCTATTCCTAGCCAAACCTTCTTAATTAGAACATCACTCCCTCGAGATTGTTGATTCACTCTATAGCATTTATTATCCTTAGAACATCTCCCAAGGTAACAAATGAAATAGGCATGAATGACTAGTTCACTTTATATCCGTAGAAATGATCATATTCACTACATACAAACCTTTCCTAAGGTCCATCGATACTTAGGTAGAGTTTTAAGATCAACATGTCACTTAAGTATTTCATCAAACACTTGGTAGCATGTCTTATATGAATAGCATAGTGAACATGAATTTAACACCATTCGATGGGATATATTAATGATTTGCTCAATGACTAACTCCAATGAATTAAACGTTCAATCCTAGTAAGGCATCCATATCCTAAAGTTCAATTTCATGATTAAGATATGAATCATTTTCTCCATCCTAGAACTATTCCCTAGCTCTCTCAAGTCATAGGTTCAAGTTTTAGTCTAATTTGTTACTTAGGCATTTTGACAAACACCTAGAGTGCATAACATTCATAACACAAGAGAAAATGAAATCAGCAATCATCCATATGAATATCAATGTATATTTGTGATCAAAGAGTACCAAGAAGGGTTGTAAAACCCTCAAAACACAAGGTCACTACTCACACATCATGTAAGATAACATGGTGTGAGTAGGATTTATAGCACACAACAAGTAGAATAGGAAAAGATGTAGAGGAAGGAGGATTGTCAATCCTAGAATATCCCTTTAGTCTTCTCTTCTTCCCCTTAGTTCGATCTTTTGATGATTGATGACTTGGTTGAGCCTCTTTTCCAATCTTCTTGTCCCCAAAAACCTCCACACTTAGGTCAAAAAGCCCTCTTTCTATTTATAGACTCGGCTGAACTTCTGGTACTGTAGCAGTTCTGTCGGTCGACTAGATTGGGTGATATTTCAGTGCCTTCTGGGATTTCTTTGAGTCGGTCGATTGAACTTCTCAGTCGACCGATTGGGGCTTTTTTGGTGGTCTTCCCTTCCAAATTTGGTCTTGGCGTCAACTGAAGAGTTGTAGCCCTTTGAGTTACTTTCCAAAGAGCTTTTAATCAACCAATTCGGACACCGTATGCACCCTATGCGTCTAAACCAAGCCGCAAAGGTCAATCTTCTCGGTTTTGCCCCGAAATCTTCAATTTTTCCCCGAGTTTTCGTATTTGGGATTTGACCTTGAGAGAGACTTGTTTTCTACCTGAAACGTAGAGATAGAGGTCAAATGACATCCAAATATCATCGAAAATGACCCAAAGCTATAGTGAAATATGGCCATTAATCAGTAGAAAACTCGACTGATCAACACTCCACACTTAAGCTTTGTTCGTCCCGGACAAAGTATGAAAATATGTCAAGGTCATGCAAATGGCGAAATGCTAGTGGTGCTATGTTTTTCGTCTATTTGCCTCACTAGCTTTCACAAGGTCTCAATCATTATTTCTAAACGTGTTATTCAAAGAAAAATGAAAAGTATGTACAATCTAACTAGCTCCTTTTCGTAGGCGTTACGATTGCATTTAGCGCATGCATTAAGCCTTTAAACCCCTGGGCTACCCTAGTGGACGAGTTAGAGTCTCGTGAGAATTTTCAGAGAAGGGAATACTCACAAATCCCTTATGCACCTATCACATGAGAATGAATGCAAGAGTGCTCAACCGAGGCGATGATTTCTCAAAACAATCCCTCACCCCAAACTAGAACTACCATCACAATATCATCAAAAGAACTTTTTAACCATTTGAGTACCCATGAGGTTGTGCATTCAAGATCATCAATACTAGGGCTATCAAATGTCTCATCCAAAGGTCTACTCATTTTCAAGGCAATACAATAGAGTCATAGTTTAGTTTGCACAAAAGAGTGTCAACCACTCACCAATGCTAGCAAGGGCTAGTCCATGGGTTTGCGACATGGAACTCATTCCCAAGTCTTAGGCGTTTAAGCCATAATCCATAAGGGAAGAGGAGTTCGACACTATGAGTTCTTAGAAAACTAGCATAGACCAAATGATAGCTCCCGTGCAAGCACAAGGGTCGTCCAAGAGTTAATTTTAACTAGCACACAATACAAATGATGCACCCGCGCAAATGTAGAATGATGGAAGAACTTAAAGTCAAGTTTTAAGTGCTCTTGATTTTTCTTTTCAAATGGCCTTTGGCCAACAAATGCTTTCGAGGGGGAACTTTTCTTCCTAACCCCCGGCATTTGTATATTTTGATCAAAACTTCTCTTGTACTTCGAGAAAGTTTTTAGTCGGGGCTTTGCCCTCTTTTGACCATGAAAATGAAGCACTTTTTTGTTGGGGCCTATTTTCGCCCTCTTTTATTTTTGACTCCACACTTAAAACTTGACAATATGTTCAAGGAATGTATGGAATGCGCGGCAAACAATCATAAGTAAGACACTAAGTTAGAAGAACTCAAGTTACAAAGGAGCATACAAGAGGTCTAAGTTTTTTCATGAAAGTTTCAAAAGTGCTTGCTAAAACTCAATCCAAGGTGTTTCAATGAAAATACTTAAAAATTAGATAGAAAAGGGATAACAATGATATTGATTCACAAGAATGCATATTCAAAGGACTAGGTCGGTCCTAGGTTCAAGATCCAATAAATGTGACAAATAGGCTAGATGTGATTTAGAGGGATTTAGAACCGATACTCACAAGCCTATGTGGTTAAAAACACTATCATGTTAGGGATAAGGTACATGAATGCAAGTGTCCATTCTAAAATGATAAGCATGGCATAATATGAGTGAACTATGCAACTACCCCACCCACACTTAAAATGTAGCTTAGTCCCTAAGCGCAAACAATGAAGAAAATAAGAATAAGGCGCATAGGAACTCCCCTCGTTTGTAGATGTGGCCCATCAATTGAAAAGATGCCATTGTGCTAAACATGATCGTACATGGTGCAAATAACGTCCTTGATGACAAGAACACATGAGAGGTTAAAAACAACAAGTGACATACAAGGTTATGCAAAACTCAAGTATGAGCAAGAGAGCATCACAAGTCATATGATAAGTTCATGGCACAAGTTTCATAGAATTCAAACAAGGAAGTTGACCTACATTCTCCATAATGTGCACAAGGTATATCTTAAGTGCCAAGAAAATGTCAAACTAGAGTCATAGCATGACATAACAATATAGTTCCACTCTAGTAGACTCCAATAAGGTACATGAGCACTATGGGCAACATCATTAAGCATAGAAAGATCAAGGGAAAGTTAGAGGGGTGTGGCGGTGTGAAGTGGGATTGGAGTTAGTACAACTCACTCCACACTTAAAATTTTACCCACTAATCATACGTATCACACTCCACACTTTAGAGCCTTAGCTACTCAATGTCATGACAAACACTTAAACATATAAAAGAATAAGAATGAAACACTTACAAACCGGGTTACCTCCCGTGAGGGCCTAGTTTTTCCCATCTTGTCAAAGACGTAGCGAAGCGCCCCATAGAATCACTCGTTGAGAAGTCCTTTGCTAAGATCCCTTCTTACAGGGCCTTGGATTTGGTAGTGTCAATCCACCTTTAAGTCCCATTTGAATTTCCTCCCATCAAGTCTACAATGGACTTTCTTTTGGGAGCATGACCCCTTAAAGTATGAAGATCCCTTACGAAATAAGGGGTCATTGAAATATACTTGTCTTAGTCAAGACGAGTTCCAGATGGTGTTCGAACTGCGTCTCGAACACTTGTTGGACAATTTCAGGTTGTGTTCTAACAGAGACTGGAACACCTTAGCAGACAGTACGTAAACAAAACAAAATAGGAGCACACACGATATGATACCGAGTTTGGCCTCGCCTACCCTGGTAGGCTTCCCACACCCTAAAGGGTCACAAATCTTATTACGAGTTTAGGGTTACAAAAGGTCTTACTCTTACACAACACCTTGTTTGTAATAGCCTCACCACTAACACTCCGTCTCTCGGATTTGCAATTTCGGTTCACCGCAGCTCACCTCGATCCCTATGGGTAGGACGAGACTTCCCTCTTGACCTAGTCTTGGACCTCCCAAAAGCCCAGTCGCCTTTTCTCGAAGACGTGTCTTGATCACCGTGTGTGTGTGTGTGTGTGTGCTTTGTTGTCCTTCAAGAACAGTCTGAACAGCACACTGAACATACTACTTCTTCGCCGTTGATATTTCGGTGTGGAATAATCAGCCGGCCGTCGCTCCTCCTCCAATCTCACGGATGCTCTCATGTTTATTTCTCTCAGGAAGTGATACAGATCTGGTCGCCCTAGCCTTGTATTTATATGCATGGGCCAGATCCAAATCTGTTCCAAATATCCTCATCAAATATTTAGGAAATATTCCTAAATATTCGATGGATATTTTCAATCCAATCTTTGGGAAGATCTTGATAATCCTTCCACGACAAGTCAGCCAATCCAATTGTAAATCTGATCAGGAGATATTCGTTTGAATATCTGAATCTTCGAATTCCTTGTCAAATATTTCGGAGATACTCCTAAATATTTGATAGATATTCAATCTCTTCCATATCCAATCTTTGGAGATTACTTCCATGCTAAGCCATCCAATATTCTCGAATTCAAGCTGAAGATATTCATTTGAATATCTGATCTTTAATGATGACTCGTCAATTGATCCCAATCAGATAATCTCATCGATCGGCTGGATACGTGATGAGTCGAGTTTTCGACTCATTTATGGTCATTCTTCACTATAGTTTTGGGTCGTTTCCGACTTTATTTTGATGTCATTTGACCTCTATGTCTACATTTTAGGTAGAAAACAAGTTTCCCCCATGGTCAAGGCCTATATATGAAGATTGGTTGAAAAAACAGAAGTTTCGGCGCAAAATATGGAGTTTCGGGGCAATACCGAGCATATTGACCATTGCATCTTGTTTCGGACCTAGAGGGCTCGTCCGACCTCCGAATTAGTTGATTCAAAGCTTGTTGGAAAGCTAACTCAAAGGGCTACAACTCCCTAAGAGACTTCAAGACCAAATTCAGCCGGGAAGGCAACCAAAAAGGCCCCAGTCGATCGACTGAAACTCCAGTCGGTCGACTGGAAAAACAAAGAATGTGGGGGGCTCTGAAACTTCATTAAGTCGATCGACTGGGAGTCAAGGCCAGTCAAGCCTATTCCCAGTCGATCGACTGGAGGGAAAACTCAGTCTCTATGCCCAAATTTCAGCCGAATCTATAAAGGGAAAGGAAGGGTTTTGGACCAAGTGTGGAGGTTTTTGGGAAAAAGAACATTGGAAAAGAGGCTCATACAAGGTCATTCAACATCATCCAACCAAGGAGAAGTGAATATCAAGGGAGTTCAAGGATTAATCATCCTATTTCTATCCCTCTTCTACTCTACTTGTTGTGTAAAAACCCTACTCACACCATGTTGTCTTACATGATGTGTGAGTAGTGGATCTTGTGTTTAGAGGGTCTTATGACTCTCCTTGGTACTCTTGATCATGTATATACATTGATATTCATATAGATGATTGTTGATTTCATTTTCTCTTGTGTTATGAATGTTATGCACTCTAGGTGTTCGACAAAATGCCTAAGTGACAATTTGGACCTAAAACTCGAACCTAGGACTTGGAAACCCTTGGGGGTAGTTCTAGGATGGAGAAAATGATCTATATCTTGAATCATGTATATGAACCTTAGGAAGTTGATTTCATTTTACTATGATCTTCATGATTGACATGTCTCTAAGTGTTTGATAAAATGCCTAAGTGACATGTTTATGTTAGAACTATGATCTAAGTATTGAGTGATCTTAGTGATGGTTTGGATATAGTAAAATTGAACTTAACCTACATTTATGAGAGTAAATGCATGGTGAGAGGTGAACTAGAACTTTATGCATATAGCATTTATGAGAGTAAATGCTATATAGTGGATCAACACCCTTTAATTAGTGAGATCCTAACTAAGATGGCTTGACTAGGATTAGATATGCGTGATTGCCTAATTCTTAGTCTAAGCTAGGTTTAAAACCTATCAACTCATACTTAATTGAACTCTTGTATGCATGATCATTGAGAATTTGCCAAGGAGAGGAGTAAGTCCTCGAAACACCTCTTACTTAACATTTTTCCCCAATTACTAACCACATAGGATTTAGATATATTCACTCTTTATACATTTTTGTTTAGAATAGCCGAATAGAAACACAATCTTAAACAGTGCATGCGCTTGGCTTGCTCCCTTGGGTTCGACCCGGTACTTTACCGGTCAATATAAATGTTTTGACACTATATTCGATCCTCTCTTCATTGATACTATTCTAGAGGTGAAAAAGAATAGTTCGTCAATACGCAAATCTTCCTGCGTTTGTTGCACGCTGTACTTCTGTGCCAGTGTGAGGTTGAACTCTCCTTGAACTCCTGCTTGAACTGTCTAAATCCGTTTTGCCAAAGCCATGCCATTCATGGGAACATCAATCTCCCCCTTGGCATTTTGGCAAAACCAAATCTACGCTTTAGACACAACTTGAGGAACAAGAACAGTTACCTCAAAATACTCCCCCTTTTTGCCACAAATCGGCAAGGGGTCCAATCAAACAACTTGGTCTCCTCGGCATCTGGAATCTTGTCATCTCCCCCTTGAACATAGCCTAGGACAGTGACACATACTTTGAGTCTGTTGGATCGTGGTGTTTCCGCAGGTGTTTGACCACGGGTCAGCAAATGATAGGTTTTTAATGATCTAGTTTCTTAAACTAATTCAGCTCGTCAAGTACTGCCGCGTGGTAGTCCTTCTCCGCCTCACTTTGTAATTTCAAGGGCTTGACTTCATTTAGAAGACATATCTCTCTTTGGCTCAAGGCAGCATGTCTTTTCTTCAGATCATCCATGTCTCTAGTGTGTATGTTTTTATCTTTCTTCATCTGTATTTTCACCGACGAGATAACATCAAGGATTTCTCCCTTTTCTTCAATCAGGACATCAACTCTCTCCGTCTTCTTCATCATCACTAGGATACTAGAGAGCGCGCACCAATTGATTGATTCTTTTCCTCTGCTTCTGTTCGACCTCCAGTATGATCTCTACCTCCTTCAGTAGCTGTCCACGTTCAGCTCGAGACATCTTCTCACCAACAACTCTCCTCATATATGACTCAGGAACATTCTTCCTCTTTAGCTCGGGGTCTTTCAGATCGTTAATATGGCGTTCCTTGACGATCAACCACCAACTTCATCGGAGCACTTGACATTCTGTCCTGGTCAGTCTTCAAATCTGGATGCTAGTTGATGATCAGCTCACAGATAAGTGATGGGACAATTATCTTGTGTAGAGACTTTTTAGATATGGCGTGTTCTGCAGTCTGATCAAACATAATTCTTCCCATATTAATGAGCATTCTGTTTCCAATCTGGTAGAGCAGCTGTCCCATCTCCTTTCTATCTGTGGTTCTATGAGATGTAGGCTTCCAATTGACTATGGCGATGAAGAACAACATCGAGTAGAATGTGGTCAGATCTGCAACTGGGATGGAAGTGTCTTCCCACCGAGGGTATGCTCTAGCCGTTAAACAGCTTACAATCTTGTCATAGTTCTCCTCTTCCACCACCTCGTAAGAATCATCCATTGCGAAGTACACATTGATGATTTCAGGATCAATCTTGATCCTCTGACAAAGACTATGCCATAGTCTTTATCACCAACAGTCCCAAACTGTTTTGGTAGATATGCAATAGCTTGATGTTCCAATTCAGTCGGCATAGTGGGTGCGTCAGATGCTTTTTCCTCAACATGTTCATTTTTTGATTGTGATGCAGACCCAATAAGCACATCTCCTTCCTTCTATTTTTCTTTTACTTCAGCTAATGATCCAGGATTTTGACCAGCTCTCTGTGCGTGATTACCAGCACCATGTTCTGCTTTAGTCATGATTACTTCTTGGACATCTGGCTGCTTTTCCTTCTTCTAGACGACAGGTTCAACAACAACTTGCTCTTCTACTTGATCTGTCTCCGTTTGATTTTCAGGTCGGTCTCCTTCACCTGCTCCTTTTTTCATGGATACCTTGGACCACCTCGTCAATTTTCTTATTTACTTCCTCAAGTTTACTGTCTTCTCCAGATGGGTTTAACTCATCAGAGACAACATCTTCAGGCTCTTGTTGCTTCACATCATCAGCTTCCATAGGAACAGCTTCACTCTCTATCACCTTCTCTTAATCAAGTACCTCAGCAGTCTTTTCTACTAAGCATTCATGTGATTCTTCATCCAGTACCAAACTTCTCTTGCTAGAAAGTTCAACAACTTGCTCAGTCTCAGAGTCTGACATAATAATTTTTTTCTCCCCCTCACAACACTAATTCGTGCAGCATATTTCCTGGGAGTTCCATTCCTTCTAGGCACGACTTTCATGTGGATTCCTATCTTATTCAGCACGAAGCCAGTGCCATCTACCTTTGCATTCAACAGCTTCTTCTTATCAGAACCACAATGTTAGCCCTACTGGCTTCACCTTCTTCTGCAGCATCGGCCACATAATCTATAGCAGATTTCAATCCATTCGGCTTCTCATTAACCACTTTGTCACCCTTATAACTCATGGAATCTTTACCAATCGCCCGTACTTCCTCATTAACAGAATTGAGTGCAGTAGCATGGGAGTGAGAACAAGGGATTACCTCATTTAGGGGTGGTTCAGCCATCGCCTGATGTTCCTTCGCAGTCTGCACACTCCCTTCAGTTGGATTTGGATCAAACAACGTTCTTGGCAATCATGTACCATCTATTCCAGCCCTCTTCTTTGGTAGGTCGGCCCATCTGATTTGCTGGGGTTCTGCTATTGGCTGACCTCCTTCTGGAACACTTAGTTGGCGATAACACGCAGACCCAGAGAGGATCTAAGTGTTTCAAACTGAGTGGCATCTAGTGGCATGGTGAGCACGGCAGTTACAGTAGTCATGTGCTTCGATGCGCTGACCTTCTTCTCCACTAGCTCTTTGATGAAGTGATATCTGCTCATGAAGTGTTGTACTGGGTTCTTGGCCAGAAACTTCTTCACCCGTTCCACTCCGTGTTCAGACAGATTCTGCTTCATAGATAGGAATTGAGTGCAGCAGCTCCCTGTAGCGATGCTCTCCCGCTCTCCCAGCACCTGGTCAACATGTGTTCCAGGAAGGTGTTTCATCTCTCCCACCATGGTCAGCTGGAGCTCCTTTTGCACCTGTCTCACGAACTGGCCAACCAGCTTCTGTGTACTCGTGACTAACATATGCTTCTCTACTCCCCCTCGCTCATAGCCATGGTCGATGAGGAAAGCCTCGTACCATGCTCATGGCGCTTGTGTGAGTCCATATATAGTCTCCTTCAGTTCGTGACAGTGCACAAGATGATATAACTTCCATGCTTCATATCTGGTCAGCTCTTCCTGTTCCACGTGAATGGCCACCACCCAAATCTCATCAATAAATGCTTTGTTGACATTCTTTGGATTGGATGAACTGGGAGCCAGCTCTCGATACTTGATCTCATTCACTCGACTCTTAATTCTACATGAGGGTTGCAGCGCAGGTGCATTGTCAAGTGTCCCAGTTGGAGTAGGTGTGGCTTCATCAGCTGGACCTCCCTCTGGAATTTTATCTTCTATAGACTTAGTCTGAATGGGTGTCTCAGAGAGTGTCCCACCTCTGCATTTATCATCTTCTGGGTCTGAGTTTAGGGCAACTTTGTCTTTCACCTTTCCAGAAGAAGACACCATACATGTCCCTTGCAATTCCATCTCATTTATCGTGTTTGTCGGACAGACATTGGCAGCTTCTGTTCCAACTGTGCTTAGAAAGTAGCTTTTGTTTGATGACGTACTTCCTTCCATCAGTGTGTCTCCATTCCTATCTAGTACTTGACAGGAATCACGAGTGAATGTAACAGACTGTCCTTCATCACACAATCTACTGATACTAATCAGGTTCACCTTTAACCCATCTACTAGGAGGACATCCTCGAGCTCAGGTAGATCCGGAACCTTCAATGTCCCACAGCCGATCACCTGGCCCTTCCCTCCATCTCTAAAAGTGACAAACTGATGCTTGCGAATAGGTTTAACATTGATGAGGTATTGAGGATTACCTGTCATGTGAGCAGAGCATCCGCTATCGAGGTACCAGCATTCTTCCTTCATGTGACTGAATGAGCTAAGAGCAACGAAGCACACTTCTTTCCTTGTTTTTGGTTTCCAGACTTGTCTGACTCGAGGGGTGACTCTGGATCCCATTACTTTTCGCTCAGCCAGAAGTAGTCGACACCTTAATTTGATGTGCCCCATGTGATAGCAATACCAACATGTACGATTGTTTCTACTCCATTCAGTACCATATCTTACATGGTTGGGCATGACCTGCTTTCTTCCTTGATTCCCAAGCCGCTTCTCAGGGTGGTGGTTCACACTCTATTCTGCTCTCTGTGCAGGTTTCAGTTTTGCCTTAACAGATGAAGTCTTATATGAGGCACTGTTACCATTGAAGCCGAGACCTCTATGTCCATCTTCAATTCTTTGGGATCTTAGTATGGATTCCAAGTTATTTGAGCCTAAGTTCAGCATCTTCGCTGATCTTTTGAACTTGCTCAATTCTTTCATAGTAGCAGCATGATTATCTCTCTTCATCTCGATTTGTAACTCCAGGGATTCTACCTTGTTCAGAAGATGGACTTCTTTGCGGCTCAAGTCAGCATTCTTTCTCCTTAGCTCCACCAAGCGTGCAGGATGTATTTCTCTATTTTTCTTCATGTCAGCTTTCGGAACCGATACGGTGTCTAGCAGTTCCACCTTCTGTGCAAGAAGTGATGAGCGTTCTTGATTTATTCCGATCATCTCGTGCTTCAAAGAAGATATTTCCTCCTGATGTTCCACCTTCTGGGCAACGAGAAGTTCAACCTCCTGCCACTTTTTATCATTTTCTTCTGTCAGGCTTGCCACTGTTTTTGTGAGCTTCTTGTTCAAACCAATCACCAATAGCCACTTCACATAGAGTTCCTTGTACGTCTCGGCCGAGGTCTCATGAGCAAGTCCTTCGTCATCACTGCTTGATGCGTCGTCAACAGGCTGTTCAGACAGTGCACTAGAGTATGGATTTTCACTTGTCTCACTGCAGTCTTCAATAGTGACTACAAGTCCGACGAGATTGACATTCTCATGCTCTTCTTCTTCATTGTTATATTCACTGTCTGGACCCTCATAGGCTATTCTGAGAATATCACATGCTTCCTTGGCAACCTCACATTCAGCAATCAGTTTGAACATGTTCTCGTCCACTCCAAAGAATATTGCATTCAAGGCCTTTGAGTTTCCAGCAGCAGCTTTTTCATCTGCATCAGTCCATAGAGCTTCAGGTTTTGGCACAGCTACTCCTCCAGGGTTGGCCATCGTGGGTTCTGTCCATCCAACCAACACAGCTCTCCAAGCCTTTTCATCGAGAGATTTCAGAAAGACTTTCATCTTGGACTTCCAGTAGAGATAGTTTGGCCCTTCAAGCAATGGTGGTGGGTAAGTACTCAGTCCTTCCTTCAAATTCATCTTGAACAGTTGCCAGATCGCACTCTGTATGTCGAGTGTCTGCTCTGATACCAAAAAATCTACTTGTCTTAGTCAAGAAGGGTTCCAGACGGTGTTCGAACTGTGTCTCGAACACTTGTTGGACAGTTTTAGGTTGTGTTCTAACAGAGACTGGAATACCTTAGCAAACAGTACGTAAACAAAACAAAATAGGAGCACACACGATATGATACCCAGTTCGGCCTCGCCTACTCTGGGGGGCTTCCCACACCCGGAAGGGTCACAAATATTATTACGAGTTTAGGGTTACAAGAGGTCTTACTCTTACACAACACCTTGTTTGTAATGGCCTCACCACTAACACTCCGTCTCTCGGATTTGCAATCTCGGTTCACCGCAGCTCACCTCGATGCCCTATGGGTAGGATAAGACTAACCTCTCGACCTAGTCTTGGACCTCCCAGAAGCCCAGTTGCCTTCTCTCGAAGACGTGTCTTGATCACCGTGTGTGTGTGCGCTTTGTTGTCCTTCAAGAACAGTCTGAACAGCACACTGAACAGACTGCTTCTTCACCGTTGATATTTCGGTGTGGAATAATCTGTCAGCCGTCGCTCCTCCTCCAATCTCACGGATGCTCTCGTGTTTATTTCTCTCAGGAAGCGATACAGATCTAATCGCCCTAGCCTTGTATTTATATGCATGGGTGAGATCCAAATCTGTTCCATATATCCTCATCAAATATTTAGGAAATATTCCTAAATATTCGATGGATATTTCCAATCCAATCTTTGGGAAGATCTTGATAATTCTTCCACGACAAGTCAGTCAATCCAATCATAAATCTGATCTGGAGATATTCAATTGAATATCTGAATCTTTGAATTTCTCGCTGGCTGACTTCAGATCGAAATATTCTTATCAAATATTTCGGAGATACTCCTAAATATTTGATAGATATTCAATCTCTTCCATATCCAATCTTTGGAGATTACTTCCATGCCAAGTGTCGGAGCCCACCGCACTGTCGTTAAGGTGCGGTGTTCTCTGTGCAAAAGCAAATTTGTATTCCGCTACTCGTGACCTTACTACTGGGTAGCAAGTGGTAAGTAAGGGTCGAACCCAAGGGAATTAGGGGGATAAGCTATTCTTTGAAGGAATTGTACAGCGAGGGAGCGTGTTTTAGGTTGATTTAGGTTTTAGTGCGGAAAAGTAAGTGATTGGTTGGTTGGTTTTGGTTTTTAGTGCGGAAAAGTAAATGACAGAAAAGTAAAGTACTGAAAATAAAAGTAGAAGACTTACAGCGGGTGATGCGTGATTGGCAAGCCTTCCGGAACGTCAGCAGTTGATAGAGCAGTTTATACTAAGAAAGTAAATGCAAGGGGTTTTTTAAATCTAAGGAAAGCATTCGGTTTCTGGGGCCTTGTATCATAGCCTGTTTATCATTGACCTTTAGTGATCCTTCTAAGTATTCAAAAGTGTATCAAGGCCATTTCAAGCACTCGATTTGCACACACCGTCTAGCCCATTTCAAGGTCGTAGAGCACTTGTTCTATTTAGACTAGCACCCCATTTCAAGGTATACTAGCCTATGTGCATCCATTTGATCAATCATTTCTGATCAAACCAAATGGTGTTTAAAAGAGGTCGAACTCCTCAGATAAGCTTTGCCATTTCAAGCATCCACTTACCCGAGTATGTTCACGAACCCCCACGGAAGAGTTTTGTCATTTCAAGCATCCACTCAACCTTGGAAGTTCTGGCCTAATATATGGCACATAGAACAAGTTTTGAATAAAAAGAAGAGGCACTAAAAAGATGGCCTAAAACATTTTATGATACAAGTACACCCCTTCAACCGAATGAAGAGTTTAGCTACGAATATCCATAGAGGTGGATACCATAGCTAAGTACTTACGGTTTTTGAAAGACAGTAAGTAAGGGAAAGGGGTGAGTACTTCAAGAACCGACAAGAGTACTCAAGAATAGAGAAAAGTAAAGCTTGAGTACTACAAGAACCGACAAGAGTACTCAAGACCGAACTATTATACTCAAGAACCAACAGGAGTATTATAGATATAGAACAAAACTTACAAAAGTGCCAAATTTCTAGAGAGAGAAGTGTTTTGTGATTTTGGGATGTTTTACAAGTGAAGGGGAGAGGCTCTATTTATAGCCATGGGAGGAGGAGATGTGTGGAGGAGAAGGAGGACATATGGCACAAAGCCATGGTCTCCTCAAAGCCACCGGTGGCCGGTCATGGAGGAGAAGCCGCCGGTCATGGAGGGGAGGGGAGGGGAAAGCCACCCCATGAGTCATCCTTCTTCCCCAAGTAGCCGGTCATCTAGAGGGGAGAAGAGGAGTTTTGTGGTTTTTGTGATGTTTTCACAAAACTATCGGTGTATTTCAGCTCCGGACTGACTTTGGTTGCTCCTCGTTTTGATTTGTTTTGAGTGATTCCAAGTCAGGATCTTGAGATTTCTTCAGTCGGCATATGGTCTTGACCTTGGAATGACTCGTAATATATTTTCTGTGTAAAAACTCCTCCTTAGCGTGTTTTCTCTCTAGGCTCCAAAATACCCTGTAGATAAATATCGGAACTAACAAGCAAAAGTTAAATAGACAAACAGTCTAATTTGGTGGGTTTAACTGTGTTTATGATTCGTATAATTATGGTCCATCAGATCACCCCACACTTTTAGTTGTTCGTCCCGAACAATGCTATTAAAGGGCGGCACACTAATTAAGCTTATAAAATATGAAAGTTAGACTGTGGGACTCGATTTATCCTAATTCATGCATTACTACTTATTACTAAATTAAACCGTGTAAATAAATAGAAGAAACTTGGTACTTGTACCTCCGTGCTGAGATGCAAATTATTTTGGATGTTTCGCGAGATAGCCCTTTTCAGGCTCCTAGACTGCAACCTCGGGACCGTCTCGCACTATATGGTTTCCTTGTAGCTTTCTCTAGAACGTGATTCGGTTCGGGTTTCACTGAGTTGAGCCTTTTTGATAACTTTTTGGCGAGGGACAGCTTTTTTTGTAGTGAATCGGCCTTTGGCCTTTGATTTGACTCTTTGAGTACTTCACTTTTTGTTCGGTTAAAACCTTCACAATTTTGGGCCTTTGCCCTCTTGATTTGCTTCTTCGAGCTTTTGCCTTTTTGTGGCTTGCTAATCCATTTTCTCAAGCCTTTTTGGGAGGTCCAATCATCGCCCGCGAGCATATGGAAATACCTCCCCGCTCCTCTCATCCTTGCCGTTTCGCGCGGGTCAAGATGAGGGTCGCTCATATATTTTCTCAGCTACTTTGACTAGAGATAGGACGGTCTGATTCCCGTTCTCGCCTTTTTTTTTCTTTTTGCATAAACACTGCATGGCGGAGATGACTTCAATCTTCACTGAAACCCGAAGTGCAGCCTCCACTGACTTCGAAAACCATATAGCGAAATTCAGTCCTTCGATTGATTGCCAAGCCTCTCTAGGGCATTTCTATCAACTCCACATCCCTTGTTTATCTTAGCACAAAGGGACAAATGAGAAGTTACATTCTAAGTTTTTAAACAGTTGAATTTTCACAAGGTTAATGCATGAATTTAGATTTATCTTTTTCACATTCTTAAGTTCATATTTTCAAAAAGATAGTTATTAAGGGAAAAGGAAAAACATGTTATTTATTTACAAAGGTGGATCTCACCCCACACTTTTGAACGAAGGCGTGCCTTTCAGCAAGACTTAGTTCAAAAGCCATGCAAGCAGACAATTACGAGAAGAAATGACATTAAGGAAAAGGGAAGAACAGAACTCCCTTTAAAGTGTCGAGCGAACGACATGGCATGAGGCTGGATAATCGAGGGAGTTCGGTTGGGGCCTTGAACTCTTGGCGTAGGCCTGGCTGGCTTAATGTTGCACCCAAGTCCAATTCCTGAATAGTCATTTCTTCTATGCACCAAGTGGGTGAGAGCGACTTATTGGTAAAAACTAAATGACAAAAAAATAAAAGACTGAAAGTAAGATAGGTGTCGGGTTACCTCCCGACCAGTGCCTTTGTTTAACGTCGTTGGCTCGACAGTACCTCATTCCTGGATCACTAGTTTGGATCCCATGGGTGGCTCAGGTCGTATTTCTTCATTGCGCCAACCTTGATTCTTGCTTTGACTCTTCCTGGGTTTTTGGGGGACGACGGGCTTGGGTCCAGTTCCCATGGTTCTGGTGGTTTCTCTTTCCAACGTCTCTGACAAGGTGAGGGACCCTTCACCACCAGTCTCTTGAACTGGGTTTTCTGGTGTTTAGGGCTGCCTTGTCCAGTCGTGGCGAAAACATGCTCCATCGAGGAGTCGTTCTGCTCAGGCCCTTTTCTCATCCTTATTTTAGCCTCTTCATGGCTCACACGGTTTTCAGTGGTGTTTTGGACTTCTTCCCTTGTTGGCACCGTCTCGAGTTCCCACGAGGGTACTTCCTCGTTGCTTCCGATGCTTTCTATGTCTGATTCTTCAGATGGCTCTGGAGTATATTCTTCATTTGTCTCTAGACCAGCCTCTTCTATCCGCATTCCTCTGTCAGCTTGGGGTATTCGTTTTGTGGTTGCGGCCAGGTTATCTATGAGGTTCCACATGTCTGCCATGGATAAGTTCCCCGCTGATCTTCTGATTGCTTGGTTAATCCTTGTCAGCTCATCGGCCCTCATCCCACGAAGAAATTTTTGAAGAAGAACTTTCTTCGTGAATCCATGGTGCGGGCAGCTTGAGACGATGGTGTCATAGTTCGTGTAGTATTCGTCCAAAGTCTCATCCTGGGATTCTTGCAGGCACATGATCTTCTGACGGGTTTTTTGGCGTAAGGATGGGGGGAGAATTCTTTCAGGAATGGAATGCAAAGGTCCACAAAATATTCTGCACGACTAGCGGTTGATGTGTAATACCAAATCGTCACAAAATCAGTTAAAGAGAATTTGAAGCATTTAAGCTTAAATTCCTCTAACATTTCATTTTCAGGTTTTATGTGGCGGCAAATGTGGTGAAAGTTTCGGCAATGTTGTACTGGGTCTTCTCCATCCGTACCTCCGAACAGAGGAAGATGTCGCGTTGTCCATGCATACATAGTGTGTAGCGTGATGAAGAAACGAGAAGGGAAAGGAAAGAACAACTAATTCAACGGCTAATTCCCCGGCAACGGCGCCAATTTTGACGGAGCCCACCGCACTGTCGTTAAGGTGCGGTGTTCTCTTTGCAAAAGCAAATTTGTATTCCGCTACTCGTGACCTTACTACTGGGTAGCAAGTGGTAAGTAGGGGTCGAACCCAAGGGAATTAGGGGGATAAGCTATTCTTTGAGGGAATTGTACAGCGAGGGAGCGTGTTTTAGGTTGATTGAGGTTTTAGTGCGGAAAAGTAAGTGATTGGTTGGTTGGTTTTGGTTTTTAGTGCGGAAAAGTAAATGACAGAAAAGTAAAGTACTGAAAATAAAAGTAGAAGACTTACAGCGGGTGATGCGTGATTGGCAAGCCTTCTGGAACGTCAGCAGTTGATAGAGCAGTTTATACTAAGAAAGTAAATGCAAGGGGTTTTTTAAATCTAAGGAAAGCATTCGGTTTCTGGGGCCTTGTATCATGGCCTGTTTATCATTGACCTTTAGTGATCCTTCTAAGTATTCAAAAGTGTATCAAGGCTATTTCAAGCACTCGATTTGCACACACCGTCTAGCCCACTTCAAGGTCGTAGAGCACTTGTTCTATTTAGACTAGCACCCCATTTCAAGGTATACTAGCCTATGTGCATCCATTTGATCAATCATTTCTGATCAAACCAAATGGTGTTTAAAAGAGGTCGAACTCCTCAGATAAGCTTTGCCATTTCAAGCATCCACTTACCCGAGTATGTTCACGAACCCTCACGGAAGAGTTTTTCCATTTCAAGCATCCACTCAACCTTGGAAGTTCTGGCCTAATATATGGCACATAGAACAAGTTTTGAATAAAAAGAAGAGGCACTAAAAAGATGGCCTAAAACATTTTATGATACAAGTACACCCTTTCAACCGAATGAAGAGTTTAGCTACGAATATCCATAGAGGTGGATACCATAGCTAAGTACTTACGGGTTTTGAAAGACAGTAAGTAAGGGAAAGGGGTGAGTACTTCAAGAACCGATAAGAGTACTCAAGAATAGAGAAAAGTAAATCTTGAGTACTACAAGAACCGACAAGAGTACTCAAGACCGAACTATAATACTCAAGAACCAACGGGAGTATTGTAGATATAGAACAAAACTTACAAAAGTGCCAAATTTCTAGAGAGAGAAGTGTTTTGTGAATTTTGGGATGTTTTACAAGTGAAGGGGAGAGGCTCTATTTATAGCCATGTGAGGAGGAGATGTGTGGAGGAGAAGGAGGACACATGGCACAAAGCCATGGTCTCCTCAAAGCCGCCGGTGGCCGGTCATGGAGGAGAAGCCGCCGGTCATGGAGGGGAGGGGAGGGGAAAGCCACCCCATGAGTCATCCTTCTTCCCCAAGTAGCCGGTCATCTAGAGGGGAGAAGAGGAGTTTTGTGGTTTTTGTGACGTTTTCACAAAACTATCGGTGTATTTCAGCTCCGGACTGACTTTGGTTGCTCCTCGGTTTGATTTGTTTTGAGTGATTCCAAGTCAGGATCTTGAGATTTCTTCAGTGGGCATCTGGTCTTGACCTTGGAATGACTCGTAATATATTTTCTGCGTAAAAACTCCTCCTTAGCGTGTTTTCTCTCTAGGCTCCAAAATACCCTGTAGATAAATATCGGAACTAACAAGCAAAAGTTAAATAGACAAACAGTCTAATTTGGTGGGTTTAACTGTGTTTATGATTCGTATAATTATGGTCCATCACCAAGCCATCCAATATTCTCGAATTCAAGCTGAAGATATTCATAATATCTGATCTTTAATGATGACTCATCAATTGATCCCAATCAGATAATCTCATCGATCGGCTGGATACGCAAATCTTCCTGCGTCTATTGCACTTTGACTTCTGTGCCAGTCTAAGGTTGAACTCTCCTTGAACTCCTGCTTGAACTGTCTAAAGCCGTTTCGCCAAAGCCATGTCATTCATGGGAACATCAGTCATGGGAGCTTTTTCTGATTAATCCTTCGAAATAGGGCAAGAAGCTCCAAAACTTGTCTGGAGATGTCGTAATGAAGAAAGGGTCTTCAAAACTAGTCTCGAGCTTGATGGGCACACCTTCCTTTAATCTTTCAATGATGTCCATGGGTGCCCAATCCTTAATATACCTCATTAAACTTGTGTCTTCTTGTGCGCGAGGTGGTTCCTTAGTTTCTTCTATGAAAACCTCAACAAAGTCTCTGTACCCTTGAATCCTTTTGTCTCTATATGCGCTTCCTCTATCTTATCTTCATCAAGAAGTTTGGGTTCACATTTAAGCTCGCTTGTACCGGGAGGGAGGAATTCTTCTTCATCAACGAAAGGTATTTCCTCTATGTAAGAGTGATGAGACGTATTTATACGACTCATTAAGTCATTAAATCCCACCATTTACGACATTTGATTATGAGAACATTTACTTGTTAATGTCATTTTGGATTTCAGGGCCTTTAGGAGTCTAAAGAGGAAATGAGCTTAACAATGGCATTTTAGGCCACAAAAGCATCACAAGGTGATTTGGAGGCAAAATGGGACTTAAGGACTTCATTCGGGACCTAAGGACCCAAGCCGGGGTACCCAGGGACATAAGGACCCAAGCCGGGTACCCAGGGACCTAAGGACCTCAGCCAGGTACCTAGGGACCTACAACTTGCAATCGACTTTTGACCTAGTTCCGGGCATTTTCTGGCAAAACTTCCTTCTTGGAACTTGCTTAGAATCATCTCAACTATCAAGAACCGGAGCCCCAAGACCCAGAACTCAGAATCCAAAAATGGTCTTTCCGAAGGGTCAAAACACAAGGTCAAGGTCAAGGGTCAATGGTCAACCTTCCCTTGACTGTCTCGACTCGTCCCCCAAGGTGATGATGTCATCCTCCTTGTGCTTGTGCCAGACCTGAAGACGTTGCTACCAAAGGACCTAAGGCCAAGGAGTTAGGGCGGTTTTGGTCTTGCTTGTGCCAAACCACTTATGCCACTCAAACTTGAAGCCCAAGCCAATTCAAAGACCTAGAACCTTCCTCAAATCTCTATATAAGCAGCACCTTGGCCCTTGTAAATGACATGCTAAAATCTCTCTAAAATCCCTTAGGGGAACCTCTTGTAATTTGGCTTGGGAAAGAATCAACATCTCTCTACTCCTTCTTTACTTTCTCTTGCATTTTACATTCTTGTATTACTTTCTTGCACTTACTTTACTGTTCTTACTTTCATGTACTTGCATTCCATCCATTGCCCTCATATCCTTCCCATGGATATGAGTGGCTAAAACTCCCTCTTCGGTTTAGGGATCATTCTACATTGAGGCACGGTTTTGAGACCCTATTCTTAATGCTTCTTTGTGTTCTTGTGGTGTAAGTGCTTGGAATGGCCTTACTTTGGGTGACCTCTTGGAATGGAGTGAACCACACTCATGACACAAAGTATGATCATTAGAGGTCAATGATGAACTAGCCACAATAACATTGTCAACACACTTTGAGATTCTAGTAAGTAATGCTATTTTACATTTCACTAGTCTTTGGATATCACTCCACGGGTCAAAGGCTTGGCTAAGTGGATGTCTTGCCACAAAGCTTAGTCAAGCTAATGACCCTTATTGTAACATCCATTTGATGCTTTGCGGCAATGATGGATAGTACACATAGATGAGCAATACCTTTGCCGGATTGTTTCATCTAATAAGGACTAGATTAGAAGGTTAAAATCTTGGCCTAGTGAGGTAGTGGAGCTTAAATGCTTTGGGTTGCCTATGGCACCACACTACTACCTAGTTCGGTGAAACCGTGGTGTACTACCTTTGCCGGAGTACTTTGGGTTGCCACCTTTGCCGGGGCAACCACACCCTACGAAATGTGAAATAGATCGTTCGATATCCATGATTAATGTGTGACAATGGATCCCTAGACCGAATGCTCCCCTTGCTTGTTACATTTCGTTCCTTTACTTTATGCACTAGTATTAACTTGTTCCAAAATCCCCCCCAATTTGCCTTACCTTCTTGTTTCAAGGAACAAATAGTAGCCATTACAACTTCCTTGGGTTCGACCCCTACTTTCCGCTCTACTATATTTTTAGTGAGCCCTAAGTAGCGGACTATAAATTTTATCTTTGATTTGCACGATCACGACTAGTGCTTGTCAAATTTTGGCGCCGTTGCCGGGGAGTTGTGCATTGGTGAAGTTGTTCTCTTTTGTTCATTTTTCCTTTTGTTCTTGCTGTGACTCTCATTCACCATGGCCTCTTATTACAATTGAGAGCCTTGGTACGATGAGGAGTATTGCCCACCACCCTTCCAACGAGAAATTCGCGAAAAAATCATGTACATTGAGCAATCTCGGGATGAAACATTGGATGAGTACTTATGGTACTTTGATTCCCTTGTGACAAGCTGCCCGCACCATGGATTCTCTAACTTGGGTCTTATTCGAAGGTTTCTCGGTGGAATGATGCCACATGAGTGGAATAGGCTCAATGAGGCGGCAGGAGGCTCGGTGAACAACTTAGACATAGACGATCTTTGGGACTTGATAAATGTTTTGGCCGCGGAGTCAAGACCAATACAAGAACCAACCGAGTCACTAGAGGACTTTATGATGGAGCCGGTCGAAACAATGTACCAAGACCATTCCGAAACCGAGGGAACTTTGGCCGAGATATCAAGGATATTGTCCAAGATGAGGAGAGACCGGGGAGAAGAGACAGTGGAGGACATGGAGGAGGCTCTCATAGAGCCTATGTTGGAGCCCATGGAACCAACAAGGGAGGAGAACCCGACTACATCCAAGGGAGAACCGGCCGAGACAAGAAATAGCCTCATTACCGAGTTGGCCGAGGAAGGCCCGGTGCTCACTGCCCAACTGCCCAAATCAGGCCTAGAACTCAGTGCTATTGCCCCCGGAGAACCTATGAGTGATGAGGATGAGGACCCATGGCTGCCCGAAGAAGAACTCAACTCAGATTACCCATGGATGGCCGAAGAAAAATTGTCCAAACCAGGCCCGGATCTCACTCCCATTCTGTCCGAGGAAGATCCAACCCTCACTGCCAAAGACTCCTTATTGGACTCTTCTCCCTCAGTTTGCATGCCCATAGACCCTGAAGATGAAATCGTTATCAATGATAAGATGGAAGGCAAGCCGGAAGAGAAGCAAGAGCAAGAAAAGCCCTTATTGGAGTACCCGCTCATCATGAGTCAACTAGGCAGCCCGGAGAACTCCCTCATTCTGAAAAGACCATACCTCTTTTCTACCAAGACAAGGCTCACCAATGAAACATGCTTGATGCCACTTGTGAGTGATGGCAAGATTATGAACTTACAACATTGCAAGGATGCCATCCACTCCTAAATGAAAAAGAGACCAAGGCATGGAATGTTTCAATGGAAGCCGAGATGGAAAAACAAGAGGGCACGGCTCTATGGATCAATGGCTATGCTCAAGAGGTTCACTTCTCCTCGAAAAGATGTAAAGACAAGGCCACCTGACCGGTTGAAGGCAGAACCGAGCCCGCTGCCATGTAAGTACCATGGAGAGATCAAGAGAGCAGTTGGGAAGAAGTTTGACCTCACACGTCCATGGGATCCGAACTTATGATCCCTAATAAGGTACCGTCAAGCCAACGACGTTAAACAAAGGCGCTCGCCGGGAGGCAGCCCGGCATTTTACAGTATTTTTTTTTGCATTTTACTTTCTTGCATTTTATACTAACCCTCACCTCTTTTATGATTGGAAAGAAATAAGGATGTTTTTGTAGGTCGGGTCCAAGTGCTACGCACTTTGCTGGTTCTGCTACGCATTTTAAGTAGAACCGGGCGTACCAAAGGAGAGCACCGAGCGCATCCGAGACCTTAGGCCCGAGGAACCCAGCGATGGTCCTAGACCGGGACGCACCCAAAGCCGAGGCTCACCTGAGAGACTGAGCCCGAACTAGCTCCCCATGAGTTTCTGATGCTAGTCCACGCCTTGTCACTTCATGGCATACGAGGGGAGTTCCGTTTCACTCTAGTACCTTGTTCTTTCCATTGATTGCGTGCATATTGTCTTGATTGAGTTGTGCCGTGAGGCCACGTCTCATTTCAAAAGTGTGGGGTGGGGTGTTTAGTAGTTTGTTGTGCCATCACGTTTATTTTCTTGCACATGCATGAGTCAGCACGTTTCCCTTTGAAAATTTTAAATTTTTTGAATAAAATGCATGATTTGGTGAATAAAATGCGTAGGAATGGGGATTTGAGCTTTCATGATGCGAAATAGATGGATCCTAGTACATGCATGACTCTTGTGAAATTATAATTGTGCGACTAACATGTGATCTAACTTCTTATGTGACCTTATGAGTTGGGATAAATAGGGGATGTGGAGTTGATAGAAATGTCCTAGTGAGGCTTGACAAAGCACTCAAGGATCGGGGATTCGAGTTACATGGTTATATGAACTTGTGGAGGCTGCGCTTTGAGACTCGTGGATGTAGTTGACTCCACCATTGCAGCGTTTATGCAAGTGGTGGGACGGGAATCGAACCGTCCTATCTCTAGCCCTAGTAGTCGAGAAAATAGATGAGTAACCCTCATCTTGACTCGCACGAAACGACAAGGATGAGAAAGAGCGGGGAGGTATTTCCATATGCTTGAGGGCGATGATTGGACCTCCCAAGAAGGAATGGACAAGAAAATCACAAAAGGAGAAAAGCTCAAAAGAAAGAAAAATCATCTCATGTGAGAGCCTACCCGAAACAAAAAGTGAAGGATTATCAAAGTCATACAAAGGCCGAAGGCCAAAGTTCACTACAAGTATGTCCAAGGAAAGTATCAAAAACGACTCAACCCTTGAGCTTGAATTCATCACGTGCTAGAAGAAGCAACGAGTATAACCATGTAACAATATCCGAATCCAAGAATGTAGATCATGGGCCTAAAAAGGACTATCTCCCATTCATCCGAATTGGTTTGCATCCCGACTCAAAGGTACATGTATCAAGTTGAATTCCATGTTTTCGCAAAATACCTTGAGTAGTGATTGAGAATGCATGGAAAGGGGAAATCTATACTAGCACATTATCTAGTGGTCGAAAAGAGAGCTTGTGATGTTTGTATGTGTTTTCCTCTTGTGACTTAAGGCCTTGTTCGGGACGAACAAGTTCAAGTGTGGGGTGGTTTGATGAGACGTATTTATACGACTCATTAGGTCATTAAATCCCACCATTTACGACATTTGATCATGAGAACATTTACTTGTTAATGTCATTTTGGATTTCAGGGCCTTTAGGAGTCTAAAGAGGAAATGAGCTTAACAATGGCATTTTAGGCCACAAAAGCATCACAAGGTGATTTGGAGGCAAAATGGGACTTAAGGACTTCATTCGGGACCCAAGGACCCAAGCCGGGTACCCAGGGACATAAGGACCCAAGCCGGGTACCCAGGGACCTAAGGACCTCAGCCAGGTACCCAGGGACCTACAACTTGCAATCAACTTTTGACCTAGTTCCAGGCATTTTCTGGCAAAACTTCCTTCTTGGAACTTGCTTAGAATCATCTCAACTATCCAGAACCGGAGCCCCGAGACCCAGAACTCAAAATCCAATAATGGTCTTTCCGAAGGGTCAAAACACAGGGTCAAGGTCAAGGGTCAATGGTCAACCTTCCCTTGACTTTCTCAGCTCGTCCCCCAAGGTGATGACGTCATCCTCCTTGTGCTTGTGCCAGAACTGAAGACGTTGCTGCCAAAGGACCTAAGGCCAAGGAGTTAGGGCGGTTTTGGTCTTGCTTGTGCCAAACCACTTATGTCACTCAAACTTGAAGCCCAAGCCAATTCAAAGACCTAGAACCTTCCTCAAATCTCTATATAAGCAGCACCTTGGCCCTTGTAAATGACATGCTAAAATCTCTCTAAAATCCCTTAGGGGAACCTCTTGTAATTTGGCTTGGGAAAGAATCAACATCTCTCTACTCCTTCTTTACTTTCTCTTGCATTTTACATTCTTGTATTACTTTCTTGCACTTACTTTACTGTTCTTACTTTCATGTACTTGCATTCCATCCATTGCTCTCATATCCTTCCCATGGATATGAGTGGCTAAAACTCCCTCTTCGGTTTAGGGATCATTCTACATTGAGGCACGGTTTTGAGACCCTATTCTTAATGCTTCTTTGTGTTCTTGTGGTGTAAGTGCTTGGAATGGCCTTACTTTGGGTGACCTCTTGGAATGGAGTGAACCACACTCATGACACAAAGTATGATCATTAGAGGTCAATGATGAACTAGCCACAATAACATTGTCAACACACTTTGAGATTCTAGTAAGTAATGCTATTTTACATTTCATTAGTCCTTGGATATCACTCCACGGGTCAAAAGCTTGGCTAAGTGGATGTCTTGCCACAAAGCTTAGTCAAGCTAATGACCCTTATTGTAACATCCATTTGATGCTTTGCGGCAATGATGGATAGTACACATAGATGAGCAATACCTTTGCCGGATTGTTTCATCTAATATGGACTAGATTAGAAGGTTAAAATCTTGGCCTAGTGAGGTAGTGGAGCTTAAATGCTTTGGGTTGCCTATGGCACCACACTACTACCTAGTTCGGTGAAACCGTGGTGTACTACCTTTGCCGGAGTACTTTGGGTTGCCACCTTTGCCGGGGCAACCACACCCTACGAAATGTGAAATAGATCGTTCGATATCCATGATTAATGTGTGACAATGGATCCCTAGACCGAATGCTCCCCTTGCTTGTTACATTTCGTTCCTTTACTTTATGCACTAGTATTAACTTGTTCCAAAATCCCCCCTAATTTGCCTTACCTTCTTGTTTCAAGGAACAAATAGTAGCCATTACAACTTCCTTGGGTTCGACCCCTACTTTCCGCTCTACTATATTTTTAGTGAGCCCTAAGTAGCGGACTATAAATTTTATCTTTGATTTGCACGATCACGACTAGTGCTTGTCAAATTTTGGCGCCGTTGCCGGGGAGTTGTGCATTGGTGAAGTTGTTCTCTTTTGTTCGTTTTTCCTTTTGTTCTTGCTGTGACTCTCATTCACCATGGCCTCTTATTACAATTGAGAGCCTTGGTACGATGAGGAGTATTGCCCACCACCCTTCCAACGAGAAATTCGCGAAAAAATCATGTACATTGAGCAATCTCGGGATGAAACATTGGATGAGTACTTATGGTACTTTAATTCCCTTGTGACAAGCTGCCCGCACCATGGATTCTCTAACTTGGGTCTTATTCGAAGGTTTCTCGGTGGAATGATGCCACATGAGTGGAATAGGCTCAATGAGGCGGCAGGAGGCTCGGTGAACAACTTAGACATCGACGATCTTTGGGACTTGATAAATGTTTTGGCCGCGGAGTCAAGACCAATACAAGAACCAACCGAGTCACTTGAGGACTTTATGATGGAGCCGGTCGAAACAATGTACCAAGACCATTCCGAAACCGAGGGAACTTTGGCCGAGATATCAAGGATATTGTCCGAGATGAGGAGAGACCGGGGAGAAGAGACAGTGGAGGACATGGAGGAGGCTCTCATAGAGCCTATGTTGGAGCCCATGGAACCAACAAGGGAGGAGAACCCGACTACATCCAAGGGAGAACCGGCCGAGACAAGAAATAGCCTCATTACCGAGTTGGCCGAGGAAGGCCCGGTGCTCACTGCCCAACTGCCCAAATCAGGCCTAGAACTCAGTGCTATTGCCCCCGGAGAACCTATGAGTGATGAGGATGAGGACCCATGGCTGCCCGAAGAAGAACTCAACTCAGATTACCCATGGATGGCCGAAGAAAAATTGTCCAAACTAGGCCCGGATCTCACTCCCATTCTGTCCGAGGAAGATCCAACCCTCACTGCCAAAGACTCCTTATTGGACTCTTCTCCCTCAGTTTGCATGCCCATAGACCCTGAAGATGAAATCGTTATCAATGATAAGATGGAAGGCAAGCCGGAAGAGAAGCAAGAGCAAGAAAAGCCCTTATTGGAGTACCCGCTCATCATGAGTCAACTAGGCAGCCCGGAGAACTCCCTCATTCTGAAAAGACCATACCTCTTTTCTACCAAGACAAGGCTCACCAATGAAACATGCTTGATGCCACTTGTGAGTGATGGCATGATTATGAACTTACAACATTGCAAGGATGCCATCCACTCCTAAATGAAAAAGAGACCAAGGCATGGAATGTTTCAATTGAAGCCGAGATGGAAAAACAAGTGGGCACGGCTCTATGGATCAATGGCTATGCTCAAGAGGTTCACTTCTCCTCGAAAAGATGTAAAGACAAGGCCACCTGACCGGTTGAAGGCAGAACCGAGCCCACTGCCATGTAAGTACCATGGAGAGATCAAGAGAGCAGTTGGGAAGAAGTTTGACCTCACACGTCCATGGGATCCGAACTTATGATCCCTAATAAGGTACCGTCAAGCCAACGACGTTAAACAAAGGCGCTCACCGGGAGGCAGCCCGGCATTTTACAGTTTTTTTTTTTGCATTTTACTTTCTTGCATTTTATACTAACCCTCACCTCTTTTATGATTGGAAAGAAATAAGGATGTTTTTGTAGGTCGGGTCCAAGTGCTACGCACTTTGCCGGTTCTGCTACGCATTTTAAGTAGAACCGGGCGTACCAAAGGAGAGCACCGAGCGCATCCGAGACCTTAGGCCCGAGGAACCCAGCGACGGTCCTAGACCGGGACGCACCCAAAGCCGAGGCTCACCTGAGAGACTGAGCCCGACCTAGCTCCCCATGAGTTTCTGATGCTAGTCCACGCCTTGTCACTTCATGGCATACGAGGGGAGTTCCGTTTCACTCTAGTACCTTGTTCTTTCCATTGATTGCGTGCATATTGTCTTGATTGAGTTGTGCCGTGAGGCCACGGCTCATTTCAATAGTGTGGGGTTGGGTGTTTAGTAGTTTGTTGTGCCATCACGTTTATTTTCTTGCACATGCATGAGTCAGCACGTTTCCCTTTGAAAATTTTAAATTTTTTGAATAAAATGCATGATTTGGTGAATAAAATGCGTAGGAATGGGGATTTGAGCTTTCATGATGCGAAATAGATGGATCCTAGTACATGCATGACTCTTATGAAATTATAATTGTGCGACTAACATGTGATCTAACTTCTTATGTGACCTTATGAGTTGGGATAAATAGGGGATGTGGAGTTGATAGAAATGTCCTAGTGAGGCTTGACAAAGCACTCAAGGATCGGGGATTCGAGTTACGTGGTTATATGAACTTGTGGAGGCTGCGCTTTGAGACTCGTGGTTGTAGTTGACTCCACCATTGCAGCGTTTATGCAAGTGGTGGGACGGGAATCAAACCGTCCTATCTCTAGCCCTAGTAGTCGGGAAAATAGATGAGTAACCCTCATCTTGACTCGCACGAAACGACAAGGATGAGAAAGAGCGGGGAGGTATTTCCATATGCTTGAGGGCGATGATTGGACCTCCCAAGAAGGAATGGACAAGAAAATCACAAAAGGAGAAAAGCTCAAAAGAAAGAAAAATCATCTCATGTGAGAGCCTACCCGAAACAAAAAGTGAAGGATTATCAAAGTCATACAAAGGCCGAAGGCCAAAGTTCACTACAAGTATGTCCAAGGAAAGTATCAAAAAGGACTCAACCCTTGAGCTTGAATTCAGCACGTGCTAGAAGAAGCAACGAGTATAACCATGTAACAATATCCGAATCCAAGATTGTAGATCATGGGCCTAAAAAGGACTATCTCCCATTCATCCGAATTGGTTTGCATCCCGACTCAAAGGTACATGTATCAAGTTGAATTCCATGTTTTCGCAAAATACCTTGAGTAGTGATTGAGAATGCATGGAAAGGGGAAATCTAGACTAGCACATTATCTAGTGGTCAAAAAGAGAGCTTGTGATGTTTGTATGTGTTTTCCTCTTGTGACTTAAGGCCTTGTTCGGGACGAACAAGTTCAAGTGTGGGGTGGTTTGATGAGACGTATTTATACGACTCATTAAGTCATTAAATCCCACCATTTACGACATTTGATCATGAGAACATTTACTTGTTAATGTCATTTTGGATTTCAGGGCCTTTAGGAGTCTAAAGAGGAAATGAGCTTAACAATGGCATTTTAGGCCACAAAAGCATCACAAGGTGATTTGGAGGCAAAATGGGACTTAAGGACTTCATTCGGGACCCAAGCCGGGTACCCAGGGACATAAGGACCCAAGCCGCGTACCCAGGGACCTAAGGACCTCAGCCAGGTACCCAGGGACCTACAACTTGCAATCAACTTTTGACCTAGTTCCAGGCATTTTCTGGCAAAACTTCCTTCTTGGAACTTGCTTAGAATCATCTCAACTATCAAGAACCGGAGCCCCGAGACCCAGAACTCAAAATCCAATAATGGTCTTTCCGAAGGGTCAAAACACAAGGTCAAGGTCAAGGGTCAATGGTCAACCTTCCCTTGACTTTCTCGGCTCGTCCCCCAAGGTGATGACGTCATCCTCCTTGTTCTTGTGCCAGAACTGAAGACGTTGCTGCCAAAGGACCTAAGGCCAAGGAGTTAGGGCGGTTTTGGTCTTGCTTGTGCCAAACCACTTATGCCACTCAAACTTGAAGCGCAAGCCAATTCAAAGACCTAGAACCTTCCTCAAATCTCTATATAAGCAGCACCTTGGCCCTTGTAAATGACATGCTAAAATCTCTCTAAAATCCCTTAGGGGAACCTCTTGTAATTTGGCTTGGGAAAGAATCAACATCTCTCTACTCCTTCTTTACTTTCTCTTGCATTTTACATTCTTGTATTACTTTCTTGCACTTACTTTACTGTTCTTACTTTCATGTACTTGCATTCCATCCATTGCCCTCATATCCTTCCCATGGATAAGAGTGGCTAAAACTCCCTCTTCGGTTTAGGGATCATTCTACATTGAGGCACGGTTTTGAGACCCTATTCTTAATGCTTCTTTGTGTTCTTGTGGTGTAAGTGCTTGGAATGGCCTTACTTTGGGTGACCTCTTGGAATGGAGTGAACCACACTCATGACACAAAGTATGATCATTAGAGGTCAATGATGAACTAGCCACAATAACATTGTCAACACACTTTGAGATTCTAGTACGTAATGCTATTTTACATTTCACTAGTCCTTGGATATCACTCCACGGGTCAAAGGCTTGGCTAAGTGGATGTCTTGCCACAAAGCTTAGTCAAGCTAATGACCCTTATTGTAACATCCATTTGATGCTTTGCGGCAATGATGGATAGTACACATAGATGAGCAATACCTTTGCCGGATTGTTTCATCTAATAAGGACTAGATTAGAAGGTTAAAATCCGGGCCTAGTGAGGTAGTGGAGCTTAAATGCTTTGGGTTGCCTATGGCACCACACTACTACCTAGTTCGGTGAAACCGTGGTGTACTACCTTTACCGGAGTACTTTTGGTTGCCACCTTTGCCGGGGCAACCACACCCTACGAAATGTGAAATAGATCGTTCGATATCCATGATTAATGTGTGACAATGGATCCCTAGACCGAATGCTCCCCTTGCTTGTTACATATTGTTCCTTTACTTTATGCACTAGTATTAACTTGTTCCAAAATCCCCCCCCCCCAATTTGCCTTACTTTCTTGTTTCAAGGAACAAATAGTAGCCATTACAACTTCCTTGGGTTCGACCCCTACTTGCCGCTCTACTATATTTTTAGTGAGCCCTAAGTAGCGGACTATAAATTTTATCTTTGATTTGCACGATCACGACTAGTGCTTGTCAAAGAGGCATCATCATTGAAGAATTCCTCATTGGAGAGCCAAGGCGTCGGTGGAATGGTGAACTCTTGCATATTCTCACTCGAATGGTCTTGAGATGTGCTAGTATCTTAGGATAATTCACTAATGTGTTCCATCTCGTCTTCATTACAAGGTTCACCATCCCGCCCTTCATTAAAAGCATGGGTCGCGACTCTCCAAAACATATCTTCCCCTTCTTGATCCCGTTCTTCCCTTGAGGCATTAGATTCAAGGACTTCTTCTTTGGAAACCTCCTCTTTCTCATCCAAGTTCTCAATGTCAATTGCTTGTTGCGCCAATTTGCTTTCTAACACTTGGTGTTGAGCCTCCAAACTATCAAATTGAGCATGCATATTTTGAGCCACTTCCTTGAAGTCCCTCATTTGAGCTTCAAAGTCTTTATTCATCTTCTCTTGATTTTCAAGGAATCTGGCAAGCATTGATTCTATATTGGAGGGCTCACTTGAAGGTTGAGGAGGTTGAGGAGGTTGGAGGGTAGGAGTCTTCAATTTCAAAACATTGACTATCATTCCAATTTTGAGTGTAGGTATGTGATGGATGCCAAGAGTTTTCCTAATAGCGTTTAGTTGCTCCTCTTCTTGGTCATCCCCATTCAAATTATAATAACTAGTTTGATAGGCATGTGACGGAGCCCCCTGCACTGTCGTTAAGGTGCAATGTTCTCTGTACAAAAATAAATTTATATCTCCGCTACTCGCGACTTCACTACTGGGTAGCAAGTGGTAAGTAGGGGTCGAACCCAAGGGAATTGGTGGATTAGTTGTTCTTTAATGAAGCTTATGCATAAATTTAATACAATTGGGGTTGGGTTTGAGTGTGCTTTGAGAACTGAAAGTAAATTACAACAGTTGATAATGGACTGTAAGGAAAGGATTCGGTTTAGGGGTTTCATATCATATCATCGTTCATCACTGACCTCTAATGATCATACTAAGTATTCAAAAGTGTATCAAGGCCATTTCAAGCACTCGATTTGCCACACTGTCTAGTCCATTTCAAGACATAGAGCACTTGTTCTATTTAGACTAATACCCCATTCCAAGGTATATTAGCCTTATGTGCATCCATTTAATCAATCATTCCCGATCAACCAAATGGTGTTTTAAAGAGGTCAAACTCCTCAGATAAGTTTTGTCATTCCAAGCATCCACTTACCCGAGTATGTTTACGAACCCCACGGAAGAGTTTCGCTCTGTCAAGCATCCACTCAACCTTGGAAGTTCTAACCTAATATGTGGCACATAGAACAAGTTTTGAAACACTAAGTAGCATTAAGCATAGAGTCTAGAACGGTTTATGATATAAATACTCCCTCTACCGAATACAAGCTTTAGCTACTTGTATTCATGTCAAGGAATACAAGCAAACCATGGCTTTGAACAAGGATAACTTTAAAGTAAGAACAATATATACGGAAAGTAAAGGACAAGCCATGGCTTTTGTACCTACAATAAGTGGAGGAGAGGAGTGATGAGTCGTAGTTGTATGACTATTTTATATATTTAAACCCCGTCTCTTAGTGTTATCTGTATATTATTTCACTACCTGTGTGTAGTTTTCGTTCACAGGTACACTCGGAGACCATGGAAGGAATACCGGCTAAAAGGAGCCTATTTGAAGATGTTTGGTGCGGAAAGAAATGAAGTTCGAAGCACTTTGGAATTTTCGTCAGTGCAGACCACATACGTCTCTTGATTTAACGTCCGCGGACGTCTGCACTGACGAAAATTCCAAAGTGCTTTGAACTTCATTTCTTTCCGCGCCAAACATCTTCAAATAGGCTCCTTTTAGCCGGTATTCCTTCCATGGTCTCCGAGTGTACCTGTGAACGAAAACTATACACAGGTAGTGAAATAATATACAGATAACACTAAGAGGCGTGGTTTAACCATATAAAATAGTCGTACAACTACGACTCATCAAACTACCCCACACTTGAACTTGTTCGTCCCGAACAAGAACAAAGCCATAGAACGAATTACAATGTACTAGTCATGCTAATCCTTACATCTCAATCTCAAGTACAGCAATTAATCTTATCATGCTTAAGATTCTAACAATGCGAGTAAAGATAGATTTTTCGATACTTGTTACCTCACGAGTTGCAATTCAAACGACCTTGGATGTTTGGGAGATAGTCCCCTATAGATACCACGGACATTGCATTCTTTTCTGAGTTTTGGTCATTAGATTGAGTCGGCGGCTTTCTCTGACACGTGATTAATTCACTGCTTTCATACCATTGAGTAGGACCTTGATAAACGACACATTTTTGCTTGAATCAATCAGATTTCTGATTTTCTTCTCACTTGATGGTTTGCCTTCGGCTTTTGAATTTGTTTTCTGTCCACATAATCATTTGCGCCTTCTGCTCTTTCTCATCCTCGTCCTTTTGACGCGAGTCAAGCCGAGGGTCGCTCATCTATTTCCCGGTTACTCGGACTAGAGATTGGACGGTGTGATGTTCTCCCGTCCCACCTAACCGCATAAGTACCGCAGTGGCGGAGCAGATTCTCAGGATTAGGCTAGTGAAGCGTCAACCTCCACCGCTTTTCTCAATCATCAGAACCGAAAACTCAGAACTTCCTGCAATTTGCCGTACCTTTCTAGGACATTTCTGTCAACTCCACATCCCTGCATATCACAACTCGAAAGAACAAAGCATCAAATTTTTTTTGAAATTTCGCATTTTTAGTCAAATATAAACAATAGTCATAAAAAGATGGAAATAGGATTTTGACATATCAGAAAAGCATAGCAGTGCATCATCAGTTCATTACGACACATAACTGACTCTTTACATCCCACCCCACACTTAAATGGACACGTGTCCTCACGGAATAATTCAAGAGATGAGATGTGTAACAAACAGACTCAAATAAAAATAAAAATAAATAAATAAAAAGCGAAGGGATTTGCAGCTCAAATTAAAGCCATGAAAGAAGTAGCTGGGAAATTAAAATTGGAACTGGCGCAATTCGCAGAATTAGAAGCCTTTGCACAATTCGCTTCTGATCTTGATAAAGCTACCCAAAATCAATTGGCAAGAGGTCAAAGATTACGTGAATTACTTAAACAATCTCAATCCGCCCCTCTTACCGTGGAAGAACAAATAATGACTATTTATACCGGAACGAATGGTTATCTTGATTCATTAGAAATTGGACAAGTAAGGAAATTTCTCGTTGAATTACGTAATTACTTAAAAACAAACAAACCTCAATTCCAAGAAATTATATTTTCGACCAAAACATTTACTGAGGAAGCAAAAATCCTGGTACTCCCCTAATATTCTGGTGGTGGTGTGCTCTGCTATTTCCCGCGGACGCCTTCATAATATAATGCTGCGGACGTCTCTTGATTTAGCTTAATTGGCATAGACGTCCGCGCAGGTAATGGTTCAGACGTGCGTGGAATGCACTGATGTAGAATTTTTTTTTCCCGTTTGATCACCTGAAAACACCAGAAATAAATAGAAATGCACTCGAGGCGACTATCAGCTTCCCAATTCCACTAATTAACCTACTCCTAACATGAATAAAATGAAAACACACCGGGTTGCCTCCCGGTAAGCGCCTTTGTTTTACGTCCTTGGCTGGACATTACCTCTTTAGAGATCACAAGTTAGGATCCCAAGGGCGTGTGAGGTCAAACTTCTTAATGCTCTTGTGGTACTCATAGCCCTCGTCGAGTAGTGCTCTCGTCTCTCTCCATCCTGGTTTCCATCCAAACGTGCCATGTCTCGATCGCTTCCTCGCGTATGGACGGTCGGGATCATCGTGAACATGGAAGTTTGATGTCTTGCTAGCAAACGCAAGCGACGACATTTTTGTTCCCATGTCATTCTTGGTCATTCTTGGTCCTTTTGGTGGCAATGAGGAATGATTGTCTCAAAATCAGTGCAAGAGGACCGTTAGCGCTGGTGTCTCCCATCTCCAATTTGCCTTCTAGCTCATCTCTGTCGATCGTATGGTCCTCAGGAGCTCTTACCTGCATTGTGAATGGTAAAGAAGTGTTGGAAATTGAAAATTCCTTACCTGAATTATTGGAGCCCGCGGACGTCTCCTGTTTATCCTCCACGGACGTCTCTTGAATTTCTGGTAATTCTTCAGGCGTCCGCGCCTTAATTGTTGAGACGTCCGCGTCCTGCACTGAGGTAGAATCTTCGTTCAGCTCTTCTTCTCGCATTTTGTAAATGGCGCTGGAAAGCTGACAGACTTGCTTCTTTAGCTCTTTAACGTCTTCAACTTGTTGGCCCATCTGTCGATCGAGCTCTTTGAACATGCCTCTCATTTCTTCTCTAAACTCCTTGATCGGGTCCTTCATCTCATGTTTATCTTCCTCGTTGTCTTCGTCATCATGAATTGCCTCATCCATCCTATTGCACCAAGGTGTCTCATCAATATACGACGCATAAAATCCTCTCATAGTGCGTCTCGGATCCCGACGCCTAGATAACTGTCCATATCGATTTCCGCCACCGAGGTATTCTCGATCCAACTCATCCTCGTAATCCTCATATCTAGCTGCACGAGGTCTAGCATACTCATTCACGAATTGTTGATTCCTGGGGGGTGGTAGTCTTCGATCAACATCGTCGTCATAACCTGGTTCACTATAATAGGAATACATAGCAACCCATAAAACCAAACAAAAACAAAAAAAGACAATAAAATAAAACTAAAATAAATAAATACTTAGTGAGATTCTTCGTTACCAATCCCCGGCAACGGCGCCATTTTGACAGGTGTCGTTGTACCTGTGCAAAAATAATATTTCTTTTTCCGACTAGCAAGTGGTAAGTCGGGTCGTATCCACAGAGATCGGTTGAGAATCTGTTTCACTAAGTAAAAACGTAACAATGGGGGGGGGGTTTTGAATTCCAAACAATAAATAAAAACGCAATTAAGCAACAATGATCACTTGTCAAGATGAGCAATTGTCACACAAATTCAAGTATCAAATCTTAAAGAACAGTGCAGACTAGAACTCTTGACTGTGATGCAAGACTAAATCATTAACCTAACCATTTTGATTTCTAATGTTTTACAACTTATAGCTCCCCGCTAGATTGCACTACAAGTTGTCCTAGGGTGTCAATCCTAGTGGTATATTACTAGTATCCTAGTTTGCTATCCCCGCTAGGTTGCTAGTAAACTGTGATAATCGGAATCAACAAACTAATAGAAGCTCCCCCGCTAGGGTTCCACTTATGCTAGCACATCAAATCCATAAACATTGCAGAATAATATAACGCAAAACATAAAGATAAATATAGGTCTCAAGTCGAAACATCACAATGTCGAGTTCTAGCCTACACGTATGAGTTTAGCTACTCATCGTAAGGGAATACATAATCGTAATTGAGTAAGATGACATGAAAATACTGATGTCGAATAATCCTCCAAGCTTTCTTCAATTGTAACCCTAATCCGAGAGTTCTCTTCTCTATTTCGTGTCTCTTTTCCACACTGGAATTCGAGGTCTGGTCGCCTCTGGTCGCTTCGGGTTTTGTGCTTCCAATTGTCCTTTTATAATTCCCGAAATTGCCAAAACGAAATTAGGAAATTCGACTTGCCAGCTGTCCCCGCGGACGTCTCCTGCATTTTCTGTCCGCGGACGTCTCTTGATTTATGGTAATTGTTCAGACGTCCGCGCATTAATTCTTCAGACGTAGGCGGAGGAAATTTGACTGCCAACTGAATTCCACTTACGTCTCTTGATTTAACGTCCACGGACGTCTTAACAATTACTGTAATTCTTAAGACGTAAGTGCCCATAATTCTTCAGACGTAAGTGGTCTGCACTGACGAAAATTCCAAAGTGCTTCGAACTTCATTTCTTTCCGCGCCAAACATCTTCAAATAGGCTCCTTTTAGCCGGTATTCCTTCCATGGTCTCCGAGTGTACCTGTGAACGAAAACTACACACAGGTAGTGAAATAATATATAGATAACACTAAGAGACGGGGTTTAAACATATAAAATAGTCGTACACCTACGACTCATCAAGGAGCTCCTAAGCAAGATCCAAGCAAGGAAAAGTAGCTCCAAAATGAAGAACAAAGTGTGTATTGAAAGTGAAGAGAAGAGGGTTAAGCCCTCTATCTCTCTAAAGACTTGTGGATTGTGGGATGATTTACAAAGGGAAGGAGTGCTCTTATTTATAGGCTATGGGAGGAGATGGATGTGGATGAGAGCAAGCCACTTGTCACAAGATGGGAGGAGAGCTCAAAAAGCCATCGGGTGATGTCATCCTCCCCTTAGCCGCCCCCCATGTGTCATGAGAGGAGAGGAGGAGAGGCTTAGCCGCCTCCCATGTGGCAAGAGAAGAGAGGATGAGTGAGTTGAGATCTTTTCCCCAAAAGCCATCGGTCCTGTCCAGTTCTGGTCTGACTCTGGTTGCCCTCCGGTTAGACTTGTTTTGAGTGATTCCACGTCAGGTTCTTGAAAGTTGGAATTTGGTCGTGACCTGGAATGACTCGTAATTCATTTTCAGCTTTAAAACTCCTCCTTAGCATGTATTCTCTCTAGACTTCAAAATACCCTACAGATAAATATTGGAACTAACAAGCAAAAGTTAAATAGACAAAGCGTCTAATTTGGTGGGTTTAACTGTGTTTATGATTCATACAATTATGGTCCATCAGATCACCCCACACTTTTAGTTGTTCGTTCCGAACAATGCTTTTTAAAGGGCGGCACACACAATCCAAGTAAAAACTTTTAAATATGAAAGTGAGACTATGGGACTAGATTTATCTTAATTCATGCATTACTTACTTATTACCAAACTAAACCGTGTAAATACTTAGAAGAAACTTGATACTTGTACCTTCGCGCCGAGATGCAAATTAATTTGGATGTTTCGGGAGATAGCCCTTTTCAAGCTCCTGGACTGTATTTCTTGGGATCGACTCGCACTATATGGTTTCCTTGTAGCTTTCTCAAGCACGTGATTTGGTTCGGGTTTCACTGAGTTGAGTACTTTGATTTCTTTTTGGCGAGGGACACCTTTTGTAGTGAATCGGCCTTTGGCCTTTGATGTTGAATTGGAGTTTCTTCACTTTTGTTTCGGTTAAAACCTTCACAATTTTGGCCTTTGGCCTTTGATTAGCTTCTTTGAGCTTTTGTTTCTTTGTGACTTGCTAGTCCATTTTCTCAGCCTTTTTGGGAGGTCCAATCGTCGCCCGCAAGCATATGGAAATACCTCCCCGCTCTTTCTCATCCTCGCCGTTTCGCGCGGGTCAAGATGAGGGTCGCTCATCTATTTTCCCGGCTACTAGGACTAGAGATAGGATGGTTTGATTCCCATCCCGCCTCTTGCATAAACGCTGCATGGCGGAGGTGACTTCAATCTTCACTGAAACCCGAAGTGCAGCCTCCACTGACTTCGAAAACCATATAGTTAGATTCGATCCTTCGACTGCTTGCCAAGCCTCTCTAGGGCAGTTTATATCAACTCCACATCCCCTGTATATCTCAGCACAAAGGGACAAATGAGAAGTTACATCCTAAGTTTTTAAACAGTTGAATTTGCACAAGGTAAATGCATGATTTTAGATCTATCTTTTTCACATTCTCAAGTTCATATTTTCAAAAACATAATATTAAGGGAAAAGGAAAAGAAAAACATGTTATGTACACAGGCGGTTCTCACCCCACACTTTTGAACGAAGGCGTGCCTCACAGCACGGATTAGTTCAAAAGTCATGTAAGCAAATATTTACAGAGAAGGTGAGAATGATTTAGGGAAAAAAACTAAATGACAGAAATTAAATGACTAAAAGTAAGATAGATGTCGGGTTACCTCCCGACCAGTGCCTTTGTTTAACGTTGTTAGCTCGACAGTACCTCATTTAGGGATTATAAGGTGGGATCCCATGGGCGTGTGAGGTCGAATTTCTTCTCGGCTGCCCTTTTGCTCCGAGAGGGTGAGGCCTCATTGACCATAGCTGCTGGTCCAATGAGTCGTGCTCGCTTGTTACTCCTTTCGGGTTTCCATTATTTCGGCCCATGTCTTTGCCGCTTCTTCATGTTTGAATAGTTGGCACCTTTGCGAGTTTTGAAGTTTGGTTTTGTGCCATTAAATGTAGGCGACATTAAGCATGCGCCTCTGCCAATCCTCTTCATTGTGGCAGTGATGGATGGTTGTCTTGGAACGAGTGAGTTTTCAGGCGGTTTTCCTTGGCTTATGACGAGTGAGAGTTCCTTTGTTGGCTTTTTTGGCTCATGCTCCTCCTCTAACTCCCCTTGCACCTCATCATTATTGATTATATGATCTTCGGTGGCTATGATCGGCATAAAACACGAAGGGTTAAGTTGGGGCACTTCGACCATGAGGACTGGGTCTGTTTCAATTTCTACGACTGTGAGGACCACGCCTTTCTCGGACAGTTTGGCAATGAGGTCCGGGACTTCTGTTGGCTCGGCAGTTAGGACTGTGATTTCCTCGGATGGATTGGTGATAAGGACCAGGCCAGATTTGGGTAGTTCTTCTTCTAACTTCCAGGGATAATCTGAATGGAGCTCTTCTTCAGGCAACCATGGGTCCTCATCCTCGTCATTCATATGGTCTCCGGGGGCAATCATACTGAGGTCCGGGTCTGTTTTGAACAGTTCGGCACTGAGATCTGGGTATGTCTCGGGCAACTCTTCAGTTAGGTCTGAAATTGATTTGGGCAGTTTGGCAATGCGGTCCCAGATCAGTTATGTAGCTGCCCAGAATTCCTCATTTTCGACCTCGTCTTGGTGTATCGGGGCACTCATTTGCTGGATGCTAGCTGCCAATTCTACCTCCTTGTCCTTGAGTGGCTCGGCAATGTGGACCTGGGCTTCCTCGGGCATTTCGGAAATGTGTACCGGTACTGATTTGGGCAGCTTTTTAATGAGGTCCCAAAACTGGTTTGATGCTTCTTTTTGAGCCGCCCAGAATTCCTCGTGTTTGACCCAGTTTTGGTGCAACATGTTGGCCAGTTCTTTGAGCCGCATGGCCTGATCTTGTTTCGCGCTTCTTGCCTTATCCTCTATTAAGTTCCACAGATCATCCACTCTTAAGTTATCCACCGAGCCTCCCGCTGCATCATTTAGCCTATTCCACTCTTGTGGCATCATTCCACCGAGAAACCTTTGAAGAAGATCTAAGTTTGTAAATCCATGGTGCGGGAAGCTCGTCAAAATGGAGTCAAAGTACGCCAAGTACTCATCAAAAGTTTCGTCCCGGGATTGCTTTATGTTGTTGATCTTCTCGCGGACTTCAAGTTTGAAGGGTGGTGGGGAAAACTCTTCATCGTTCCAAGGCTCGTTTTGATAGTACATCGACATGGTGGTTTGTAAAAAATAAAAAGAACAACTACTCCGATTTATAAATCCAATTCCCCGGCAACGGCGCCAATTTTAACGGAGCCCACTGCACTGTCGTCAAGGTGCAATGTTCTCTGTACAAAAATAAATTTATATCTCCGCTACTCGCGACTTCACTACTGGGTAGCAAGTGGTAAGTAGGGGTCGAACCCAAGGGAATTGGTGGATTAGTTGTTCTTTAATGAAGCTTATGCATAAATTTAATGCGATTGGGGTTGGGTTTGAGTGTGCTTTGAGAACTGAAAGTAAATTACAACAGTTGATAATGGACTATAAGAAAAGGATTCGGTTTAGGGGTTTCATATCATATCATCGTTCATCATTGACCTCTAATGATCATACTAAGTATTCAAAAGTGTATCCAGGCCATTTCAAGCACTCGATTTGCCACACTGTCTAGTCCATTTCAAGACATAGAGCACTTGTTCTATTTAGACTAATACCCCATTCCAAGGTATATTAGCCTTATGTGCATCCATTTGATCAATCATTCCCGATCAACCAAATGGTGTTTTAAAGAGGTCAAACTCCTCATATAAGTTTTGCCATTCCAAGCATCCACTTACCCGAGTATGTTTACGAACCCCACGGAAGAGTTTCGCTCTGTCAAGCATCCACTCAACCTTGGAAGTTCTAACCTAATATGTGGCACATAGAACAAGTTTTGAAACACTAAGTAGCATTAAGCATAGAGTTTAGAACGGTTTATGATATAAATACTCCCTCTACCGAATACAAGCTTTAGCTACTTGTATTCATGTCAAGGAATACAAGCAAACCATGGCTTTGAACAAGGATAGCGAAAAGGATAATAACTTTAAAGTAAGAACAATATATACGGAAAGTAAAGGACAAGCCGTGGCTTTTGTACCTACAATTAGTGGAGGAGAGGAGCTCCTAAGCAAGATCCAAGCAAGGAAAAGTAGCTCCAAAATGAAGAACAAAGTGTGTATTGAAAGTGAAGAGAAGAGGGTTAAGCCCTTTATCTCTCTAAAGACTTGTGGATTGTGGGATGATTTACAAAGGGAATGAGTGCTCTTATTTATAGGCTATGGGAGGAGATGGATGTGGATGAGAGCAAGCCACTTGTCACAAGATGGGAGGAGAGCTCAAAAAGCCATCGGGTGATGTCATCCTCCCCTTAGCCGCCCCCCATGTGTCATGAGAGGAGAGGAGGAGAGGCTTAGCCGCCTCCCATGTGGCAAGAGAAGAGAGGATGAGTGAGTTGAGATCTTTTCCCCAAAAGCCATCGGTCCTGTCCAGTTCTGGTCTGACTCTGGTTTCCCTCCAGTTGGACTTGTTTTGAGTGATTCCACGTCAGGTTCTTGAAAGTTGGAATTTGGTCGTGACCTGGAATGACTCGTAATTCATTTTCAGCTTTAAAACTCCTCATTAGCCTGTATTCTCTCTAGACTTCAAAATACCATGCAGATAAATATTAGAACTAACAAGCAAAAGTTAAATAGACAAAGCGTCTAATTTGGTGGGTTTAACTGTGTTTATGATTCATACAATTATGGTCCATTAGCATGCTCTTAGTAATTCCAATATACTGCTCCTCCTCTTGATAGTATTCTCCATTAGAAAAGACTTGTTGGTTGTAGGGGTCCATCCTCGCAATACAAGATAGAGTAAGTTAGTAAGGGATACGAGTAGAAAAAAGAATATACAAGTATAAGAAAAAAGAAAAATATTTACAAGAATAGTCGGAACTTCCGCACAATCTGGTCTAGGGATGTGCTAACTAGTTGCTCCCCGGCAACGGCGCCATTTGACGAACTATTTTTTTCACCTCTAGAAAAGTATCAATTAAGAGAGGATCGAATGTAGTAGGTCAAAACATTTATAATGACCAGTAAAGTACCGGGTCAAACTTAAAGGAGCAAGCCAAGCACATGCACTATGTAAGATCGTGTTTCCGTTCGGCTATTCTAAACCAAAATGTATAAAGTGTGTGTCTAAATCCTAAATGGCAAGTAATTAGAGATAGAAGATAAATAAAAGGGGTGTTTCGAGGGGTTACTCCCCTCCTTGGCAATTTCCAAATGATCACATACACAATATTCAAACATTTCATGGTATTCAAATAGTTTTGAACCTAGTTTAGACTGAGGTAGACCAACTTTCGTGTGAATCTATTCCTAGCCAAACCTTCTTAATTAGAACCTCACTCCATCGAGATTGTTGATTCACTCTATAGCATTTACTATCCTTAGAACATATCCCAAGGTAACAAATGAAATAGGCATGAAGGACTAGTTCACTTCATATCCGTAGAAATGATCATATTCACTACATCCAAACCTTTCCTAAGGTCCATTGATACTTAGGTAGAGTTTTAAGATCAACATGTTACTTAAGCATTTCATCAAACACTTGGTAGCATGTCTTATATGAATAGCATAGAGAACATGAATTTAACACCATTCGATGGGATAGATTAATGATTTGCTTAATGACTAACTCCGGTGAATTAAACGTTCAATCCTAGTCAAGCATACATATCCTAAGGTTCACTTTTCTTGATTACGATATGGAACATTTTCCCCATCCTAGAACTATTCCCTAGCTCTCTCAAGTCATAGGTTCAAGTTTTAGTCTAATTTGTCACTTAGGCATTTTGACAAACACCTAGCGTGCATAACATTAATAACACAAGAGAAAATAAAATCAACAATCATCCATATGAATATCAATGTATATTTGTGATCAAAGAGTACCAAGGAGGGTTGTAAAACCCTCAAAACACAAGGTCACTACTCACACATCATGTAAGACAACATGGTGTGAGTAGGGTTTATAGCACACAACAAGTAGAATAGGAAAAGATGTAGAGGAAGGATGATTGTCAATCCTAGAATCTCCCTTTAGTCTTCTCCTCTTCCCCTTAGTTGGATCTTTTGATGATTGATGACCTTGGTTGAGCCCAATCTTCTTCTCTCCAAAAATCTCCACACTTAGGTCAAAAACCCCTCTTTCTATTTATTGGGGTGATATTTCAGTGCCTTCTGGGATTGACTGGATTGACTTGGCTGAAATTCCGGTACTTTAGCAGTCCAGTCGATCGACTGGATTGGGTGATATTTCAGTGCTTTCTGGGATTTCTTTGAGTCGGTCGATTGAACTTCTCAGTCGATGGACTGAGGCCTTTTTGGTGGTCCTCCCGTTCGAATTGGGTCTTGGCGTCAACTGGAGAGTTGTAGCCCTTTGAGTTAGCTTTCCAACGAGCTTTGAAGCAACTAATTCAGACACCGTATACGCCCTAGGCGTCCAAACCAAGCCGCAAAGGTCAATCTGCTCGGTTTTGCCCCGAAATTTTCAATTTTTCCCCGAATTTCGTATTTGGAATTTGACCTTGAGAGAGACTTATTTTCTACCTGAAACGTAGAGATAGAGGTCAAATGACCTCAAAATATCGTCGGAAATGACCCAAATCTATAGTGAAATATGGCCATTAATCAGTCAAAAACTCGACTGATCAATTTCCATGTTCAATTTTTGGCTGCTTCAAATTCTAATTGATTTCTTACAAACACATCAGAGTGATATAATTAAAGGCCAGAGCGTTGTCGGATACCAATCTGAAGGAGATGTCGAGTTCGGTGGTGAGGAAGGCGTCCACGAGTCGAGTGCAGGCAGTGTGCGAAGAGGAGGAGGATGTTTCGATGACGCTGAATAGGCTCTTTTCTAGTAGTGGATTGATGGAGAAGAATTGGGATCCGGATCATGGTAGCGATGCTACTGATGCGTATTATCAGAGTATGATTCTAGCGAATCCTTGGAATTCACTACTGCTTAGCAATTATGCTAAGTATTTGAAGGAGGTATACTAATCAAGCAATTTGTGTCCACTTCAGTTAATGATTTGATGATGCTTCAGTGAATCGTTATATCTGGATTCTGTTATATCTGGATTCTGTTATATCTGGATTCTGTTATATTATTTACTCAAGAGAACTTTTAGAATGTTCGGATTTGTGTGAGTTCATTTTGAAGTTGCACGTCTAACAATTGTGTTGAATTTTGTGGTTGTAGGTTAGGGGAGACCTTGTGAAAGCTGAAGAGTACTGTGGAAGAGCAATTCTTGCCAACATGTTTTCATTCTATGCCGATCTCATATGGAAAACTCAAAAGGATGCGCCTTGGCACACTTGGCACCCGATGACTGGTAAGCACACTTGGCACTATAGTCACAAGTTAGCAATTTGTTTGTTAGTCATTGAAATGAAATGTAAACTGTGTTTCATGCTTGTGCAGCTACATAATGGCATCCTATGGCAAGTTTTGTGGGATGCTGAAGATGATGAAGTCGAAGAAGAAGAAAAAGAGTTGGACTCGAACAGTGTGTCAACGACTACAGCTGCACCAGTCGTCTCCTCGGCCAATATGTGGCAAGGATTTCAAGCTCAGCCTCCTTGTTTGCTCAACTACTTGTTTGAACATGATCTTTTGGCAAGATAAATTATTGTAGCGTTTAGATTTGCTTGTTAGGTGAAGTTAATTGTATGATTGGTGTAATGAATGGTTGTATTTTAAGTGAAATGAAAGTAGTTTGATATTTGGAAAGTGAGTAACATGGATTACATTTGTTTACAATTTACGTTTAATTTTTCAGGTAGATTTAAGCTATAAAACAACCCAGATCTGTAAGATTTTTTCTGTATTGTATGCAACGGTTCAAAGAAAACTGTTGCATAATGTCATGATATTATGCAACGGTTCAAAGAAAATCGTTGCATAATGTCATGACATTATGCAACGGTAGATTATGCAACGGATGAGGAACCTTTGCATAATGTCCTGTCTGTAGTAGTGTAACTAGGTAAAGTCATCGCTAAAACTTTCTGGGAGGGAACCTACTGCAACAACATGCGACGACCGTGAAAGTCATCACATAAACATATATGCGATGACTTTTTGACATTCTGCAGTTACTCGAAGTTATCACCGATCACATTTTTTTTGTAGTGGGGTTGCAAGGGGCGCACCTACGAAGAGGGATCTACTACGAAGAGGTGTAGCGAAGTAATGATTGAGGGTGGAGCATGTGACATTTCTCAAATTGAGGGAGAGATTGTTGAGTGAAAGTTAATTGAACAAATTTCTCACATCGCTAAGGAGAAGAAAGATTAGTTAGCTTACATAGTTTTATAGAACCATATTAACTCACAAATTTGAACTGTTTTAAGTTACAATAATGCACTACAAATTTGGTAACTATATGCGGTGGAATTATGCAGTGGTAAGTGGACCACCGAAACAATTTACAGAGGTTATACATAAGTTTTGCGGTGATTTTTCAAATTTGAAATTAGCGATGACATTTTCAGCGGATTTGCAGTGATTTTTCATTTTTTTACTACTGAAATTTCTACATAAAATATATCTGAAGTATATTCGTACATAATAAATAAATAAAAACATAACAAAAGCTGAAACGGAATTTTTTTTAAAATTACCTTATGTGCAATTAAAATAAATCTTACTTATTGTAGTGTAAAGTTGAAAAATGAGTCCGCTTGATCCGGCCCATTTAAAAGACGACATAATTATATCCTACGACCCGCTATGTAAACCATTTATTGTTTAACTCTTTTTTTACTAGGGTTTACTCCTCACTGCTCACTTCGCACATCCGCAACGCAACACCTCTAACAACCCCAATACGGGTCGCGCTTTGGCCGCCAGAAGGTCGAGGTAGCAGTCAACTCTCCAACAAAGCTCATGGATGATTATCAGATTGTATCTTCACTACAAAAAAATATGAAATATGCGACCAAAAATAGTGATGACTTACAAAAGTCATCACATAATATTAAAAAATATGATGAATAAGTTGCAATTGTCGCTGATTACCTACTAATGTGACCACGAAAAATAATTATCGCTAAATATCAAATTTTGCGACCAAAAATAGTAAGAACTTAAGTAGTCACATAACGGTCCTTACATAAATGACCAAATTTAATTATTACTTTAAATATCATTGATGATTTAAAGCCATCACATAAAATTATGGATTAATGAGATGACTAATCTCACGCTTTAAAATGTCATAACAAGAGTGGATCAAAAAAAAATGTCATAACGATTGTACCCCCGTCAAAAAAAAATGTCATAACAAAAAGAAAAAATAATATCAAAACTTTCGCGTCCTCGGCTCCTCCGATCCTGCCGACCTCCAATCTCCGCCGCCCCTACATCCGACGCGCTGATAGCCACCCTAGCCTTCTGCTTATTCATCAACCACATCAACAAGACCGTCCGCAACGGCCTCTCCACGCACCGCCCATTGGCTGAGATTGCCGATCGAAACTCATTCGCCGCCGTGTTAGGTATTTCTCTTGTCGCAAATCCGTTTTCTCTTCTGACGCTGGTTGGATTGTTGGCCGCCTGGCTGTTCCTGTACCACTTTTGTCCCTCGGATCCGCCGCTGGTGGTTCTCGGAAGAACGTTTTTGGATCAGGAGACACTAGAGTTGTTGCCGCCAGGTAATTCCATTACTTCGTATATTACTGGAATATATACTTGAACTTGGTGTGAGTTATATCAATCTCCTTCTTATGTATTTTGTTGGGATTTAGAGTATATTTCTCCTCTGTGACAAAAAGAACAATGATCTCTATGTAGGTCACGATCAAATTTGGGACACGGGTTGATGATCTTAATTGTTGAAGGTCGGGAACGGGATGTTGCTGGTGTTGAAGTTTCTTCTAGTTCAGAATCATCATTGGTTGGACGACCAAAAATTCAGATGTGATGCTTTGGCCCTAGCAGTTGGTAATTCTGCTCGATGTTGATTTGGTTCCGAAAGGTTTTGCTGTGAGTATTGTCTTACTGTCACTTTTAGAATAAATCAAGTCCTAATAATACTATACATGAATTGTTTATGCCATAGTCTAGTATTGTGCTCTTCGTTGTGTGTATGACTCAGTTTACTGTTGTTAACAGGTTGGTCTAAGGGTGGAAGCATCCTCAGGAACTCATTAATATCATACAGGTCCGTTATACATGTTTTCTTTTAAATTATTATTTTCTGCTATGAATTCGCTTGTAATTGGTCTTTAGATGTTCTTTGCCTTCAGAAAAGTTTCCTGTAAACCTCTGCTGCCAAATTCTGTCTCACATCATCATATTCTCATTCTCGAGTAAAGTATGTCTCAATTAAAGGGACTTGGCTAAATCAGGTATTGGTCATCAAAAAAGAATCACCATTGAAGTTTTATTTGTGAAATATTACAGCTCATAACATTTGCTTAACAATAACCGATTTGTTTCTGTTCTCTTGCAAGTGGTCTTTCAACAAATAACACATACTATCTGTTACGATAATCTAAGGGCAAAGGTTATGTATTATTGATCAGACAAGCAAACATACAAAGCACAAGACACAAATCGGCCTTAATGTTCACACAAGCACATAACCTATCTTAATCAGTCCTATACATCAATTGAACGCGTCAATCAAATAAGACGAGTAAGAATAGCAGTGGAGGGTTTAAAGCCCCCTCCGATAGCCCCTGGGGATCGAAGATTGATGAAGCCCTAATCTGGGAATCGTCCGTCCGCCACAAACAGCAACCGGCGACCGTTAGCAATAGCCAAACCTTCAGTGGAGAATCAAACCACGGTTGACGTCGTTGCAACTCGAATCGCTTCGCACAGCTGAGAAAACTTGGTGGAGTTCTTGGAGAAATCGAATCGCAATCGAATTGGGGATTTTTGGGATAAACCCTAAAATTCCAAATTTCAGGTCTTTTATGCTCACGCTCGAGCTGCTTCAAAACGCAGCCGTTTAGCTCCAACGGTCGAATAACGGTCAACGAACTTCTCCAATACTGCGCCGTTCTATTAAATCCCAAAGTCTTCCTTTTCTTCCAAAACGACTTCGTTCTGATCTTCAACCGACTTAACAGAACTTCGCGCGTTGCTTGTACGCCGTCGTTCCACTAAACACTCCGCGCGCCTTCTCGAAACGTCGTCGTTTCATCCGAGCTCCAGCCAACTTCAAAAATGGCTAAGGACCAAAAAACCAGGGACTCTACTACTAACTTTAAGACCTAAGAACAACCTGTTCTAGACCTCTAATGTGCTTGTGCTTAATGTATCAAGTAGAATACATGACTTACAATTTGCCCTCCTAATCTACTTGAGCTTGACGCCTTTTGATCAACTTCGCCAGCAGCAGCAATTGCCTCTGCCCACCAGCTCCTTTGCCTTTTTTCTTTTTCTTCTGGTCAGCTATCAGTTTCAGGTTACATTGCCCACATTCAAGGCTTTCCTGCAAAATTCAAATTTGACATAAGGCACCACTTTTGTACCAAAATCAGCAGGATTTTTATCACCGAGAATCTTATCAATTCTAATGACACCTTTATCCACAATATCCCTAATGAAATGAAGTCTAACATTTACTCCTTTCATGATATACTGGATCTCTACAAAGATGCAAGGCACTCATGCTATCAGAATGTATCAGTGGCACATACACACATTGCTCAATTTCAGACAACAAACCCTTAAGCCAAATGGCTTCTTTTGCTGCCTCAGTTGCAGCAATAAATTCAGCCTCAGTAGAAGACAATGCAACAACAGATTGAAGTTGAGACTTCCATGAAATACAGTTGCCAAACCAAGTGAAGAATAACCCAGTTGTTGACTTCCTATTGTCTCTATTACTTGCATAGTCTGAATCTACATATCCAAATAATTCATTCTTATTCCCATGAGCAGCATAAACAAGTCCCAAGTTCTTAGTATTGTTCAGATATTTCAGCAGAAATTTCATGGCATTCCAATGGGTTTTCCCTGGATTAGACATAAACCTACTCAATACACTTATTCCAAAAGCAAAGTCTGGTCTAGTGCACAACATGCAATACATAACAGATCCTACTGCAACATCATAAGGAATTAAATCCATTTTCTTCCTGTCTGATTCAGTTACAGGACAATCTGCTCTACTTAACACCAGATGCCCTCCTAAGGGTATAGCAGCAGATTTGTTATTTTCCATGTTGAACCTTTTAAGGACTTTATCTATGTAATCAGATTGGGACAAGAACATCAGTTTCTTGGGTCTGTTTTTAACAATGTTAATGCCTAATATCTTCTTAGCAATTCCCAGATCTTTCATGTCAAAATTTGAGCTCAGTTCCTTCTTGATCTTAGTTATTTTCATTTCAGAATTACTCATGATCAATATGTCATCAACATACAGTAATAAGTATAGGATCAGGCCAGATTTAGGTCTCTTCAAATACAAGCAAGTATCATACTTACTTCTAGTAAAACCAAGAGACATCATGCATTCATTAAACTTAATGTTCCATTGCCTAGGTGACTGTTTTAAGCCATAGATTGATTTCTTCAATAAACAAACATGATTAGGCTTACTGCTATCCTCAAATCCTATGAGTTGAGACATGTGAATTGTTTCATTCAGATTTCCATGAAGAAAGGCAGTTTTTACATCCATTTATTGTAAGTGCCAATCATAAACAGTTGTCATTGCAAGCAAGAGCCTCAATATTTTATACTTAACTACAGGAGCAAATATCTCATTGTAATCTATCCCCTCTCTTTGGCTAAAGCCTTTGGCACATAGTCTGGCCTTAAACCTAGGAGGATCATCTAGATTGTTACCTTCTTTAATCCTAAATACCCATTTAGAATCAATTATTTTAGCTCCTGCAGGTTTGGGAACTAACTCCCAAGTACCATTATTAAACATTGACTCTATTTCTTCACACATGGCAAGTTTCCACTTATCACTCTCTTTACTTTTCATTGCATCAGCATAAGTATCAGGAATGACAAATTTTATATCTTCAGTAACAGTCAAGGCATACTCAGCAACATTAGCATATCGTTTGGGAGGAAATCTGATCCTAGGTGCTCTATCTCTTGCTAATACATAATTAGATAAATCATTATCATTATGCACAACAATTTCATCAGTCAAACCAGTCACACCAGCATTCACAACATCAGTTGTGCCTCTCTCACTGTTGCTTAGAGAGGCACTAGGCATAATGACATTATCAGTACTAGCAGTATTATTAAATCTAGCAGAATTATTTCTAATGCTACTAGAGTGTTGGATGGAAGGACTTAGCTGATCCCCATCAGTTTATTGATGGGGAAAGTCATTCTCATTGTTGCTAGCCTCACTCCCACCATGATCTTGGTTTCCCAAGCTTACCTGAGGTGGGATGGGTAAGTCCATATGTCCTCCTGATCCATGTGAATCCCCTGCTGTTTCAGCACTTTCCCCTGCCTCATTCCTATCAGGTCTGCCTTGGTTTTCCAGGAAGTAGCCTGGAAGGATGAAGGTGGTGGATTCATCATTATTTCATGAAACATGGACATTAGAAGTTGTTAAGTTCTTGTAATGAAAATCATTCTCATTGAAGGTTACAGATCTGGACTTAATAACTTTATATCCACCAGGTTGAACAATAAGGAGCTTATAGCCCTTCACACCACTGGGATAGCCTAGCATAACAGATTTAACAGCTCTAGATTCTAGTTTTCCATCAGAAACTTTAGCATATGCAGTGCAACCAAAAGGCCTTAAATGATCCAAATTTATTTTCTTTTTCAGCCACATTTCCTGGGGTATTTTAAATTCAATGGCAGAGCAAGGGGATCTATTAATCAAATAGCTAGCAGTTGTTACAGCCTCTCCCCACATAAAATTCTTAAGACCAGAACTCAAAAGCATGTATCTAGCTCTTTCTAAAAGTGTCCTATTCATTCTTTCAGCAATGTCATTTTGATGGGGTGTATCAGGAACAGTTAAATGTCTCTTAATACCATTTTCAGAGCAAAAGTCATCAAAAACTTTATTACAATACTCAAGACCATTGTCAGTCCTTAAACATTTCAGTTTCAGATCAGTTTCAGATTCAACAGACAATTTCCAAGTCTTAAAGCAATCAAACATTTCAGTTTTTGATTTCAGCAGATAAATCCACATTTTTCTTGAATAATGGTCAACAAAAGAGATGAAATAGCTTCTACCACCAGCAGATTGAACTTGGGCAGGGCCCCATAAGTCACTATGCACATATTGCAACCTTTCATTAACAACCATGTTAGATTTATTAAAAGGATGTGCAGTTTTCTTCCCTAACACACAAGTTTCACAGAAATCCATTTCACAAGGCTTCTTTTTAAGTAATCCATTCTTAAATAAATGCATCAAGCCATTGTGACCAATATGTCCAAGTCTAGCATGCCACAGCTTAGTTTCTTCCAGATTCTTGTCATTAACATGCATTACATTCAGTTCAGGGGACAAACAGACAAGATATAAACCACCTTGCCTTATACTCCTCACTACTACATGATCATCTCTTAAAACTTCCCTAATTCTATTTTTAGAGATTATTTGATAGCCTCTTTCTTCTAAGGAAGATTCAGAAATTAGGTTTCTTCTCAGATTTGGCACCCAAGCAACATTTTGTAAAAGTCTTATTTTACCATCAAACATTTTCAATGGAACAGTCCCTGTTCCCATGATTTTCAAAGTAGTAGTGTCCCCTAACTTAACTTCACCCCCATCACAAAGTTTAATATCAGAAAAAACATTTTTATGAGGAGAAACATGCATTGTACAACCAGAATCAAGGATCCAAACATTCAGATTTTCAGAGTTTGCAACAACAAGGATTTCAGGTTGATATTGAGTCTCACACACATTAGTGTAATCTGTTTTTCCAATTTCTGATTTCTTAGGACATCCATTCATATAATGATCCATCTCATTACAATGAAAACACTTGACATTTTCTAGCTTTTTCTCAGATTCTTTGCTATGGGTTTTAGACTTATGGGACTTGTTGGATTTTGGATTAAACTTAGGCTTTGCTTTGGTAAACATTACCTCACTTTTAACCTCTTGTTTTATACCATTTTTCTGCTTAAAAACTATCAAAGACTCATTTTTCTGAGTGATGAACCCAGTGATCTTAGCTAATGTTAAATCCTCTCTTTCAAATTGAATTACATCAATAAGGCCATCAAACTGGTGGGGCAGGGAGCTAAGGAGAATGACAGCTTGGTGTTCTTCTTTAATAGCATCCTCACACCTCTCTAAGTCTTGATTTATCCTAAGGAAAATATCTAGATTTTCTTGGATACTTAGGGATAAGTCCATCTTAAAAGTAAAGAGCTTCTTAAGTAAGAATATCCTATTGGGTAGAGACTTAGTTTGATAGGTGGCTTTAAGGGTATCCCATAAAACCTTAGGATCTTTAATTTTCATTAGAGGTCTAGCTACATCATCTGTGAGTCTCATCATAATCTCAGCTAAGGCTAATTGCTTTAGGTCTTTTTTGGCTTGGTCTGAGGTTGGGCTTAACCATTCCTCACTAACAGCTCTCCAACACTTTTCTTTAACAAGAATTCCCTCCATTCTCATAAGCCACATAGCAAAATCTATCTGCCCATCGAAGGGCTTAAGCCTAATGTCAGTCATGATGCAAAAGAAGAACAGAAACAGCAGAATATTCAATATCACCAATCACGGAAGCAAAGAACTCAGTCACACACCACAGTTTCTCAAGGATCACAATCTCAGGCCACAGTTCATGCAAGAAAGCACACAAGATGTGGTGTAGTGCCAGTCCGGACTCAACAAGCCACAGGGCGGAGCGACAATGACACTAGATTCAATCAATGACCTAAGATCAACCTTTATTCACCGAATCAACAATGATAGATGAATAAATTTGCTCTGATACCACAATGTTACGATAATCTAAGGGCAAAGGTTATGTATTATTGATCAGACAAGCAAACATACAAAGCACAAGACACAAATCGGCCTTAATGTTCACACAAGCACATAACCTATCTTAATCAGTCCTATACATCAATTGAACGCGTCAATTAAATAAGACGAGTAAGAATAGCAGTGGAGGGTTTAAAGCCCCCTCCGATAGCCCCTGGAGATCGAAGATTGACGAAGCCCTAATCTGGGAATCGTTCGTCCGCCACAAACAGCAACCGGCGACCGTTAGCAATAGCCAAACCTTCAGTGGAGAATCAAACCACGGTTGACGTCGTTGCAACTCGAATCGCTTCGCACAGCTGAGAAAACTTGGTGGAGTTCTTGGAGAAATCGAATCGCAATCGAATTGGGGATTTTTGGGATAAACCCTAAAATCCCAAATTCCATGTCTTTTATGCTCACGCTCGAGCTGCTTCAAAACGCAGCCGTTTAGCTCCAACGGTCGAATAACGGTCAACGAACTTCTCCAATACTGCGTCGTTCTATTAAATCCCAAAGTCTTCCTTTTCTTCCAAAACGACTTCGTTCTGATCTTCAACCGACTTAACAGAACTTCGCGCGTTGCTTGTACGCCGTCGTTCCACTAAACACTCCGCGCGCCTTCTCGAAACGTCGCCGTTTCATCCGAGCTCCAGCCAACTTCAAAAATGGCTAAGGACCAAAAAACCAGGGACTCTACTACTAACTTTAAGACCTAACAACAACCTGTTCTAGACCTCTAATGTGCTTGTGCTTAATGTATCAAGTAGAATACATGACTTACACTATCACCCTATTTTCATATTTTTACCTGACCATAGGAGTCCAGGTTTCTTTTCATAAGAGCTGCTGATGTTTTAACAATTGTGCTAACAAATTCGAATTTGTTTTGTAGGTTTTACAAACTTCCATTGAATGTTCGTTAATGAAGAGAAAGTTTCAAAGCAAAGGGTTGATTAAACTGTCCAGATCTGGAGTTCGAGAAGAGTATTCGACTCTTGAAGAGCCAAGTGCTTGGAGGTTCAGGCCATGGGTAATGGGACAAGTGATGAAGATAGTGTAGATAATGTTGAGACTTGTAGAAAATTTGTCAAGTTACCTAACTTAGATTGGATATTTGTGTAAATGTTTTAGTATGGATGCTTATTTAGTATGAAATTTTAATTTTGTACTTTTAGAATTTCAATTGCACAAGAACCTTATAAGAACATTAAAATATCTAATTATTTACATAAAAATAATGACACAGGAAAATCACGGCAAAATCACAGTATTCAGCGGTTATTGTACATTATTGGAAAATCACAGCAAACTTTACTGATACTGTAACGAAAAACCACCGCAAATATTTTTGTTGCGATCGAAAATACGATGGTAAAAATTACCATCATATAACCACGTTAATTTGCTTTTACTAGTGATTTTTCAACGGATTTGCAGTGTTATTTTACTGCCGCAAATTTTGCCAAAAGACTATATAATTCTATATAAGCTAGCTAAATTCAACAACATATGTTTGAATTAATGAACTGTAAAATAGCTTCTGGGTAAACTAAATCCAACCCTAGGATTTAATTTGATTGATAACGAAAAACCCTAATTCATATACTATAATCATGATCGATCTCTTTTTTTCCCCTAAAATTTTAGTTTATAACTTCTTCTTTTTTGAAAATCATACTCCTAACGTTAGTAGTGTTTGACAATACCCTTTTATTCCGGCACCATGTATCTCCAAGGAAGCTATTTGTAAGAAAAGCTGAAGCTAGTGTTTGGTGCTGGACACTGGCAAATTGTTATATATTCGACTTAGGTGAATGTTAGGTTTATTGATCAAGCATCAAACAATACACACATCAAGCACAAACCGGCTAAGTGTTCAAGCAAGCAAGCCCAATGACAGTCTTATACAATTAGAACTTAAAGCAGTAAGATTAAAGAGGACGTGAGGGATTAAAGCCCCTGGATTTGAAGATGCAGCGCCGGCACAGCCTCGCAAGACTCATCCAGCAATCCCGCACGAACCATCAGTGCAATCCTCGCAATCGATGCACCTCCAGCAGCAATTGATACTGCGCACACCTTCAGAAAGCTTCGGAACACGTTCGTATTGACCGTCGCTCAATTGTCTCTCGAAGAAGAACTCGATTCGGAACTCGCTCTGAGAAATTGGATAAACCCTAATCCCAATTTCGAATTGCCTTTTATTCCCAGATTAAGCCCACTTGAAACGCCGCGTTTCGACCGATATGGAAACAGCCTTAGCGCCAATCAAAATGTCAGCGTTCCATTTAAGCAACGAACATAACTGTCGTTCGCGCTAAATGAAAACGCCACCGTTTCTTCTCCTTATTTGAACATCAGCTCCCGCCTTTGTTAAACTGTGCCGTTTTGCACCAGTTTGAGACACAAGCCAAAATGGCTAAGTCCCAAACCCAGAATGCCCTTACTGCTAACTTTGAGCTTAATTCTAAACCTGTTCTAGACCTAGAATTGGGACTTGCTTGAGTTTATCAAGTAGATTAATATACTTACAATTTGCCCTCCTAATCTACTTGCACTTGAATGCTTTGCTTGACCTTCTTTTGGACACCTTCCTCTAACCATTCACCAACTTTTCGCAGGCACCGTCAAGGCTTCAGGTCACCTTATCAACATGTAATGCTTTCCTGCAAAACTCAAATTTAACATAAGGAACCACCTTTGTGCCAAAATCAGCAGGGTTGATATCACCTAGAATTTTCTCAATTCTAATCATGCCCTTTTCTACCATATCCCTTATGAAATGTAGTCTAACATCTATGTGTTTACTACGTTCATGATAAATAGGATCACGGCAAAGATGTATAGCGCTTTGACTATCAGAATATATCAATGGGACATAATCAATCAATGTGATTTCAGACAATAAGGCCCTTCAACCAGACAGCCTCCTTTGCTGCCTCAGTTGCGGCTATGAATTCAGCTTCCGTATTAGACAAAGCAACAACAGATTGTAATTCAGATTTTCATGATATGCAATTACCACACCATGTAAAGAATAGACCAGTTGTAGATTTTCTATTGTCCCTATTACTAGCATAGTCTGAATCCACATAACCAAATAAGTTAGATTTCTGTCCATTACAAGCATACACAAGGCCTAAGTTCTTAGTATTATTCAAGTATTTTAATAAGAATTTCATAGCAAGCCAATGGCTTTCACCAGGGTTGGCCATAACCTACTTAACACACTTATAGCAAAAGCCAAATCAGGCCTAGTACATAGCATACAACACATAACAGACCCAACAGCAACATCATATGCAATATCAGCCATTTTCTTCTTTTCTTATACTGTTTCAGGGCATTCTTGTTTGCTAAGGACTAAGTGCCCTCCTAGGGGTATTACTGTAGGTTTACTATGTTCCATACTGAACTTTTTAAGCACCTTATTGATGTATTCAGCTTGTGAAATAATCATTTTCTTATTAGGTCTATCTCTGATTATGTTTATGCCTAAGATTTTCTTAGCATTTCCCAAGTCTTTCATGTCAAAGTTCATGCTCAACTCTTTCTTTATCTTTTCAATCTCAGATTCAGCATTGCTCATTATCAAAATATCCTCAACATATAAGAGCAAATACAAACACAGGCCAGATTTAGGTCTCTTTAAATATAGACAATTATCAAACTCGCTTCTAATAAAACCAAAAGACAACATGCACTCATTAAACTTAATGTTCCACTGCCTTGGTGATTGTTTCAAGCCATAGATAGATTTCTTCAATAGACAAACATGATTGGGTTTAGTACTATCTTCGAAATCGGCAGGTTGAGACATATAAATTGTTTCATTTAGGTTTCCATGAAGAAAAGCAGTTTTTACATCCATTTGTTGTAAATGCCAATCATTAACAGTTGTCATTGCAAGCAAGAGTCTTAATGTTTTGTATTTCACTACAAGGGCAAACATTTCATTGTAGTCTATCCCCTCCCTTTGCTTAAAGCCTTTGGCACAAAACCTGGCCTTAAACCTAGGAGGATTATCTAGATTATTACCCTCTTTTATCCTAAATACCCATTTAGAACCAATTACTTTAGCCCTTGCAGGTTTTGGTACTAATACCCAAGTGCCATTATTATACATAGACTCTATTTCTTCACACATGGCAAGTTTCCACTTATCACATTCCTTACTTTTCATAGCATCAGAATAAGTTTCAAGAACAATGTATTTCAAATTTTCAGTAACAATCAAGGCATATTCAAGAACATTAGCAAATTCAGCCACACTTACATATCTTTTATTTGGAATCCTAGTCCTAGCAGGCCTATCTCTTACTAACTGATAGTTTGACAAATCAGTGTTATCAATCACACCATCATTAGCAGACAAATCAGCACTCACAACAGCATCAGGAAAATCAACATTTGTGCCTCTATCACTGTTGCTTATAGAGGCACCTTGCGCAAGACTAACATTATTCCTAGCAGAATTATTAACTCTACTAGTTGAAGGAGAAGAAGACCTTATCTGGTCCCCATCAGTCTGTTGATGGGGAGAAGAACTTCCTTCTCCAAACTCATCACTCCCCCCTTCTTCTTGATTTTCCAAGCTGAGCTGTAGTGGAGTGTTCAAGTCCATGTGCCCTCCTGATTCATGTCAGTCAGCTGGAGGATCATCCCCTGCTGCATCACCTCTTGGTCTTTCGATAAAGTACCCAGAAGGTATGAAGCTTGTGGTGGTTTCAGTTGCATTTCCTGAAACAGCAGGAATAGAAGTGAGTGGATTCTGAAAATGAAAGTCCTTCTCATTGAAGGTAACTGATCTAGATTTAATCACTTTGTATCCACCAGGCAGAACAACAAGCAACTTATATCCTTTAACACCACTAGGATATCCAAGCATAACAGATTTAATGGCCCTAGGTTCAAGTTTTCCATCAGAAGGTTTTGCATAGGCAGTACATCCAAAAGGCCTTAAGTGGTCTAAGTTTATCTTCTTATTTAGCCACATTTCTTGGGGTAACTTAAAGTCAATAGCAGAACAAGGGGATCTATTAACAAGATATGCAGTAGTCATTACAGCTTCTCCCCACACGGGACTCTTAAGGCCTGAACTAAACAACATGCATCTAGCCTTATCTAAGAGTGTTCTATTCATTCTTTCTGCTATCCCATTCTAATGGGGTGTACCAGGAACAGTCAGATGTCTTTTAATGCCATTTTCAGTGCAAAAGTCATCAAATATTTTGTTACAAAACTCAAGGCCATTGTCAGTTCGTAAACATTTCAGTTTCAGATCAGTTTCATTTTCAACAGACAATTTCCAGGATTTAAAGCAATCAAACAACTTAGTTTTTGATTTCAGCAAATAAACCCAAACCTTTCTAGAGTAATGATCAACAAAAGAGATTAAATAGTTCCTACCACCAACAGTTTGTACTTGGGCAGGGCCCTAAAGATCACTATGCACATATTCAAGTTTAGCATTAACAATCATTTTAGATTTAGTGAATGAATGTGCAGTTTTCTTCCCAAGCACACAAATCTCCGAAAGTCAATATCACAAGGCTTATTTTTCAGCAAACCATTCTTAAACAGATATTGCAAGCCATTGTTCCCTATATGACCAAGTCTAGCATGCCACAGTTTTGTTTCTTCCAAATTTTCAGTACTAGCATGCATCACATTCAATTCAGGGGTTAATTAAGAAACATGGTACAGTCCATCTATCCTCATGCTTCTAATCACTGTATGATCACACCCTTAATGACTTCTCTTATTCCATTCTTAGATATCATATGTCATCCCTTTTGTTCTAATGCAGATTCAGAAATCAAGTTTCTCCTAAGATTAGGAACCCAAGCAACATTTTGCAAAACTCTGATTTTTCCATCATACATTTTCAAAGGAACATTCCTCATACCCTTAACATGCAAAACTGTGAGATCACCCAACTTGACCTCACCCCCATTACATATTTTCAAAGAATCAAATAGATATTTATGAGGTGTAGCATGCATTGTACATCATGAATCAAGAATCCATGCATTGACATTTTCAGAACTAGCAAGAACAAGTAACTCATTGTCATAAATTATTTCCCACACATTAGTAAAATCAGTCTTAGACCCACTAGGCTTATTCTGCTGGTTTTCCTTCTTCTTCTTAGGGCAGCTATTCATGTAATGTCCCATTTCCTTGTAATAAAAACATTTGATATTCTCTCTGGTTTTTTCAGTTTCTTTGGATTTATCCTTAGGCTTCTGGGATTTGTTGGACCTAGTAGGGTGTTGTTTCTTATGTTTCATAAACATAACTTTAGTTTTAGCTTCTGTCTTACTCCCATTCTTAGACTTAAAGACCCTTAGGGACTCATTCTTCTGAATGATGATTTCAGTGAGCTTAGTTAATGTCAGATCCTCCCTTCCAAACTGGATAACATCTCTTAGGGTGTCAAACTGATGAGGCAATGCACTAAGAAGAATCACAGCTTGGTGTTCCTCCTTAATGGTGTCCTCACATCTCTCTAATTCTTGGGTAATCTTAAGGAACTATCTAAGTTTTCCTGGATACTCAAGGACACATCCATTTTAAATGTAAACAATTTCTTAAGAAGAAATATCCTATTGGGTAGGGATTTTTTCTGGTAGGTTGCCTTAAGGGTTTCCCACAACTCTTTTGGATCAGTTAACTTCATGACAGGCCTAGCTACATCATCAGTTAGTCTCATTATAATCTCAGACAAAGCTATCTCCTTAAGGTCTTCTTAGCCTGATCTGAAGTAGGACATAACCACTCTTCACTAACAGCTCTCCAACACTTTTCCTTAATTAAAATTCCCTTCATTCTCATAATCCACATTGAAAAATTCATTTACCCATCAAAAGGCTTAAGTGTAATATCAGACATCATAGCAAGAGAGAAAGAAAGATCAGTTAAATATCAATTGCAAGACAAACAGTTTCATTGCTTTCAATGATCAATAAAACAGTCACAATCACCACAGGCCACAAGATTTTCAATCCAAGGTCACATACAACGCAAGAAAGCAAGCAAGATGTGATCAAATGTCAGTCCAGGCTCAACAAGCCACAGGGCGGAGCCGACATGACATTCAACTCAATCAATGACCAAAGATCAACCAAATTTCACCGAAATCAATACTGATTGATGAATAATTTGCTCTGATACCACAATGTTATATATTCGACTTAGGTGAATGTTAGGTTTATTGATCAAGCATTAAACAATACACACACCAAGCTCAAACCGACTAAGTGTTCAAGCAAGCAAGCCCAATGACAGTCTTATACAATCAGAACTTAAAGCAGTAAGACTAAAGAGGACGTGAGGGATTAAAGCCCCCTCAAAGCCCCTGGATTTGAAGACGCAGCGCCGGCACAGCCTCGCAAGACTCGTCCAGCAATCCTGCACGAACCACCAGTGCAATCCTCGCAATCGATGCGCCTCCAGCAGCAATTGATACTGCGCACACCTTCAGAAAGCTTTGGAACACGTTCGTATTGACCGTCGCTCAATCCTCTCTTGAAGAAGAACTCGAATCGGAACTCGCTCTGAGAAATTGGATAAACCCTAATCCCACGAATTGCCTTTTATTCCCAGCTTCAGCCCACTTGAAACGCCACGTTTCGATCGATATGGAAACAGTCTTAGCGCCAATCAAAACCTCAGCGTTCCATTTAAGCAACGAACATATATAAGTGTCGTTCGCGCTAAATGAAAACGCCACCGTTTCTTCTCCTTATTTGAACATCAGCTCCCGCCTTTGTTAAACTGTGCCGTTTTGCACCAGTTTGAGACACAAGCCAAAATGGCTGAGTCCCAAACCCAGAATGCCCTCACTGCTAACTTTGAGCTTAATTCTAAACCTGTTCTAGACCTAGAATTGGGACTTGCTTGAGTTTATCAAGTAGATTAATATACTTACACAAATAAACTTGTATCTTTCCATGATAAGATTGTTAGGTCTTGTGGGCTGGAAAGTGGCTTCAGTTGTCTGTATCTGTATGTAGCTTGCCTGAGGTGACATGGTACAGAAATATACATATAGAAGAGTTCCACAGACTACAAGGACACTTTAGACAGGAGAACATGATCAGCACTATAAGCAAATATTCTAATGCAACACCTTTGAACCAGCAGCAGGAAGTTCCTCCATTTGAGAGCCAGATTGTGAAATGCGCATTCGGACCCAAATGCCGTCAAGATGGTCCACAGTCCACAGATAAAACCACAACTATTCGTCTTTCTTATATTCCGAAAGGGCAGACAAATGGGGAGGCGCCTGGTTAGAGCATCTTTGCATGGAGCATGCAGAGCCCTAAATTAACCCTAGCTTTTAGAAAACTGGCAATATGCTTTTGAAGAGCACTACTCTGAAAAAGAGTAGAAAGAAATCACTTTTCTATGCATCAAAAAGGATCTCCCTCAATGTGTGGAATTTTTATATATCAACACTTGCCCTTTGAAAAGCTCTATAAATTTTGCTGTGAGCATCAGAGAATAGAGGAACACAGACTGTCAGTCTTGAGATCTCTGCTAGTCTTCTCTATTCCCTTGTGTTTGTTGAGTTCTCCTCATTGTGTCTATATGGCGAAAACAAGCTTCATTAATGCTGCATGTGTGTGGCTGTTGTTTACCTCGTCTGCATGTCAGATTTCTGAGGGTAGACAGCTGAGGTTGAGAGAGGAAAATGACGGTAAACATGTTGTAATGACAAGTGATCAGCCGTTGGTACCTGGATCGCCACCTCAGGTTTCCAATGACGTTCAATCACCACCACCGCCACCACCTTCCGGGCATGTGGACAACTTTAAACCCACGTTTCCAGGCCACAGTCCTGGTGCCGGCCACAGTTTGCAGCTGCAGAATAGTGGTGTACACTTGGTGAAAGATGCAAGCAGTGCTAATGATAAGAATAACAGCCATTCACTTGCTAAGAGCACTCATGAAATAGTGAGCAGTGATGAAGTTGGTTCTGATGCACCAAGTCCAAATGCAAATGCTACTAATTTACCACCAATGCCGCCTCCACCACCACCACCCACTAGACGTGCGGATGACTTCAAACCGACACAACCTGGACACAGCCCTGGAGCTGGTCATTCCATTCAAAACTAGGAGTCGGAAACCAAAGGGGATATATTATTATGGATGCATGTAATTTGTATGTAACTATGTAAAATATGAATTTGTGAATAACTTTTGTATAAATATTTGAATCAATCAATCCATTCGCTTCAACAAATACATGGATCGACAACACCATGTGAAGATCGAGTGAGCTGATATATGCTGTGATGTAGAAATATGATATTAAGCAGCTTTCATTATAGCATATCGAAGATGACTGGAAGCCCTAAATTGGTTTTGCTCGATTTCTTGTCCATCTTCACTCACTCACATCTCACTACTCATGCATTCAAGGGGAGTAAAAAAGACATTTTATGATCATTCACATTGAGTAAATAATACACCGATGACCGTTTCGTACTTTCAGATTTCCCATTATTAATCACTCAGATCTCTTGATATATATGAAAACACACCCTATAATCTCATGAAACATAATCAGTGTTTCATCACAGGTTACTGAAACAACATTGTTTCCAGCACTTAGCAAAATACACTACACAGTAACAAAATACACTACACAGTAATGCATCGTCATTCATAGTGTGAATGAAGTGTTACATATTGTGATGAGTTTAAGTTCTTGCATTTGTTGTACAATTAAGAGAGCCAAGGTCCCGAGAGTTCTCCAAAAATCCTAGCCAATTATTTAAGTTCCAAAAATGCCAGTCCTCCTGTGCTCGACTTTCTTGGATAGAGATTCCCTTTATATGCTCAAAATTCTAGGTGAATAGTCTAAAGTCTTCGCCTACTTCAGTTTCATTAATACAAGTAGGTTTAGGGTTTGGTGAGAGCACACATGAAGACTTTTTCCAATAGTATTTGGTATACAAACGAACCTATAGACGAATCATACAGAATAACACTCAACACATGTGTAAGAAAATTTCTATAAAAAAAGTGAAAGACAAAATGAGTGAAGGAATAATGAACAAAGACAACAGAGCGATATATATTTATTAAAAAAACACCTTAACTATTTGGGATCCAAAAGGCTTTAGGGCAAGATCCTGTCTTTACCACCACCATGAGGGGCTATCAAACAAACCCCTTTTTGATGATTTGCATGTTACTAGCAGGTTAGTAACCAGCACCATCAACGAGAAAGTATGTGCAGTACAGCTAGCTAGCACAAGTATCAATCAAATTAATGCCCTAGCTAGCTAGGGTTTTCCTTCAGCCCTAAATCATTCTTTCTGTACTTTTCAGTAAACAACTGAGTGACTTTCTCACTTTCTGTACATTTTATATACCTTTAGTGGGCAAAGGCTGCGCTAGGGCTCTCCAAAAATCCTGGATCCAATTACAGGCTGTCGCTTGTGAGATCCCTTTTCATGCTCCTTTCTAAAATTGGAATAATGCTACTGTGTGAGGTCAGGGTTAATGAGTGGCATTTGTCAATAAAGTTAATCATTTGCTAGATTGTAAAATACAGTAGAAAAGATACTGGTGGGACAAAATCAAATGGTAGGACCCCCCCCCCCCCCCCCCCCTATTGACTGAAGTGTATTGTCGGTCATTGAGTCTTTGGCTTGATTTTCATTCTTGACCATACAAGAATCCATGGAAGGGGTTTGGTAAGGTTCAGTTGTCTGGGGGCTGACCTACTACACAGACCTAATACGTTTTGTTTAATACACACTTTTCATACTCAACAATGGGAATAAACTTCTGCCACTTGAGAGTATTCAGTTGAGGCAAGGTTGGTAGAACGAGGCAGTGAGGTACGATCTGAGTCGTCCATCGTAATCGTCAAACGCACGTGGCGAAGTCACGTGTCCCACTCACCCATATGCGTTCACACTGCTTTTGTGAGTGGGACACGTGGCGTGCCCACAAAGCACGGGGGGTTTGAGTAGGACACGTGGTTGGCCGAGATCGTGCCTCACTTGCCTCATTCTAATTTGCTAGCCTCATTTGAACGCTCTCTAGCACTACAATATATATGTATCCATGTGACGATGAGCGTTCAAATGAGGCACCCAAATTAGAATGAGATAGTGAGGCACGATCTGAACCACACATCTATCCCCGTGCTTTGTGAGCGCGCCACGTGTGCCACTACCAAAAATTCATCAAAAAGCAAACAACAAACAACTATTCCCTGTCACATCATCTAAATGAGTGGCTCACAACGTGCCTCACGTGCCTCATTCTATCAACTCTGTCTCAACTGAGTGCTCCCCTCCATGTGACCATGTTATAAGTTGCGGCATTAAGGCATCATCAGAATACTTCCTCTCCAAATAAAAATACATCTCTTCTTTTACCTATATATATGTAGCTAATATATTGTTGATGAATAACCATGTTAGATATATACGTTAATTATTTTCTCTTCTTTATTCTTTGTTCGTAAACTGCTTTACATTCGTCACAATACGTACTCTTCCGTCATAACAAACTGATATCAAGAGCAAGTTTTGCGATTTTGCTTCTAGGAGAAATAGTGAGACCCAAATGTTCATATTTTCATATGAAACTCTTCTATGAGCATTATCGTCACGTCAAGCTTAATATAATTCTTTTAACACCATTACAAACTATATATTGCATACAACTCAACGTCTTAATTATGGCTTGAGCTCTAAAAGTAGATAATTTTAAAGACCGAGGAGTGCTCAATTGAGAATCCCTTTAAATTTCGAGAACTTGAGACCCCAATCTTCACCATCCAAAATGCAAAATGCATTTTTCAAGATGCATTTTGGTGGTGACACATGTCCATTGAGCATTTTTCAAGATGCATTTAATGCAAAGTCAAAGTAACCATTTTTACTTTACTTTTTGGACATATGTCACATGCAAATTCAAAGATGCATCATGATCTAATGGTAAGATTTGAGTTCTCAAGTTCTCGAATTTTTAAGGATTCTCAATCGAGCGCTCCCCTTTAAAGACTTATAATTTTAAAGGCTTATACCGTTTTATGATTATGAGATGATGATGACTTTTTCTTTAATTGAATAAGTATACCTTCCATATTTACAAGTATATGATAATCTTTCTCGGATTCAAACTTCAATTTTTTAAAATCATATAACATCACTACATTCATAACTAATACAATTTATCAGTGTAGGAACCTAGTAGATTTTCAGGCCAATGCGGATCGGGCCGGATTTAGGTCGAAGGGATTTTTTGGGCTAAGCTTTCAAGTCGGATAGAGCTTCAAATGAAAGACCCTATTATGGCCCTAGGCTTGTCATTCGGGTCGGGCTCTCGGCCCTCTAAGCCTCGGACCATCCTCGAACTTTTGTGGCTCTCTTCGAGCTATTTGGACACTAAGGGCATCTGGCACATCAAATATTTTTGACGCATTTGGTACTTCTTGTCATTTGATGCATCTAATTGGTATATCTAATTCAATTCATCTAGTATGTGCGAGAGGAATCAACTCAAGGTATAAATTTGGTAGCATGACTTGAATTATTGCTTCAATTTTTTAGTTACTCTTATTAGAGTTTAATTTTAAGATTGCACTATATATACCCTTGTAACCATATGCATGTAGCTACATCAGTAAAACAGCATTAGAACACTCTCCTCTCCAAATAATTAATATTTTTGCATATCATACATGTAGGTGCAGTCAACACACTATTGATGAACTGATTAAATATTTGTACAGTTCCTATTCTCTCTGTTTTGTGTTTTCTTTTTTTTTGTTGGTCGACCATGCATATCTCTCTTCCGTCGACACAACAAACAAATGTAAGACGATTCCACACTTGAGGTTATTTCACATTATAGTACGAAAGTCTTAAAACCGTGATAATCATAGCGAACTTTAATTTCCCATTAAAGTGCCTCAGAGAGTAATCATCAGACTTCTTGTAGTGAGAGGCTACAACCCTGACACATGGTCATAATTTTTGCTACCATGTAAACCACCCATTACAAATCTTCACCCACTAGTAAGGAAGTCTGCTGAGTTTGCTCAAACCACCAAAAAGATACTCGGTGCTTTTCACATCACATAAAGGTGGGAACAGTTGCACACTTTCGCAAGAAACAAGTATATTGTTTAAAAAATGATAAGGACGACACAACCATTATACTCATGCCGTAAATATGTCACATATTGAAATTTAAACCCTTGAACTTGTAATTACAAGTCAGGTATCTTACATCAAAATCACCAAAAAAAAGTCGACGAATACGTCAAATTTCCAATGTAAAGCGCTTTCAAAATACACTACGCCATTTTACACCATATACGACTAACATTGCGTATGTCGTATATGCTGTAGTCGCATAAGCCCACATACCCGACCGTTTTTGCTATGTCGTTTCGGATGGTGTCGTGTAAGAACATCCTACGCGACAACCGTAAAACGACATAGCAACGAGTGTCGCATATGATTACTTACCCGACACCATCTAATACCACACATCAAACTCTGTCGTGTAGGTTTACTTACGAGACATACGCTAAAGCGGCACATCGAATGATGTCCCTTAAGAAGACATGTTTGAAAATTGTGGCACCATACTTTTTGAATAATAAAGGCAACGAGGGACATTTACTGTGTCGTACATTTGTTCGGTCAACCACTTTACACTTATACGACTGTATAAGTCAATAACTGTCGTGTAAGTTAATCACATTTAATGAACAAAATCAGATCTCCTCTTCATCTCTTCCCATTAGCTGCTGAACAAAATATTCTCTTCACATTCTCCTCAGCACATTCTCTCGGAACAGTAAAGTTTCTTGTTCCCATTTTTTTTTAATCTTCCATACGACATGGGATGAAGCAAGACTACAAAGCTTGTCCATTATGTTTAGATGAAATTGACGCTACCCATTTATGTGGTAGAATATCGTATCAAGGGCACCGCAGGTGGCTTCCAAGTACTCTCTACGCCTCAGCTGATTTCTCTCTTCAAATGAATTAAACATGCTTCTTAGTAAACAAATCAAAATTATTTGAAAATAAATAAATATGTGCCGACCTCCTAGTAAAATATGTACCGACCTCTTAGTAAAATATGTACCGCTAGTCCTAAAAATAAAGACTCAATTTTCGTGCCGTGATCCATTGTATTTTTTTCTGTTTTTCCTTCCCTTTTAATAAAATAAATTTTATTTAAAAAAAAGTAAAATAAATAAATATGTGCCGCTAATCAATAGTATTAACTGTTGATGCTAATCAATAGTATTAAGAAGAGTATACATTACACATCAAAAAAAAAGATTATACATTAAAATAAAAATTAAATTGATGATGGGCTGATTTTGCAAAAGGGGCTAACAAAAATAAAGAGAACAAAAACCCTAACATGTGCCGACCCCCCTCCAGTTCCTCTCTTGACTTCGGCCGCCTCCAGCTCCTATTTTCTCTTCGATCTTTGATGAGTCGAGTTTTCGACTCATTAATGCCCGTTTTTCACTATGGCTTTAGTTCGATTCCGACTACTATTTGATGTCATTTGATCCTTTTCTCGTGCGTTTCAGGTACAAAGCAAGATGTCTTAGTGTCAAGAGCCATTGGAAGGAAACTCGGAGAAAATCGGTGTTTTAGAGCAAAAGTTGGCAGGAATTGGTCTCCAGTCGATCGACTGGGAAGCTCCCCTGATCCAGTCGATCGACTAGATAAACTCTCAGGAGGTGCTGAAAATCAAGCATTATCAGTCGATCGACTGGCCCCTCCAGTCGATCGACTGAATAGTCTTCTACCCATGGGTTGCAAGCCACGCGCCTCCAGTCGATCGACTGGGACCTCAGTCGATCGAGTAGATGAAGTTTCAGGAGGACCTGTTTTCCGCACAAAGCCAGTCGATCGACTGGGAAGCTCCCCTGCTCCAGTCGATCGACTGAGATCCTGCTATCCAAGTGCCGTTTTCTACCTCCAGTCGATCGACTGGGCCACAAGCCGAACGCCAGTCGATCGACTGGACCTGCTACAGTACCGAAAATAATCCGAGGCTATAAATAGAAAGAGGGTTTCTTGACCTAATATCTGGGATTTTTCTGAAAAGGAGGCAAAGAAAAGTGATCAAATCAAGGGTTTCATCATCATCAAATCAAGGAGGAATCAAGATCAAGGGAGTTCACTAGGACTAATCATACTATTCTTTCCCTCTTCTTTTCTCCTAGATTTGCTTGTAAAAACCTACTCATCATGTTGTCTTACATGATGAGTGAGTAGTCTCCCTTGTGTTTTGAGGGGTTCTATGAACCTCCTTGGTACTCAATGATCATTGTGAACACATTTGAATAGATCTATTGAAGTTGATTTCATTTTTACTATGCTCTTCATGTTAGATATGTCTCTAAGTGTTTGATAAAATGCCTAAGTGACATGTTTATGTTAGAACTTTGATCGAAGTCTTGAGAAAGCTTAGGGATGGTTTTGATATAGTAAAATTGAACTCAACCTACATTTATGAGAGTAAATGCATGGTGAGAGGTGAACTAGAACTTTATGCATATAGCATTTATGAGAGTAAATGCTATATAGTGGATCAACACCCTTTAATTAGTGAGATCCTAACTAAGATGGCTTGACTAAGATTAGATACGCGTAATAGCCTAATTCTTAGCCTAGGCTAGGTTCAAAACCTATCAACTCCTAATTAATTGAACTCTTGTTTGCATGATCATTGGGAAATTGCCAAGGAGGGGATTAATCCCTCGAAACTCGCTTTTAATTGAATTCAATCCCTAAAACCATTTCATTCTTGTTTTAGAAATATTGATAACTCAACCAATTTGAATTTTAGGAATTAGCCGAGTAAGAAAACTTGACAGAACTAGCGTGTAGTCCATTTGCTCCCTTGGGTTCGACACCGGTCTTACCGGTTGATTACAAATTGTTTTTGATCAACGTACTAAAAATCCAACGATCAAAATGGCGCCGTTGCCGGGGAGCAATAGCTAGATTACCCCTAGGAAAGTCATTTAGTGCTCCGACTATTCCATGTTTTACCTTATTTTACTTGATACTTGCAAATCTTGAGCTTATTCACTACGCTTACTTGTTTTAATTGGCTCCCCTTGTAGGTTCACCTCTTTTATGCCACCAAAGACCAAGAAGCTTACTCATATTGTGGATAGAGACTTGAACCAACCTATTAGAGAGCTAGTTAACCCTCATTTTACAAGGAGTAAGACGAACAAAAACAAAGGATCAACTTCCACTACTCAAGAAGTCATGGGTGATAGGGATAATAGACTACCTCCTCCTCCGCCCCCTCCTCGTCAAGGAAACCAAGATAACCCTCCACAATTGCCCCTAGCTAGAAGGGCCCTCAAGGACTATGCCATCCCTACGGCATATGGCTACCGTTCTCCCATCCAATTGCCTACCGTAGATAACCGGGATTTTGATTTGAAGACGTCCACTATTCAAATGGTTCAATCTAACCAATTCTCGGGGAGGGACAATGAAGATCCAAATTCCCATTTGACGTCATTTCTTGAAGTTTGTGCTACATTCAAGATCAATGGAATTTCGGAAGATGCTAAGCTACTTAGGCTTTTCCCCTTCTCCCTCACGGGAAGAGCAAGAGATTGGTTGAGGAGTCAAACTCCCGATAGCTTCACTACTTGGGAGGAGCTAGCCGTGGCCTTTCTAAATAAATACTTTCCTCCTTCCAAGACGGCGCATTATAGGAGCCGAATCACAAATTTTGTGCAAATGGATGGAGAGACGCTCTATGAAGCTTGGGAGCGATACAAGGAATATCAAAGGTTATGTCCTCACCACAATTTGGATGATCTTCTTCTATTCCACACCTTCTATCAAGGTGTGGACGGTAATTCTCGTCTTGCACTAGACACCGCTTCGGGCGGAGCTATAATGGACCTTGCACCACATGAAGCCTTTACGGTTATAGAGAAAATAACGAATAATTATTTCATGTGGGGAAGCGAGAGAGGAAATCCTAGAAGAAGAAATGAGAGACACGAAGTGAAAGCGGTAAGCTCTAGGGATTATGATGCTTTGAGGAAGGACTTTGATAATCTCTCGGATGAAGTGTTTAGGCTTAAACACCCGGACAAAGAAGCTTCAACGCAGCAAGGGTGCGACATTTGTGAGGTCTACGAGCATGAGACGGTTTCTTGCCCCTTGGTTCAAAGGGATGTGCAAGGGCAAGGGTATGGAGAAGTTAATTTTGTGGGAGGAAATCAAGGAAGGGACTATGGAAGTAATGCCCATCAAGGGCAAGGCTCTCAAGCCAACTACACTACACCAAAGTTCTCTTCGGGATGGAGAAATCACCCCAATTTCTCCTACAAAACCACTAATCCCACTCGCCCCGACTTTGGATCCACACCTCCCGGATTCGGTCCTAAACTTACTCAATACAATCAAGGGCTCCAACCTAGGAACCAATATCAAGGTCAAGAACCGACCTTGCTCCAAAGAAACCAAGGGCAACAATATCAATCCCAAGCTCAAAGACCCTATCAACAAGTGGAAGCTCCTCCACAACCTTCAAACGAACCATCCGGTGTGGAAGCTATGCTAGCCAAAATCCTTGCACAACAAGAGAGGGAAAGTAGGGACGTTCAAGCTAAATTTGAAGACATGCAAACTCAGTTTGAGAGATTGGAGACCCACAACAAAATGCTTGAAAGTCAAATTGCTCAACAAGCCGAGGCATCTACAAGGGCACCGGGCAAGCTACCGGCTAGACCCGAACAAGGGAATAGAGAGCATTGTAATGCGGTAACCTTGAGAAGTGGAAAAAATCTAGAGAGCGTGGTACCTAAAAGGAAGAGAGTTTCTTTTGACCTTGGAGGCCAAGCTAGTGCCGAAATTGAAGAATTGGATGAAGAGGTTCCTAACCCTCAAGTTGAAAAGGAAAGAGAGGTGGAAAAGGAGAAAGACGAACCTAGAGTCTACACTCCTCCTATCCCATTCACTCAAAGGCTAAAGAAGAAAACAAATGATAAGCAATTCTCCAAGTTCGCGGAGATGATGAGGAAGCTCTATGTGACAATGCCCTTCACCGAGGTAATAACTCAAGCTCCTTCATATGCTCATTTTATAAAAGATGTCATTACTTGTAGGAGGACTATCGAGGTTGTCGATACGGTGTCCCTCAATGGCGAATGTAGTGCCATACTCCAACCTCGCATGCCCCCAAAGCTTGAGGATCCCGGTAGCTTTTCCATTTCATGCTTTATTAATGATATTAAGATTGAACGAGCAATGTGTGATTTGGGTGCAAGCATATCGTTGATGCCTTATTCTTTGTGTAAAAAGCTAAATATGGGTGAGCCTAAACCAACTAGCATGATTCTAAGGCTCGCGGACCGCTCCTCGAGGTTTCCTAAGGGAGTCCTTAAGGATGTCCCGGTTAGAGTAGGGAATTTCTATATCCCGGGGGATTTCGTGGTGTTAGAGATGGAGGAGGATAATGAAATTCCCATTCTATTGGGAAGGCCCTTCCTCTACACCGCGGGGGCTATTTTTGATACGACTAAGGGGTCAATTACCATGAGGGTAGGAGATGAGGAAATTGAGTTTAATCTTGAAAAAGCACAACGAGGTCCTAATTCTACAATGACTTGTAATTATCTTGACCTAGTTGATACTTATGAATTGTATGATGTGCCTAACCTTCTCATGAGTGCAATTGACCTTGACAATGAGCTTCCCGACATTGGCGATTGTTGGGCTATCTTGGAGGAAGAATGTGAAGAAGGGTCTCTAAGCGACAAAGGTAAGGAGTCTTGTTCGGTAGAGCTTAAAGCTCTACCAACAAGCCTAAGGTATGAGTTCTTAGGCCCAAATTCTAGCTTGCCTATCATTGTGAATGCTTCTTTGAATGATGATGAAACCTCAAAATTGCTTGATGTGGTTAGGAAACATAAGGATGCTATTGGCTACTCTATTGATGATTTGAAGGGGATAAGTCCCAATTTATGCATGCATGAAATCAATTTAGAGAGCGATAGCATGCCATCTAGGGAGAGAGCTAGGAGGTTGAATCCTATTGTGGGTGAGGTTGTTAAGAAAGAGGTCCTTAAATTGCTTGATGCGGGAATCATTTTCCCCGTTGCGGACTCTAAATGGGTGAGCCCCATTCATGTAGTTCCTAAAAAGGGGGGGAAGACCGTAATTAAAAATGAGAAGAATGAACTAATCCCCACAAGAACGGTAACCGGGTGGCGTATGAGTGTGGATTATAGGAAGCTTAACCAAGCCACTAGAAAAGATCACTTTCCCCTTCCATTTATTGACCAAATGTTGGAAAGATTAGCTAAGCATGATTACTTTTGTTATCTTGATGGATATAGTGGATTTTTCCAAATCCCTATTCATCCACAAGACCAAGAAAAAACCACCTTTACATGTCCCTATGGAACATTCGCCTATCGGCGAATGCCCTTTGGGCTTTGTAATGCGCCGGGTACCTTCCAAAGATGCATGATGGCTATCTTTTCGGAATTTATTGAGAAAATCATGGAAGTGTTCATGGATGACTTTTCTGTTTATGGTTCGTCTTTTGATGATTGTTTAGCTAATTTGGCTAAAGTGTTGAAAAGATGCATTGAGACGAACCTTGTACTTAATTGGGAAAAATGTCATTTCATGGTGCAGGAGGGGATAGTTCTTGGGCATTTGGTCTCAAAAAGAGGAATTGAGGTGGACAAGGCAAAAATTGAAGTCATGGAGAAATTGCCACCTCCAAGAGATGTGAAAGGAATTAGGAGTTTCCTTGGTCATGCCGGATTTTATAGAAGGTTTATAAAGGACTTCTCGAAGATTGCAAAGCCATTGACAAATCTTCTATGCAATGATACAAAATTTCATTTTGATGAAGATTGCCTAGTAGCCTTCAAGAAGTTAAAAGAGGCATTGATTTCGGCTCCTATTATTCAACCCCCTAGGTGGGAATTGCCCTTTGAACTCATGTGTGACGCAAGCGATTATGCAATTGGGGCGGTTCTTGGGCAAAGTATAGACAAGAAACTTCATGCCATCCACTACACAAGCAAAGTTCTTAGTGGTGCTCAATTGAATTATACAACTACGGAGAAGGAACTTCTTGCTATCGTCTATGCCTTCGACAAATTTCGTCCTTATCTTGTGGCTTCAAAGGTTATAGTATTCACGGATCATGCGGCTATCAAATATCTCTTAGCAAAGAAGGATTCCAAGCCAAGATTGATAAGGTGGATATTATTACTCCAAGAGTTCGATATCGAGATTAAAGACAAGAAGGGGGTAGAAAACGTGGTAGCCGACCACTTATCAAGGCTAGAGGAGAATGAAGAGATTGAGACGGATACTAGGCCGGTGAATGATTCATTTGTCGGAGAGCAACTCATGAGAGTTGAAGCGGAGGCGCTTCCTTGGTATGCGGACTTCGTTAACTTTGCGGTTTGTGGAATCATACCCCACGATATGAACCACCATCAAAGGAGAAAATTCCTTTCCGAGACCAAGAGGTACTATTGGGATGAGCCCTACCTTTATAGGCTTTGCGCGGATGGGCTATATAGGACTTGTGTCACCGAAGAGGAAATGAGAGAAATTCTTTACCATTGTCACTCTTCTCAATATGGAGGACATGGTAGTGGAGCAAAAACCGCGTCAAAAGTACTACAATGCGGCTTTTATTGGCCTACTCTCTTTGGCGATGCTTATGAGTTCGCGAAAGCATGTGATCAATGTCAAAGGACCGGCAATATCTCAAAGAGGCATGAAATGCCCCAACAAAGCATCCTCCCGGTCGAGATATTTGACGTATGGGGCATTGACTATATGGGCCCTTTACCTTCTTCATTTGGGAACCGATTCATATTGGTGGCGGTTGATTACGTCTCAAAATGGGTTGAAGCCGTCGCTTCCCCCACTTGTGATGCCAAGGTGGTCACGAAACTATTCAAGAAAATCATCTTTCCGAGATTTGGGGTGCCAAGGACCGTTATAAGTGATGGTGGTTCGCATTTCAAGGAGAGACATTTCGAGGCCTTGCTTCGCAAGTATGGAGTTAGTCACAAGGTTGCCACCCCTTATCACCCACAAACTAGTGGGCAAGTGGAAATTTCAAATCGAGAAATCAAGGCAATCTTGGATAAAACCGTGGGGAGCTCAAGAAAAGATTGGTCATCGAAGCTAGATGACGCTCTATGGGCCTATCGTACGGCATTCAAAACCCCTATTGGAATGTCTTCCTATCGCCTTATTTATGGGAAGCCGTGCCACTTGCCGGTGGAATTGGAGTACAAGGCGATGTGGGCAATCAAAACGTTGAATATGGATTTACAAATGGCGGGAGACCATAGGGTGCTTCAACTCCATGATTTATAAGAAATAAGGAATGAGGCCTACGAAAGTGCTAGGATCTATAAAGAGAAGACCAAGAAATGGCACGACAAAAGGATACTTCGTCGTGAATTCAAGAAGGGAGAGAAGGTCTTGCTCTTTAATTCTAGGCTTAAGCTATTCCCGGGAAAATTGAGAAGCCGGTGGAGTGGTCCATTTATTGTCCACAAGCCTTATGGGGATGGACACGTAGAATTGCTAAATAATGATGGGACTACCTTCACGGCGAATGGACAAAGGCTAAAGCACTATAAAGAAGGATTTCGTGATGAGCAAAATGTCACATTCCCCTTGACCGACCCATAGAGTGCCTTAATCCGCTTGAGGAGGGATCCTAGCAAGGGACTCCTCAAGTGTGCTTCTTAGTGAGAAAAGGATCGGCTTGGTCTTTGCCAAGACGTTAAACTAGGCACCTCACGGGAGGTACCCCGGTTTGTGAGTTGTCTATCTATGCACAAGTAACTTCCACATATGTGTAGCATGCTTTTGTGAACTTGTGATATGGTTTGGTGGTTCGGATAATTTCCTATGCATGATTTAGGTGTGTGTGATGAGATATGAGGCTTGCATGAATTTTCTTGATGATGGTGGCATTCTAAGTGTGGAGTGGTTATCCTAGCTTATTTATTTAAAAATCTTATACTATGTGCTAGTGATTGCTTAGAAGGGGCGTACCTTGATTATATGTGATATTTTGAGTAGTACTTATTCTTGATTATGGGTAGAAATTCTGCGTGTGGAGTTGGGATTCGACGAGAAGTGAAAAAATATTTTTTGCAGGGATTTAGGGTCCAGTCGATCGACTGGGAGGTAAGCGATAATCCAGTCGATCGACTAGATAAAGATTCAGAGGACCTCGTTTTTCCTGCATTCCCAGTCGATCGACTGGGATTTTCTTATCCAAATATCAGATTCCCTTCTCCTTCTTCATTTTCGAACTAAACCCTAAAATCCCAAATCGAAACCGCTCCAATCCAATCTTCCTCCAATCTTCGCCGGATTACTCCCAGCAGCCCGACCACCACCTCGCCAGCCCTCCGCCACTCGTCCGCCCTCAAACCGCCACCTAAATCCCGTCAAAAATCGGATTTCCGATCCGACGCTCCCCCTCCATCCGATCTCCTCCGTTAGCCATCCGTTCCTCCCGATTCCACCACCATTTCACTCCCAATCCACCCGCCTACAAACCCCATTGATCAATTTGGCCTCCGAAAGCCTCCCCGGAAAACCCCCAATTTCGACCTAATCCGATCGGATTTCAGCCCTCAGTCGATCGACTGAGATATCTGTCCTCAGCCAGTCGATCGACTCGATCGTAATTCAGTGCCATTTTTGAGTTTTTGCTCATTTTGTCTTAGCTTTCCATCCTCAGTGCATCATGGGTCGTGCCGATTCTTCATCCAGCTCCAAATCGAAAGGGAAGGGGGTTGCTCGTGAGCCCTCTCTTTTAGACCAAATCGACGAGTTTCGTAGCGAGTACGAGGATGATAGACCTCTTGTTACCCGCAAGAGGAGATTTTTGAGGGATTCTCTTGCTGACCGAAGTTCAGAGGAGGAGATTGAGGCCGCGCCGGTTTCCCCGTCACCCCCAAAGAAGAAGAAGCCTCCACCGAGGAAACCGGCGCCGAAGAAGAAAGCGCCAGTGCCTCCTGCCCCTAGAGTCCCTCCGCCCCCTGTGCATAGAGAGCCTTCTCCTGCTGCTGCCCCTCCTTCCATGACCTTAGTGCCAACTGAGCCTCATGAGGAGCCCTATGCGAGACCGATGCCCATTCCAGTCCCGTACCCATTCTCGACTCCCTTGGTCTTCAGGGACGAGAAGCACCGGACTCGTCACGCTACTATCGTTGCGAAGAAGATGAAGGCCATCCCGACATTGTACCTGGACATGGGATTGCTCCGCGGCATCGACGACGTTGTCGCGACTGAGGTACAATCTCGGCTCACAACTCATGGCTTATCCTTTATATTTGCTGATGATCCGGGGTCCTACCAGAGGGTAGTTGAGGAGTTTTTATGCTCATTTGAGTCGGTGAAGGAAAGAGTGGGGGAGGATGGTTCTCAGAGTATTATTGGGAGTTCATTTTGGGGGGTAGAGATTTCCGGATCAGGGAGAGTACGATCCGAGAGTGGCTTGGCTTCCCACAGCCTACGGGCTCACCCCAGGTATTCACTGAGCACGACCAGTCCAGACTTTGGAAGAGGATTTCTGGCAGAAATGAGTGGTTCATATCTTCATATAATTCTTCGGCGATCGTTGATCCAGTTTGGAAGATTATGCACCACGTCATTTCTATTGGTATCAATACGAGGACAGAGAGGGGTAGGAAGGTGACCTTGCCAGATATGGACCTCATGGTTGCCATGGATCACGGGGAGATTATTGATTGGCTAGTGGTCCTTACCAATCGGTTTGAGGCCGTTGTGAAGCCGACTGCGAGGAACAAGGGCTTGGGAGGTGGCTCCTTGATTACATTGATTGCCCAAAGGTGTAACTTCACCTTTGGCCACGAGGGTTGTGAGGCCTCTGCTAGGAGTTTGCTTGACATCACCTTGATGAAGAATATGCACATGGTGAAGCGGGACGGTAAGACATGGAGTAGTGACCCGTCGCCTCATGTGGAGACCCTTGTGACTGATGCTGCTGCGAAGAGGAGGGCCTTCAAGCAGAAGTTTCCCCTTTACTGTCTCGCCCACCTCTCACCCTCTCCCTCTCCTCCCGGTTCACCTCCTCCTCCCCCACCGGCAGTCATTCCAGAGGCAGATGAGGAGTTGCCACCAGCAGAGCCAGCAGCCGATATTCCCCCTCCAGTCGTTGATGAAGCGGCAGAGTGGAGACAGAGAGTCACATTAGATATTGCTGGCTTGACGACCGGCGTGGCAGACTTGAGGAGTGGACTGACTCGCCTCGAGGACTTTGTCCGAGAGTCTGATGCTAGAGCCCGCCGGGAGTGGGAGTGGCTGAGATCCACGGTCTTATCATTCGGCAGAGGCCCTAGCACTCCAGTTGCCACTCCACTCGCTCCAGAGTTCTCAGCACCGCGTGGCGCCTCCCCACTACCTTTCTCGCCAGTTTCAGCATTCGGGGAGGCGGGCACTCCACTCCCAGGAGAGACGATCCCCAACGTGGATTCTGCTTTAGACAATAGCCCTCTCTTCCCCGGTGTCACGCAGCCGCTTGAGGACGATGGAGTCGTTGATTCAGCTAGGAGGACCCCTCCGGGAGACGACGAGGCTACATCTTAGTCTATGCTTTATTTCTATTTCCACATGTTTATTTTCCTTATTTGACTTGTTGCATCGGATGTTGATTTGGATGATAAGTCACCTTTTGGCGCATTTTTGTTGATGTATGCTATTTTGGTGATATCTATCCTTTCTTGCCTATTGGTTGTATGCTATATTCTTCTGATGATATTGGAGGTGTTTACCATTTACATTGTTCACTCTACAGGATATACATTCACATATTCTTATCATGTCTAAAACACCCTCTTATATCTACACTTGCAACCAAAAGGCTATTTCTCACTCTTATGGATTATATCACCGGCACTACAAACGAGGGGAGTTCCTATGCGCCTTTGCCTTTATTTTATCATTCCTTGCGCTTAGGGACTAAGCTTGAATTAAGTGTGGAGTGGTTTTGATGCGCATAGTTCACATGATTGCATGCTATACATATCATTTCTAGATGGACACTTGCATACTTGCACATTGTCCCAACATGAGAGTGTTTTTAACCGCATAGGCTTGTGATTTTAAATTCTAAATCCCTATAGATCGCATCTAGCCTATGTGCCACATTTACCGACCTAGTCCTTTGAGCATGAATTTTTGAGAATCAATATCATTGCTACATCTTGACTATCCAACTTTCTAAGTATTTTCGTTGCAACACCTTGGATCAAGCTAGCAAACACTTTTAAAAATCGTTGTGAAAAACTTAGATCATTTGAATGCTCTTTGGTGACTTGAGTTCTCTAACATAGTGCCTTGTTCATGATTAATTCCTGCACATCCCTTACAACTTTTGAACATATTGTCAAGTTTTAAGTGTGGAGTCATAAAAAAAAGAAAAAAAAAGAGAGGAAGCCTGAATGAATGAGCAAATGCCGGGGGTTAGGGAGGTAAGTCCCCCCTCGAAAGCATTTGTCTCAATAAGAAAATGAGAAGCACTTACGACTTGACCCTATGTTCTTCCATCATTCTATATTTGTGCGGGATTAGTCATTTCCATCGTGTGCTTGTTAGAATAATTCTTGGACGATCCTTGTGCTTGCACGAGAGCTATCATTTGGTCTATGCTTGTTTATTAAGAAACATTAGTGTCGAACTCCACTTCCCTTATGGATTACGGCTTAAGCGCCTAAAACTTGGGAATGAGTTTCTTGCCGCGAGCCCATGGACTAGCCCTAGCTAGCATAGGTGAGCGGTTGACACTCTATTGTGCAAGCTATAAGCCTTACTTCTATTATGTTGCTTTGAAAATGAGTAGAATTTTGGATAGTCATTTCATTGCCCTAGTATTGATGCTCTTGAATGCACGTCGCAAAAGGTACTCAAAAGGTTGAGAAAGCTCTTTTTATGATATTGTGGCGCTAGTCTTGCTTGAGGTGAGGGATTGGTTTTGAAAAATCGTAGCCTTGGTTGAGCACTCTTGCATTCACTCTTATGGGACATGTGCATATATGGGATTTGTGAGTATTCCCTTTTCTGAAAACTCTCACGAGACTATAACTCGTCCACTAGGGTAGCCTAGGGGTTTAAAGGCTTAATGCATATGCTAAATGCATTCGTAACGCCTACGAAAAGGAGCTAGTTAGATTGTATATACTTGTCATTTACTTTTCAATAACATGTTTAGAAATAAGGATCGAGACCTCGTGAAATCTAGTGTGGCAAATGCACGAAAAACATAGCACCACTAGCATTTCGACATTTGCACTTCCTCGGCATATTTGCATACTTTGTTCGGGACGAGCAAAGCTTAAGTGTGGAGTGTTGATGAGTCGAGTTTTCGACTCATTAATGCCCGTTTTTCACTATGGCTTTAGTTCGATTCCGACTACTATTTGATGTCATTTGATCCTTTTCTCGTGCGTTTCAGGTACAAAGCAAGATGTCTTAGTGTCAAGAGCCATTGGAAGGAAACTCGGAGAAAATCGGTGTTTTAGAGCAAAAGTTGGCAGGAATTGGTCTCCAGTCGATCGACTGGGAAGCTCCCCTGATCCAGTCGATCGACTAGATAAACTCTCAGGAGGTGCTGAAAATCAAGCATTATCAGTCGATCGACTGGCCCCTCCAGTCGATCGACTGAATAGTCTTCTACCCATGGGTTGCAAGCCACGCGCCTCCAGTCGATCGACTGGGACCTCAGTCGATCGAGTAGATGAAGTTTCAGGAGGACCTGTTTTCCGCACAAAGCCAGTCGATCGACTGGGAAGCTCCCCTGCTCCAGTCGATCGACTGAGATCCTGCTATCCAAGTGCCGTTTTCTACCTCCAGTCGATCGACTGGGCCATAAGCCCAACGCCAGTCGATCGACTGGACCTGCTACAGTACCGAAAATAATCCAAGGCTATAAATAGAAAGAGGGTTTCTTGACCTAATAGCTGGGATTTTTCTGGAGAAGAAGACAAAGAAAGGTGATCAAATCAAGGGTTTCATCATCATCAAATCAAGGAGGAATCAAGATCAAGGGAGTTCACTAGGACTAATCATCCTATTCTTTCCCTCTTCTTTTCTCCTAGATTTGCTTGTAAAAACCTACTCATCATGTTGTCTTACATGATGAGTGAGTAGTCTCCCTTGTGTTTTGAGGGGTTCTATGAACCTCCTTGGTACTCAATGATCATTGTGAACACATTTGAATAGATCTATTGAAGTTGATTTCATTTTTACTATGCTCTTCATGTTAGACATGTCTCTAAGTGTTTGATAAAATGCCTAAGTGACATGTTTATGTTAGAACTTTGATCTAAGTCTTGAGAAAGCTGAGGGATGGTTTTGATATAGTAAAATTGAACTCAACCTACATTTATGAGAGTAAATGCATGGTGAGAGGTGAACTAGAACTTTATGCATATAGCATTTATGAGAGTAAATGCTATATAGTAGATCAACACCCTTTAATTAGTGAGATCCTAACTAAGATGGCTTGACTAAGATTAGATACGCGTAATAGCCTAATTCTTAGCCTAGGCTAGGTTCAAAACCTATCAACTCCTAATTAATTGAACTCTTGTTTGCATGATCATTGGGAAATTGCCAAGGAGGGGATTAATCCCTCGAAACTCGCTTTTAATTGAATTTAATCCCTAAAACCATTTCATTCTTGTTTTAGAAATATTGATAACTCAACCAATTTGAATTTTAGGAATTAGCCGAGTAAGAAAACTTGACAGAACTAGCGTGTAGTCCATTTGCTCCCTTGGGTTCGACACCGGTCTTACCGGTTGATTACAAATTGTTTTTTATCAACGTACTAAAAATCCAACGATCAATTCTCTCCTATTCTTCTCAGTTGTCGCTTCCACCATGAGGTCCTGCTCCTTAGTTCCGACCCACTACCACATCTCTTCTGTTCCACCACAACACCTCTTCAGTTCCACCACACCATTTCGTGAGTTATCTTCAAACCGCCAGATCTACTCTTCGTCCACCATCCGAAGAGAAAAGTGAAGGCTCCGGTGACAAAACGGCCTTAGCCGGCGCCACTGAAATCCTCGGCCAGATCTGTCTACTTTTACTATATCTTTCAACTGCTGGTATGATTTCTTCTTATTTGAAGTATGATGGTTCAATTTTGGGGGTTCGATGGATTAATTAAGAGCTGTAGAGTTTGATGCCATACTCAATATTTAATATTTGATGCAGTGCTAGAGTTCGAGGTTGATGTGGTAAAGTAGCAGAAACGAGTCTTGGTTTTAACTTTCATATAGATTTCACAAATTGTCTGCTAGCTAGCCAAGATGGTGTGTGATTTCAAGTTTTCAATTTGTTTGATAAGTTAGAATGTTATTCTGACTTTGTGTTTTCAGACTCTCCCAAACGATATTGATCTGCTTAACCCGCCGGCTGAACTCGAGAAGAGGAAGCATAAGTTGAAGCGCCTTGTGCAGTCCGGAACTTGGGTATGAGTTCAACGATCAAATTTCTTTGTTTTGAACTTCTATGTCAGTTGAATATATACGTTTATGAGTTAAAGGATTGAACTTCTTGGGCATAAAGTTTTGAATTTCTTTGTTTGTATTTTGTGTGTAGGAATTCTGATACCCAAAAGAGGCATCTGCAGATCCATCAAGCACGCTACAAATGCATTCAGGCTTGGACCTCACCACAGCTGCAAGCTGCGAGCAGCAGGACGTTGAGTGCGCGGATGAGTTCCTGGTGTGCAATCAGATTCTACTTTCCCATTTGGCAGGAGCAAGCTCATTGTTTGAAGTTTTGCGCCGAAGGGCTGTGGCACAACTTGTTTGAAGTTGTGCTTCAATGTAATGAAATTGAAACATTTTGTGAAGAAGGTTCTCTCTTATCAAATAAAAAATTTATATTTTTTTTAGTAATGTCGTGTATGTATATATCTATATTCAAATAAATGTTCCGTAATAAAAAATATGTAGTTACATAAGCAATAACTTACATGACAGTCAATTGACGTAAAAGACATGACAAATCAACTGTCTCTTAAGTTACCTCTTATACGACAGTTCCTCTCTGAGACTGTCGCATATGACATATGACACATCGGTATCGCGACGCAGCATTTACGACACAATACCTGTCGTATAAGACTTTTTTTGGCTCTTAAGCGACTAAAATGGACATGTCGTATAAAGTGTAAAATGGCGTAGTGATATAGTGTTCGAATGTAGAAGTAAGTGTTGAATTTTGCTAGCGGATGTATGATTATATTCTCTTTTATTTTTATTGCTTGAACTGTCTCGTACGAAATGAAAGTCTTTACATTCGGGGTAGCAAGGGTTACATAAATTCATTCGATTCAAATGATGGGTTTTGGCCAGGTCTTTACATTCTGCACATACAAATATAAGCCCAAAATCTCCATAGAATCTTTGCTTTAACAAGAAAGTAATCATTCAAGTCATTTAACGGCTAAAACATGCTTAAGCTACAAACTTTTATACAAAGTATATATTGACCAAGACAGATGTGCGTCACTTGCATTTGTCGACCAAAAAGAGTTCTAAATGCGGACAATATAAATAGCCTTTAATTAATAAACATAAAATACAATAATTCTGTAAGTGGAAAAGTACATGGCGTCTCTCCAACTTTTTCTTTTTTTTGAGCAAGCTTATGATGGGTATGCCGTATGCCCAACTGAGCTTTAAAAGTTCACTGACACTTCACAGTTCCTGATTCCCATTCGCCCGGGAATTAGAATACTTAGATGTTGCCTTATACATACGAGCGAAAGGTCAATCAGCTATCATGTGCTAACCGCTTTTCAATAATTTCTTGGTCATCACTCTTAATATAGCAATGCAGATCTCATCACGTATCTCTTAAGGAGATCTTCTCTACTTGTGTTTTTTTTACAGGAAACTAATATATATATGCATCTCACAGAGTAATTTACTCATGGTTTAGGGTTTACTCATCCAATGTTTGTGGATGATCTGATCTTTCTAATTGTTTACATGAATATACAGAGGCCAGATCTGGTACAAAGTAAATTTTTGGTACAAAATATAAAATTTGTCAAAATCATTTTATAATTCGTCAGTTTATTATAATTCGTCAAAATTCGAGCCGAAAAATGAAAAAAACGAGGCGAAAAATAAAAAGACGACATAATTCTTCATGTTTATTTTATAATTCGTCACACACAAAAAAAAACACAAAAAATCAAGATTTAATCTCATCCATTCAATCACAAGATCAATGGCTATGATTAGTTTGTATTTTGTACCAAAATATCAATTTTATACCTAATCCTTTTCCCGAATGAACATATATATACAAACTCATAAAAGAGGGGGGCATCCTCTTAATCAGCAATAAGTTATGAATCGTTTTATCATTATTAATGGGCATAAGGAAGAATGAAAACATATACTTCCTCCGCTCCTGAATGAAGACGATATATAATGTTGAATAAGAATCACTAAAGAAATGTCTCACGTCGCTTAGAAGGAAAAATGTTAACTTATACATATATTTCTATTGAATCGTTACTACTCATGAGTCAGAATGGACTATAATCCTCTCTGCATGCCCTGTTAAAACTTTGACGACAATTATAGGGTTTGTGGTGTAGTTTGGACAAAATGTGCGAGGTGTGGGACACGTGATGAAATGTTAAGGTGTACATGTGTTAAAACATCAGGAAAACTTCATTAATTTTGTAGAATTTTAACTCACAATATCTTGAACTTCGTAAACAGAAAATGTTAATTATAATTAATCCTTTCGAACTAGCGAAACTCAAAACATAACTATAAGTAATAAAAATTGTAGGAGGGTAATTTATGTATATGTTTAATATATGTACACGGACCCCTTAATTAAAAAGCACATTAGAATCGAATCTAAATGGTAGCATTGAGTTGAGCCATTGACTTATCTATGGACCGTCCAAATATATTCTTTCTGAACTTCACATTTCTACTTAATAGAATCGGCGTAATAATCATTCTGTGCACTATAGATTTTCTATATATATACAAGAAGAGAGGAGATGCAATGCAATTACCATACAGCTCAGTGTTCCATCCTCTCTCTCTCTCTACATTATTGTATGTGTTGTTTTTCAAGTCAAAACAGTATACTTCAAGTATTTATCCTACTATGGCAGTGATTATTCCATCCTCACTTTTGTGTTTCTTCCTACATGTGCTCATAACCTGTCAAGAGGTTACACTGACTAAAGGACGGTTTTTGAGTTCAATGGACAAATACAATTTAGAAAACACACAACAAGGCCACAGCCCGGGTGTAGGGCATCCTTTTATACCATCAGAAGATGCTACCAAACAGAAGGAACAACCTCATATGGAGGGCAAAACACATGACTACAGCCCTGGATTTGACCATTTGGTACCCACATCGACTGATGGATATACCAAACATGAGGCAGCCGGTGGAACCTCCGCTGTGGCCAATAAACATAATGCAGGAGGAAAGCCGAGTGATTATAGCCCAGGTGTTGGCCATTCTGTCCCAGGTTCTTATGAGCATGTCGCGAAGGTGGCGTGGAAGAACAAAGATGGTCGAAGAGATGAACAGTTGAAAAATGAAGGGCTACTAGCAATAGACAGTCACAGCCCTGGTGTTGGACATTCTATTCAAAAAAAGCATGCTGAACCCAGAGGAAGAAAATAGCTAGCTTTGTCATTAGACTAGCTTCTTCTCATGCACAAAAGCACTATTTGAATTATTACTCAGTTAAAGCAGCTTCAGCACTCCCTAGTGGTTTGTAAAGTAATAATAATATTTAAGGTACCATGCATTCTGATTTCTGGCTCAACGGTAAGATAATATTATGGAATCGATTTATGCATATTGAATAGTAGTGAATTGTATAGAACCTGGTATAGAATCGCCATGCTCATCATTTACCTCGAACTCGTAGAGATCTGCATTGCTATATTGAGAGTTATGACCTAAAAATACAGCATGCGATAATGTAAACAGTAAATGATATCAAAAAATTAACTTAGGAGTAATTTGAGTTAAAAAGATAATTAAACGGATATTAAACTATGTATACAATAAGAATAGGAGTGGATAGGAGTGAGTTCAGGCTTGTTTGCCTATCTCCTTAAAATCTTATCATTGCCTCCCTTGAGGTGTTAAGTCATGATACAACAATTTATAGTAAGTTGGTGACTTTTTTTGATTGGGTGTTAGATTGTTAGGTGTTAATTGTTAGCGTAATGATTTGAACCCGGGCACCCGTTGGTGCCGGGTGAGAGCTCCTCCACCAGGCCACTCTACTTCACCTTATAGTACGTTGGTGACTTGCTAGTTAGTAAGTTAGCTTTATCAAGTTTTACATACATGAAAGTTCCACTGATGTGGGACAAAATGAGGTGTTACACACTCCTTTCGAGGTTGCTTAATGTTAGGTATTTATGCTCAAGAGCCAGAAGAATCCACCATAAAAGAATAGTCTGATTAGTGAGAGAACTTTTTATACTTAAAGTACCACTAGATGGCTTCCCATCTAGCCGATGTGGGTTGTAACACTAAACTACCTAAATTACAGGTAAGTTAGTAAAAGTGAACTCAAAATCCAATTTCATTCTCTTTGTTCCGTACAACTTCTCTCGACTCAGTTTCCAAAAGCCGGTCAAGTTTTCAGTCGCCGTCCCTCTCTTCCTCTTCCTCTCTTCCATCCCAAACTGCCTTTTCTCCTTACCCCCTCTTCCCCGCATGACCTAGTTTCAACCAACTCGCCCGTTTGTTGCATTTGGTGGGTTAGGCGAGTCCCTTGCTTTTTGAACCTTGTTGTGTTGTGGGTTTGGAGGCGCTGGGTAGGGCCTGAGGCAGGGCAATTGTAAGGGTTGGAGTGGAGGAGGTGGGTCGGCGGTGATTCGTAGTTTGTAGTTGTGTGTGTGTTAGTTTAGATTCGGGTGGCGCGTGGTGGGGCTACGGTGTCGTTGCAGCTCGGTCGAGTGGTCGGATCGAGGTTGTGGATGGTCGGCGACCTCTGCGGGGTTTTTGGGCTATGCCGGTTCCAGTAATCGGCCTTATAGGTCAGATCTGGTCAGGTAGGAGGCTCCGGCGGGCGCGAGTAGATTGGACTCGTCTTTGGTGCTGGAGTGGTTGGCTCTGTTGGGTGTCGTGCGTGTGGGGTTGATGGCGACGCTGGAGGGTGGCTGCTGAGGATGGCTCCGTTCAATTTGGTGTGTCTTAGCTTTTTAGGTTAACTAGTAGTGTGTAGTTTAGTTTTAGCTTTCCACCTGTTGGTGGTGCTTTCCCACCTGTTGTTGGTGTCTTCCCACCTAGTTGGTGGTGTTTTTTCACCTGTTTTGGTGGTGTGTTCCCACCTGTTTGGTGGTGCTTTCCATAGGTCTCGGTGGTGTTTTCGTAGTTAGATTTCGAGCAAGTCCAGGCCCTATGGCCTTCGACGCTGTGTTTCTAGAATGGTTGGGATTGACTGCCTCCGTTGGCCTGTGCTTCAGTTTCAGTTTAGGTACTGGATAGAGTCTGTAATGTCCTACTCCTGTACTACATGTAATCCCTTAAAAAAAACTACTTCTTGTAGCCCGCTGTTAGTCAAAAATTCAAGTTTGGGATTTATGATTTTATAATAAAGAATGCTCCTCTCTCACTTGGAGAATTTAACTCTTTACGGTGCTTAGTGACTTACGTAGCACGGACACGGAAACAGAAACCGCGAAACGGAAACCGCAGAGACCGCGAAACCACAAATCTAAAAATAGAGAAAAAGGAAACCGCCGGAAACCGCTGTATTAAATATATATTTTATATTTTTTTTAAATTTTAATATACTGATCATCATGAAATTACATATATCCTAACACAAATATTGTTTCAAAAGATAATGTTAAAGTTAAAACATTCTTTAGCATTGCAAAATTTCACAATCAAGATAAAAAAACACATCATGCGCTTATGTTTTAAACATTCAAGAACTACAAAAAGCACATCATGCACTCATGTTTTAAGCATTCAAGCAACTCCTAGTCTTGGGGATTCACAAAAAGCATTACACCAACTCTTGCATTTTAACAATCAAATCATTTAGTAGGATACAAAAATAAATACAATACAAAATACATCAGTACCAAGAAAATACATTAAGCAACTTACATAGTGGACTTGGGCAATGTCTTCACTCTTCATGATCATCTTCAAAGAACACACTTTCCATCTCCGGCTCATCGAGGGAAAGATCAGCAAATTCAAGAATAGCGATATTAATTTACCATTTAAATTCATTTTTTCAAAAAATTTCCAAAATAAAATGCAAAATTGGGTTTTTAGAGGTTTCTTTCCATGTCCTAGAAGTTTCCGATTCGTTGACCGTTTCTGAAACGGTAAACTAAGGTTTCTGAAGGATTCTAGGTTTCCGAAACCGGTACCGCACCCATGTAGAGGTTTCCGTGCTACATAGTCCGTGACACAGTGACTTTTACTAGCCCAGTCAGTTTCTCGCGCTCTTTTGTGAGTCTTTCAAGTTGTCAAAGTTACTGGCCTCTCGCAATCTTTTGAGAGTTTTTTTAACTGCCAAGTCATTGGCCTCTCGCACTCTTTTGAAAATCTTTCGAGCTGTCCCAAAGTTTGTGATCCTTTTCAAGAGATGCCTCTACTCACTTACACCACGTTTTTGTCCCACACATATTGAGTACTCGTCTCAGATCGCACAATTATATCACACGGTTAGCTATGATATCATGTTGAATTTCACAAGCTCATATAAAAATATAGCTCCACTATATGACTCAAAAGTCGTCATGACCCATGTATGCTAATATTTTTTCCCTCTCTCCAGACCCATTTTGGAGTAATTTCTTCAAGTGATTCTTATTCAGCACATGCGTCCTTGCTCATGAGAACGTCCTTAATTAACCATCGTAGCTCATACACTAAAGGAGGGCCTTTTGGATCCCACACATATGTTGTGCACTACAAATTTTGGAAAATTTTCCGTCCACAAATTTCGTAGCAAAACGTTGCCAGAAACGGCGTCGGTAAAATAATACGTCAAATTTTCGGTAACATTTCGTCATCAAAAATAAATTTGTTGTATTTCCGGCACATTTCGTCAACAAACATTCCGTCGCGAATAAATACTCGGATTATTGACGGAAATTTAGTGACGAAAATTGACGGATTGTAAATTGTATAGTCAAAAGATATTTATAATTTGATCGGTAAGACCGGTGTCGAACCCAAGGGAGCAAACGTGATTATACGCTAGGTGGATCAAATTTTAACTCGGCTATTTCTTCAATTCAATTATGGGAATGATTATCAATCAAGAAACAAGTAATGAAATGGTTTTTAGGAGGTTTCAATTCGATTAAAGAGAGTTTCGAAGGGTTACTCCCCTCCTTGGCAAGTTCCCAACGATCATGTATACAAGAATTTAATCATTTTAGGGGTTGATAGGTTTAAACCCTAGAGCTTAGGCTAAAAATAGACAAACTATCATGCAAGTCTAATCCTAGTCAAGCCCTCTTAATTAGAATCTCACCAATTAAAGATATTGATTCACTCTATAGCACTTATTATCCTTGGAACATCTCCCAATGTAATAAATGATATAGGCATTAAGCCTTAGTTAACCTCACACCCATGCATTTACTCTCATAAATGTTTGATGAGTTCATTTTTACTATATCCAAACCATCACTAAGCTCTCACAATACTTAGATCATAGTTCTAACGCAAACATGTCACTTAGGCATTTTGTCAAACACTTAGCAACATGTCTAAAATGAAGAGCATAGTAAAATGAAATCAACTCCATAAATTTGCATAATGAATATGTATACATGATCATTGAGTACCAAAGAGGGTAATAACACCCTCAAAACACAAGGGAACTACTCACACATCATGTAAGACAACATGGTGTGAGTAGGGTTTAAGCACAACAAATGAGAATAGAAGAGGAATAGAAATAGGATGGTTAATCCCAATGTCTCCCTTTGATCTTCACTTCTCCTTTATTGGATGTAGATTGATGAACTTGATTTGATCTCCTTTGATGAGTATTTTTGCCATAAAAAGCCAACCCTTTTCTCAAAACCCTCTCTTCCTATTTGTAGTATTGAGTCCAAAAATCAGGCACAACAGTCGTACTCGCTCGAGTACTGTGGCAGGCCAACTTGTAGGCAGACTCGTACTCGGGCGAGTACTTGATAAGTCGAATTTTCGACTTATTAATACCCATTTCTCACTATAGCTTTAGTTCGTTTCCGGTGATAATTTGATGTCATTTGATCTCTTTTCGTACGTTTCAGGTACAAATCAAGATACCTCAGTGTCAAAACCCAAGTACGAAAACTCGGGGAAAAATTGGAGACTCGAGCAAGATTTGGGCAGAAAAGATCCCCAATCGATCGACTGGGAATGTCCCCTGCGCCAGTCGATCGACTGGATATATAAACAAGAGAGGTGCTCAACATCGCCCATCGAGTTTGTCGACTGGACCTCCAGTCGATCAACTGAGAAGAAGCTAAGCAGAGCACAAGGCACGAGTCGGTCGAATGGACCCTCGAGTCGATCGATTGGACAAACAACCCAGGAGGCCCTCCAAGCAAGTTAATCGAGTCGGTCGACTGGACCCCCAGTCAGTCGACTGGGAGATTACTTTAACAGGCAGTTTTCACTCAGCCAGTCGATCGACTGGGAAGCCAGCTTCCGCCAGTCGACCGACTGGCCTGCTACAGTATGAATTTTTTGCCAAGGCTATAAATAGAAAGAGGGGTTTTTGACCTAAACACTTGGCTTCTTTGGGAGATTTTACAAGGAAAAGTGATCAAATCAAGGGCATCCATCATTATCCAATTAAGGAGGATTGAAGATCAAGGGAGTTCACTAGGATTAATCATCCTATTCTATTCCTCTTCTCTTCTCTTTAGATTGTTGATCGTTGTATTTTTAGTACGTTGATCAAAAACAATTTGTAATCAACCGGTAAGACCGGTGTCGAACCCAAGGGAGCAAATGGATTATGCGCTAAGTCTATCAATTTCTAACTCGGCTATTCCTACAATTCAAGTGTGATGTGGTTATCAATGATGAAAACAAGTAATGAGATAGCACAAAAGGGTTAAAATATCAATCAAGAAGAGTTTCGAGGGGATGTGCCCCTCCTTGGCATTTCCCATGATCATGCATACAAGAATTAAACGCATTCAAGGTGTTAGATAGTATTGAACCTAGCTTAAACTAGGATAGACCAATGGTCATCGAATCTATCCCTAGCCAAACTCTCTTAAAGCTCGAACCTCACTCCGTCGAGATTATTGATTCATTCCATGGCATTTATTAACATTGGAATGTCTCCCAAGCAATAAATGTCATGAACTCGAGTCCTAGTTCACTTCGGATCCTTAGATAAGATCACATTTACTACATCTAAACCATGCCTAACATCGCTAGATTATTAGGTCAAGTTTGAGATAAACAATTCACTTAGGCATTTTATCAAACACCTAGTGGCATGCAATAATGAAGATCATAGCAAATGTGAATTTAACACCATAGATTAATCATCAAACATGTGTATACATGATCAAGAGTACCAAGGAGGGTAACAACACCCTCAAAACACAAGGAAACTACTCACACATCATGTAAGACAACATGATGTGTGTAGAGTTTGAATACAACAAATTAGAAGAGAAGAGGATAGAAAATAGGATGGTTAATCCTAGATGTCTCCCTTTGATCTTCACTCCTTCTTTGTTGATTGCCGATTGATGCCCTTGATTTGATCTCCTTTGATGAGTATTCTTCCCCCAAAAATGTTCCACTCCCTAGGTCAAAATCGCAACTTTCTATTTATAGCTCGGTACTGTAGCAGAGTTCACCCGACCGGGTGAGAATCTGTAGGAATCCACCCGACCGGGTCAAAGTCGCCGACTGAACACCTCTCTGCTCCTCTCTTCAACCCGACCGGTTGAGATGCAAATCTGCCCATATTTTGCTCACACCTCTAGTTTTTGCCGAGCTTTTGTATTTTGGCTTTGACACTGGGGATATATTGCTTTGTACCTGAAACGTACGAAAAGGGATCAAATGACATCAAGATAACGTCGAAATCGAACAAAAGCTATAGTGAAAACGGGTACTAATAAGTCGAAATCTCGACTTATCAACACTCCACACTTAAGCTTTGTTCATCCCGAACAAAGTATGCAAATATGTCAAGGTCATGCAAATGGCGAAATGCTAGTGGTACTATGTTTTTCGTCAATTTGCCTCACTAGATTTCACATGGTCTCGATCATTATTCCTAAACATGTTATTGAAAGAAAGATGACAAGTATGTACAATCTAACTAACTCCTTTTCGTAGGCGTTACGAATGCATTTAGCGTATGCATTAAGCCTTTAAACCCCTAGGCTACCCTAGTGGACGAGTTATAGTCTCGTGAGAGTTTTCAGAAAAGGGAATACTCACAAATCCCATATGTGCACATGTCCCATAAGAGTGAATGCAAGAGTGATCAACCAAGGCTACGATTTTTCAAAACCAATCCCACACCCCAAGCTAGAACTATGATCACAATATCATTAAAAGAACTTTTTCAACCCCTTGGGTACCTTTGAGGACATGCATTCAAGGTTATCAACACTAGGGCTATGAAAAGTCTCATCCAAAATTCTACTCATTTTCAAGGCAACACAATAGAGGCAAGGTTGTATCTCGCACAATAGAGTGTCAACCGCTCACCTATGCTAGCTAGGGCTAGTCCATGGGCTCGCGGCAAGAAACTCATTCCCAAGTTTTAGGCGCTTAAGCCATAATCCATAAGGGAAGTGGAGTTCGACACTAATGTTTCTTAATAAACAAGCATAGACCAAATGATAGCTCTTGTCAAGCACAAGGATCGTCCAAGAATTATTCTAACAAGCACACGATGGAAATGACTAATCCCGCACAAATATAGGATGATGGAAGAACATAGGGTCAAGTCGTAAGTGCTTCTTATTTTCTTATTGAGACAAATGCTTTCGAGGGGGGACTTACCTCCCTAACCCCCGGCATTTGCTCATTCATTCAGGCTTCCTCTCTGTCTTTTTTTTATTTTTTTTATTTTTTTTATTTTTTTTATTTTTTTTATTTTTTTTATTTTTTTTATTTTTTTTCTTTTTTTCTTTTTTTCTTTTTTTTCTTTTTTTCTTTTTTTCTTTTTTTCTTTTTTTCTTTTTTTCTTTTTTTCTTTTTTTCTTTTTTTTCTTTTTTTTCTTTTTTTTCTTTTTTTTCTTTTTTTTCTTTTTTTTCTTTTTTTTCTTTTTTTTCTTTTTTTTCTTTTTTTTCTTTTTTTTCTTTTTTTTCTTTTTTTTCTTTTTTTTCTTTTTTTTCTTTTTTTTCTTTTTTTTCTTTTTTTTCTTTTTTTTCTTTTTTTTCTTTTTTTTCTTTTTTTTCTTTTTTTCTTTTTTTCTTTTTTTTGACTCCACACTTAAAACTTGACAATATGTTCAAAAGTTGTAAGGGATGTGCGGGAATTAATCATGAACAAGGCACTATGTTAGAGAACTCAAGTCACCAAAGAGCATTCAAATGATCTAAGTTTTTCACAACGATTTTTAAAAGTGTTTGCTAGCTTGATCCAAGGTGTTGCAACGAAAATACTTAGAAAGTTGGATAGACAAGATGTAGCAATGATATTGATTCTCAAAAATGCATGCTCAAAGGACTAGGTCGGTAAATGTGGCACATAGGCTAGATGCGATCTATAGGGATTTAGAATTTAAAATCACAAGCCTATGCGGTTAAAAACACTCTCATGTTGGGACAATGTGCAAGTATGCAAGTGTCCATCTAGAAATGATATGCATGGCATGCAAACATGTGAACTATGCGCATTAAACCACTCCACACTTAATTCAAGCTTAGTCCCTAAGCGCAAAGAATGATACAATAAAGGCAAAGACGCATAGGAACTCCCCTCGTTTGTAGAGCCGGTGATGTGACCCATGAGAGTGAGAATTAACCTCTTGGTTGCAATTGTAGATAAAGAAGGTGCTTTGGACACGAAAAGAATATGTAATGTATACCCTGTAGAGTAAGCAGCATGAATGGTAAACACCGTCAATATCATAATGAATATAGCATATAACCAAAAGCAAGTAATGGGAATATCATCAAAACGGCATACATCATCCAAAATTGCGCCAAAAGGCGACTTATCATCCAAGTACATGATCAAAGCAAACAAAGCATCAAAACATCAATACATCAATACAAGCATGATCAAAATGTCTCAGAACGCGAAGATCCAGTCTCTCTATCTCCCGAAGTGGTCTCTCTAGAAGAATCGCCATCGTCCTCCTCCATATCATCGGTAAGTGGCGAGGGAGGCAAGGGAGAGGCGGCAGGAGGGACAGAAGGTCCTGGGTCAACTGGAGCAGTCGGGCCTCTGATCAAAGATAAAAGTGTAGAACGGAGCCACTCCGACTCCTGACGAGCTCTCATAGCCTCGTCTCTAGCAAACTCCTCAAGTCGGGCCAGGCCACTCCTCAAATCAGCAATGTCGGAGGAGACCCTCTCTTGCCACTCAGTCAAATTCCCACTAGCACGGGGGGCACTCTCAACAGCAGGCTCCTCAGAAATAGGGGCCTCAGGAACCACCTCCTCAGCAATGGGAGCCTCATGCTCGGAAGCCGCGGGGGAAGGGGCAATAGGAGAGGAAGGGGGGATGGTGTAAGGTGGGCAAGGCAATATAAATGGTTCCTTCTCTTGAAGTTCCTCTTCCTCTTCTCCGCCGCCAGTCTAAAGGTCCCCTTGTGAGGCTTGCTATCCTCCTCCCAAGTCTTGCCATCCTTCTTAAGTAGGCGCATGTGCTGCAAGGTAGGCACATCGAGGATCTTCCTGGATGGCGCGGGGCATCCATCATGGCCAAAGGTGAAGTTACACCTCATGGCAATAAGAGTGATCATAGACCCTCCCCCTAAAACAGAATTCCTCGATGTCGACTTCACATAGCCCTCAAAGCGGGAGGATAAGATGGAAACCCAATCAAGCGCATCACCCTCATTGATGGCCATCATCAACTCAAAATCAGGGCCAGTCACTGCTCTAGCCATATCCCCACGGGCATTAATTCCTATAGCAATGATGTGATGAATGATCTTCCAAACCGGAAGGGTGATGGCTGAGGCGTTGAGGGAGGGAACAAACCACTCATGCCTCCCTGAAATGTCTCTCCAAAATCTGCTCTGAAGGTGCTCATTCCTGACAATCACCTCTCCTCCCAATAATGGAAAACTGAGCCACTCTCTGATCATCCTCTCCCCAATCAAAAATTCCCGCCCACCAAGAATAAACCTCCAATGAGTGACTCTCCTCCCCTCTCTCACAACATCTAAAGAGCATAGAAACTCCTCCACAACTGTCTGATAAGTGCCTGGATCATCCAACAAGAGGAAACCTAAACCACATCTATATAATAAATCTCGTACCTCTTCGCCGATGATTAGGTGGTCAGGCAAGTCCAAGGCTGGGTAGAGAGTGGGCACGGTCTCCTTCCCAGTGATGATCTCGAGTCTATCTGTGTGCCTGGAATCTCGGAATGTGAGAGGCTCGGTGAATGGGTAAGGCGTGGGCTCAGGCAGAGGAGACTCCAAAGGTCCATCCCTCGGTATAATGGGCAATAAGGCAGTAGGAGGTGCACTGGGTGGTGGAGGGACCATTTCCTCTCTGGAGGATGAGCCATCATCTCATAAAGTGCCGCTCAATCTCATCCTCTTGCAACGGGAGAGAGGAACGTCGTCCTCGTCACTCTCGGAAACTCGGTCCACCGGCACATCATGGGCTATTTCCCTTCCCCTAGACACTGATTCGGATGAGGAGGGGCCTCAAGGCATGGTAGGATTGAAGAGGGAAGAACTGAAATTTGCACCGAAAAATTCCCAACCGGTCAGTTGAGATGAGCTCAATTTCTCACCCGGTCGGGTGAGATGCGATTTGAAGGTCGAAAATTGGGGTTTTTGTGGGGGCTTCGACTATCAAAATTGATGCTTGGGCATTGTAGGGGAGGCTATTTCGAGTGTTTTGAGCGGTTGAGAGGTGGGTTTTGATGGTGGAATTCGGAGATCGGGCTAAATGAAGCTTCGGCGGTTTGGGAGGAGGTGCGGTCGTGGTTTGGGGTGGTGCGGCGGGGCTGCGGTGGTTTGGATGGGCACTGAGGAGGGCCGGCGAGGGTGAGGCGGAAGTGGCGGAGCGGTTGGACGGCCGGAATTCGAAGGTCGGGTGGAGTGTTGATTTCGGTCGGTTGGGTGAGTGAATGAAGGAGTCGGGTGAAAATGAATTTGAAATGGAGTGGGGATTGAGATAGGTAAACCTCAACCGGTCGGTTGAAATCCTTATATGTTCACCCGACCGGGTGAGTTGCTGAGTCAACCGAATTCATGAGGGCATTTTCAACCGGTCGGTTGAGAATAGGAGAGATCTCACCCGGTCGGTTGGACTCTGGGTTCCTGGACTGTTTTCAATGTTCTGATAATAAAAGTCTGCCCATTCTTGCACCAATCCAACTCCACACTCATGCATCTTTACTCCACAAAATGAACTGGCATCACTCAATATTCAAACTCAAATTCATATCACACCCAAGGCATACCTCAACATGAAATCACTGGCATACACATGATTTTCAACAAAGGAAACAAGCTAGGATTACACACTCCACACTTAAGACATCACCACCCTTTAAAATTTCAAGCAAGCACCATTCCACTCCAAGCACATCCAATCATGCATTTTCATCATCCTAGCACTCATGTTCACATTCAACATTCAAAGTACGCATGCCAAACATATATATGAAATTAATTTTTAAGTAGATGGACGACTTACAAACCGGGTTACCTCCCGTGAGGGCCTAGTTTAACGTCTTGGCAAAGACCGAGCCGAATCTCTTCAAGTTTAAGAAACACACTTGAGGAGTCCCTTGCTAGGATCCCTCCTGAAGCGGACTTGTTAGAATTTTGGAAGATTCAATCCGGATTCTTTGAAGAGTTGCAAGCAACTTGTTTAATAGCCCTTTTCCAAAGTGATTGCTTCTCACCCTTTGATGTATTCGCTTTTCTATTCTTACTCATATCATCGTCGGATGATGATTCACATTGATCACGGGGAGGGTCTTCATCGGGTTCAAACATGTTGTGCCACTCTTTCATATTAACTTTCTCGCCCTTAATAACTTCGGCTTCCTCCTTCTCTAGCTTTTTCTCAATACTAGCCACTTGTTCTTCTTTTGGTTTTTCTATCTTTACTTTTTCTCCACCAATCTTTAGGGTCAATTTCCCTTTTCCCACATCAACCTTAAAACCGGCGGTGGCCAAGAAAGGGCGTCCAAGAATTAATGATGAAGTGAAGTTGTCCCCCATATCAACCACCACAAAGTCGCATGGAATGTAGAATTTGTCGACTTTGATGGGGACATTTTCCACTAGGCCCCAAGGACGCCTTGTAGTGCCATCCGCGAGTTGTAGAGTCATTTTAGCGGTTTTCACCCCATTCAATTTTAGCTTGTGGTAGATGGCAAGAGGCATCACGCTCACGCTAGCCCCAAGATCGGCTAGTGGGCTTGAGAAGTTCATATCCCCTATTGAGCACGGAATAGTAAATTTTCTGGGATCTCCCACCTTTTGGGGCATTTGCTTTGAGAAGAGAGCACTACATTCGTGGTTGAGGAGGTGGGGATCATCCTCTTCAATGGTCCTCTTTTTGGACAAGATCTCTTTAAGAAATTTGTTGTATAGCGGTGCCTTCTTGATGAGCTCATGAAATGGTATGTACACATATAGCTTTTTCAACATCTTGGTGAAGACCTTATATTCCTTGTCCAATTTAGAGACCTTGAGGAGCCTTTGAGGGAAGGGAACCGGTGGAGAATAAGGCTTGAGTTCCTCTTTTCTTTCTTTACTTCCTTTTGCCTTTTCGGTTGGAGGATTAGGGACCTCTTCATTGAGTTCTTTTTCTTCGGCTCTAGCTTGGCCAATGGGTTTTGGAGTTGTTTGAACGGGTTTCTTTTGTATAATATCCTCCAAATGTTTCCCACTTCTAAGAGTCACCGCCCCACATTGTTCTTCCCTTTCTAGAAATTCACACTCAAACAATTCATCTTCAAATGATTCCTCGATGTAGACGGCATTGCAAAACTCTTTCTTTTTATGCTCGGGTCGCGCCGGTAGTTTTCCTAGTGCCCTTATAGATGGATCGACTTGTTGAGCTATTTGGGTCTCAAGCATCTTGTTCTGGATTTCCAACCTTTGATGTGATTGCTTGACCTCATTCAATTCTTGCTTTATCTCATTTTGATTTGCTAGGAGCCTTGCAAACATTGCTTCAACCCCGGAGAGTTCATTAGAAGGTTGTGGAGGAGGGTCAACTTGTTGGTAAGGCCTTTGAGCTTGATTTTGGTATTGTTGCCCTTGGGTTTGGTCCCTTTGAAGCAAAGTCGGTCCTTGACTTTGATATTGGTTCCTAGGTTGAAACGCTTGATTGGATTGAGTAGGTTTAGGACCAAAGCCGGGAGGCGTAGATCCAAAGTCGGGACGAGTAGGATTTGTGGTTTTGTAGGAGAAATTGGGGTGATTTCTCCATCCCGTAGAGAACTTTGGTGTAGTGTAATTGGTTTGAGAACTTTGTCCTTGAGTGGCACTAGCTCCATAGTCTCTACTTTGGTTTCCTCCCACAAAATTCACTTCTTCATACCCTCTTCTATGCACATCTCTTTGAACCAAGGGGCAAGAATTGGTCTCGTGCTCGTAGACCTCACAAATATCACAACCTTGATTCATTGAACGATCTTTCTCCGGGTGTTTCAACTTAAATACTTCCTCCGAGAGATTATCAAAATCCTTCCTCAAAGCATCATAATCACTTGAACTAACCGTCTTCACCTCATGCCTTTCATGTCTCCTTCTTGGGTTCCCTCTTTCACTTCCCCACATGAAGTAGTTTTTCGTGATTTTCTCTATCACCGTATACCCTTCATGTGGTTCTAGGTCCATAATAGCTCCACCCGCGGCGGTGTCAAGTGCAAGTCGAGAGTTACCATCTACACCTTGGTAGAAAGTGTGGAATAGAAGGAGGTCGTCCAAGTTGTGGTGTGGGCAAAGCCTTTGATACTCCTTATACCTCTCCCAAGCTTCATAGAGTGTTTCTCCATCCATTTGCACGAAATTTGTGATTTGACTCCTATAGTGCGCCGTCTTGGAAGGAGGGAAGTATTTGTTTAGAAATGCCACGGCGAGTTCCTCCCAAGTGGTGAGACTATCGGGAGTTTGACTCCTCAACCAATCCTTTGCTCTTCCCGTGAGGGAGAAAGGGAAAAGCCTTAGAAGCTTAGCATCTTCCGAGAACCCATTTATCTTGAAGGTGGCACACACTTCGAGAAATGTTGTCAAATGAGAATTAGGGTCCTCGTTGTCTCCTCCCGAAAATCGGTTTGCTTGTATCATTTGAATTGTAGAGGTCTTCAAATCAAAGTCTCGGTTTTCTACCACCGGTATAAGGATGGGAGAACGGTATCCATAAGCCGTGGGAATGGCATAATCCTTGAGAGCCCTTCTAGCTTGGGGCAATGGTGGGAGGTTATCTTGATTGTGATGATCTTGGCCCAATTGGCCTTGAGGTAGACGAGGAGGAAGTCTTTCTCCCATGTCTTGGGTAATAGCGGCTTCTTGAACGTTTGATGTTGATCCCTTATCCTTAGTTGTCTTACTTCTTGTAGGATATGTGCTAGCAAATTCCCTTATAGGTTGATTCAAGTCTCCATCCACAATTTGTGTAAGCTTCTTGGTCTTTGGTGGCATAAAAGAAGTGAACCTACAAGGGGAAGACAATTAAGACAAGTAAGAATACCGAATATGCTCAAGAATCGCAAGTAACAATGTAAATAAAGTAAAACATGGAATAGTCGGAGTACTAATTGATTTTCCTAGGTTGAATCTAGCTATTGCTCCCCGGCAACGGCGTCATTTTGATCGTTGTATTTTTAGTACGTTGATCAAAAACAATTTGTAATCAACCGGTAAGACCGGTGTCGAACCCAAGGGAGCAAACGGATTATGCGCTAAGTCTATCAATTTCTAACTCGGCTATTCCTACAATTCAAGTGTGATGTGGTTATCAATGATGAAAACAAGTAATGAGATAGCACAAAAGGGTTAAAATATCAATCAAGAAGAGTTTCGAGGGGATGTGCCCCTCCTTGGCATTTCCCATGATCATGCATACAAGAATTAAACGCATTCAAGGTGTTAGATAGTATTGAACCTAGCTTAAACTAGGATAGACCAATGGTCATCGAATCTATCCCTAGCCAAACTCTCTTAAAGCTCGAACCTCACTCCGTCGAGATTATTGATTCATTCCATGGCATTTATTAACATTGGAATGTCTCCCAAGCAATAAATGTCATGAACTCGAGTCCTAGTTCACTTCGAATCCTTAGATAAGATCACATTTACTACATCTAAACCATTCCTAACATCGCTAGATTATCAGGTCAAGTTTGAGATAAACAATTCACTTAGGCATTTTATCAAACACCTAGTGGCATGCAATAATGAAGATCATAGCAAATGTGAATTTAACACCATAGATTAATCATCAAACATGTGTATACATGATCAAGAGTACCAAGGAGGGTAACAACACCCTCAAAACACAAGGAAACTACTCACACATCATGTAAGACAACATGATGTGTGTAGAGTTTGAATACAACAAATTAGAAGAGAAGAGGATAGAAAATAGGATGGTTAATCCTAGATGTCTCCCTTTGATCTTCACTCCTTCTTTGTTGATTGCCGATTGATGCCCTTGATTTGATCTCCTTTGATGAGTATTCTTCCCCCAAAAATGTTCCACTCCCTAGGTCAAAATCGCAACTTTCTATTTATAGCTCGGTACTGTAGCAGAGTTCACCCGACCGGGTGAGAATCCAGAAGAAATCCACCCGACCGGGTGAGATTTGTCTCGGATGAAATCTCAGTCCAGTCGATCGACTGAGGAAACTAAATTTGCAGCTCCTCCTGAAAGTCATTAAGTCGATCGACTGGAATCTCAATCGATCGACTGGAGGTCCACCCGACCGGGTGGAAATCTGTAGGAATCCACCCGACCGGGTCAAAGTCGCCGACTGAACACCTCTCTGCTCCTCTCTTCAACCGGTCGGTTGGATCAGGGGGAAATTCTCACCCGACCGGTTGAGATGCAAATCTGCCCATATTTTGCTCACACCTCTAGTTTTTGCCAAGCTTTTGTATTTTGGCTTTGACACTGGGGATATATTGCTTTGTACCTGAAACGTACGAAAAGGGATCAAATGACATCAAGATAACGTCGAAATCGAACAAAAGCTATAGTGAAAATGGGTACTAATAAGTCGAAATCTCGACTTATCAATTGTGTAGAAACCCTACTCACACCATGTTGTCTTACATGATGTGTGAGTAGTCCCCTTGTGTTTTGAGGGTGTTGTGACCCTCCTTGGTACTCTTTGATCATTGTGTACTCATTGACATATAATCTATGGAGTTAATTTCACTTTCTCTTGTGCTTATTCCATGACATGCTACTAAGTGTTTGATAAAATGCCTAAGTGACATGGTAGTCTTAGAATTTGATCTAAGTTTCGAGAGAGCTTAGTGATGATTTAGGATGAAGAGAAAATGATCATGTCTAGTGTTTATGAGAGTAAATGCATGGATGTGAGGTTAACTAGAACTTAATGCCTATAGTATTTATTGCCTTAGGAAGAGATTCCAAGGATAGTAGTTCTCTAGAGTGAATCAATAACTCGAGAGAGTGAGGTCCTGACTAAGATAGCTAGATTAGGATGGATTGAAACGAGAGTCTGTCTATCTTGGTTTAAGCTAGGTTTAAACCAATCAACACCTATGAACTATGAAATTCTACACCCTGTTCAAGCTTGTGTTCAAGGTACAGTTGAGACATACCTTAAACTGCTTTCCCAACAGTTCAGCAGACAGAACAAATAACCGAAGGACACATAGAATGATAACCCAATTCGGCCTCGCCTACTGATGAACCATAATTGTATGAATCATAAACACAGTTAAACCCACCAAATTAGATTCTTTGTCTATTTAACTTTTGCTTGTTAGTTTTGATATTTATCTACAGGGTATTTTGAAGTCTAGAGAGAATACAGGCTAAGGAGAGTTTTTAAGCTAAAAATGGATTACAAGTCACTCCAGGACACAACCAGATTCCGACTGTACAACTTTCATAAACCTGACATGGAATCACTCAAAACAAGTCCAATCGAAGGGCAACCAGAGTCTGTCAGGAGCTGAAAGGACCGATAGCTTTTTGGAATGAGCTCACAAAACTCACAAACTCTCTCCTTCCTCCACCTAGCCGGCGGCTTTTGGGGATGAAGCCACATGGGGTGGCGGCTACAAGCTCCTCCTCCCATTTTGTGCCATGTGTTTCACTTCTCATCCACATCTCTTCTCCTCCCTTGGCTATAAATAGAGACATCCCTTCCCTTTGTAACTCATCTCATTCCAAACCAACATCCACAAGTCACTTGTCACTTATCTCTCTAGATTTTGGGGACAACTCTTGTAAACACTTGTTTTAATCTATAATACTCCTGTTGGTTCTTGAGTATTCTAGTTGTTCTTGAGTTTACTCCTGTTGGTTCTTGAGTATTCTCTTTACTTTACTATCTTTCAAAAACCTTTTCTTTTCCAAGTACTTAGCTATGGTATCCACCTCTATGGATATTCGTAGCTAAACCCTTTATTCAATTGAAGGGGTGTACTTGTGTCAGTGTTTTAGGCCATACTCTTAGTGCCTCTATGTGTTCAAAACTTGTTCTATGTGCCACATATTAGGTTAGAACTTCCAAGGTTGAGTGGATGCTTGACAGAGCAAAACTCTTCCGTGGGGTTCGTAAACATACTCGGGTAAGTGGATGTTTGGAATGGCAAAAGTTATCTGAGGAGTTTGACCTCTTTAAAACACCATTTGGTTGATCGGGAATGATTGATCAAATGGATGCACATAAGGCTAATATACCTTGGAATGGGGTATTAGTCTAAATAGAACAAGTGCTCTATGTCTTGGAATGGACTAGACAGTGTGGCAAATCGAGTGCTTGAAATGGCCTTGATACACTTTTGAATACTTAGTATGATCATTAGAGGTCAATAATAAACAGACTATGATACAAGGCACCTAAAACCGAATACTTTCCTTAACTTAAAACATCACCTGCACTTTACGTTCAGTCTCAATATCAACTGCAATATCAACTGCGTACTTTTCGCAAGACTTGCCCTTCAAGCAACCCACTTTCTGTAAGTCTTCTCTTTCAAGCAATTACTTTCAGTACTTTATTTTCTGCACTAAAATCACAACCAACCCACTTACTTTTCCGCACTAAAAACCAAAACCAACCAAAAAGACACTTACTTTTCAGCACTAAAACCCCAAATCACGCTCCCTACCAGTACATTTCTCAAAGAACAACTATCCCCCTAATTCCCTTGGGTTCGACCCCTACTTACCACTCTACTATCTAATAGTAGAATCACGAGTAGTGGACTTATAAATTTATTCTTGACTTTTACACACGACGACTGTGCATCCGTCAAAATTGGCGCCGTTGCCAGGGAATTAGAGTTAGAAATTAACAATCGGATAAGTGTTCTTTGAATCGGTACTCGCTTCAATACAACCATGTCTCGCGAAGGAAGCCACCATGACTACCAGGATGACGACGAGATAAACCTGTACGATCGAAATGATGAGGTGCCACTTCCATTTGTCAACGATCCGGAACAACTCATCCGAAACAGAAGAGCTCGTGATAGGGAGGCCATCCGAAGAAACCAAGGACCACCCGAGGACCGAAATGAAGCTGGTCCAGTACAACAACCCCCTAGATATCCACCACCACCTTAACCTCGACAAGTGCCAAGACGAGAACCTGTTTTCGATAACTACTATGGGGATAACAATAACTTCCGCGAACCTACTATGAGAGAACTCTCGGCACCAGATTTCAGAAACCAACCGTGGTGCATTTACAAAGGCACTGAACTGGAAGACATCGCTATCAACACTTCAGTGGCCCACAACTTGCCAAAGTTCTCAGGAACACGTGGAGAATCAGCAACAACTCATCTCCAATGCTTACATGGTATTTGCCAAAACTTAAAACCGAATGGCGTAAACGTAGACGACTTCAAGTTAAAGGCGTTCTACTTTTCCCTCATTGACGCGGCAAACGACTGGTTCCTTTCATTGCCTTCCGGTAGCATCAGAACATGGGCTCAGATGCAAAAGAAATTCCTAGACAAATATTACCCGGCAGGAAGGGCAATGCAAGTAAGGAGGCAACTACAGGACATCAAGCAAGGGCCCAATGAAGCCATGTACGATTACCTGGAAAAGTTCAACCGCCTGGAGAGAAGCTGCTGTACCCTTGGACTGCCCGAGAAACTCATCATCGAGTACCTCATTGATGGATTAAGGCCCTTAGACAAAATGCTCCTGGATGCCTCAGCTGGAGGATCCATGATGAATCTATCATTGAGCGGCATAAGGAATCTCATCACCGACGTTGCTGAAAATGCTCGATTTAGAGAAGAGACAACTCGGCAGGAAGAATTTTCTCGAACAAAAAATGTGGCAAAAGTTGAAACACCGATGAACTCTATGCCAGAAGAGATGAAACAAATGAAGGAAATGATGATTCAGATCCTACGAAGACAACCAGTTCCAGTAAAGCCTTGCGAACTTTGTGGTTCCACGAACCACAAAACTGACGAATGCCTGACATTAATAGAAGAGGAACCGATAGAAGTAAATGCAGTGGTAGGATATCAAGGATACAACAACAACAACAGCAACGACAGAGCCGGACCAAACAGACAGTATAATCAAGCGACCAATTCGAACTGGCGGAACGAGAACCATCCTTCGAAGGAAACACAACCAGCTGTCCCTCAACTAGCCCAGTCATTCTACCAACCGCTCCACCAACAGTACAACCAGAACGCCCCACCAGTAGGCCAATACCAACAAAAGGGACCAAACTAGTACCAAGCAAGCTCGAGCAATCATCAAGGACCAAACAAGTCACTTGAGGACATAATGATGCAATTGTCAGGTACTGTGCAGCAGTTGAATACTACTATACATCAAAACCAAGCCGAAACAAAGGGAGAATTATCGGACTTGAAGAAGCACATCTCCCAACTCGCTGCCTCAGTGTCCGCACTCACTAATGAGCCCGGCAGACTCCTTTCACAAACCATTCAAAACACGTAGGAAAATGTGAATGCCGTGACTCTTAGGAGTGGAAAAACGCTTGTCGGCAAACCTATAGAGCAAGAGGAGGACAAAGACCCTAGGTTGCCCGGAGAAGAGCAAATGAGGTCCGAGTCTCTCGAAACTCTAGAGGAAGACGCGACCGATAAAGACGACGACATGTTTGAGGAAGAGCGGGACGTGACCAACGAAGAAAGGAATACGTCCGAGGATCGCAGGCCTGGCCGGAAACCAGCAGCCAGCCCGGTTCCAATGTCCAAAGAGCACGAGGAGTGCCCAGTGCCCAGAACCGAGACCCCCAAAGTCAGCATAACGCTTCCATTTCCAGTACCTACTCGTGTGCAAAAACAACATGTCATGGATGAGGACGTGTTTGAATTATTCAACAAGGTCGAAATAAACATCCCCCTCTTGGAAGCCATCAAGCAAATTCCTCGATATGCTAAGTTTTTAAAAGAACTTTACACCAACCGGAGGAGGAGTACTAGATATGATCAAGAGCTAATGAGTAGGATCGTATCGGCCATCATACAACGAAAAGTGCCCCCAAAATGTGGTGATCCGGGAACTTACACCATTCCATGCACAATTGGCAACATCCGGATCGAGAACTGCATGCTAGACCTTGGAGTATCAATCAACGTTCTTCTCTTTTCTATCTATTCATGCCTTAGGATTGGACCGCTCGAACCCACCGGTCTCACTATTCAACTGGCAGATCGGTCGTGCAAACAACCCGAGGGGAAAATAGAAGACGTCCTGGTTCAAGTAGGCGAATTGGTGTTTCCAGCAGACTTCTACGTCTTAAAAATGGAGAATGGCGGACCTACAGATCATGCACCCATCCTTCTCGGCCGTCCATTTCTCAAAACATCAAAAATGAAGATAGACTGTGGAAGTGGAATGCTCTCAATGGAGGTAGAAGGAGAGGTCTTCAGTTTCGACATATTCCGAGCAATGAAGCACCCCATGGAATTTGAGGAAGTACACGCTCTTGATACTTTGGACGACCTGGTCCAAGAAATTCAGCCAGAGCTAGAAGCAGATCCCTTGAAAGCCATACTCAATGGAGCCGAAAACTCTTACGAATTGACCGAAAGCTTGCATGAAACGGTGGCCCACTTAACAATCTCGGAACCTCTCACACCAGAATATGAAGTAAACGAGGTAAAATTATTCAAATCAAATACTTTTCTACCCTCAGTGATGCAAGCTCCCTAGATAGAACTGAAGCCCCTGCCCGGGCATCTGAAGTACGCCTTCCTAGGGGATAATAACACACTTCCAGTAATCATCAAAAGTGGCTTGGAAGCAGGCAAGGAACAGAGTTTGATAAAAGTGCTGAAACAACACAAGTTGGCTATTGGATGGACTCTGGCCGACTTGAGAGGAGTCAGCCCGGCTGTATGCATGCACCGTATTCTACTTGAGGATGGAGCAAAGCCATCAAGAGAGCCTCAACGATGACTCAACCCAATCATGATGGAGATCGTCCAAAAGGAAATACAAAAGTTACTAGATGCGGACGTTATCTATCTCATATCAGATAGCCAATGGGTGAGTCATGTCCACGTGGTCCCAAAGAAAAGTGGGATCACGGTCGAGGAAGATGCCGAAGTAAAAATGGTAACAACAAGGATCAAGAACGGCTGGAGAATGTGCATCGACTACAGGAAATTAAACGCCGTCACAAGAAAAGACCATTTCCCTCTACCATTCATCGATCAAATGCTAGACCGACTGGCAGGCAAGCCATATTTTTGCTTCTTGGACGGGTTCTCAGGCTACAACCAGATCCCCATAGCACCTTAGGACCAAGAGAAGACTACATTCACCTGCCCATTCGGTACATTCGCCTTCAGAAGAATGTGGTTGGGCCTATGCAATGCCCGGGGACTTTTCAAAGGGTAGTAACCAGCATCTTTTCAGACATGATCGGAGAATTCATTTAAGTCTTCATGGACGACTTCACCATCTATGGAGACACATTCGACGCTTGCTTAAGTAATTTGAGCACGGTTTTGGCACGATGCGTGTCCCTGAACATAGTGCTCAATTACGAGAAGTGCCACTTCATGGTAACACACGGAATAGTCTTAGGACATATCGTCTCATAAAAAGGCATGGAAGTGGACAAAGCAAAGATCGACCTGATCACGACTCTACCATACCTATCCACGGTCCAAGACATCCAATCATTCATAGGCCATGCAGGATTCTACCGACGATTCATCAAAGACTTCTCCAAAAAGGCATTGCCTCTATCCACTCTTCTCCAAAAAGAAGTTCCTTTTGAATTCACCAATGCATGCAAGGAGGCCTTTGATGATTTGAAGAAAGCCCTCACTAGCACACCTATCATCCAAATGCCAAATTGGGAACTACCGTTCGAAATCATGTGCGACGCGAGCGACTTTGCTGTGGGAGCAGTTCTCGGCCAAAAGATTGATAAGAAGGCGGGTGTGATCTACTACGCCTCACGAACCCTAGATTCTGCCCAATGAAACTACTCAACCACAGAGAAGGAACTCTTGGCAGTGGTATTCGCTCTAGAAAAATTCAGATCCTATTTGCTTGGAGCAAAAGTGATAGTTTATTCTGACCATACTGCCATCCGTTACCTGATGAAGAAGAAGGAGGAAAAGCCAAGACTCATTCGATTGATATTACTACTGCAAGAATTTGATGTGGAAATAAGGGACAAAAAGGGGATCGAGAATTACAGGCGTCGTCGGTACCTGCAAATCTAAATTTATAATCTCCTCACTCTGAACTGTGGGTTAGTACAGTGGCAAGCAAGGGTCGAACCCAAGGAAGCTAGATAGTTACTACTTTGTTCTGTAAGAGGGAAAAAGAAAGATTGGGTGAAAGCAACAGTTTAAGAAATAACAGTAGAGCACGAAATTGAGTAAGAGTGTATCAGGCAGAGAAGATATTCAGGCTAGGGTTTTATTCAATTGTGACTAGGTTTATCCTTGATTTCTAAGTATTTATTCTTGTCTTCTTAAGGTTACTCCTGGTCAGGTTATAACCATTTAATTCTAGCAAACCTAATACTCCTGGTCAGGTTATATTAGGTTTGGTGCTCTACTTATTCTAACGGGTCAGTATCAAATAAGCAGTAAATAGATAGTGAGTATTACTAGGTTAAGTTGTACCCTTTCGGATCTCCCCTTAACCTAATAATTCAAACTGATAATTTGCACAAGAACTAAATAAAATGCAAGAATAATAATGAATAACGGAGTCTCAAAACATTGTCACAATTATTCAACCCTAACCCGAATAATCGGTTTAGTTACACATGCTCATGGAAACAATGAAGAAAGTAAATAAGAATAAGAGTACTTCACTAATGAACAGAGGAAACAAAGACTGAGTCACGGCTGAGCTATGGTGAGTCACGGCCGAGTGATGGTTGTGCACGGTGGAACAAGGCGGCGGAGCAAGGAGGGAACGTCTAGGGCTTGGACGTGAGTAGAGGAGACTCACTCGTGAGTTTGTGGGATGAGTATTAAGTCTTGTATGCTCCTCCTTATATAGAGTTTGAGAAACCCTAAAGTTCCCAAAATAAGCCAAAGATAATCATGGAAATATTTCCATAATATTCTTTGCTTTATCTTCAAGCTATCTCTTTGCTTGGGAATTAAGCCACGTTAAACCTTCTTGAATATTCCGAAACCCTAGATGTAAGTTTGCCCTAAATATGACATTGGGCTGGACGAATTTGGGCTTTGAACTCGGTCAACTCGGCTGCGACTCGGATGCAACTCGGTCAACTCGGCTGGAACTCGGATGCTACGGCTGATCGGACTGGGTACTTTGGGGCCGATTTGACTCGCCTTCGGACACTCTTCTGGCCGGGCTCTTGGTCTGGGGCACTAGCTGGACATGTATACTTGATGCTAGGACCTTGAAATAGGACATTTGAATGGACATTGAAGCTCGGGCGGTCCTTGAAGTTGGTGTCTCAGCCAGCCGGAAATAGTCCCTGAAATTTGGCGAAGTCCAGAAATCTGCGCTGATCGGACTAGCAACTTTGGCAATGATTTACTCCGGCCTCGGACAAGCTTTTGGCCGGGGTCTTGGCCATGGGCACCAGGTGGACATCCGGACTTGGTGATAGGACCTTGAGATCACCCCATTGTGAGGGCGGATAAGGCCGGGGCGGCTCTCAAAGTTGGGGTCTCTGTCATGGTGCGCTGGTCTCAAAATCTGTGGGTGAGTTCGATTTGCGCCCTTTTGCTCTCGAATGAAGTTCCTTTACTCCGCATGACTCCAAAATCATCTTGTGATGCATTTATGGCCTAAAGTGCCATCTTTAAGCGCAATTCCTCCTGGAGCTTCCAAATCACCTGAAACACGAAACAACACTAAGAAGTAACTGTTCGTATAATAAAGTGCTGGAATTGGTGGGATTTAATGACTCGCTGAGTCGTATAAATACGGCTCATCAAGAATACTGCGGCCGACTGATGGACCATAATTATACGAATCAAAAACATAGTTAAACCCACCAAATTAGACTGTTTGTCTATTTAACTTTTGCTTGTTAGTTCCGATATTTATCTACAGGGTATTTTGGAGCCTAGAGAGAAAACACGCTAAGGAGAGGATTTTACGCTGAAAAGATATTACGAGTCATTTCCAAGGTCAAGATCAGATGCTGAATGAAGAAATCTCAAGATCCTGACATTGAATTACTCAAAACAAATCCAACCGAGGAGCAACCAAAGTTAGTCCGGAGCGAAATTGGACTGATAGTGTTGTAAAAAACATCACAAAACTCACACAAACTCACTCTTATCCATTGATGACCAGCGGCTTTGGGGAAGAAGATGAGTCATGGGTGGCCTTCTTCCCTCCCTTCTCCTCCATGACCGGCGGTTTTGTGAAAGAGGTGACCAAAGCCACTTCCCCTCCTCCCTTCTCAACCGGCAACCGGCGGCTCTCCTTCCCCCCTTGGATGCTTGCCACTTGCCCTCCTCTCCTCCATCCTTATCCTCTTCCCATGGCTATAAATAAGAGCCCTCCCCTCTCATTTTTAATCATCTAACAATCCCAAAAATCATACACTTCTCTCTCTAGAAAATTTGGCATTTGAAAGTTTGGTTCTTAATATATAATACTCCTGTTGGTTCTTGAGTATTATAGTTCGGTCTTGAGTACTCATGTCGGTTCTTAAGTACTCAAGCTTTTCTTTATTCTCGAGTACTCTTGTCGGTTCTTGAAGTACTCACCCCTTTCCTTTACTTAATGTCTTTCAAATACCGTAAGTACTTAGCTATGGTATCCACCTCTATGGATATTCGTAGCTAAACTCTTCATTCGGTTGAAGGGGTGTACTTGTATCATAAAATGTTTTAGACCCTGCACTTAGTGCCTCTTTTTTTTATTCAAAACTTGTTCTATGTGCCATATATTAGGGCAGAACTTCCAAGGTTGAGTGGATGCTTGAAATGGCAAAACTCTTCCGTGGGGGTTCGTGAACATACTCGGGTGAGTGGATGCTTGAAATGGCAAAGCTTATCTGAGGAGTTCGACCTCTTTTAAACATCATTGGTTTTGATCGGAAATGACGGATCAATGGATGCACATAGGCTAGTATACCTTGAAATGGGGTGCTAGTCTAAATAGAACAAGTGCTATACGACCTTGAAATGGGCTAGACGGTGTGTGCAAATCGAGTGCTTGAAATGGCCTTGATACACTTTTGAATACTTAGAAGAATCACTAATGGTCAATGATAAACAGGCTATGCTACAAGGCCCCCGAAACCGAATGCTTTCCTTAGATTTAAAAAACACCACCTGCATTTACTTTCTTAGTATAAACTGCTCTATCAACTGCTCACCTTCCGGAGGACTTACCAATCACACATCATCCGCTGTAAGTCTTCTACTTTTATATTCAGTATTTTACTTTTCTGTCATTTACTTTTCCGCACTAAAAACCAAAACCAACCAACCAATCACTTACTTTTCCGCACTAAAACCTCAATCAACCTAAAACACGCTCCCTCGCTGTACAAATCCCTCAAAGAACGACTATCCCCCTAATTCCCTTGGGTTCGACCCCTACTTACCACTTGCTACCCAGTAGTAAGGCCACGAGTAGCGGATTATAAATTTGCTTTTGCACAGAGAACACCGCACCTTAACGACAGTGCGGTGGGCTCCGTAAAAACTAGCGCCGTTACCGGGGAATTAGCAAATGGATAGTTGTTCTTTTTTCTATTATACATAATTCGCCATGTCTTGATACTACGACATAGAACCTTGGAAAAATGGGGGGTAGGAACCTTATGTTTGAAATGATTAGACGTCTCCCCCAATTCGGAGGTGCTCTTGGAGAAGATCTCGTAAGGCATACACAAACGTTCCACTCAATATGCAACCACATGAGGCCTAAAAATGAATCGCTAGAGGAATTTAAACTCACATGTTTTAAATTTTCTTTAACTGACTCGGCATTAAAATGGTATTACTCATGTGCTGAGTATGAAAGTGATTATGGGGGTCTACAAACCAAATTCCTTGAGAAGTTTTGCCCTCCATCTCTCTAACTTGAAACCCGCGAGAAGATTCTCAATCTTGAGCAATTCCGGGACGAAACATTGGACGAGTACTTGGCGTACTTTGACTCCATTGTGGCGAGCTGCCCGCACCATGAATTCTCCAGAATCAATCTTATCCAAAGGTTTCTCGGTGGAATGATGCCACTTGAGCGGAAAAGACTTAACGATGCAGCGGGAGGCTCGATCATGAAGTTAACCATGTCTCAAACCTAGCGACTCATAGACAATTTGGCAGAGAGCACAAAACAAGGGCCAATACACCAAATTGAAGATAAGGTACCGACGATGGAAGTGGACTCAGTACAAAACAAGCCCGACACCACACCCATTACGAGCTTGCCCACAACAAAGCCGAGAGAAGACATCAGTACGAGGGCAGTAATGGACGTGGAGGCAGCTCTAAAGGAGCCAATATTGGAGCCCACAGAGCCAACTGAGGATGAAAACTCGCAAATAACCGAAGAAGAACCGGCCAAATAAGGCCCAGTCCTCATTGCCAAACCAGCCGAGCCACTTGAACCGGTCCTCATCACCAATCTACCCAAAGAAGTCCTGGCTCTACTTGACGAGCCAAGAGAAGTCCCGGACTTCACTGCCAAATCAGCCAAAACATGCCCGATCCTCACTATCGAAGCACCTGAGGCAGGCCTGGTCCTCATTACCAAAATGCCCGAGACAGACCTGGCCCTGGTGGTGGAAGTCTCCCAACTTGACCTCTTGTTCTCTAAGCATATTACGGCCTCCGAAGATGATGTGGTCCATGATGATACGGTGCTAGGCGAGTTGGAGACAAAACATGAGCCAGAAGAGCCAAAGATGGAGCACTCACTTGCCACGAGCCCAGAAAACTCACTCGTTCTAAAAGGGCCAATCATCTCTGCCAAAAAGAAGAGGGTTAGCATGGGAGCATGCTTGAGGTCGCTTGGCAAAAGACTGAACTTCCAAAACTGCAAAGATGCCAACCGACCATACATGAAGAAGCGGCAAAGGCATGGCCCCAAAGAATGGAAACCCGGAAGGAGAAGCAAGAGAGCTCGACTCGATGGACCAACAGCTATGGTCAAGGAAGCCTTAACTTCTCGGAGCTATGAAAAGAAGAACCTGCCAAACCAATGGAGAACCAAACCGAGCCCATCACTCCACAAGTTCTTTGAGCGGGATAAAAGAGCTGCCAAAAAGAAATTTGACCTCAGCCACCCATGGGATCCAAACCAGTAATCCAGGAATGAGGTACTGTCAAGTCAATGACATTAAACAAAGGAACTGGTCGGGAGGTAACCCGACACCTATCTTACTTTCAGTCATTTATTTTCTGTCATTTAGTTTTTACCAATAAGTTGCTCTCACCCACTTGGTGCATAGAATGAAATGACTATTCAGGAATCGGTTATGGGTGCAAAATCAAGCCAGCCAGGCCTATGCCAAGAGTTCAAGGCCCCAGCCGATCTCCCTCGATTATCCAGCCTCGAGCCATGTCATTCGACACTTTAAAGGGAGTTCCGTTCTTCCCTTTTCCTTAATGTCATTTCTTTCTCATAACATCTGCTTGCATGGCTTTTGAACTAAGTCTTGCTGAAAGGCATGCCTTCGTTCAAAAGTGTGGGGTGAGAACCACCTGTGTACATAAACATTTTTCCTTTTTCCTTAATAATTATCTTTTTGAAAATATGAACTTAAGAATGTGAAAAAGATAAATCATAATTCATGCATTAACCTTGTGACAATTCAACTGTTTAAAAACTTAGAATGTAATTTCTCATTAGTCCCTTTGTGCTGAGATAAACTAGGGATGTGGAGTTGACATAAACTGCCCTAGAGAGGCTTGGCAAGCACTTGAAGGATCGAATCAAACTATACGGTTTTCGAAGTCAGTGGAGGCTGCACTTCGGGTTTCAGTGAAGATTGAAGTCATCTCCGTCATGCAGTGTTTATGCAAAAAGAAAAAAAGGCGAGGACGGGAATCAGACCGTCCTATCTCTAGTCAAAGTAGCCGAGAAAATAGATGAGCGACCCTCATCTTGACCCACGCGAAACGGCAAGGATGAGAGGAGCGGGGAGGTATTTCCATAGGCTTGCGGGCGATGATTGGACCTCCCAAAAAGGCTTGAGAAAATGGACTAGCAAGTCACAAAGAAGCAAAAAGCTCAAAGAAGCAAATCAAGAGGCCAAAGGCCCAAAATTGTGAAGGTTTTAACCAAACAAAAAGTGAAGTACTCAAAGAGTCAAATCAAAGGGCAAAGGCCGATTCACTACAAAAGCTGTCCCTCGTCAAAAGAAAATCAAAGACCAACCCATTGAAACCCGAACCGAATCACGTGCTAGAGAAAGCTACAAGGAAACCATATAGTGCGAGACGGTCCCGAGGATGCAGTCCTGAAGCCTAAAAAGGGCTATCTCCCGAAACATCCAAAATAATTTGCATCTCAGCACGGAGGTACAAGTATCAAGTTTCTTCGATTTATTTACACGGTTTAATTTGGTAATAAGTAGTAATGCATGAATTAGGATAAGTCTAGTCCCACAGTCTAACTTTCATATTTTAAAAAGCTTACTTAATGTGCCGCCCTTTAATAGTATTGTTCGGGACGAACAACTAAAAGTGTGGGGTGATCTGATGGACCATAATTATACGAATCAAAAACACAGTTAAACCCACCAAATTAGACTGTTTGTCTATTTAACTTTTGCTTGTTAGTTCCGATATTTATCTACAGGGTATTTTGGAGCCTAGAGAGAAAACACGCTAAGGAGAGGATTTTACGCTGAAAAGATATTACGAGTCATTCCAAGGTCAAGATCAGATGCTGAATGAAGAAATCTCAAGATCCTGACATTGAATTACTCAAAACAAATCCAACCGAGGAGCAACCAAAGTCAGTCCGGAGCGAAATTGGACTGATAGTTTTGTAAAAAACATCACAAAACTCACACAAACTCACTCTTATCCATTGATGACCGGCGGCTTTGGGGAAGAAGATGAGTCATGGGTGGCCTTCTTCCCTCCCTTCTCCTCCATGACCGGCGGTTTTATGCAAGAGGTGACCAAAGCCACTTCCCCTCCTCCCTTCTCAACCGGCAACCGGCGGCTCTCCTTCCCCCCTTGGATGCTTGCCACTTGCCCTCCTCTCCTCCATCCTTATCCTCCTCCCATGGCTATAAATAAGAGCCCTCCCCTGTCATTTGTAATCATCCAACAATCCCAAAAATCATAAACTTCTCTCTCCAGAAAATTTGGCATTTGAAAGTTTGGTTTTTAATATATAATACTCCTGTTGGTTCTTGAGTAATATAGTTCGGTCTTGAGTACTCCTGTCGGTTCTTGAGTACTCAAGCTTCTCTTTATTCTCGAGTACTCTTGTCGGTTCTTGAAGTACTCACCCCTTTCCTTTACTTACTGTCTTTCAAAAACCGTAAGTACTTAGCTATGGTATCCACCTCTATGGATATTCGTAGCTAAACTCTTCATTCGGTTGAAGGGGTGTACTTGTATCATAAAATGTTTTAGACCATGCACTTAGTGCCTCTTCTTTTTATTCAAAACTTGTTCTATGTGCCATATATTAGGCCAGAACTTCCAAGGTTGAGTGGATGCTTGAAATGGAAAACTCTTCCGTGGGGGTTCGTGAACATACTCGGGTAAGTGGATGCTTGAAATGGCAAAGCTTATCTGAGGAGTTCGACCTCTTTTAAACACCATTAGCTTTGATCGGAAATGACGGATCAATGGATGCACATAGGCTAGTATACCTTGAAATGGGGTGCTAGTCTAAATAGAACAAGTGCTCTACGACCTTGAAATGGGCTAGACGGTGTGTGCAAATCGAGTGCTTGAAATGGCCTTGATACACTTTTGAATACTTAGAAGAATCACTAATGGTCAATGATAAACAGGCTATGATACAAGGCCCCCGAAACCGAATGCTTTCCTTAGATTTAAAAAACACCACCTGCATTTACTTTCTTAGTATAAACTGCTCTATCAACTGCTCACCTTCCGGAGGACTTACAAATCACGCATCACCCGCTGTAAGTCTTCTACTTTTATTTTTCAGTATTTTACTTTTCTGTCATTTACTTTTCTGCACTAAAAACCAAAACCAACCAACCAATCACTTACTTTTCCGCACTAAAACCTCAATCAACCTAAAACACGCTCCCTCACTGTACAAATCCCTCAAAGAACGACTATCCCCCTAATTCCCTTGGGTTCGACCCCTACTTACCACTTGCTACCCAGTAGTAAGGTCACGAGTAGCGGATTATAAATTTGCTTTTGCACAAAGAACACCGCACCTTAATGATAGTGCGGTGGGCTCCGTCACCGACCACCTAAGCAGGATTGTCCGAAAGGAAGAAGAAGGGCACATAACTGAGTCATTTCTAGACGAGCATCTCTATGCAGTCTCAACCAAGGTGCCATGGTATGCCTCAATCGTCAACTACCTTGTAGGAGGTACATTTCCTCCTTCTTTTACTAAAGCACAATGTATGAAACTTAGGCATGATGCTAAACATTACTTGTGGGATGATCCTTATTTGTGGAAAATAGGAGCAGACCAAATACTTAGGAGATGCATCCCAGATAATGAAATAGCCTCTATTATTAGCTTCTGCCATGAGTTTGCATGTGGAGGACACTTTGGGCCTAGGAGAACCGCTAGGAAAATCCTAGATAGCGGCTTCTTTTGGCCAAGCATGTTTAGAGATGCCTATGAGAAGTGTAAAAAATGCGATAAGTGCCAAAGAGTAGGAAATGTGTCAGCTAAAAATGAGATGCCTCAAGTACCCATACTAGTCAACGATGTTTTCGACATTTGGGGTATTGACTTTATGGGACCATTCCCAGTATCATGTGGTTATACTTATATTCTAGTCGCTGTAGATTATGTGTCAAAATGGGTAGAGGCTAAGGCCACAAGGTATGACGATGCAAAAACTGTCATAGACTTTTTGCGCACTAACCTGTTTTGTAGGTACGGGGTACCCAAGGCCATAATAAGCGACCAAGGAACTCATTTCTGCAACCGCATGATGGCTGCTACCTTAAAACGCTACCATGTCCACCACCGGACGTCCACGTCATATCACCCCCAAACCAATGGTCAAGCGGAGATCTCCAACTGCGAAATCAAAGGAATTTTAGAAAAAATGGTAAAGCCGGGTAGAAAAGATTGGAGTCAGAGGCTAGATGAAGCTCGTTGGGCTTATCGGACGGCATACAAGATGCCAATTGGAACCTCCCCCTTTCGGCTTGTTTATGGGAAGGCATGCCACCTTCCGGTGGAATTAGAACATAAGGCCTATTGGGCGCTCAAGCATTGCAATCCAGATTTAAAGGCTGCCGGACTGGATAGGAAGCTTAATCTGTGTGAGCTTGAGGAATTGCGGCTTGAGGCCAATGAAGGGCAAACGGACTACAAAGCGCAGACCAAATTGTATCATGACAAATTCATCCTCCGACGCTCATTTGAGGAGGGACAACAAGTGCTGGTCTTCTCCTCGCGACTGAAATTGATGCCCGGGAAGCTTAAATCTAGATGGACCGGCCCTTTCACAATAACTAAGGTATTCGACCATAGGGCAGTTGAGTTGGAAAGCCCGGACAATGGAAGAAGATTCACGGTAAATGGGCACCGAGTCAAACATTACCACAGTAAGGTCGACTTAACTCCGCTAAACTATGACCTAGCCGTACCTCCAGACATTGTAAATACCGCTGATCTCAACGCACTAATTCATGACCAACCAAAAGAGACCAAGAGAGTGACAAGATCAGCAGCTATGGTCAAAGGTCCCTCGCCTTCTCAGAGACGATGGAAGGAGAAACCACCAGAACCATGGGAACTGGACCCAAGCACATCATCCCCCAGAAACCCAGGAAAAGGCAAGGCAAGAATCAAGGTTGGCACAATAGAGAAATAAGACCTGAGCCACCCATGGGATCCAAACTTGTGATCCCCATGCGTCGAGCCAACGACGTTAAACAAAGGCACGGGTCGGGAGGTAACCCGACACCTATCTTACTTTCAGTCATTTATTTTCTGTCATTTAGTTTTTACCTTAACAGTCGCTCTCACCCATTTTTTGTATAGAAGGAATGTCTAACATGTAGGAATTGGTTTTTGGATCAAGATCAGATCAGCTAGGCAGCTTCCGAGAATTACCGGGCCTGCGCTGAGAGTTCAAGGCCCCAGCCGAACTCCCTCGATTATCCAGTTCCGAGCCATGTCGTTCCACGACACGACACAGTAAAAGGGAGTTTAGTTCTTCTCTTTTCCTTAATGTCATTTCCTTCTCTTTATATATTTGCATGACTTTTGAACTACGTCGTGCTGAAAGGCACGCCTTCGTTCAAAAGTGTGGGGTGAGAACCGCCTGTGTACATAGTTAATTAACATGTTTTTCTTTTTCCTTTTCCCTTAATATTATCTTTTTGAAAATATGAACTTGAGAATGTGAAAAAGATAGATCTAAATTCATGCATTTACCTTGTGAAAATTCAACTGTTTAAAAACTTAGAATGTAACTTCTCATTTGTCCCTTTGTGCTGAGATATACAGGGGATGTGGAGTTGACATAAACTGCCTTAGAGAGGCTTGGCAAGCACTCGAAGGATCGAATCTAACTATATGGTTTACGAAGTCAGTGGAGGTTGCACTTCGGGTTTCAGTGAAGATTGAAGTCATCTCCGCCATGCAGTGTTTATGCAAGAGGCGGGACGGGAATCAAACCATCCTATCTCTAGTCAGAGTAGCCAGGAAAATAAATGAGCGACCCTCATTTTGACCCGCGCGAAACGGCGAGGATGAGAAAGAGCGGTGAGGTATTTCCATATGCTTGCGGGCGACGATTGGACCTCCCAAAAAAGGCTGAGAAAATGGACTAGCAAGTCACAAAGAAGCAAAAGCTCAAAGAAGCTAATCAAAGGCCAAAGGCCAAAATTGTATAGGTTTTAACCGAAACAAAAGTGAAGAAACTCCAATTCAACATCGAAGGCCAAAGGCCAAAGGCCGATTCACTACAGAAGCTGTCCCTCGCCAAAAAGAAATCAAAGTGCTCAACTCAGTGAAACTCGAACCGAATCACGTGCTAGAGAAAGCTACAAGGAAACCATATAGTACGAGTTGATCCCGAGAATGTAGTCCAGGAGCCTGAAAAGGGCTATCTCCCGAAACAACCGAATTAATTTGCATTTCGGCACGAAGGTACAAGTATCAAGTTTCTTCTAAGTATTTACACGGTTTAGTTTGGTAATAAGTAAGTAATGCATGAATTAAGATAAATCTAGTCCCACAGTCTCACTTTCATATTTAAAAGTTTACTTAGATTGTGTTCCGCCCTTAAATAGCATTGTTCGGAACGAACAACTAAAAGTGTGGGGTGATCTGATGGACCATAATTGTATGAATCATAAACACAGTTAAACCCACCAAATTAGACTCTTTGTCTATTTAACTTTTGCTTGTTAGTTCCGATATTTATCTACAGGGTATTTTGAAGTCTAGAGAGAATACAGGCTAAGGAGGAGTTTTTAAGCTAAAAATGGATTACAAGTCACTCCAAGACACAACCAGATTCCGACTGTACAACTTTCATAAAATTGACATGGAATCACTCAAAACAAGTCCAACCGAAGGGCAACCAGAGTCTGTCCGGAGCTGAAAGGACCGATGGCTTTTTGGGATGAGCTCACAAAACTCACAAACTCTCTCCTTCCTCCACCTAGCCGGCGGCTCTTCCTCCTTGATGACTCACAACCGGCGGCTTTTGGGGATGAAGCCACATGGGGTGGCGACTACAAGCTCCTCCTCCCATTTTGTGCCATGTGTTTCACTTCTCATCCACATCTCTTCTCCTCCCTTGTCTATAAATAGAGACATCCCTTCCCTTTGTAACTCATCTCATTCCAAACCAACATCCACAAGTCACTTGTCACTTATCTCTCTAGATTTTGGGCACAACTCTTGTAAACACTTGTTTTAATCTATAATACTCCTGTTGGTTCTTGAGTATTCTAGTTGTTCTTGAGTTTACTCCTGTTGGTTCTTGAGTATTCTCTTTACTTTACTGTCTTTCAAAAACCTCTATTTTTCCAAGTACTTCGCTATGGTATCCACCTCTATGGATATTCGTAGCTAAACCCTTTATTCGGTTGAAGGGGTGTACTTGTGTCATAGAATGTTTTAGGCCATACTCTTAGTGCCTCTATGTGTTCAAAACTTGTTCTATGTGCCACATATTAGGTTAGAACTTCCAAGGTTGAGTGGATGCTTGACAGAACAAAACTCTTCCGTGGGGGTCGTAAACATACTCGGGTAAGTGGATGCTTGGAATGGCAAAACTTATCTTAGGAGTTTGACCTCTTTAAAACACCATTTGGTTGATCGGGAATGATTGATCAAATGGATGCACATAAGGCTAATATACCTTGGAATGGGGTATTAGTCTAAATAGAACAAGTGCTCCATGTCTTGGAATGGACTAGACAGTGTGGCAAATCGAGTGCTTGAAATGGCCTCGATACACTTTCGAATACTTAGTATGATCATTAGAGGTCAATGATAAACAGACTATGATACAAGGCCCCTAAAACCGAATACTTTCCTTAACTTAAAACATCACCTGCACTTTACGTTCAGTCTCAATATCAACTGCAATATCAACTGCGTACTTTTCGCAAGACTTGCCCTTCAAGCAACCCACTTTCTGTAAGTCTTCTCTTTCAAGCAATTACTTTCAGTACTTTATTTTCTGCACTAAAATCACAACCAACCCACTTACTTTTCCGCACTAAAAACCAAAACCAACCAAAAAGACGCTTACTTTTCAGCACTAAAACCCCAAATCACGCTCCCTACCAGTACATTTCTCAAAGAACAACTATCCCCCTAATTCCCTTGGGTTCGACCCCTACTTACCACTCTACTATCTAATAGTAGAATCACGAGTAGCGGACTTATAAATTTATTCTTGACTTTTGCACACGACGACTGTGCATCCGTCACCTACTCTGGTGGGGTTTCCCACACCCTAAAAGGGACACAAATCGTATTACGAAATTTAGAGCTACAAGTGGTCTTACTCTTAAACAACACCTTGTTTGTAATCACCTAGCCTCTATATCTCCGTCTCTCGGATTTGCAATCTCGATTCACCGCAGCTCCCCTCGATCCCGTTCGTCCGAACCTTCTGTCCGAACGTGCTCGACCTTCTCTTGAAGCTCGGTTGCTTTCTCTCAAAAGCTGGTTGGTCTTTGTTGTGTGCACGTGATAGTTCCTTGACAGAACCGCTCGTCGTCAAAGCGATTGTGCAAATAAATTTATAGTCCACTACTTGCAACTATACTACTGGGTAGTACTTGGTAAGTAGGGGTCGAACCCAAGGGAACTAGGGGAATAATTGTTCTTCGGGGGGAATTACGCAGCGTGGGAACGTGTTTAAGGTCGGTTGGTTGGTTTTAAAGCTACCAGCTATTTTGATTGATTGATTGGTTGGTTGGTTGATTTTAATACTGGAAAGTAAATTACTATTTTAATGATTAAGAGAAATGTTCGGTTTCAGGGGACTTGTATTATATCTTGTTTATCATTGACCATTAGTGAATCATCTAAGTATTCAAACGGTGAATCGAGGCTAGTTACAGCACAAGACTTGCAACACCGGTTTAAAGCAACTTCTGTTCTATTTCAGTCTAGCGCCAATACCCTAAGGTATGCTAGCCTGTGTACATCCACCTGATCTCACAGTTACGCTCGACCAGATGGGATTTAGGATGAGTCGAACTCCTCAGATAGCTTTGCTTGTTACAGCTTCCACTACCTGAGTATGATCACGAATTCCCACAGAAGAGCTTTGCTTGTTACAGCATCCACTCAACCTTGGAAACTCTGACTATATATGGCACATAGAACAAGTTTTGAATACTAAGACTAAACACTAAGTTAATAGTCTTAAAACATTTATAATACAAGTGCGCCCCTTAGACCGATCTACTAGTTTAGCTACTATTCATCGCGCTAAACATTATACTAAGGAAATTAAAGACAACAGTTAAATAAATTAATACTAAGAGAAACTTACAACCGTTGAAGCGCCAAGGGAGCTTTCCTTTATTTCCAAAGCAAGATTACAACATTACAATTATTACAACTTCTAGAGAGAGAAGTGAAATTTGGAATTGGTGTGTGAAATGAGGAGGAGGAGCTCCTCCTTTTATAGCCATGGGAGGAGGAGGAGATGGCTACAAGTGTTGCATTTTGATTGGAGGAAGAAATCAAGGGAGGAGATGGCCACATGTGGAGGAAGGAGAGGAGGAGGAAGGTGGTGGTGACATGTGGAGGAGGGGCAAAAGCCGCCGGTTGCCACCACCCCAAGCCGCCGGTTGCCGGTGGTCCAAGGGGGAGGAGCTCCTCCCTTGGCCACCTCCTTGAGTGGTGGTCGGTCATCTTGCCCAAATGTGAGTTTTGTACAGTTTTGTGCAGTCTTTTCACAAAACTGTCAATGTGTTCCTTCCCCGGTCTGTCTTGACTCCACTACTGATTCGTCTGATTAATTTGTTCTGGTCAATTCAACGTCAGGATCCTTGATATTTCTTCAGTCGGCATATGATCTTGACCTTGGATTGACTCTTGTTATCTTTTCAGCTTAAATCCTCTCCTTAGCGTGTTTTCACTTCAGTCTCTAAAATACCCTGTGAAAATATATCGGGACTAACACGTAGATGTTAGATAGACAAACAGTCTAATTAAGGGGGTTTTACTGTGTTTCTGACTCGTATAACTTTGGTCCATCAGATTACCCCCCACTTTTAGTTGTTCGTCCCGAACAATGCTATTAAAGGGTGTAAGTTCTAATTTTGGCTTTGGAATATGAAAATTAGACTGTGGTACTCGATCTATCCTAATTCATGCATTGCTTACTTATTACCAAATTAAACTGCGTAAATAAATAGAAGAAACTTAATACTTATACCTCCGTGCTGTGATGCAAATTATATTGGATGTCTCGGGAGATAGCCCTTTTTAGGTTCCTGGACTGCAACCTCGGGATCGTCTCTTACTATATGGTTTTCTGGTAGCTTTCTCTAGCACGTGATTCGATTCGGGTTTCAGTGAGTTGAGCCTTTTTGATTTTCTTCTTTGGCGAGGGACTGCTTTTTTGTTGTAGTGAATCGGCCTTTGGCCTTTGATTTGACTTTTTTGAGTGCTTCACTTTTGCTCGGTTAAAACCTTCACAATTTTGGGCCTTTGGCCTCTTTTGATTTGCTTCATTGAGCTTTTCGTCTTTTTGTGATTGCTAGTCCATTTTCTCGAGCCTTTTTTGGGAGGTCCAATCATCGCCCGTAAGCCTATGGAAATACCTCCCCGCTCCTCTCGTCTTTGTCGTTTTGCGCGGGTCAAGATGAGGGTCGCCCATCTATTTTCTCGGCTATTTTGACTAGAGAGAGGATGGTCTGATTCCCGTCCTCGCCTTTGCATAGATGCTTCATGGCGGAGTTGACTTCAATTATTCACTGAAAACCCGAAGTGCAGCCTCCACTGACTTCAAAAACCATATAGTTTGATCTGATCCTTTGATTGCTTTCCAAGCCTCTCTAGGGCAGTTTATATCAACTCCACATCCCTAGTTATCTCAGCACAAAGGACAAATGGAAAGTTACATTCTAAGTTTTTAAACAGTTGAATTTTCACAAGGTTAATGCATGAATTATGATTTATCTTTTTCACATTCTTAAGTTCATATTTTCAAAAAGGTACTTATTAAAAAAGAAAAAACAGCTGCATGTTATTTATGTACACAGGTGGTTCTCACCCCCCACTTTTGAACGAAGGCGTGCCTTAGTTCAAAAGTCATGCAAGCTTAAAACAAAATACTGAATTTAAATGACAGAAATTAAAGTGCGGAAAAGTAAGATAGTGTCGGGTTACCTCCCGACCAGTGCACTTGTTTAACGTCGTTGGCTCGACGATACCTCATTTGTGGTTCATTGGTTTGGGTCCCATGGGTGGCTGAGGTCGAACTTTGCCACCGTTCCAGTGTTGCTTCTTCCTGACTTCTTGCTGGAGTAAGAGCTCCATGGTTTTGGTGTTTTCTCTTTCCATTGTTTCTGAGAAGGCGGGAGACCTTTGACCATAGCTACTGGTCTTGATACTTTTTTGGTCCCTAATGACAGGTCAGAAAACTGTGCACAGTGATCTGAGATAGGTGTTATGACTGGCGGTTTCTTCGTGTCCGGGCGGCTCTTATTAATGTAGAAATGTGCAATTTTGCCGCCGAACTTAAGTGATAATGACCCCTTGCCCACATCGATTCTTGCTTTAGTGGCGTAGAGGAATGGTCGTCCCAATATTATTGTCGGAGGATCGTCTTCGCTGGTTTCTTCTGTTGGTATTACATAGAAGTCTGCAGCAACGACGAGTTCTCCCACATGGAGTATTACATCTTCCAGTTCTCCAACCGGACGGATGCATGACTTATCTCCTAGCTCGATATTTGACCGGGGAGGTTTCAACGGACCCAGTCCTAGTAAGTAATACAAGGAGGAAGGCATGGCGTTGACAGCAGCCCTAAGATCGACTAAGCATTTGTGGATCTGGGTTTCACCAATACAGCAAGTGATTGTAAAGGCTCCTGGGTCTTTATCTCTTTCCGGTTGTGACTCATGGTCTGAAACAAGGGCTCTTTCTATTCGTTGACCAGTCTGCCTATTCCTTAGCCTTAAATTGTTGTCGTCGTCCCATCCTGATGCTGGTACGTCGGTGTGTATAATAGGCGGTGGTGTTATGCAGATGGTGAATGCATATCGTCCATTGTCGGCATGTGTAACCCATGTTTTGCCATTATTGGGGCGATCTTCCTCTTGATTCCAATCAGGCCGACGTCTGCGGTTGAAGTGATTGTTCGAGAGTTTGTAAGTTGGGGATCGTGCTACCTCTCCTAGTGTACCCTTCATGCTTGACCTCTTTATCATGCTTATATTTGCCTTTGGATTTTGAACGGTCTGTGAAGGAAGTCTGCCAGGTTCAGTAGTGAGTGTAGACATGGCGGTGGCGAGCTGGGACATTTGTTTGGTCAATTCTGAGATTGCCCCGTCAGTTTTTGCCTGGTACTGGTGTAGCGAAGTTCCCAACTGATTAATGTTTCCCGTAAGCTCCTTCATCGTGTCGTTGAGTGACTTGCTTGGCTCCTGCTGATTGCTCGGTCTGGCTTGGTACTGATTTGGCCCTTTTTGGTGATATTGGCCTGCTGATGGAGTGTTCTGGTGATATTGTCGGTGGGGTGGTTGGTAGAATGACTGCGCTAGTTGAGGGACAGCTGGTTGTGTCTCCGTCTGAAGATAGCTGTTGTTGTTACGCCAGTCTGGGTTGGACGTTTGACCGTACTGTCTATTTTGTCCAGTTCTGACGTTGTTGTATCCTTGATATCCTCCCACTGCATTCACATCAGCCGGTTCTTCTTCTATCAATGTTGGGCATGCGTCCGTTTTGTGGTCCGTAGAACCACAGAACTCGCAAGGTTTAACCGTAACTGGCTGTCTACGTATGATCTCAATCATCATCTCCTTTAACTGTTTCATCTCTTCAGTTATGGAGTTTACTGATGCTTCAGTTTGTGCTACCCTTTTTGATCGAGAGAATTCATCGTGGCGAGTGGTCTCTTCTCTAAATCGAGCATTTTCAGCAACGTTGGCGATGAGATTTCTGATGCCACTTAATGACAGATTCATCATGGACCCTCCTGCTGAGGCATCCAAGAGCATTTTGTCTAGTAGTCTTAATCCATCAATGAGGTACTCGATGACGAGTTTCTCGGGCAGTCCAAGGGTACAGCAGCTCCTTTCTAAGTGATTGAACTTTTCCAGGTAATCGTACATGGTTTCATTGGGACCTTGTTTGATTTCCTGTAGTTGCTTCCTTACTTGAATTGCTCTCCCAGCCGGATAGTATTTATCTAAGAATTTCTTCTGCATCTGAACCCATGTTCTAATGCTTCCGGAAGGCAATGAAAGGAACCAGTCACTTGCCGAGTCAGTGAGGGAAAAATAGAACGCTTTTAACTTGAAGTCGTCCATATTCACTCGGTTGGGCTTTAGATTCTGGCAAATGCCATGTAGGCGTTGGAGGTGAGTTGCGGCAGATTCTCCTTGAGATCCTGAGAATTTTGGCAGGCTGTGTGCCACTGATGCGTTGATGGTTATATTTTCTAATTGAGGGCTCTCATAGATACACCACGGCTGTGTCTCGAAATTAGGGGCATTTAACTCGCCCATCGTCGGTTCACGGTAGTAGTTATCTCCGTAGTAGTCATCAAACGCGGGTTCTCTTCTTGGCATGTATCGAGGTTGAGGTTGTGGTCGTGGGGGATGGATAGGAGGTTGTACTGGACCAGCTGCATTTCGGTCCTCGGGTAATTCTTGGTTTCTTCTGACTGCTTCCCTATCACGAGCTCTTCTGTTTCTGATGAGTTGTTCTGGATCGTCGACGAATGGAAACTGTACCTCATCATTCTGATCGTACAGGTTTATTTCTTCGTCATCCTGGAAGTCATGGTGACTTTCTTCGCGAGACATGGTTGTTTTGAAGCGCGTAACGGTTCAAAGAACAGTTATCCGATGACTAGTTCCCCGGCAACGGCGCCAATTTGACAGAACCGCTCGTCGTCAAAGGGATTGTGCAAATAAATTTATAGTCCACTACTTGCAACTATACTACTGGGTAGTACTTGGTAAGTAGGGGTCGAACCCAAGGGAACTAGGGGAATAATTGTTCTTCGGGGGGAATTACGCAGCGTGGGAACGTGTTTAAGGTCGGTTGGTTGGTTTTAAAGCTACCAGCTATTTTGATTGATTGATTGGTTGGTTGGTTGATTTTAATACTGGAAAGTAAATTACTATTTTAATGATTAAGAGAAATGTTCGGTTTCGGGGGACTTGTATTATATCTTGTTTATCATTGACCATTAGTGAATCATCTAAGTATTCAAACGGTGAATCGAGGCTAGTTACAGCACAAGACTTGCAACACCGGTTTAAAGCAACTCCTGTTCTATTTCAGTCTAGCGCCAATACCCTAAGGTATGCTGGCCTGTGTACATCCACCTGATCTCACAGTTACGCTCGACCAGATGGGATTTAGGATGAGTCGAACTCCTCAGATAGCTTTGCTTGTTACAGCTTCCACTACCTGAGTATGATCACGAATTCCCACAGAAGAGCTTTGCTTGTTACATCATCCAATCAACCTTGGAAACTCTGACTATATATGGCACATAGAACAAGTTTTGAATACTAAGACTAAACACTAAGTTAATAGTCTTAAAACATTTATAATACAAGTGCGCCCCTTAGACCGAACTACTAGTTTAGCTACTATTCATCGCGCTAAACATTATACTAAGGAAATTAAAGACAACAGTTAAATAAATTAATACTAAGAGAAACTTACAACCGTTGAAGCGCCAAGGGAGCTTTCCTTTATTTCCAAAGCAAGATTACAACATTACAATTATTACAAATTCTAGAGAGAGAAGTGAAATTGGGAATTGGTGTGTGAAATGAGGAGGAGGAGCTCCTCCTTTTATAGCCATGGGAGGAGGAGGAGATGGCTACAAGTGTTGCATTTTGATTGGAGGAAGAAATCAAGGGAGGAGATGGCCACATGTGGAGGAAGGAGAGGAGGAGGAAGGTGGTGGTGACATGTGGAGGAGGGGCAAAAGCCGCCGGTTGCCACCACCCCAAGCCGCCGGTTGCCGGTGGTCCAAGGGGGAGGAGCTCCTCCCTTGGCCACCTCCTTGAGTGGTGGTCGGTCATCTTGCCCAAATGTGAGTTTTGTACAGTTTTGTGCAGTCTTTTCACAAAACTGTCAATGTGTTCCTTCCCCGGTCTGTCTTGACTCCACTCCTGATTCTTCTGATTAATTTGTTCTGGTCAATTCAACGTCAGGATCCTTGATATTTCTTCAGTCGGCATATGATCTTGACCTTGGATTGACTCTTGTTATCTTTTCAGCTTAAAATCCTCTCCTTAGCGTGTTTTCACTTCAGTCTCTAAAATACCCTATGAAAATATATCGGGACTAACACGTAGACGTTAGATAGACAAACAGTCTAATTAAGGGGGTTTTACTGTGTTTCTGACTCGTATAACTTTGGTCCATCATTCCTCAAGAGCAGTCTGAACAACACACTGAATAGACTGCTTCTTCACCATTGATATTCCGATATGGAATAATCAGTCGGCCGTCGCTCCTCCTCCAATCTCACGAATGCTCTCGTGTTTTTCTTTTCTCTCAGGAAGCAATGCAGAATTTGGATGCCTTAGCATTGTATTTATATGCAAGGACGGGATCCAATTCTCCTCCAGATAATCCCATCAAATATTTAGGAAATATTCCTAAATATTTGATGTATATCTTTCTCAGATCGGTGGGAAGAATATACGAAGACTTCCTTCCCAAGTCAGCCACGTCCCCAACTTGATCTTGTCATGTAGATATTCATTCGAATATCTGATGTTCGAATTCTTCGCTGGCTGACATCAGATCGAAATAACATTTGATCTTTTCAAACCTTCCGGAAACCATCTTGGCATCTGCTCCACGCAGTACTGTAGTCCCAGAATGTGTTCGAACTCCCCCTGAACTCCTGCTCAAACTGTCTAACTACGTTTGCCAAATACATGCCACTTAAGGGAACATCAATCTCCCCCTTGGCATTTTGGCAAAACCAAATCTACTAGAGAACTAGATCTATCTAACTATCTAGACATTAGACAACCTTGAGAGAACAAAAATTGTCTCCTCTCAAAATACTCCCCCTTTTTGCCACAAACTGGAAATGGGTCCAATCTAGTTCGAACAGCCAATCAAGCTATGCCAGAACAAGCACTGAAGCAAGATCAAAACAGTAGCATTGTTCAGAGTTCAAGGAGTCAAGGACCTTTAAGATGACAGATCATCCGAATCATCTTCTGTTGCGGAAGCATCCTCTACATCATCGCTAGGATATCTAAGCGCCCGAGCCAAGCCAGTGATGCGGTTGTGTAGCTCTTTGTCGGTAGCAATGATGATATCTAGCTCTTTGATCAGCTTGTGGTCCACAGAGACCTTGCGCGGTGGCTTGGAGAGAGACTCATTGGGTGACTGCAATTCTGGAGCTTGCCGGATGATCAATTCTGGAGAGAGGGTTTCCAGTTGAGCACTGCAATGAAGAATAACATCGAGTAGAATGTTGAAAGGTGAGGAGTAAGGACAACAGTCTCAAGCCACCAAGGGAAAGACCCTGCAGTCAGAGTGTCTGCAATCTTATCATAATCTTCTTTCTCTTCATCTATCTCTGGGTCATCCAGTTGATAGAATTTGCAGATGAGATCTAGATCAATTTCAATTCTCCTTTGAACAGACACAACGCCATAGTCCTTGCCCCCAATCACCCCAAACTGAGGAGGAAGATTGACAATTGCTTCGCGCACCAGCTGCTTGTTGAACGGCTTGTATTTGGTCATATTTCCAATCAAGCGTGTCTGTTTTAGGATATGAGGGACCTCCTTCCCATTATAGCTCTTCTCTTCAAGGAACCTTTCAGGAATGATCTTCCACTTCAGCACATACCTCCATTTTCAGGCAGCATATTTATTTATGAACCAAAACTCCATGTTTCCTCTTCCTCTTTTTGGAAGCATCGGCTCCCCCTACAGTCTGGGCTTGGGAGGACTGTTCTGGCTGAGTCACAATAGAGACAGGGATATCCTCCTTTTGCAAATCATTGACAAGAATGTCCCTGAAGAGATTATCTAGTTCATCATCCTTCTTGGAGGAATTAGACTCTACGTCCCCTGTATCATGATGCTTTGCATGTTGATAACTCACATGCTTTTCTTCTAAAACGACTTCAGATCCCTCATCAAGAACCACCTTCCTTTTGCCTGAATACCCAAGAGCCTGTTCGGTCTCCCAATCAGACAAAGCAACCTTTCCCTCCACGATCTTGGACCAGCGGTTTCCTTGAATATAGACAACCCTGATTTACCTTCTTTCATAGCTCCGTCAGCATCCTTTCCGACACCCTTACTAACAACAGCCCTACTGGCTTTTCCAATCACAATCTCCTCGACATTTACTTCCTTTTCAACTTTATTATTTCCAACCGCAGCATCTTTCACAGGCAAAACAACATCCAAAGCTTTAGGGTTTTGAATTACCTCAGATTGGGGCATAGCTGGTTGATGGTCGAGACTTGTTGATGTCGAACTAGCATCGATTGGCTTAGGAGTCCCCACCGCTGATTGCGAGGGCACCGCCTTCTACTTTGCAGCAGGTTCTGGTCCTTTCTTCTCCACCACCTTGGCTTTAGGGATTGCAAGAGCCGCCCCTTTGTTAGAAACTTTAACAGCAGATAGTGTTGTGGCATCTACATCTAAAGACAACGCCTTTTTCTCCATCGGCATCTTCTGCTTCTTTGATTTTGTGATTTGAGGTATTGGTGCCAAAGCTTTGGGAGATTTCATATCCGCCTTCTTGATATCTTCTGTTCCAGCTCTCTTTTATGAGTGATCAGTCTAACTGTGTTACTGGAGTTTCGCCTGTGACTGACCACTGTCTGGAACACTTAATTAGTGATGACACATAGACCCAATGAGGATCTGAGTGTCTCAAACTGTGCAGCATCCAGAGGTTTGGTGAAGATATCAGCTAATTGCTTGTCGGTTGTAACATGTTGTAGAGTTACCACCTTCTGTTTAACCAGTTCTCTGATGAAATGATGCCTGATGTCGATGTGCTTCGTCCTGGAGTGTTGTACTGAGTTTTTGGATATGCTGATCGCACTCATATTGTCACAGTACAGGGTCATCTCCTTCTATTCAACTCCGTATTCAGATAGCATTTGCTTCATTCATAGAAGCTGAGTGCAGCAGCTTCCTGCAGCGTTGTACTCCGCTTCCGCCGTAGATAGCGAGATACTGTTTTGTTTTTTACTGAACCAGGAGACCAAGTTGTTTCCCAAGAAGAAACACCCCCCAGACGTGCTCTTTCGATCTTCAGCATTTCCTGCCCAGTCAGCATCACAAAAACCAACTAGGTGTGGATTGGTGTCTTTGGTGTACCAGATCCCAAATTCAACAGTTCCGCACACATACTTTATGATTCTTTTTACTTGCAGTAGGTGACTTTCTTTTGGATCCGCCTGGTACCTTGCACAGACTCCAACTGCATATGAAATATCCGGTCTGCTAAAGGTTAAGTACAAGAGACTCCCGATCATACTCCTGTACAAAGTTTGATCAACCTTTGCTCCAGCATCGTCTTTAGTGATCTTTAAATGAGTCGCAGCAGGTGTTCGTTTGTGACTTGCCTTCTCAAGATCAAATTTTTTTATCAGGGTCTTGGCATACTTACTTTGTGAGATGAAGATGCATCCTCTTTCTATATCACCTGCAGTCCGAGAAAGTAGTTCATCTCCCCTACCATACTCATCTTGAACTCTTTCTGCATCTGTTCCATGAACTGATCTACCAGCTTCTGGGTGTTGGACCCGAACACAATATCGTCATTATAGATTTGTGCGATAATAAAATCTGACCTTGTGTGCTTGACGAACAAGGTCTTGTCCACTCCCCCTCGCACATATCCATGGTTGACGAGAAACACAGTGAGTTGCTCATACCAAGCTCTGGGCGCCTGCTTGAGTCCGTATAGTGCCTTCTTCAGGCGGTACACATGATCAGGGTGATGCGGGTCCTCAAATCCTTTTGGCTGAGAAACATATACTTCTTCATTTAGAAGCACTTTTAACATCCATCTGGAACAATCGAACTTCAAGTGACAACCCAGAGCAAGGAGCAGGCGAATGGCTTCAAGGCGTGCGACAGGGGCAAAGGTTTCATCAAAATCAATCGCCTCTATCTGGGTATATCCCTGGGCAACAAGTCGAGCCTTGTTTCTAGTGATATTTCCGGATGTGTGTGACTTGTTCTTAAAAATCCATTTTGTGCCGATGACGTTCACACCATCAGGCCTTGGAACTAATTCCCATACATCATTGCGGGTAAATTCTTCCAGTTCTTCCTGCATGGCGAGGACCCAATACTTATCAATGAGTGCTTCCTATATGTTCTTCAGCTCTATCGAAGACAGAAAGCACGAGTAGGCAGCAAGATCTTTGAAGTTGCTCTGCTTCCCACGAGTTTGTATCCCGTCACTAGGTGCTCCAATAACCTCAGAGATTGGGTGGTCTCTGGCAATTCGACGAGAGGGTTGTAATGCAGCACGATCAGCTTGAGTACTGACTTCTTCAACCTCGTCAGAAAAAGAGTTTCCAGGGTGATTATCAACTGTTGGGACTCCTCCTGTCGAGTTAGTCTCAGTCAGATGAGATTGTGGAATAGTTTCAGATGCTGTTCCAACTGCTTCATCTGGGGCAGTTTGCTCAATCACGTCATCCTTTATTTTGACATTGATAGATTCCATGACCGATCCTGTGCGTTTGTTGAACACCCGGTATGCACGACTGTTTAAGGAGTATCCTAGGAAGAATCCCTCATCACTCTTCGGATCCAGCTTCTGTCAGTACTCTCGCTCATTCAAAATGTAGCACTCACTCCCAAAATGTGAAAGTACTTGACAGTGGGCTTCTTCCCTTTCCAAAGTTCATAGTAGGTCATCTCCGTACCTGTGCGTATTGTCACACGATTTATAATATGGCACGCCGTGTTCATAGCTTTTGACCATAACTTTAGGGGAATCTTCTTGGCATGAATCATTACACGATCCATCTCCTGAAGTGTACGATTTTTCCGTTCCACAACACCGTTTTGCTGGGGTGTGATTGCAGAAGCAAACTGATGGGCAATCCCGTGTTTGGCACAGTAAGTGGCCATAGTGGCATTCTTGAACTCAGTGCCGTTGTCACTCCTGATACTCACCAGGCGTTCTCCTTTGGCTTCCCTCTCTCTCTAGAGTAGGGTAGCAAGTTCAATGAACTGTTGTACAGCTGCAGACTTGTCTCGAAGGAATCGAGTCCATGTAAACCTGGTGAAGTCGTCCACACAAACCAGGACATACTTGTTGCCGCCATAGCTCTCAACCTGCATCAGGCCCATCAGATCCATATAGATAAGTTCCAGTGGTCTGCTGGTGCTGTTTTGCGTGGTGTTGGGATGCGAAGCCTTAGTCTATTTTCCGATTTGGCATTCTCCACATAGGACATTTAAGTCTCCTTTCACATTGGGCATTCCTCGGATGAGTCTTGATGAGCACAGCTTCTTCAAGGTCTTGAGATTCAAATGACCCAATCGCCTATGCCATAGTGCCATCTCATCCGCTTGACTTGACAAGCATGCTGATGCAGTAACTGTTCCTGCAGACCCTATAAGGTAACAGTCGTTAGCTGCTCTACTACCTTTCATCAGTGTGCCTCCTCCTTTGTTCAAGACTTGGCAAGCGTCATGAGTGCATTTGACATGGTGCCCGCCATCGCATAGCTGACTGATACTGATAAGGTTCACCTTCAGTCCTTCAACCAAGAGGACATCCTTGAGTACAGGGAGATCCGGAACCTTCAATGTCCCACAGCCGATCACCTGACCCTTTCCTCCATCACCGAACGTAACAAACTGCTTCTTTATGACAGGTTGAATATGTGTGAGAAACTTGGGGTCACCTGTCATATGAGCGGAGCATCCACTGTCGAAGTACCATCGATCTTTTTCCATGTGACTTGATGAGTTGAAGGCAACCATGTAGATGTTTTTGTTTCTGCAGTTCTTCATGTTTGTCTTCCAGTTATGAAGCTTACTTGATTATGACTGTCCTTGCACAGGTCTGCTTTTGTCAAGCTTTCGGGCCATCCTGCCAAACTTCAGAGCCATCATATTCAGTTGATACAAGGTGCAGTAAGTCTCAACCAATAATCCAGACACCTCTGGTCTAAGCGAGATATCATGGTTATCTCTGGTTACGCTTTGTCTTTCCTTTGGAGTCATCTTGAATAATTCTAGGATCTCACTCAGTGTGTCGAAAGTTTGCTCTGATACCAATTGAAATTCTACACCCTATTCAAGCTTGTGTTCAAGGTACAGTTGAGACAGATCTTGAACTCCTTTCCCAACAGTTCAGCAGACAGAACAAATAACCGAAGCACACACATAATGATAACCCAGTTTGGCCTCGCCTACTCTGGGGGGTTTCCCACACCCTAAAAGGGACACAAATCGTATTACGAGATTTAGAGCTACAAGTGGTGTTACTCTTACACAACACCTCGTTTGTAATCGCCTAGCCTCTATATCTCCGTCTCTCGGATTTGCAATCTCGGTTCACCGCAGCTCCCCTCGATCCCCTTCGTCCAAACCTTCTGTCCGAACGTGCTCGACCTTCTCTTGAAGCTCAGTTGCTTTCTCTCAAAAGCTGGTTGGTCTTTGTTGTGTGCACGTGATAGTTCCTCAAGAGCAGTCTGAACATCACAATGAACAGACTGCTTCTTCACCGTTGATATTCCGGTATGGAATAATCAATTGGCCATCGCTCCTCCTCTAATCTCAAGAATGCTCTCGTGTTTTTCTTTTCTCTCAGGAAGCGATGCAGAACTTGGATGCCCTAGCATTGTATTTATACGCAAGGACGGGATCCAATTCTGCTCCAGATAATCCCATATAATATTTAGGAAATATTCCTAAATATTTGATGTATATCTTTCTCAGATCGGTGGGAAGAATATACGAAGACTTCCTTCCCAAGTCAGCCACGTCCCCAACTTGATCTTGTCATGTAGATATTCATTCGAATATCTGATGTTCGAATTCTTCGCTGGCCGACATCAGATCGAAACGACATTTGATCTTTTCAAACCTTCCAGAAACCATCTTGGCGTCTGCTCCACGCTGTACTGTAGTCCCAGAATGTGTTCGAACTCCCCCTGAACTCCTGCTCGAACTGTCTAACTACGTTTTGCCAAATACATGCCACTGAAGGGAACATCAAACTACTTAACTCTTGTATACATGATCATTGGAAAATTGCCAAGGAGGGGAGTAACCCCTCGAAACTCTCTTTAATTGAATTGAAACCCCTTTGAAACCATTTCATTACTTGTTTCTTGATTGATAATCGCCTCATAATTGATTTGAAGGAATAACCGAGTTAAAATTTGATTCCCTAGCGTATAATCATGTTTGCTCCCTTGGGTTCGACACCGGTCTTACCGGCCAATTAGAAATATCTTTTGACTATACAAATTTACATCTGTCAAAGTGGCGCCGTTGCCGGGGAGCAATAGCTAGATTGTCCCTAGTAAAATAATTTAGAACTCCGACTATTCAATGTTTTTCTTTATTTGTCTTGCAACTTGTGATTCTTGAGTTCATTGCAATATTCTCACTTGTTTTATTAGTTTTCTCCTTGTAGGTTCATTCCTTTTATGCCACCTAAGACAAAGAAGCTTACTCAAATTGTGGATAGAGATTTGAATCAACCGATAAGAGAATTTGTTAACCCCTACCCTACAAGGAGTAAGACAACCAAAGACAAGAGAACCACATCGAACAATCAAGGAATCATTCATCAAGCAATGGGAGATAGAGATGGACTTCCTCCTCCCCCTCCACCTCCCGCTCGACTACCACAAGCCCCTCAAGCTAGGAGGGTTCTCAAGGACTATGCCGCTCCTACGGCTTATGGATACCGATCCCCAATCCTTGTCCCGGCGGTTGATAATCGGGACTTTGATTTGAAGACCTCAACAAATCAAATGGTCCAATCCAACCAATTCTCGAGGAGAGATCATGAGGACCCAAACTCTCATTTGACCACATTCCTCAAAGTTTGTGCCACTTTCAAGATAAATGGGTTCTCCGAAGATGCAAAACTATTGAGGTTATTCCCCTTCTCCCTCGCGGGAAGGGCAAGGGATTGGTTAAGAAGCCAAACGCCCGATAGTTTCACCACTTGGGAGGAACTAGTCGTGGCGTTTTGACAAGCGTATTTTTAACCCTTTATAGTTGTCAAAGTGTGAGTTTTAGGGGTCAAATTGCAGTCAAACAATATTTATAAACCTTGGTAAGCCAAGGGTCGATCCTAGGAGCAGTGCGTGAGAATACTAGCAAACGGTGTGACCTATTTAGCTATTCCGAGTTAACAAGTGTAAAACAGTTTGGTTGTCACGAACAATTGCAGAAAATAAATGGTTGTGTTTAAATCAGAGAAAGAATCCCAGAATCCGTACTTCACCCGTGCTAACCCCACTAATCATGCAATCATTCTACGTTAATTATTCATGCTATTGAATATGGAATATAACCGAAATAACACTAGACAAGCCGCCCATCCACGGATCATTGTCTAGATTAATCTCAATCGTTGAACGCCGCCCATCCACAGATTATCAACGATTTCGATTTATCAAATTAAAGGTTTTCCTATTAAATCATGTAAACATGACCTAACATCAATTTCATGCATTCCGGTTAATCCCTAAGGCCCATCCACCTTTCGGCATATAACCTAGATACGTTCTACCAATGCAAACATACCCTTTGATGTAAATACATGCATAGAACGATAATATTAAGCACGCAATGAAATTGAATAATCGAATCGCATAAATAATAAACTTCAATTGATCACATGAGAGTTAGGGTTACATAGCACGGGATCCGTAGGATCCCGGAATTAAGAAGACTACTCACTATTCATGGTGGTTAACCAAAATCAGTGTATATTGAAAGGAAGAAACGAGTAAACCGTAAAGACGCGATGTAGCTCGATGATCCTCACGCTAAAAGCTCTGTCTTCTCTCCCAAGTTAGGGTTTCTTCTCCAAAATAACAGCACCCTTCAATTCTGGTCGAGCCTCTCTATTTATATCTTCGAATTTCCATAATTATCTCAAGTCAAGATTAGGAAAGTCCCATGACATCTCCACTGTCACGGGCCGTTACGGGCTGTCACAGGACCCAAAAATACCATTGCCACGGCCAAGTCCCGTGACCATTCTGTTGTCCCGTGACTGCAGGGACTGTCACGGGACCTGACTTCTTTCGCCTTTTTGGAGATCTAAACATTCGAATCTGCGGTTTGTGTCAACTACAAAGTTGTAGGGCATTGAATTAGCTTTCCAACAAGCTAAGTTTTGACTCATTTAAACACTGAATGAGCCTTGGGCATGCAAAATACGTTGCAAAGGTCTGGCTGTCCTATTTTGTCCTGTATTTGCCCAAATCTGCACCGATTGCTTTGCTTTACTTTGGGTCAATCCAAAAGTATTAGATATGTGATATATGACCTGAAACACTAGAAAACCTATCAAATGACAATAAAATGTCGGGAAAACAAACATAATCCATCATCGAATGAAGTGAATAATAGGTCAAGAATTCGACCGATCAAAACACTCCACACTTAGGATTTGTTCGTCCCGAACAACATTAAGTTCAAGGCAATAAACAGCAGAATAGTTACCCACTCAAGTGTCATGTGATCAATTCTAATTAAAATAAAAAATAAAAAGATAACTCACTGTCGTAGAGGATACGAATGCATTTAGCATATGCATCAAGCCTTTAAACCTCTAGGCTGCCCTAGTAGGACGAGTACAATCTCGTGAAGGTTTTCAGGAATGGGACTACCTACAAATCCCCTATACAACTAACTAACGTGTATTGATCGGTTGTAATTTAGCGTAAATATTCGAATAGAATTCAAATACTATTGCTAGTCACGGTTAATCAAAACAATTTATATTTTGACTCGGGAAATCCGAGATCGTACCCAAAGGACAGGTGATTAAACTAATGGTGCTAAGGATTTGATTTAGGATGTTTATGGTTTGGGGGGGGGGGTTTAATCCTCGTAAGAGGGGGATAGTAAAGTTTTACTATCTTAGAAAGAGATTTAATCGATAACAAGGTAAACAAACAATTCGAGGATGACTAGGGATCTAATTCCCCACCTAGACAATTATCGTGACGGTAAATTGAAACACTATTGATGAATTCTCATACACACATTTAGAATTTTAGCTATGTAACATTAATACCAAGTTCAACTCGCGCTACAACCTAATATCAAGAGGTTACACCTCGCATAGCACCTCACACTCGCGCTTTATTGGTGCTATAGGACATAATTTATCTAACCTCACACTCGCGCTTTATTGGCTAAGTAAATCATGCACTCGTTAAATTCAAGCTATTCTCATTAGGATCAATGCATCGCCATATAACACAAATATCCTAATGCTTCTTCATTTTGTTCATTTGAAATCATACTTTTCAGGGGTTAGCTACATCAAGCATGAAATCAACTAGAATTCCTATTTCGGACTTGTCAAAAAAAACACGTCATAGGTAATTCAAGAACATTAAGTTCAAACGAAGAAGAGTCGTGTGTAAAATCATTCATCAATAGTATTCATGGTGTTCACAACGTCACAAACATGTCTAGGGGGTTCATAGACCCCCAACCAATGTCACTACTCACTCATGGTGAGATTACAATCCATAGTATCAATAGAAAAACAGAAAAACATGTAGGATGTAGAGTTTAGGGATCTAGAACCAATATGGAGCACTAATGATCAAGGATAATTCACGATCCGAGTTGTTGATGATGATCAAATAAGATGTCTTCTTCTCCAAGCTATTTTCGTCCAAATCCCAGCAGAAAATCGCACAGAAAACGAGGAGTGAGGGTTTAAAAACCCTAACTTTCTATTTATAGTTCAGCGTAAAAATGCAGACTTTACGACGTTGTGCGACCGCACGGGTGGGTTGTGCGACCGCACAGCTGCCCAAAATCCTGCCTCGTGCTATCGTGGTTCCTGAGTGTGCGACCGCACAGAATTCCTGTGCTTCTGGTTTGAGTCGTGCGACCGCACGAAGAGGTTGTGCGACCGCACAGAATTCCTGTGCTTCTGGTTTGAGTAGTGCGACCGCACAGAGATGTTGTGCGAACGCACAAGGCTTTGTTGGCAACTGTAGCCTCCGAATTTGGTCTCGGCGTCAACTAGAGAGTTGTAGCCCTTTGATTTAGCTTTTCAACAAGCTTTGAATGGACCAAATCGGACATCAAATGAGATCTGTAGGTCCTAAATACTCCGGAGAGGTCTGTGTGTCCCGTAATGCCCGAAAATCCATGTTTTTGCTCCAAACTGCTCGGTTTTGCTCCAAAATCAATGCCCACTTGTGTTCTCAGCTTAAACTCTGTAATTCGCCTGAAATGAACCACAAGGCATTAAATAGCAAGTGAAATCGTGATAAAACGTACGAAACAATAAGCATAGAGGTTGCCTAAAATGCATATATTTTAGTGCTATCAAATCACCCCACACTTAACGTTTGATCGTCCCGAGCAAACTAATCCTAGAGATCAACAACAAGAAGGCACTTCACTCACTCAAGATCGGTTCAAAGGAAACTCCATATGGTTATGAAAACTACCTAACAACACTAAGAAACAAATACTACTTATGATAAACCACTTTCGTAGGTGACACGAGTGCATTTAACGAATGCACCAAGCCTTTAAACCCCTAGGCTACCCTAGTGGAGGAGTTGTAGTCTCCTGAGAGTTTTCAGAAACGGGAATACTCACAAATCCCACAAAAAGAACAATCATCCAATTAGGCATTTTAGCTCACAATTTTCAAAGTACTAGGCAAGGTGTTTTTCATGAAGTTCGCAATGTATTCAACTAGATATGTGCATTTCAATCACTACATGAAACCTCTTCGAATCCTTATAGAAATTCATGAATAAAGACATTCAAGCAAATCAAAACAAGGACTAATAAGTCTTTAATCAAGGATTCTAGTCATTTTCTATAGTAGTGACCAAGGAAATGGTCTAATAATTGCAAAGAAATCTTGTTGGATCACTCACAAATGCTAGCAAGAAGGCTAGTCCATTGGCTTGTGGGCTTTGAACTCATTCTCAAGCCTAGGACGCATAGGTCACTTAGTCATAAGAGAAGAGGAGTTCCAACAATAAAGTTTTTGTAAATACTTGCAAACCATATCATGCCTAAGTATAAAAGAATACGAGGCTCGTCCCTTAGTGAATTCTTGCTAGGAAGTATCACTTGTCTCATTGGTTTTCATGCTAGAGAATGGTGGAATAGCCGATTGTCAAGTCTAAGTGCTTCATATTATTTTTTTTCTTTTCTTTCAAATGGCCTTTGGCCTACAAATGCTTTCGAGGGGGGACTTACCTCCCTAACCCCCAGCATTTATATATTTTTCTCAAAACTTCTCGTGTACATCGAGAGAGTTTTTAGTCGGGGCTTTGCCCTCTTTTGACCATAAGAGTGAAGCACATATTTTTTTATTGGGGCCCATTTTTCGCCCTCTTTTGACCCCACACTTAGAACTTTGACAAAGGGCTAAGTGTTAAAAATGGAGCATGACAAACCAACAAGACGAAATCCACTAGATAAACAAGGTCACTAAGGTCACCTAAAGGCAATCATGGCATGCACGGATTTTGGAGTTATAAATTTTTTCGATTTTATGCTTTCAAAGGTCAACTCTTTAGTCTCAACGAGAAAAAGCTTAGAATAAAAGATAAAGAAATGCTAGTAGATGCTTTGATCCTCAAGAATGAAAGTCAACAATCCAATCCATTAGTCATCTAAAGGATCAATCAAGTGAAATCATGCACGACTAGTTGAATTTAGAAGTGAAGTTTTTCGAAAATGTAGCCTTGCCTAGACTTTTTGTTTTCATTAATATTTCGAAATTTTTTGATGAATTGCCTAGTAGTGTGAATGTTTTCCCTAAAACATACAAGTTGATTGGATTCCACATATTAAAGCACATCAAGCAAGCACAAACATCATTTGTAGACAAACATAGGCACCCCACACTTATGCCCTATCAAGACATCTAGTTAACTAAACACATGTTAAGAGATCATCAAATATAGGCATTCACACATGCATAGTTCATATCCTCAAATTCTTGCACGAAACAAATAGAAATCCAATCAAAATAGATATACTTAAAGATCGGGAGAGAAAACACTCACAAGCCTAGTTTAATGTCTTGGCTAAGACGGAGCCGATTCTCCTCGTGGGAGATAAGAAGCACGCTTGAGGAGTCTTTTGCTAAGATCCCTCCTCAAGCGGGGCCTTGCACTTGATCGTGTCAAACCACCTTCAAATCCCATTTGAATTTCCTCCCACCAAGCCTACGATGGACTTCCAATTGCAAGTTTGACCCCTTCAAACATGAAGATCCCTTTATAGCTAAGGGGTCATGGGAACTTCTTTTGAATAATCTCGTGAAGTATGGTAGGAAGCTCCAAAACTTGTCTCGAGGCTTTGCGACAAAGAAAGGATCTTCAATGCTAGCCTCTAGCGTGATGGGCACACCTTCCTTCAATTTTTCGATGATGTCCTTGGGTGCCCATTCCTCAATCTCCCTCATTAAACTTCCATTTACTTGCATGCGAGGTGGCTCTTTAGTCTCTTCCATGAAAGTCTCAACAAAGTCTCTATACCCATGAAGTTCTTGTGGCTCAATATCCTCTTCCTCGATTCCATCATCAACAAGAGAATCGGGTTCACTATCAAGCTTACTAATAGCGGGAGGGAGGTCTTCTTCATCCAAAAGAGATATATCTTCAATGCATGAGTCGTCATCGTTGAAGAATTCCTCATCGGAGAGCCAAGGCTTTGATGGAATGGTGAGCTCTTGTGTGTTCTTGTCCAAACGATCTTGATGTGTACTAGTAGTGAAGGATGCTTCACTCTTGCATTCCACCTCCTCTTCGTCACAAGATTCACCACCCCTTTGGTTGTAATGGGTTACGGTGCCGACTCTCCAAAATTTATCTTCCCTCTCTAGATCACATTCTTCTCTTAAGACATTAGATTCAAGGACTTCCTCTTCGGGTACCTCCTCTTCCTCATCCAAGTTTTCATTTTCCATTGCTTGTTGCCCCAATTCGCTTTCAAAAACTTGGTGTTGAGCATCCATCTCCCTCAATTTAGCGTTTTTGCTTTTTAACTCATGGTTTCGAGCCTCCAATATTTTCAATTGAGCGACCATCTTCTCTCGGTTTTCAAGGAGTGTGGCAAACATGGCTTCAAAACCGGAGGGCTCACTCGAAGGTTGAGGAGGTTGAGGGTATGGAGGGTAGGAGCCTTCAATATCAAAACATTGACTATCATTCAAATTTTGAGCGTGGGTATGTGATGGATTCCAAGAGTTTTCCCAATAGCCGTTTGGTTGCTCCTCTTCTTGGTCATCCCCATCCAAATTATAACGATTAGTTTGATAGTCATGCTCTTGGTCATTCCAATATGGTTGCTCCTCCTCTTGATAATATTCCTCATTAGAAGAGACTTGTTGGCTTTGATTGTTCATCCAATAGCCTTCACAATGGGCATTTGGTTGATCATCTTCATAATAATCTTCATTGTCTTCATACTTCCTTTTGTCAACCCAAGCCTTAACCAGACTCATCGCACTATCCACTAACTTTGTCAAGTCCGCCATTTGATCTTTAAGTGCATAATTGGAAAAATCCTCTTCATAATAATCTTCATCGTGCATGACTTGTTGGTTATAGTGATCCATCCTCGCAAAACAAGATTAACGAAGTTAGTAAGGGATATGAGAGAAAAAGAAGAATATACAAGCATAAGAGAAAGAAAAATATTTACAAGAATAGACAAACTAAATAATCAAATAGCACCTAGTTAATTAACCTATCACCGGCAACGTCGCCATTTGATCGGTAGTAATTTAGCGTAAATATTCGAATAGAATTCAAATACTATTGCTAGTCACGGTTAATCAAAACAATTTATATTTTGACTCGGGAAATCCGAGATCGTACCCAAAGGACAGGTGATTAAACTAATGGTGCTAAGGATTTGATTTAGGATGTTTATGGTTTGGGGGGGGGGGGTTTAATCCTCGTAAGAGGGGGATAGTAAAGTTTTACTATCTTAGAAAGAGATTTAATCGATAACAAGGTAAACAAACAATTCGAGGATGACTAGGGATCTAATTCCCCACCTAGACAATTATCGTGACGGTAAATTGAAACACTATTGATGAATTCTCATACACACATTTAGAATTTTAGCTATGTAACATTAATACCAAGTTCAACTCGCGCTACAACCTAATATCAAGAGGTTACACCTCGCATAGCACCTCACACTCGCGCTTTATTGGTGCTATAGGACATAATTTATCTAACCTCACACTCGCGCTTTATTGGCTAAGTAAATCATGCACTCGTTAAATTCAAGCTATTCTCATTAGGATCAATGCATCGCCATATAACACAAATATCCTAATGCTTCTTCATTTTGTTCATTTGAAATCATACTTTTCAGGGGTTAGCTACATCAAGCATGAAATCAACTAGAATTCCTATTTCGGACTTGTCAAAAAAAACACGTCATAGGTAATTCAAAAACATTAAGTTCAAACGAAGAAGAGTCGTGTGTAAAATCATTCATCAATAGTATTCATGGTGTTCACAACGTCACAAACATGTCTAGGGGGTTCATAGACCCCCAACCAATGTCACTACTCACTCATGGTGAGATTACAATCCATAGTATCAATAGAAAAACAGAAAAACATGTAGGATGTAGAGTTTAGGGATCTAGAACCAATATGGAGCACTAATGATCAAGGATAATTCACGATCCGAGTTGTTGATGATGATCTAAGATGTCTTCTTCTCCAAGCTATTTTCGTCCAAATCTCAGCATAAAATCGCACAGAAAACGAGGAGTGAGTGTTTAAAAACCCTAACTTTCTATTTATAGTTCAGCGTAAAAATGCAGACTTTACGACGTTGTGCGACCGCACGGGTGGGTTGTGCGACCGCACAGCTGCCCAAAATCCTGCCTCGTGCTATCGTGGTTTCTGAGTGTGCGACCGCACAGAATTCCTGTGCTTCTGGTTTGAGTCGTGCGACCGCACGAAGAGGTTGTGCGACCGCACAGAATTCATGTGCTTCTGGTTTGAGTAGTGCGACCGCACAGAGATGTTGTGCGAACGCACAAGGCTTTGTTGGCAACTGTAGCCTCCGAATTTGGTCTCGGCGTGAACTAGAGAGTTGTAGCCCTTTGTGAGTTAGCTTTTCAACAAGCTTTGAATGGACCAAATCGGACATCAAATGAGATCTGTAGGTCCTAAATACTCCGGAGAGGTCTGCGTGTCCCGTAATGCCCGAAAGTCCATGTTTTTGCTCCAAACTGCTCGGTTTTGCTCCAAAATCAATGCCCACTTGTGTTCTCAGCTTAAACTCTGTAATTCGCCTGAAATGAACCACAAGGCATTAAATACCAAGTGAAATCGTGATAAAACGAACGAAACAATAAGCATAGAGGTTGCCTAAAATGCATATATTTTAGTGCTATCATGTATGCATGAAATGATGCTCAACAAGTCACAGTAAAGTCATGTCATACCTCGGATTCATCGTGTTACCTCAACTTCAAGCCAAACATCTTCATCAAGGTTTTCAGACAATCATAGATCAAACGAGTTATGCATTCAAACGGTCAGTACACATTAGAGGTGGCAATTTGATCCATTATCCATTTATCCGTCCGGTAACCATCCATGAAAATCCATCCATTATCCATCCATTTATTTAATGGATTGAATCAATCCAAATCCATTAACAATCCATTAATAAATGGATGACATGGTTTAATCCATTAATCCATTAATGATCCATTAATCCATTAATAAAAGTCAAAACAATCAAAACACATTTGCATCTTCGACATCGTCTATCTCCTCGCTCCCTTATTTCTCTCCCTCTCTCAGTTTCGATTATGAACATCATCGTCATTCGTCGTCGTGGCATAGATTTCAAACCCTAGACTTCTCTTCCGTCGGTTCGGTCACCAATTCGATTATTCCTCTTGCTTCTTCCGTCGGTTCGGTCACCAAGGAGCCAACAATATGATTGTAATGTGCTACCCTCTCCTTCCATATTTCATTGTCTTCTGTAAACTTTTGGGCATTTACACCTTTCACCGAGCCACTCGTGATTCGAGGAGGAACACCCATAGCGCGTTCTGGCCATTTCTTCAACTTGCCACCAGCAACTTCTTCAGAGCTGCTTACCTCTGGCAGTGGTGTAATGCAAGTATCCATTTTCTTGTACCTTTGGTTTCACAGATCGAAAATATTTATGTTGAGATGAAATTTATATAAAGAGCAAATAACGCGGCTTGTAAAGTAAAAAAGGTAACTGAGTGAATACCAAGCTGCGTTGGGATTTTCAGACTTGCATATATGCGGTGATTGAAGGGCTTCTGCCAAATCGCAAGATCATCTTTTTCTATCACTTTTTTCCAACACTGTTTCTTCGCAACATCCTCTATGGCGTCTTGCTCTTGTTTCAGATCCTCTTGGGTCCTTTCCCAACTAAAAAAATAATCTATTTTAATTTTAATTTCTTTTCAGTTCAAGACTCGTCAGTTGTGGACTCACTCGTTGAAGATATTTTGGATTTGACTGCTGAACGAGGAAACGAATGTGGATGATATCCTGGACCTCACCATAACTACAATCAAATTTATTTGGGAATCACGTGGTTCATTTTACATGTCTTATAATTACTTTTTATGCGTGATTTGTATCGAAGAATTATTTAATTCACAGTTTTAATTAGTTTTGATGCTACTATTCATTACAATGTGATCTTGTATGTTTAGAAATAACTCAATTTAAATTTCTTAATATCAAATAAGAAATAAAAGAGTTAAATGAGAAAATGAACTAAATGGGTTAAATGGATCAAATGGATTTATCCATTAATCCGTCAACCATTAGTGATCCGTCCATTTAATCCATTAACACTAATGGTTTTAATGGATTTGATCCGTTTAATCCGCTAACCATTTCATCCATCCATTAACCCATCCGTTCATCCATTTTGCCACCCCTAGTACACATGACTAACAAACGCCTCATCACAAGTTCTAAATAGTTCTATCGCAACGGGATAAGAACGTGAAAAGTTGCACAAAACATGCTCGCCATTCACCTATGCTATCTAGGGATAGTCCACGGGCTCTTGGCGCAAAGCTCATTCTCAAGTGCCAAGGACTAGGCAATGACCCGTAAGAGAAGAGGAGCTTGGCTTAAGAATTTTATGAGAAATAGTAAGTAAATTTGCATCAAAATTTCAGTGCAAGCACGAGGATCGTCCCTTAGACTCTAGTATATGAATTCTCAAGACAAATCATGATTTGCATGCAATGACGAGGAAGAATTACACTACATCAAGCAGAAAAGGGGTAGCAATTGTTTCAAGAGTGTTTTCCGTACACAAGGAATGACATTCGTCACAAGGTCCTTGGTATTTTTTGTTGCAGAAATTTTTCTGTTTTTTTACTGGTTTTCTTTCAAAAACAGCTATGCTTGGGGTCAATTTTTCACCCAATTTTTAAAATTAAGAACTGTGTTCTTGAGGGAAAACTTGAAGGCCAATTTCTAACTCCACACTTAAAGCTTGACATAGTGCATGAATAAAGGCGGGCGCATGCAAATCACAACAAGTATATCGAAACACATACTAGTACTAAGGTCACCTAGAAAAATAGAAGTAATTTAAGTTTTTGACATTTTTTGAACCGGTGCCAACTAGCTTCAAGTTTCAAACATGCTTCAAGAAATACGTAGAACATGTGATAGGCAAGGGCTAGCAGTGATACTGACTCAAGAGAATACACACACAATTTTCACTATTTCAAGTCCTAGACTTCGAATCTAAAAGAGTGTCAATCAGTCAAGAAGTATCGTAGAAAAACAAGGATTTCAATCGCAATACATAGACAGTGTAGCATATGCAAGAGTGAATGTGACATGCAATGTGTGTGACTATACGCTACCCACTCCACACTTAAAAATGAGCTTAGTCCCTAAGCAAAGAAATAAAAGAGAAAATAAGCGTATAGGAACTTCACTCGTGTGTGATGACGCGATGTCCATGGAGATTAAGCGATGCTCGGGGAGTGAAACACGACTTGTGAGCTGGTAGATATAAAGATAACACACACAAAGCTTCACAAGTAATAGGTTAGCATCGATAATCGCGGAGAAACCTGGATAGGGGTGCCAAATAAATAGAGTGCAAAAATTGAACAGCATAGGCAAAATATCTCAATATGTATTCGAGCAGGTCCCGTGACACCGAATTCGTCGCGGGTCGTCACGGGGCATCACGGGACTAAAAATTTGCAGTGTTTTGGCTAGGTCCCGTGACAGAACCATTGTCCCGTGACGATCCTTTTGTCACGGGCTGTCACGGGACCAATAATGTCTTTCTCGCTGCTGGGACTCCACACTTTGATTCCTGCACGGTTCACATACAAATTGTACAAAGCAAAATGCAACTAAATAAAACTTACAGCGCGGGTTACTCTCCGAAGAGGCCTAGTTTAACGTCTTGGTGAGACTCAGCAAGGGAGGTAGTGTCAATCCACCTCCAAATCCCATTTGAATTTACGTCCATCAAGAATGACACGGACGTCGAGTAGAGCATGCAGTCCCTTCAAAAATTTGAGACCCTTAAGAATCAAGGGACTGTGGAGGCTCCCTAATAACAGTTTCAAGACGTAAGGCAAGAACTGTCGAAACTTGTCTGGAAGTGGTGTGTCAAGATAAATATATTCAGGGCTAGCTCCAGCAAGAACACTTCCCTTGTACTCTTTAGCTAGAAACTCACGTTCCCATACTTCAAAATTTTCCTTCAATATCACATTCATATGTATGCGAGGATCCTCTTCGAATGAACTCAGGTACACATCAACAAAGTCTTCATACGTATGATCCTTTGATAGCTCATCACCGCTCGGAGAAACTGGTGGAATGATGTTCTCTTTTGTTTGCCCATCTAAATGACCTTTTGAAGCGGTCGTAGTGGAGGGAGATGGATCTTCATATTCTGAGACGTCTTCAGTACATAACTCATCATCCTCCAACTCAGTGTAAGCCTTGGCAACCATTTTAAATGCCCCAAAACCATCCTCACAAACAGGTTGTTCTGGTATAGAGAGCATTCTCGTATCCTGATCATCTTCCACATGGATTGGAAATAAAGCTGAAGATGAATATGCTTCATAGACTTGAACTTCTTGATGGTTGGCCATTGTCATCTCGATGTCCTCGTCTTTGCATGTATTGTTGGCTGCAATGGCTTGTTGCTCTAGCTGGTCCTTTAGTATCTCATTCCGAATGGTCAGCTGCTCAAGTGTTTGCTCGAGTCTTTTCATTCGCCTATCTTGTTCAGCCATCAAACTAGCCATCATGGATTCCATGCTAGATGAGCTGACAGATTCCTGTTGTTTGGGCTGTTGCGGTTGATAGTTGTACTGCTGATCATAAAACTGATGTTGCTGTTGCGACTGGTCCTCATAAATCTCATAGTAGTGGTCATCTCGATAATACGACGGATCATAAGACTGGTGTTGATTTCCTTCCCAATTTGTATCATACGAGTATGTCTGACAATATGTCTCTTCCCTAGGGTAGGCGTCTTGATGACCAAAAGAGAACATCCTCGCAACATACAAAAAAAAAGTGATTAGTGAAGGTTAGAAGTATAAAGAGTATGTACAATGAAGTGTATAAAGGAATGGAATAGTCTAAACTACACACGTTAAATCTAATATCACACTAAACGCTGCTCCCCGGTAACGGCGCCATTTTTACAAGCGTATTTTTAACCCTTTATAGTTGTAGATGAACCATAATTGTATGAATCATAAACACAGTTAAACCCACCAAATTAGACTGTTTGTCTATTTAACTTTTGCTTGTTAGTTCCGATATTTATCTACAGGGTATTTTGGAGTCTAGAGAGAATACAGGCTAAGGAGGAGTTTTAAAGCTGAAAATGAATTACGAGTCATTCCAGGTCACGACCAAATTCCAACATTCAAGAACCGACTTGGAATCACTCAAATATGCTAGAACAGTCGGCATTTAGACAAGAACGCAATGCAAAGGCACCGAGCCCGGTAACGGCCAAACAAGGGCAATTTCAGCCGATTTGGGATTTCGACCATGTTCCAAGAAGAATTTAGCTTAGGTTCCATCTTGAGATCATCTTAGAATGACATTTTCATTCAGAATACACTCTCCAAAATCCAAGAAGCTCCGGTCAAATTCCGGTCAAACCGATGGCTTTTTGGAAACAAATATCTCATTGCACTCAAACTCTCCTCCTCCACCTCACATGGGCGGCTTTCCTTGTGGTGTTGACACCTTTTCCGGCTGCTTTTGAGGAGATGAAGACACCTATGGCCGTCGGCTTTTGCTCTCCTCTTGCCATGTGGTGAGATCTCATCCATATGCCTCTTCCCTTGTGACAAGTGTATGGCTATCCTTCATCCCCTTAGCCTATAAATAGAACCCTTTTTCTCCATTGTAAATGATCCCATAAATTCACAAGTCTTTAGAGAGATAGAGGGCTTTACCCTCTTCTCTTCAATAAACACTTTGTTCTTCATTTTGGAGCTACCTTCCCTTGCTTGGATCTTGCTTAGGAGCTCCTCTCCTCCACTTATTGTAGGTACAAAAATTACTTTCCGTAAATTTTGTTCTTACTTTAAAAGTTATTCTTCTTTTCGGTATCCTTGTTCAAAGCCATAATTTGCTTGTATTCCTTGACCTGAATACAAGTAGCTAAAGCTTGTATTCGGTAGAGGGAGTATTTATATCATAAACTGTTCTAGACTCTATGCTTAATGCTACTTAGTGTTTCAAAACTTGTTCTATGTGCCACATATTAGGTCAGAACTTCCAAGGTTGAGTGGAAGCTTGAAATGACAAAACTCTTCCGTGGGGTTCGTGAACATACTCGGGTAAGTGGATGCTTGAAATGGCAAAACTTATCTGAGGAGTTCGACCTCTCTAAAACACCATTTGGATTGATCGGAAATGATTGTTCAAATGGATGCACATAGGCTAGTATACCTTGAAATGGGGCGCTAGTCTAAATAGAACAAGTGCTCTATGACCTTGAAATGGGCTAGACAGTGTGGCAAATTGAGCGCTTGAAATGGCCTTGATACACTTTTGAACACTTGATAGGATCATTAAGGGTCAATGATGAACGATGATATGTTATGAAACCCCTAAACCGAATCCTTTCCTTACAGTCTATTATCAACTATTGTAATTTACTTCCAGTTCTCAAAGCACACTTAAACCCAACCCCAATCGCATTTAAATTCTGCATAAGCTTCATTAAAGAACAACTAATCCACACTGACTCTCTTGGGTTCGACCCCTACTTACCACTTGCTACCCAGTAGTAAAGTCACGAGTAGCGCACTTATAAATTTATTCTTGACGTTTGCACACGACGACTGTGCATCCATCAAAATTGGCACCGTTGCCGGGGAGTTGTAAATCGGAATAGTTGTTCTATTTTGTTTTTTCTTTTTTATCATGCAATTCACTAAGTCTTACTACTACGGAATGGAGCCTTGGAACAATGAGGAGTTTTCTCCACCACCCTTCGAACTTGAAATCCGCGAGAAGATCAACAACATAGAGTAATCCCGGGACGAAACTATGGACGAGTACTTGGCGTACTTTGATTCCATTGTGACGAGCTGCCCGCACCATGGATTCACCAACCACGATCTTCTTCAAATGTTTCTCTATGGGATAATACCACAAGAGTGGAATTGGCTAAATGATGCAGCAGGAGGCTTGGTGAACAACTTAGACATAGATGATCTTTGGAACTTAATAGATGATTTGGCCGCAAGGTCAAGACAAAGACAAGATCAGGCCATGTGGCGCAAAGAACTGGACAACATAATGCAACGAATCAGGGCCAAAACTGAGTTATGGGCAGCAGAAAATGAGCTGGCAGCTAGCACCCAGCAATTGGCCGCAGACATACAGCAATTGAATGCCTTGATGCACCAATTCACGGCCGAAACCGAATCATGGGCAATAAAAAGGACGGCAGAACCCGAGGAGCCGGAAGAGAATGAGGACCAGCAGATGACCGAAGACGAACCAGCCAAGACATACCCGGACCTCAATGACGAGTTGCCCATATCAGACCCATACCTCAGTATGATTGCCCCCGGAGACCATATGAATGACGAGGATGAGGACCCATGGTTGCCTGAAAAAGACCTCCATTCAGATTATCCCTGGGAGTTAGAAGAAGAACTGCCCAAATCAGGCCCGGTCCTTATCACCAATCCATCTGAGGAAATCACAGTCCTAACTGCCGAGCCAACAGAAGTCCCGAACCTTACTGCCGAAGCGGCCTAAGAAATCAAGCCAGGCCCGGTCCTTGCGCTCGGAGCACCCAAGGAAATCCCGGACCTCATTGCCAAACTATCCGAGAAAGACCTGGTCCTCATTGTCGGAGCACCTGAAACAGACCCAGTCCTCATGGTCAAAGTGCCTCAACTTAACCCTTCGTGTTTTATGCCGATAATAGCCACCGAAGATCATATAATCAATAATGATGAGGTGCAAGGGGAGTTAGAGGAGGAGCATGAGCCAAAAAAGCCGACAAAGGAACTCTCACTCGTCATAAGCCAAGGAAAACCGCCTGAAAACTCACTCATTCCAAGACAACCATCCATCACTGCCACAATGAAGAGGATTGGCAGAGGCGCATGCTTAATGTCGCCTACATTTAATGGCACAAAACCAAACTTCCAAACTCGCAAAGGTGCCAACTATTCAAACATGAGGAAGCGGCAAAGACATGGGCCGAAAGAATGGAAACCCGGAAGGAGTAACAAGCAAGCACGACTCATTGGACCAGCAGCTATGGTCAAGAAAGCCTCACCCTCTCAAATCAAAAGAGCTACCGAGAAGAAGTCCAACCTCAAGCATCCATGGGATCCCTACTTGTGATCCAGGAATGAGGTATCGTCGAGCCAACGACGTTAAACAAAGGCACTGGTCGGGAGGTAACCCGACACCTATCTTACTTTCAGTCATTTAATTTCTGTCATTTAGTTTTTTGCCCTAAATCATTCTCACCTTTCCTGTATATATTTCTTGCATGGCTTTTGAACTAAGTCTTGCTGAAAAGCACGCCTTCGTTCAAAAGTGTGGGGTGAGAACCCCCTTTGTACATAACATGCTTTTTCTTTTTCCTTTTCCCTTAATATTAACTTTTTGAAAATATGAACTTGAGAATGTGAAAAAGATAGATCATAATTCATGCAATAACCTTGTGAAAATTCAACTGTTTAAAAACTTAGAATGTAACTTCTCATTTGTCCCTTTGTGCTGAGATAAACTAGGGATGTGGAGTTGACATAAACTGCCCTAGAGAGGGTTGGCAAGCACTCGAAGGATCGAATCTAACTATATGGTTTTCGAAGTCAGTGGAGGCTGCACTTCGGGTTTCAGTGAAGATTGAAGTCATCTCCGCCATGCAGTGTTTATGAAAAAAGAAAAAAAGGCGAGGACGGGAATCGGACCGTCCTATCTCTAGTCAAAGTAGCCGAGAAAATAGATGAGCGACCCTCATCTTGACCCACGCGAAACAGCAAGGATGAGAGGAGCGGGAAGGTATTTCCATATGCTTGCGGGCGACGATTGGACCTCCCAAAAAGGCTTGAGAATATGGACTAGCAAGCCACAAAAAGGCAAAAGCTCAAAGAAGCAAATCAAGAGGCCAAAGGCCCAAAATTGTGAAGGTTTTAACCGAACAAAAAGTGAAGTACTCAAAGAGTCAAATCAAAGGCCAAAGGCCGATTCACTACAAAAGATGTCCCTCGCCAAAAGAAAATCAAAGACCAAACCATTGAAACCCGAACCGAATCACGTGCTAGAGAAAGCTACAAGAAAACCATATAGTGCGAGACGGTCCCGAGAATGCAGTCCAGGAGCCTGAAAAGGGCTATCTCCCGAAACATCCAAAATGATTTGCATCTCAGCACAAAGGTACAAGTATCAAGTTTCTTCTATTTATTTACACGGTTTAATTTGGTAATAAGTAGTAATGCATGAATTAGGATAAATCTAGTCCCACAGTCTCACTTTCATATTTTGAAAGTTTACTTAGATAGTGGGCCGCCCTTTAATAGCATTGTTCGGGACGAACAACTAAAAGTGTGGGGTGATCTGATGGACCATAATTGTATGAATCATAAACACAGTTAAACCCACCAAATTAGACTGTTTGTCTATTTAACTTTTGCTTGTTAGTTGCGATATTTATCTACAGGGTATTTTGGAGTCTAGAGAGATTACATGCTAAGGAGGAGTTTTAAAGCTGAAAATGAATTACGAGTCATTCCAGGTCACGACCAAATTCCAACTTTCAAGAACCGACTTGGAATCACTCAAATATGCTAGAACAGTCGGCATTTGGACAAGAACGCAATGCAAAGGCACCGAGCCCGGTAACGGCCAAACAAGGGCAATTTCAGCCGATTTGGGATTTCGACCATGTTCCAAGAAGAATTTGGCTTAGGTTCTTTCTTGAGATCATCTTAGAATGACATTTTCATTTAGAATACACTCTCCAAAATCCAAGAAGCTCTGGTCAAATTTCGGTCAAACCGATGGCTTTTTGGAAACAAATATCTCATTGCACTCAAACTCTCCTCCTCCACCTCACATGGGCGGCTTTCTTTGTGGTGTTGACACCTTGCCCGGCTGCTTTTGAGAAGATGAAGACACCTATGGCCGGTGGCTTTTGCTCTCCTCTTGCCATGTGTTGAGAGATCATCCATATGCCTCTTCCCTTGTGACAAGTGTATGACTATCCTTCATCCCCTTAGCCTATAAATAGAACCCTCCTCCATTGTAAATGATCCCATAAATTCACAAGTCTTTAGAGAGATAGAGGGCTTAACCCTCTTCTCTTTAATAAACACTTTGTTCTTCATTTTGGAGCTACCTTCCCTTGCTTGGATCTTGCTTAGGAGCTCCTCTCCTCCACTTATTGTAGGTACAAAATTACTTTCCGTATATTTTGTTCTTACTTTAAAAGTTATTCTCCTTTTCGGTATCCTTGTTCAAAGCCATAGTTTGCTTGTATTCCTTGACAAGAATACAAGTAGCTAAAGCTTGTATTCGGTAGAGGGAGTATTTATATCGTAAACTGTTCTAGACTCTACGCTTAATGCTACTTAGTGTTTCAAAACTTGTTCTATGTGCCACATATTAGGTCAGAACTTCCAAGGTTGAGTGGATGCTTGAAATGGCAAAACTCTTCCGTGGGGTTCGTGAACATACTCGGGTAAGTGGATGCTTGAAATGGCAAAACTTATCTGAGGAGTTCGACCTCTCTAAAACACCATCTGGATTGATCGGAAATGATTGTTCAAATGGATGCACATAGGCTAGTATACCTTGAAATGGGGTGCTAGTCTAGATAGAACAAGTGCTCTATGACCTTGAAATGGGCTAGACAGTGTGGCAAATCGAGCGCTTGAAATGGCCTTGATACACTTTTGAACACTTAGTAGGATCATTAAGGGTCAATGATGAACGATGATATGATATGAAACCCCTAAACCGAATCCTTTCCTTACAGTCTATTATCAACTATTGTAATTTACTTTCAGTTCTCAAAGCACACTTAAACCCAACCCCAATCGCATTTAAATTCTGCATAAGCTTCATTAAAGAATAACTAATCCACACTGACTCTCTTGGGTTCGACCCATACTTACCACTTGCTACCCAGTAGTAAAGTCACGAGTAGCGGACTTATAAATTTATTCTTGACGTTTGCACACGACGACTGTGCATCCATCAAAATTGGCGCCGTTGCCGGGGAGTTGTGAATCGGAATAGTTGTTCTATTTTTGTTTTTTGTTTTTTGTTTTATCATGCAATTCACTAAGTCTTACTACTACGGAATGGAGCCTTAGAACAATGAGGAGTTTTCCCCACCACCCTTTGAACTTGAAATCCGCGAGAAGATCAACAACATAGAGCAATCACGGGATGAAACTTTGGATGAGTACTTGGCATACTTTGACTCCATTGTGACGAGCTGCCCGCACCATGGATTCACCAACCATGATCTTCTTCAAATGTTTCTCAATGGGATGATACCACAAGAGTGGAATTGGCTAAATGATGCAGCAGGAGGCTCGGTGAACAACTTAGACATAGATGATCTTTGGAACTTAATAGATGATTTGGCCGCGAGGTCAAGACAAAGAAAAGATCAGGCCATGCGGCGCAAAGAACTAGACAACATAATGCAACAAATCAATGCCAAAACTGAGTTATGGGCAGCAGAAAATGAGCTGGAAGCTAGCACCCAGCAATTGGCCGTAGACATACAGCAATTGAATGCCTTGATGCACCAATTCACGGCCGAAACCAAATCATGGGCAATAAAAAGGACGGTAGAACCCGAGGAGCCGGAAGAGAATGAGGACCAGCAGATGACCGAAGAAGAACCAGCCAAGACATACCCGGACCTCAATGACGAGTTGCCCATATCAGACCCATACCTCAGTATGATTGCCCCCGGAGACCATATGAATGACGAGGATGAGGACCCATGGTTGGCTGAAGAAGAGCTCCATTTAGATTATCCCTAGGAGTTAGAAGAAGAACTGCCCAAATCAGTCCCGGTCCTTATCACCAATCCATCCGAGGAAATCACAGTCCTAACTGCCGAGCCAACAGAAGTCCCGAACCTCACTGCCGAAGCGGCCGAAGAAATCAAGCTAGGCCCGGTCCTTGCGCTCGGAGCACCCGAGGAAGTCTCGGACCTCATTGCCGAACTGTCCGAGAAAGACCTGGTCCTCACTGTCGGAGCACCTGAAACAGACCCAGTCCTCATGGTCGAAGTGCCTCAACTTAACCCTTTGTGTTTTATGCCGATAATAGCCACCGAAGATTATATAATCAATAATGATGAGGTGCAAGGGGAGTTAGAGGAGGAGCATGAGCCAAAAAAGCCGACAAAGGAACTCTCACTCGTCATAAGCCAAGGAAAACCGCCTGAAAACTCACTCGTTCCAAGACAACCATCCATCACTGCCACAATGAAGAGGATTGGCAGAGGCGCATGCTTAATGTCGCCTACATTTAATGGCACAAAACCAAACTTCCAAACTCGCAAAGGTGCCAACTATTCAAACATGAAGAAGCGGCAAAGACATGGGCCGAAAGAATGGAAACCCGGAAGGAGTAACAAGCAAGCACGACTCATTGGACCAGCAGCTATGGTCAAGAAAGCCTCACCCTCTCAAATCAAAAGAGCTACCGAGAAAAAGTTTGACCTTAAGCACCCATGGGATCCCTACTTATGATCCAAGAATGAGGTATCGTCGAGCCAACGACGTTAAACAAAGGCACTGGTCAGGAGGTAACCCGACACCTATCTTACTTTCAGTCATTTAATTTCTGTCATTTAGTTTTTTGCCCTAAATCATTCTCAACTTTCCTGTATATATTTGCTTGCATGGCTTTTGAACTAAGTCTTGCCGAAAAGCACACCTTCGTTCAAAAGTGTGGGGTGAGAACCGCCTTTGTACATAACATGCTTTTTCTTTTTCCTTTCCCTTAATATTATCTTTTTGAAAATATGAACTTGAGAATGTGAAAAAGATAGATCATAATTCATGCAATAACCTTGTGAAAATTCAACTGTTTAAAAACTTAGAATGTAACTTCTCATTTGTCCCTTTGTGCTGAGATAAACTAGGGATGTGGAGTTGACATAAACTGCCCTAGAGAGGGTTGGCAAGCACTCGAATGATCGAATCTAACTATATGGTTTTCGAAGTCAGTGGAGGCTGCACTTCGGGTTTCAGTGAAGATTGAAGTCATCTCCGCCATGCAGTGTTTATGAAAAAAGAAAAAAAGGCGAGGACGGGAATCGGACCGTCCTATCTCTAGTCAAAGTAGCCGAGAAAATAGATGAGCGACCCTCATCTTGACCCGCGTGAAACGGCAAGGATGAGAGGAGCGGGGAGGTATTTCCATATGCTTGCGGGCGACGATTGGACCTCTCAAAAAGGCTTGAGAAAATGGACTAGCAAGCCACAAAAAAGCAAAAGCTCAAAGAAGCAAATCAAGAGGCCAAAGGCCCAAAATTGTGAAGGTTTTAACCGAACAAAAAGTGAAGTACTCAAAGAGTCAAATCAAAAGCCAATGGCCGATTCACTACAAAAGCTGTCCCTCGCCAAAAGAAAATCAAAGACCAAACCATTGAAACCCGAACCGAATCACGTGCTAGAGAAAGCTACAAGAAAGCCATATAGTGCGAGACGGTCCCGAGAATGCAGTCCAGGAGCCTGAAAAGGGCTATCTCCCGAAACATCCAAAATGATTTGCATCTCAGCACAAATGTACAAGTATCAAGTTTCTTCTATTTATTTACACGGTTTAATTTGGTAATAAGTAGTAATGCATGAATTAGGATAAATCTAGTCCCACAGTTTCACTTTCATATTTTAAAATTTTACTTAGATAGTGGGCCGCCCTTTAATAGCATTGTTCGGGACGAACAACTAAAAGTGTGCGGTGATCTGATGGACCATAATTGTATGAATCATAAACACAGTTAAACCCACCAAATTTGATTGTTTGTCTATTTAACTTTTGCTTGTTAGTTCCGATATTTATCTACAGGGTATTTTGGAGTCTAGAGAGAATACAGGCTAAGGAGGAGTTTTAAAGTTGAAAATGAATTACGAGTCATTCCAGGTCACGACCAAATTCCAACTTTCAAGAACCAACTTGGAATCACTCAAATATGCTAGAACAGTCGGCATTTGGACAAGAACGCAATGCAAAGGCACCGAGCCCGGTAAAAGGCTAAACAAGGGCAATTTCAGCCGATTTGGGATTTCGACCATGTTCCAAGCAGAATTTGGCTTAGGTTCCTTCTTGAGATCATCTTAGAATGACATTTTCATTCAGAATACACTCTCCAAAATCCAAGAAGCTCCGGTGAAATTCCGGTCAAACCGATGGCTTTTTGGAAACAAATATCTCATTCCACTCAAACTCTCCTCCTCCACCTCACATGGGCGGCTTTCCTTGTGGTGTTGACACCTTGCCCGGCTGCTTTTGAGGAGATGAAGACACCTATGGCCGGCGGCTTTTGCTCTCCTCTTGCCATGTGTTGAGATCTCATCCATATGCCTCTTCCCTTGTGACAAGTGTATGGCTATCCTTCATCCCCTTAGCCTATAAATAGAACCCTCCTTCTCCATTGTAAATGATCCCATAAATTCACAAGTCTTTAGAGAGATAGAGGGCTTAACCCTCTTCTCTTCAATAAACACTTTGTTCTTCATTTTGGAGCTACCTTCCCTTGCTTGGATCTTGATTAGGAGCTCCTCTCCTCCACTTATTGTAGGTACAAAATTACTTTCCGTATATTTTGTTCTTACTTTAAAAGTTATTCTCCTTTTCGGTATCCTTGTTCAAAGCCATAGTTTGCTTGTATTCCTTGACATGAATACAAGTAGCTAAAGCTTGTATTCGGTAGAGGGAGTATTTATATCATAAACTGTTCTAGACTCTATGCTTAATGCTACTTAGTGTTTCAAAACTTATTCTATGTGCCACATATTAGGTCAGAACTTCCAAGGTTGAGTGGATGCTTGAAATGGAAAAACTCTTCCGTGGGGTTTGTGAACATACTTGGGTAAGTGGATGATTGAAATGACAAAACACCATTTGGATTGATCGGAAATGATTGTTAAAATGGATGCACATAGGCTAGTATACCTTGAAATGGGGTGCTAGTCTAAATAGAACAAGTGCTCTATGACCTTGAAATGGGCTAGACAGTGTGGCAAATCGAGCGCTTGAAATGGCCTTGATACACTTTTGAACACTTAGTAGGATCATTAAGGATCAATGATGAACGATTATATGATATGAAACCCCTAAACCGAATCCTTTCCTTACAGTCTATTATCAACTATTGTAATTTACTTTCAGTTCTGAAAGCACACTTAAACCCAACCCCAATCGCATTTAAATTCTGCATAAGCTTCATTAAAGAACAACTAATCCACACTGACTCTCTTGGGTTCGACCCCTACTTACCACTTGCTACCCAGTAGTAAAGTCACGAGTAGCGGACTTATAAATTTATTCTTGACGTTTGCACACGACGACTGTGCATCCATCAGTTGTCAAAGTGTGAGTTTTAGGGGTCAAATTGCAGTCAAACAATATTTATAAACTTTGGTAAGCCAAGGGTGGATCCTAGGAGCAGTGCGTGTGAATACTAGCAAACGGTGTGACCTATTTAGCTATTCCGAGTTAACAAGTGTAAAACAGTTTGGTTGTAACGAAAAATTGCAGAAATTAAATAGCAGAAAATAAATGGTTGTGTTTAAATCAGAGAAAGAATCCCAGAATCCGTACTTCACCCGTGCTAACCCCACTAATTATGCAATCATTCTACGTTAATTATTCATGCTATCGAATATGGAATATAACCAAAATAACACTAGACAAGCCACCCATCCACGGATCATTGTCTAGATTAATCTCAATCGTTGAACGCCGCACATCCACGGATTATCAACGATTTCGATCAAATTAAAGGTTTTCCTATTAAATCATGTAAACATGACCTAACATCAATTTCATGCAATCCGATTAATCCCTAGGGCCCATCCACCTTTCGGCATATAACCTTGATATGTTCTACCAATGCAAACATACCCTTTGATGTAAATACATGCATAGAACGATAATATTAAGCACGCAATGAAATTGAATAATCAAATCGCATAAATAATAAACTTCAATTGATCACATGAGAGTTAGGGTTACATAGCACGGGATCCGTAGGATCCCGGAATTAAGAAGACTACTCACTATTCATGGTGGTTAACCAAAAACAGTGTATATTGAAAGGAAGAAACGAGTAAACCGTAAAGACGCGGTGTAGCTCGATGATCCTCACGCTGAAAGCTCTGTCTTCTCTCCCAAGTTAGGGTTTCTTCTCCAAAATAACAGCACCCTTCAATTCTGGTCGAGCCTCTCTATTTATATCTTCGAATTTCCATAATTATCTCAAGTCAAGATTAGGAAAGTACCATGACATCTCAACTGTCACGGGATGTCACGGGCTATCACGGGACCCAAAAATACCGTTGCCACGGCCAAGTCCCGTGACCATTCTGTTGTCCCGTGACTGCAGGGACTGTCACGGGACCTGATTTCTTTCACCTTTTTGGAGATCTAAACCTTCGAATCTGCGGTCTGTGTCAACTACAAAGATGTAGGGAATTGAATTAGCTTTCCAACAAGCTAAGTTTCAACTCATTTAGACACCGAATGAGCCCTGGGCAAGCAAAATACGTCGCAAAGGTCTGTCTATCCTATTTTGTCCTATTTTTGCCCAAATCTGCATCGATTGCTTTGCTTTACTTCGGGTCAATCCAAAAGTATTAGATATGTGATATATGACCTGAAACACTAGAAAACATATCAAATGACAATAAAATGTCGGGAAAACAAACATAATCCATCATCGAATGAAGTGAATAATAGGTCAAGAATTCGACCGATCACGTTTCTCAACAAGTATTTCCCTCCTTCCAAGACGGCTTATTATAGAATTCAAATTACAAATTTTGCACAAATGGATGGGGAAACACTATATGAGGCTTGGGAGAGGTATAAAGAGTACCAACGGCTTTGTCCACATCACAACTTGGACGACCTCCTCGTTTTCCATACCTTCTATGATGGTGTTGACGGTGCCTCGCGGCTTGCGCTTGATACCGCCGCGGGAAGAGCTATTATGGAACTCGAACCCCATGAAGGATATGCGGTGATCGAGAAGATCACAAAGAACTATTTCATGTGGAGAAGTGAAAGAGGGAATCCAAGAAGCAAAATGAGAGGCATGAAGTGAAGGCGGTGAGCACAAGTGACTATGATGCTTTAAGAAAGGACTTTGAGAACATCTCGGATGAAGTGTTCAAGTTGAAACACCCGGAGAAAGAGCCTTAAACAACCCAAGGTTGCGATATTTGTGAGGTATATGAGCATGAAACCGACTCATGCCCTTTGGTTCAAAGGGATGGACAAAGGGTTAGATATGAAGAAGCAAATTATGCGGGTGCAAACCAAGGTAGAGATTATGGAGCCACTCAAGGCCGAAATTCTCAATCAAACTACACTACACCAAGGTTCTCCTCGGGATGGAGGAATCACCCTAATTTCTCCTACAAGACTACCAATCCCACTCGTCCCGACTTTGGAGCTACACCTCCCGGATTTGGTCCTAAGCCTACTCAAGCAAATCAAGCTTTCCCACCGAAGAATCAATTCCAACCTAGGAACCAATATCAAAGTCGAGGACCGACTTTGCTTCAAAGGAACCAAAACCAAGGGCCACACTATCAAACTCAAGTTCAAAAGCCCTACCAACAAGTTAACCCTCCTCCACAAGCTTCAAATGAACTCTCCAGTGTTGAAGCGATGTTTGCCAAACTCCTTGATAACCAAGATAAGATGCAAGCCCAAATAGAGAGGATAGAAACTCACAACAAGATGCTTGAAAATCAAATAGCTCAACAAGCCGAATCATCTACAAGGGCACAAAGAAAACTACCGGCTAGACCCGAACAAGGGCAAAGGGAGCATTGTAATGCGGTCACATTGAGGCGTGGCAAGGAGCTAGAGGATGAACAACCAAAGAAGAAGAAAGTTTCCTTTGATCTAAGAGGCCAAGCTAGTGCCGAAATTGAAGAGTAGCGGAAAAAGAGAAGGATGAGCTTAAGCCATACACCCCCCCCCCCTATATTCCCTTCCCACAAAGGCTAAAGAAGAAGAGCAATGACAAGCAATTCTCTAAGTTTGCCGAGATGATGAGGAAACTTTATGTTACTATGCCCTTCACCGAGGTAATCACTCAAGCCCCATCTTATGCTCAATTTCTAAAAGATGTCATTATTTGCAGGAGGACGATCGAAGACGTTGACACGGTGTCCCTTATTGGAGAATGTAGTGCCATACTCCAACCTAGCATGCCACCCAAACTTGAGGATCCCGGTAGCTTCTCCATCTCATGCTATATAAGGGCATCCGCACCCGTTATCTCATTGAGACGGACCTCACCCAGAACTTCCTCACGAATAGTGATAAATAAGCATAAAAAGTTTGTATTATGTTGTAGGATGTTGTATGAGAATGCTAGCATATACACCCACCGTCTCATTGAGATGGACCTCATGGAGAACTTCCTCTCTCGATTCTCGCACCCACTCACAAAAAGTAAAGTGAAGTTCTCCTAGAAATGCTCCAGGAGAATTTCTAGGAGAACTTCCTCAAGCTTTTTGTGAGTGGGTGCGAGAATCGAGAGAGGAAGTTCTCCATGAGGTCCGTCTTAATGAGACGGTGGGTGTATATGCTAGCATTCTCATACAACATCCTACAACATAATACAAACTTTTTATGCTTATTTATCACTATTCGTGAGGAAGTTCTGGATGAGGTCCGTCTCAATGAGATAACGGGTGCGGATTGAACGTGCTATGTGTGATTTGGGTGCTAGCATATCTTTGATGTGCCTTATTCTTTATGCAAGAAATTGAACATAGGTGAGCCTAAACTGACTCAAATGGTTTTAAGACTTGCGGACCGCTCCTCAAGATTTCCTAGGGGAATTCCTAAGGATGTCCCGGTTAGAGTAGGGAATTTCTATATTTCGGGGGATTTTGTAGTGTTAGAGATGGAAGAGGACAATGAAATTCCAATTCTTTTGGGAAGGCCCTTCCTCTACACCGCGGGGGCTATATTTGATACAACTAAGTGGTCAATTACCATGAGAGTAGGTGATGAGGAAGTTGAATTTTATTTAGAAAAGGCACAAAAAGGTCCTAGTTCTACCATGACTTGTAATTATTTAGACCTTGTTGATACTTATGAAGTGTCTGATGTGCCTAACTTGCTTATGGATGAAATTGACCTTGATTATGAGCTCCCTAAGCGTGTTGATTGTTGGGCTATTTTGAATGCCAATGATGAAGGGGATACTCAGAGCGACAAAGGTAAGGAGTCTTGTTTGGTAGAGTTAAAACCTCTGAAATTATATCCCCTGTTCAAGCAAGTGTTCTAGGTTGTGTTTGGACAGACCTTGAACTCTTTCTACCACAGTTCCACAACAAGTACGAACAGAACAATAAAACACGAGTACGCACAGATTGATAACCCAGTTCGGCTACGCCTACTCTGGGGTGTTTCCCACACCCAGAAAAGGGACAACAAATCTTTATTACGAGTATAGAGCTTTTCAGTGGACTTACACTTACACCTTGTAATTGCCTAGCCTCTACTACTCCGTCTCTCAGATTTGCAACAAAGGTTTGTCGCAACTCCCCTTGATCCCCTTCGTTCAGACCTTCTGTCCGAACGTACTCGAACCTTTCCTGAAGCTCGGTCGCTTTCACTTGAAAGCTGGTCATTATGTTTGTGCTCTGAACTTGATCACCTCTGGTCAATCTGAATGGCACGTATCAGACTGAGCTCACACCGATGTTTTTCCAGTGGGGAAAACACAACGGCCGTCGCTTTCTTCTTTTCCAATCGATAGGATTTCTTCGTGTATTTTTGATCTTGAAAGCGATGGGAATTAGGGTTGCCTTTGCATTGTATTTATATGCTCGGACGAAACCCTAATTCGCATAAGATAATCCCATCAAATATCTCGGGAGATACTCCTGAATATTTGATGCATATCTTTAACAAATCCTTGGAAGAATATACGAAGTCGTCTTCTTTCCCAAGCAAGTCACGCCATCTTCACTTGTGAATATTCATTCGAATATCTTGTTCGAATAAGTCGCACGCCATCTTTAACTTGACGAAATCTTCGTTCCCAATATCTTCCGGAAAATATCCTTTGCGTCTTGATCACGCTGTACAGGAGTACTAGGATATGTTCGAACTCCCCCTGAACTCCTGCTCGAACTGTCTAACAACGTTTTGCCAAACACATGCCACACAAGGGAACATCAATCTCCCCCTTGGCATTTTGGCAAAACCAAATCACTAGATCTATCTAACTATCTAGACAGTAGGAAACCTTGAGGGAACAAAAATTGTCACCACCTCAAAATACTCCCCCTTTTTGCCACAAACTGGCAAGGGGCCGATCGAGTTCGAACAGCAAATCAAATAAGTGCCAGAACAAGCACACAATAACTAGAGTTTCAAATACGGTCTGAGTTCAGAGAAAAAGTTATTAGGAGACCTTCATGAAGATGAACCATCATCGGTGCCCTCCTCAGAGACTGTATCATTAGCTTCATCGTCACTTGGAAAGCTGAGGGCACGAGCGAGCTTGTTGATACGCTTGCGCTGCTCCTTGTCCGCTTCAATGATGTCATGCAGGTCCATGAGAAGTCTGTTCCTTTCATCACGGGCCAACCTTGCTCCTCCTCGCCTTGATGGCTCGGCAATATCTTTGCCCTTCGAGGTCTCCTCCTTGAGATCATTAATATGACGCCCTTTAAATAGCTTGTGGTCTACGACAAACTTGCTGGGAGACTTTGAGAGCTGATCAATGGAGGACATCAAAGCAGGGGCATGATAAACAATCAACTCATGAATCAGTGATGGGAAGCAGATCTGGTGAAGAGTCCTCTTTGACGTAGCATGTTCAGCAATCTGTTTGAACATGACTCTTCCCAAATTGAATTTCCGCTTGTTCCCTATCTGATACAGCAGTTGAGCCACGTCCTTATTGACTGTTGATCGATGTGTAGAAGGTCTCCAGTTGAAGACAGCAATGAAGAACAGCATGGAATAAAACGTTGATAAGTCTTCTGTGTGCACAACTGATTCAGGTCTCCACCTGACAGAGCCCGCAGTGATGGTACTCACAATCTTCTCAAAATTTGCCTCCTCCTCGTCAACAGCCGGGTCATCCATCGAGAAATACACATTGATTAGCTCCGGATCAATCTTAATTCTCCTCCCTCTAACAAAGAAGACTCCATACTCAGGATCTCCAACTACCCCAAAGTGAGGGGGCAAGTTCGCCATTGCCTCACGCACAAGCTGTTCACTGTAGGGTTTGCACCTAGCCAGCGTCCAAAACAGATCCGATTCTTTCAGAACCTTAACCACCTCCTTTCCCTTATACCGGGACTCATCTAGCAATCTTTCAGGTATGATTTTCCTCTTCTGGATGCATGGCCACTTTCTTGCAGCATCTTTGTTAACAAACCATACACCCTTCTTAACCAAGCCAACTGGGACAGTCTCAGCATCAGGGCCTGGGACTTCACATCCCCCAGCGTCTTCTGAAACAGGCATTGGAGCGACACGCTTCCTTTTCTTGGAGGAACCAGCTCCCCCTGCACCACTGCGTACATCAGCACCCTTCTGGGCAGAATCCTTCGTAGACTTCGCAAAGGCCACTTTTTCCTTTTCCTTCCCTTTTGACATCTTCTTTAACTTCACAAGAGGAACCAAATCCTCATCATCCCCCATCTGAGGAACTGCTTCAACATCAGTCTTCTGAGAGTCATCAATATCCATCTGAGAACCATGGTGACTGTCCTGAACAGCATCTGGAACAGTTGTCGTCTCCTTACTCACAACATTCTCTGGAGTGTCAATTAACTCCTCTTCAGCTGGAACACCGGGGACTTCCTTTGGAAGATTCTCAACAAAATCATCTATGTCTTTGAGCATATCCTCCAGGTCTTCATCCCCTTCAGCAGTCTCAGGCTCTTCTGCAACAGCATCAATCTCCCCAACACTCTTCACAGATGAATCTGGTCCTTTACTCACAGTCTCAGCAACTTCACCTTCTGAGACTCCAATCTCCTCAATCAAGTTATCAACAGGTGCATCCTTCATACCCAAATTCCTCATACTCTTCCTTTCCTCATTAGAAATATCAGGGACCCTCCCTCTGATAGAACAGATCCTGGCTAGGCATTGTCTGGGAGAGGCAGCTCGGCGAGACACCTTCTTTCTTTGAAAACCTCCTGGGCGAACGTACCCAGAAGCTTGAATCTTTGCCTTCCAAACGTCTGAAACACCAGACTTTCTTGGCACTGACATTCTGGGTTCCGTTTTTTCAACAGATTTAGAAACTTCATCACCCTTTTCACCAACCACAATCTTGTCCTTGTCAACACAAATCTCAGCCCTACCGGCTTCTTCATCACTAACAGCCCTCCTAGCTTCAGCACCCAAACTCCCAACATTCTTAACTCCCATAATAATTTCATCAACAACCACAGATTCTTCAACGACTGCAGAAACCGAAGGAAAGACGGGATTTACCTCCGATTGTGGACACGCTTGAGGGGTAGAAACCGCTGTGACTGTCTGAGAAGTTTCAGCAGTTATCTCCTCGGCAGACATCTCATGTAAAGGTGATGAGCCGTATTTATACGACTCATCGAGTCATTAAATCCCACCATTTCATTCACTTTATTATGCGAACAGTTACTTTTTAGTGTTGTTTCGTATTTCAGGTGATTTGGAAGCTCTAGAAAGAATTGCGCTTAAAGATGGCATTTTAGGCCATAAATGCATCACAAGATGATTTTGGAGTCAAGCGGAGTCAAGGAACTTCATTCGGGAGCAAAAGGGCGCAAATCGGACGCTCCGGCAGATTTTTGGGCCCGGTGCACCATGACTGAGACCCCTACTTTGGAAGCCGCCCCGGCCTAATCCGTCTACACAATGGGGTGATTTCAAGGTTTGGACATCATGTATACATGTCCAGATAGTGCTCCAGCTCAAGATCCCGGACAGAAGAGTGTCCGAAGGCGAGTCAAATCGGCCCCAAAGTACCCAGTACGATCAGCATTCATCTGAGTTCCAGCCGAGTTGAAACTGAGTTGAGTCCGAGTTAGACCGAGTTTGACCGATTTTAAAGCCCAAAATTCGTCCAGCCCAATGTCATATTAGGGCAAACTTACATCTAGTGTTTCGGAATATTCAAGAAGGTTTAAGGTGGCTTAATTATCAAGCAAAGGAGTAGCTTAAAGATAAAGCAAGGAAGATATGGGAATATTTCCTAAATAATCTTTTGGGATTATTTAGGGAACTTTGGGGCATTCTCAAACTCTATAAATAAGAGCTCTCCTCAGCCTTCTAAAGCATCCCAAAAAGTAGAGAGCTCCTCTCTCTACAAAATTCTCTCTTCTCACTCACGGCCGAGCCCTAGTTCTCTCCACCGTCCGCCCTTGCTCCGCCCGTTCTGCCTCCGTGCGCCGCTGCTGCTCCGCCAGCTAGCTCAGCCGTGCCTTGTTCCCTTGTTACTCGGTTCATAGTGAAGTTCTTGTTCCCTTTTATTACTTGCATTGTTCTTCATGAGTATGTGTAACTAAACCCTCTATTCGGGTTAGGGTTAAATAATTGTGACGATGTTTTGAGATTTTGTTCTTCACTATTATTATTGCATTCTATTTAGTTCTTGTGCAAATTATCAGTTTGAATTATTAGGTTAAGGGGAGATCCGAAAGGGTACAACTTAACCTAGTAATACTTACTATCTATTCACTACTTATTTGATACTGACCCGTTAGAATAAGTAGTTGCACTAAACCTAATATAACCAGACCAGGAGTATTAGGTTTGCTAGAATTAAACGGTTATAACCAGACCAGGAGTAACCCTAAGAAAGCAAGAATAAATATTTATAAATCAAGGATAAACTTAGTCACAATTGAATAATACCCTAACCTGAATATTTCTCTCTGATTGATAAACCCTTAGCAATTTTCGTGTCCTATTATTGTTTCACTAACAATTACTCTCACTTAGTTTCTTGTCTTTCTCCATTACAGAACGAAGTAGTAACCATCTAGCTCCCTTGGGTTCGACCCTTGCTTACCGCTGTTCTAATCCACAGTTCGAAGTGAGGAAAATATAAATTGTTTTTGCACAGGTACGACGACAGCTTGTTCAAAATGGCGCCGTTGCCGGGGAGCTAAGCACGGTGAAATTTGTTCTTATTTTCTTTTTCGTTTATTTTTCTTTCTTGCTTATTTCGAAATTTGCTATTCGGTGACTTCTATAATTTAAAAACCCCAACTGTTCGATTTTTGTTTTCAATTTCTTTCGATTTCGTTTTCTAGCTCTCAGAGGGTTCTGTCACCAAGACTTACGAGTCTAAGGATTTTGGGTTTTAAGTGGGACCGCTGTGACCCCTCCAATCTCCTGGGAACCCTTTGTTGCTAGTCTGTCTGTGCTATTACGGTGTTTGCTAGACCGGTGCTTGCTATTTCTTGTAACATGTCTCATGCAGGAAGCAGCGTTGGTGGCAACAGTCACAACAGTCACATTAACGTAGAAGTCATCCAGAATGTACAAGGAGTACAGAATGGCGAAATCAGGGGGGCTATCCCTGAACAGTTTCAACCGTTTCAACAGTTCCAACAACAACAACCTCAGAACCAACAACAGAACCAACCCCAACCATAGTACCCACAGTACCCTCAGTACCCACCATATCAGCAATATCCACCACCACCATATCCACAGTACCCACAACCGCCATACCCTCAATATCCACAACCATATCCACCACTGCCATACCATCCACAACATCCATACCCACCACCTCAGAGACCCCCACGCCAGCCAGTAGTCAGAGACGATGTGGAAGACGAAGATGAAGGACCTACCATGGGCGAGCTCTCGGTTCCCAATTTCAGAGACCAAACGTGGCCTATCTATGAAGGACCAGACCTCGCAGCCATAACAGTCAGCACCTCAGTCATCCATCATCTACCCAAGTTCTCTGGAACCAAGGGAGAATCAGCCACATCTCACCTGACACGTTTTCACGGGATATGTTTGAACCTAAAGCCATACGGAGCCGAGGTGGATGACTTCAAACTGAAGGCATTTTACTTCTCACTTACAGACACTGCTACAGACTGGTTCTTATCCTTGCCCTCTAGTAGTATCTACACATGGGAGCAAATGCAGAGGAAATTCATTAGCAAATACTATCCAGCAGCCCGCGCAATGCAAGTCTGGAGACAGTTGCAAGAGCTCAAACAAGGCCCAAACGAGAACATGTACGAGTATGTGGAGAAATTCCTAGCCTTGGAGAAGAGCTGCTGCAATCTTGAGCTCCCAGAGAAATTAGTCGTTGAGTATATGCTGGATGGACTCCGCAGACTGGATAGGAAATTACTAGAGGCCTCAGCTGGAGGCAACCTCATGAACTTGACCCCAGCCAGAGTCCGACAAAAAATCATGGAAGTAGCAGAAAGTGAGCGGTTCCAGGATGAATCTACAAGGGAGGATGAATATGCCCGAACAAGGAACGTGTCAACGGTTGAGCCCTCTATCAGTGCTGTATTCACCGAGCTCAAGGAGATGAGAGAGCTGATGAAGCATGTGGTCCGAAGGACGCCAGTCCAGGTCAATCCATGTGAGTTTTGTACATCCACAGAACACAAGACAGACGAGTGCCCTACCTTACAGACTGACGTTCAGGCCGACGTGAATGCAGTGGGCAACTATCAGAATTTTGACAACCAACCAGGCCCAGTCAAGCAATATGGCGCAGCAGCACCCAATCAGGGAACCTGGAGGAACAACAACCAGCAACAGCAGACAGCACGTCAGAATGCACCTCAGCAGACCCAGCAGCCTTACCAGCATCCTCATCATCAGTTTCGGCAAAATACGCCTGGACAGTACCAACAGAATGCACCAAATCAGTACCAGCAGAGAGGACAGAACAGTAATCAGCCAGGTCTGAGCAATCAAGGCTCATCCAACAAGGCTCTCGAGGACATGATAAAAGATCTGGCATCAGCTGTGATTCAGGATCGGGCCACGACCAAAGGAGACATAGAAGATTTGAAGAAGCAAATGTCCCAGCTCACTACTACAGTCTCAGGTCTCTCAGCCAGTGTGCACGCAGGACGACTTCCCTCACAGACAGTTGAAAACCCGAGAGGAAATGTCAGCCTAGTTGAGGTGATTAAGGTGGATGCAGCAGTTGAAGAGACCGTCAAACCAACAGAGGAATTCGGCCAGCTTATACCTGAGGAAGCACCGGCCCTTGTCATCAAAGACACTACAACTCACGGTTCCTCTTATGCTGTAGTTACTCGTGGAGATCAGATATGTGAGAAAGCTGAGTCAGAAACAAGGATGGTGGTCAGGCCAACACAAACCGATCAGATGATGAGGCCGTCACCTACAGCGAGCCATGAGACACCTCCAGGAAAGAATAAGGACCCAGGAGCCTTCACAGTCACCTGTGGCATCGGCAAGACCCAGATACCCCACTGCTTGATTGACTTAGGTGCTGCCATCAATGTGATGCCTTACTCTTTGTACTACTCGCTGAACCTCGGTCCGTTGAAGCCCCCTAAGCTATCTATAGAGTTGGGAGACAGGTCGTGTGTTCGCCCCACTGGACTTCTCGAAAATCTGACCCTTCGGGTAGGAGATCTTGCTGTGCCTGCAGATTTCTATGTCATGCAGATGGAGAATTCCAGAAAGGGCGAGCCATCAGGACTGATTTTGGGACGGCCATTCCTCTACGACACGAAGACTCAGATCAACATGGACTTAGGCCTACTATCATTATCATATGGCGGTAAGGAGGCCGATTTCTATGTCTATGAGGATGCTAGCCGGCCATGCACAAAGAAACCACCAGATATTGTGCACACCACAGACTACGAGACCTTAGTTCCAGACCCACCAGAGCAGAGTATACAGGCTACCAGGCCAGCAGCTATGGCCAAGATGGCTACATCTTCTCGAGGCTATAAGGGGAAGAAACCGTCCGAAAGTAGGAGAGCAGAGCCGAGCGCACAGCTAGATGCGCACACTGGACGAACCGAGGGAGTTGCTGAGCAGAAGTATGACCTCACACGCCCATGGGATCCTAACTTGTGACCCTTACATGAGGTCCTGTCGAGCCAACGACGTTAAACAAAGGCGCTCGCAGGGAGGCAGTCCTGCACGGTTTGCACGTTTTTTTTACATTTCAGTCTATTTATTTACTATGTTTATTTATGAGTCATTATTGTCACATTGTACTTGGGAAAGAAAATGATCTTCATGCAGGGACAGAGGCGAACGTATCAGAGATGTTAGCAACAGACTGTATCTAGCATGAGTAGTTCACACCTCGAATAAGTTGTGTTGAGAAACATGAGCGTTTAAAGATTCTGTCACAAAGACTTACGAGTCTAAGGAGGTTGGGTTTTAAGCGAGACCGCTGTGACTCCTCCAACCTCCTGGGAATCTTTTATTCGTCTTAATGTCATTGACGCAGACCTTTCATTGTGTGATGAACTCACGTTGCGATACAAGCTCCAATGGTGCTCTTCGAGGACTCATAGGAGAATAATCAGTTGTTTCTGATCGTCACGCACGCACGAGGGAATGGCCTGTTCTTACTCTATTCTTATTTCCCTTTGTTTTATTGCATGCATTGTGTGTCTTGACTTGAGTCGTGCCGTGAGGACACGGCTCATTTCAAAAGTGTGGGGTGGGAGAGTCAGTATTGAGTCAGCACGCCCACCACACAGAGTCAGCACGTTTCGAGTCATTTTTAAAATTTTTTGTACATGATACTTCACTATTTCCTAGACTTGCAGTATTGGATAGTGATTAGGTGAAATAGATATAGCCGATTTTACATGCATGTCTTTGGTGAAAATTGATTTGTGCGACTAACATGTGATCTTAAAATTTTACGTGCCTTTGATAGTTGAGATAAACAGGGATGTGGAGTTGATAGCAATGCCCTAGAGAGACTTGACAGATCATTCAAAGGCCGAACTCAGGATATGTGGTTATGTGGAGTTCGTGGAGGCTAGCACTTCGAGGCAACATAGTATGAGTCTGCTCCGCCACTGCGGTACCTTTACGGTTGGTCGGGACGGGAATACTTCACACCGTCCAAGCTCTAGTCCAAGTAGCCGAGAAAATAGGCAAGCGACCCTTGACTTGACCCGTGTCAAAAGGACGATGATGAGTGAGAGCAGGAAGGTTTCTAATCCGAGTAACCGGGAAAATAGACGAGCGACCCTCGGCTTGACTCGCGTCAAAAGGAGAAGAAATCACGGTTCGAGCAAGTCACAATCCGCACTACAAAAGTTCAAATCCATCATCATTGTGAAGGTTTACACCGAAACAAGTGAAGAGTACCACTGATACATCAAAATCAGACACTATAGCTCACCGAAAAACACTCAACACTTTGAAGCTCGAATCAATCACGTGCAAGAAAAAGCGGCAAAGCATAACCATATAGCAGCGAGTTCGAGTCCGAGAATGAGGGTTCATGGGTCTGAAAAGGGCTATCTCCCGAGACATCCGAATTGGTTTGCATCTCGGCTTCAAAGGTAACACGTATCATTAACCCCATGTTTTTCGCACAATGACATTAGTAGCAAGCATGCATAACTGGCGAGATCTATAGTAGCTTAATTCATGTCCATGTAGCTCGTCTAGGATAACCGAAGCATTGTGGTGTTTACATTAGTTCGTTCCTCCTATGACCTAGTTCTTGTTCGGGACGAACAAGTTTAAGTGTGGGGTGGTTTGATGAGCCGTATTTATACGACTCATCGAGTCATTAAATCCCACCATTTCATTCACTTTATTATGCGAACAGTTACTTTTTAGTGTTGTTTCGTATTTCAGGTGATTTGGAAGCTCTAGAAGGAATTGCGCTTAAAGATGGCATTTTAGGCCATAAATGCATCACAAGATGATTTTGGAGTCAAGCGGAGTCAAGGAACTTCATTCGGGAGCAAAAGGGCGCAAATCGGACGCTCCGGCAGATTTTTGGGCCCGGTGCACCATGACTGAGACCCCTACTTTGGAAGCCGCCCCGGCCTAATCCGTCTACACAATGGGGTGATTTCAAGGTTTGGACATCATGTATACATGTCCAGACAGTGCTCCAGCTCAAGATCCCGGACAGAAGAGTGTCCGAAGGCGAGTCAAATCGGCCCCAAAGTACCCAGTACGATCAGCATTCATCCGAGTTCCAGCCGAGTTGAAACTGAGTTGAGTCCGAGTTAGACCGAGTTTGACCGATTTTAAAGCCCAAAATTCGTCCAGCCCAATGTCATATTAGGGCAAACTTACATCTAGTGTTTCGGAATATTCATGAAGGTTTAAGGTGGCTTAATTATCAAGCAAAGGAGTAGCTTAAAGATAAAGCAAGGAAGATATGGGAATATTTCCTAAATAATCTTTTGGGATTATTTAGGGAACTTTGGGGCATTCTCAAACTCTATAAATAAGAGCTCTCCTCAGCCTTCTAAAGCATCCCAAAAAGTAGAGAGCTCCTCTCTCTACAAAATTCTCTCTTCTCACTCACGGCCGAGCCCTAGTTCTCTCCACCGTCCGCCCTTGCTCCGCCCGTTCTGCCTCCGTGCGCCGCTGCTGCTCCGCCAGCTAGCTCAGCCGTGCCTTGTTCCCTTGTTACTCGGTTCATAGTGAAGTTCTTGTTCCCTTTTATTACTTGCATTGTTCTTCATGAGTATGTGTAATTAAACCCTCTATTCGGGTTAGGGTTAAATAATTGTGACGATGTTTTGAGATTTTGTTCTTCACTATTATTATTGCATTCTATTTAGTTCTTGTGCAAATTATCAGTTTGAATTATTAGGTTAAGGGGAGATCCGAAAGGGTACAACTTAACCTAGTAATACTTACTATCTATTCACTACTTATTTGATACTGACCCGTTAGAATAAGTAGTTGCACTAAACCTAATATAACCAGACCAGGAGTATTAGGTTTGCTAGAATTAAACGGTTATAACCAGACCAGGAGTAACCCTAAGAAAGCAAGAATAAATATTTAGAAATCAAGGATAAACTTAGTCACAATTGAATAATACCCTAACCTGAATATTTCTCTCTGATTGATAAACCCTTAGCAATTTTCGTGTCCTATTATTGTTTCACTAACAATTACTCTCACTTAGTTTCTTGTCTTTCTCCATTACAGAACGAAGTAGTAACCATCTAGCTCCCTTGGGTTCGACCCTTGCTTACCGCTGTTCTAATCCACAGTTCGAAGTGAGGAAAATATAAATTGTTTTTGCACAGGTACGACGACAGCTTGTTCAAAAGGCGATGCCTTTTTCATCTTTGCAGCCTTGGATTTTGGAATCTTTGATTTCGCTGTCATCGCCTTTGAGATTTGCATGCTTTCCTTCCTTTTCTCCACGGATATAGCACTGGATTTTGCTGACTTCCGTGTGTTCACCATCGTCGATTTCGGAGCAGTCGAGAGTGAGAGACTTCTAATCTAGGGTTTCGGAGACGAGAGGAGAAGACACGCTCAACAGTTGAGATTTGAAAATAAATTATCCTCCTGCCTTTTCGTCTTCTCAATATACGCCAGTCGCTTTCCAAATAAAATGGCGTAATTCGAATCTTTCCGAATAAAATATTTGATCATAAGAACTTTCCCATCTGTTCCAGCTCCCTTCTTAGGTGGTCAATCCAACTGTTGTAGCTGGGGATTCGCCTTTGACTGACCACTGCCTGGAACACTCAGTTCATGAACCCACGCAGACTCAAGGAGGATCTGGGAGTTCCAAACCGAGGAATCTCATTCAATTTCTTTTCTGGTGAACTGGCATTCATCTGTGCAAGCAGTTCGAACTCCTTCTGCAACTGTGTGATCTTCTGTTCAAACTCTCGCTGTAACTGTGACACCTTTTGATCCAGCAGTCGCCTGGTACAGTTTCCAAAATCGATTTGTGCGATCCTTCTATTGTGTAGGTTTTTTTTCACTCCCCCTCGCAGAACTCGATGTTTGGCTTGAACACAGTTGAGAGTAGACCTTAGCTTCTCGTTTCCCATTCTGATGGTGTAACAGTCATTGGCCCTTCTTCTCCCTTTCATTACGGAATCACCATTCTCGTTAAGAACGAGGCATGAGTCACGAGAGAATGACACATAGTGTCCATTGTCGCATAGTTGACTGATGCTAATGAGATTCATAGTCAGACCTTCAACCATGAGAGTGTCCTCGAGTGCAGGGAGATCCGGAACCTTCAATGTTCCACAGCCGATCACTTGACTCTTCCGACCATCCGCGAAGGTGACAAACCGCATCTGCTCAACAGGTCTAATATGAGAGAGATATTCAGAGTTACCTGTCATGTGTGCAGAGCATCCACTATCGAAGAACCAACTGGCTTGCACTGTATCTCCTGATGAGCAGCATGCTACCATGCATACTGTCTGTCGTTCCTTCGGAATCCAAACTTGTTTCTGTCGAGGTTGGATCTGTTGCTGTTGGTGTCCTCGACGTTCAGCAAGAAACAGTCGACACTGCCATCTGATGTGTCCCATCTGGTAGCAGTACCAACATGTCAGCAAGTCTTTCTTCTGATTTGAACTGAGGTAAGTAGTCCTGGACTTGTCTTGGGACAGATCCACTTTCTGTCTAGGGTGCTTTCTCACCTTCTGTTCAGGCAACTGTTCAGACACAGATTTAGCTTTAACACACATAGTGTCCTTTGAACTCCTTTTTCCCACGAACCCCAATCCTCTACGTCCTGCCTCCATCCTTTGAGCGTTGAGGATTTCATCTAAATTTTCTGAGCCAGAGTTCAACATCCTCACTGACTGTTTGAAGTGAGTGAGCTCCTTTTCAGCAACTTCTCGGTCCATTTTTTCTGATTCTAGCTGGTGTTCCAGCTGTTCTATCTTTCTGTGTTGGAACACCACCTTGTGTTTTAGATCTGAGATAACCTTTCTTAGCCCAGTCATGCCAACAGGATGAGTTTCACGATCTTTTTCAATGTCGACTTTCAGCGAGGAGATAGTGCCCAGGAGCTTCGTCTTCTGAGCAAGCAAACACAGTCTTTCCTGTTTCATATCAGCCAGTTGAGAGTTTAGGGAAGTTACCGTGCCTTCAAGTTCAGCCTTCTGTGTGACCAGAATCTCCACTTCTTCCCAGACCTTATCCTTTTCTGTAGTGATGCTTGCAACTGTGTCATTCAGCTTCTTGTTTACCTTGATCAGTAGCAACCACTTTTCATATAGATCCTTATATGTATCGGCCAGAGATTCCTGCGTCAGTTCTTCACTGTCACTGTTTGAGAGGTCTTCAGCTAGTAGTTCCAACAGAGGTGGAACAGTTTCACTGGTGTTACCTTATTGCTCCAGAGTTGAAGCAAAGGCCACAAAGTTTGTGGTTGTGCCTCCTTTTTCTTCATCTGACTCACTGTCACTGAGACTTGCGACCATTGCCTTCTTCTTCATGAGTGTGTTCGCACATTGTGAAGCAATATGACCAAAGCCTTTGCATTCATGGCACTGAATCTCTTCCCTTCCTTTATCAGAGGAGTCTTGCCTTATATCACTTGACCTTGATCTCCCGGATTTCCAGTTTCTGAAACTAGCTGATGAAGACTGACCTTGTTCTGGACCACGTCTATTGATTTTCCTTACCATTCTGCCAAAATTCTGAGCCATCATGGCCAGTTGCTCAGTGGTGCACCCACCGTCCAGTTTGTCTTCTGTCATGTCTGCTTTGAGGGCGATTCCCTTCACATCTCCGGGTTGGAAGTCATGATTAATCTCGTAAGTTCTGAGAGAACCTATCAATTCGTCCAGCTTTAGCTTTGAGATGTCGTGCATTTCCTCAATGGTTGTGACCTTCATTGCAAATCTTGGAGGTAGTGATCTCAGGACTTTACTGGCCAACCTTTCTTCATCGATAGGTTTCCCTAGAGCAGACGCCTCGTTGGACAGTTCCAGAACTCGGGTGTTGTACTCAGCGATAGTTTCACTTTCCTTCATTTTCATCTCTTCGAACTTGGTGGTAACAGCCTGCATCCGAGAATTACGAACCTTGTATGTTCCTTCAAAGGCAGTTTGGAGGATATCCCAAGCTTCCTTGGCTACTTCACAGTTGATAATCAGTTTCATGACATTCTCATCTACTGCAGAAAAGATCGCAATCATAGCCTTTGAATTTCCCATAGATGCTTTGTCCTCCTCTTCTGTCCACAGACTTCTGGTTTCGGAACCGGTTCTCCAGTGAGATTGTTCATCATGGGTTCAGTCCAACCTCTCATCACTGCTCTCCAAGCCTTTTCGTCTAGAGATTTCAGAAATGATCTCATCACGGGCTTCCAGGTGGCATAGTTCGAGCCTTCGAGCAGCGGAGGTCTGGTGATGCTTTGTCCTTCTTTCAGGGTCATCTTGAACAGTTCAGGATCCCACTTAGTGTGTCGAGTGTTTGCTTTGATACCAATTGAAATTATATCCCCTGTTCAAGCAAGTGTTCTAGGTTGTGTTTGGACAGACCTTGAACTCTTTCTACCACAGTTCCACAACAAGTACGAACAGAACAATAAAACACGAGTACGCACAGATTGATAACCCAGTTCGGCTACGCCTACTCTGGGGGGTTTCCCACACCCGGAAAAGGGACAACAAATCTTTATTACGAGTATAGAGCTTTTCAGAGGACTTACACTTACACCTTGTAATTGCCTAGCCTCTACTACTCCGTCTCTCAGATTTGCAACCAAGGTTTGTCGCAACTCCCCTTGATCCCCTTCGTTCAGACCTTCTGTCCGAACGTACTCGAACCTTTCCTGAAGCTCGGTCGCTTCCACTTGAAAGCTGGTCGTTCTGTTGTGCTCTGAACTTGATCACCTCTGGTCAATCTGAATGGCACGTATCAGACTGAGCTCACACCGATGTTTTTCCAGTGGGGAAAACACAACGGCCGTCGCTTCTTCTTTTCCAATCGATAGGATTTCTTCGTGTATTTTTGATCTTGAAAGCGATGGGAATTAGGGTTGCCTTTGCATTGTATTTATATGCTCGGATGAAACCCTAATTCGCATAAGATAATCCCATCAAATATCTCGGGAGATACTCCTGAATATTTGATGCATATCTTTAACAAATCCTTGGAAGAATATACGAAGTCGTCTTCTTTCCCAAGCAAGTCACGCCATCTTCACTTGTGAATATTCATTCGAATATCTTGTTCGAATAAGTCGCACGCCATCTTTAACTTGACGAAATCTTCGTTCCCAATATCTTCCGGAAAATATCTTTTGCGTCTTGATCACGCTGTACAGGAGTACTAGGATATGTTCAAACTCCCCCTGAACTCCTGCTCGAACTGTCTAACAACGTTTTGCCAAACACATGCCACACAAGGGAACATCAACCTCTACCAACAAGCGTAAGGTATGAGTTCTTAGGCCCCAATTCTACTTTGCCTATCATTGTGAATGCTTCCTTGAATGAGAATGAAACTTTGAGATTGCTTGATGTGATTAGAGAGCACAAAGGTTCCATTGGTTATTCTATTGATGATTTGAAGGGGATAAGTCCTAGCTTGTGCATGCATAAAATTAATTTGGAAGATGATAGTGTGCCATCTAGGGAACATGCTAGGAGACTTAATCCCATTGTTGGTGAAGCTGTTAAAAACGAAATTTTGAAAATGCTTGATGCGGGAATCAATTTCCCTATTGTGGATTCCAATTGGGTGAGTCCCATACATGTGGTACCCAAGAAGGGAGGCATGACGGTGGTTAAAAATGACAAAAATGAGTTAATACCAACTAGAACCGTCACCGGATGGCGAACGTGCATTGATTTTCGAAAACTCAACCAAGCCACTAAAAAAGATCATTTTCCACTTCCTTTTATTGATCAAATGTTAGAAAGACTAGCCAAGCATGATTACTTTTGTTATCTTGATGGATATAGTGGATTTTTCCGAATCCCTATTCATACACAAGATCAAGAAAAAATTACCTTTACTTGTCCCTATGGAACATTTGCCTATCGGCGAATGCCCTTTGGACTTTGTAATGCACCGGGCACATTTCAAAGATGCATGATGGCTATATTTTCAAAATTTATTAAGGAAATTATGGAAGTATTCATGGATGATTTTTCTGTTTATGGTTCCTCGTTTGATGATTGCTTGGCCAACTTGGCAAAAGTTTTGAAAAGGTGTATTGAGATGAATATTGTGCTAAATTGGGAAAAATGTCATTTTATGGTGCAGGAAGGCATAGTGCTTGGATATTTGGTCTCAAAGAGAGGAATTGAGGTGGATAAAGCAAAAGTGGAAGTTATTGAAAAATTGCCACCTCTAAAGGATGTTAAAGGGATAAGGAGCTTTCTAGGCCATGCCAGCTTTTATAGAAGGTTTATTAAGGGCTTCTCAAAGATTGCAAGGCCCTTGACGAATCTATTATGCAATGACACCAAATTCCGGTTCAATGAAGAATGCTTGGTGGCCTTTGAGAAGTTAAAGAAAGCATTGGTCTCGGCTCCCATTATTCAACCTCCAAATTGGGATTTGCCCTTTAAGCTCATGTGTGATGCAAGCGATTATGCTATTGGAGCAGTTCTTGGACAAAGAGTGGACAAGAAACTTCATGCCATACACTACACAAGCAAGGTCTTAAATGGAACCGAGACAGTGGCTCTGAGTGAGGAATGCAGCGCTGTCATGCACCAGCCCATGCCACCTAAGCTTAAGGATTCAGAGAGTTTTTCTATCCCCTGTAATATCGGTGGTCTTACTATTCGTCGTGCTTTGTGTGATTTAGGTGCTAGTGTGTCTATCATGCCTTACTCTTTGTATTCTAAACTGAATTTGGGTGATCTGTGTCCTACTAACATCTCTATTCGCCTTGTGGATCGTTCTTGTAGACTTCCGAAAGGGATTCTTAGAGACGTACCCATCAAGGTGAAGAATATTTACATCCCTGCTGATTTTATTATGTTAGAGATCTCAGAGGACATAGACATCCCGATTATACTTGGTAGACCATTCCTTTATACGGCTAAGGTTGTTATTGACATGGATAGAGGGTCTATTGCTTTGCGAGTGGGCAGTGAGCGTGTTGTCTTTTATTTGCCTGACATGTGCAAGAGTCCTAGTCTTCTAGCTGATTGCGATGTATTAGACTCTGCTGATATTGACGAGGCTATTGCACTGACATCTATTGAATCTTTCAGAGTCGTACCAGGCTGCCCAATATCGATGGACCTCTGCGTAGTGAGCATTGAGGGAGGCGCTGAAACTGGACAGATCACCGAGCCAGGTAAGGAACCTTGTAAGGTAGAGCTGAAACCTCTACCTGCAAGTCTCAGGTATGAATTTCTGGGCCCTAACTCAACCTACCCGGTGATTGTGAATGCATCTTTGACTGACATAGAGACCCAAAAATTGCTAGACGTCCTTCGCAAGCATAGACAAGCCCTAGGTTATTCGATAGACGACCTCAAGGGAATTAGCCCAGATTTGTGTATGCATAGGATCAACATAGAGGGCGATGCTAGACCCAGTAGAGATGCGTTGAGACGTTTCAATCCTAAACTGATTGATGTGGTTAAGAAGGAGATTCTGAAATTGTTGGATGCAGGTATTATCTATTCTGTTGCTGATAGTACGTGGGTAAGTCCTGTGCATGTTGTCCCCAAGAAGGGAGGTTTGACTGTTGTTCGTAATGAGAATAATGATTTGATTCCCACCCGTACTGTGACTGGTTGGTGTATGTGCATAGACTATAGGAAGTTGAATAAGGCTACTCGTAAGGATCACTTCCCTTTGCCTTTTATTGATCAAATGTTAGAACGTCTTGCGAAGCATAAATTTTTCTGCTACCTCAACGGTTATAGTGGATTTTTCCAGATCCTTATACACCCCGAGGACCAGGAGAAGAATACTTTTACTTGCCCTTTTGGCACCTTTGCTTATAGACGTATGCCTTTCGGTCTTTGCAATGCTCCAGCCACTTTTCAGCGTTGTATGATGGCCATTTTTTCTGATTTCTTATAAAACACCATGGAAGTATTTATGGATGATATTTTGGTGTATGGCTCTTCATTTGATGTTTGTCTTTCTAACCTTACTAATGTGCTTCATCGTTGTGTTGACACCAACCTGGTTTTAAACTGGGAGAAGTGTCACTTTATGGTGTAGGAAAGTATTGTGCTGGGACACATGGTCTCTCACCGAGATATCGAGGTTGATCGCGCGAAGGTAGAAGTGATTGAGAAGCTGCCCCCTCCAAAAGATGTGAAAGGAATCAGGTGTTTTCTCGGGCACGCTGGATTTTATAGGCGCTTTATAAAGGATTTCGCAAAGATAGCCAAGCCACTCACTGCTCTTCTTTGTCAGGAAGCTGAGTTTAATTTCAACGATTCATGTTTTAATGCTTTCCATCATTTAAAAACTGCTCTTACTTCCGCTCCGGTAGTGCAGCCTCCCGATTGGGAGCTGCCTTTTGAACTAATGTGCGATGCAAGTGATTTTGTAGTAGGAGCAGTTCTGGGGCAGCGCATCGAAAAGAAGCTACACGTAGTATACTACGCCAGCAAGGTTCTCGCTGGGGCAGTAGCAAATTACACTACGACCGAGAAAGAGATGCTGGCCATTGTCTACGCTTTTGAGAAGTTCAGGCAGTATCTAATTGGTTTGAAGATCACAGTGTACACAGACCATGCTGCGATCAAATATCTGTTGTCCAAGAAGGACTCAAAGCCTCGTCTGATTCGATGGGTCCTCCTCCTCCAAGAGTTTGATATCAAAATTTGAGACAAGAAGGGAGCAGAAAATCTGGTTGCCGATCACTTTTCACGCCTCGAGCTAGGAGAGCTCGACCGCGAAGAGGACAACCTTTCCGATGACTGACTCTCTTAGAGGAGAACAGCTTATGCGTATAGATGTGGATCACGACCCATGGTATGCAGATTTTGTTAACTACTTGGCCTGCGGAATCATCCCTCCCGACTTCTCGCATAACCCGAAGAGGAAGTTTCTTTCCGACGTGAAAAGGTACTTTTGGGATGACCCCTTCTCATACAGATTATGTGCTGACGGTCTCTACAGGACTTGTGTCGAAGAGGCCCAGATCAAGTGGATCCTGGAGCGCTGCCACTCATCCCAGTACGGTGGACACGGGGCCGGTTCGAAAACAGCTACAAAAGTTCTGCAGTCCGGTTTCTTTTGGCCATCTCTTTTTAAGGACTCCCACGAGTTCGTTAAAGCTTGTGATCAGTGCTAGAGGACTGGGAATATTTCGAAACAGCAGGAGATGCCCCAGCAGAGCATTCTCGCAGTGGATTTATTCTATGTTTGGGGGATTGACTTCATGGGACCATTCCCGCCTTCTTATGGAAATCAGTACATCTTGGTAGCAGTCGACTATGTTTTCAAGTGGGTTGAAGCAGTTGCTACTCCTACTTGTGACGCCAAGGTGGTCATCAAAATGTTTCAGAAGGTGATTTTCCCTCGGTTTGGAGTGCCCAGGACAATTATCAGCGACGGTGGCTCTCACTTCAAAGAAAGAAACTTCAAAACGCTGTTGAAGAAGTATGGTGTCTACCACAAGATTGGCACTTCTTATCACCCTCAGACCAGTGGGCAGGTTGAGATCTCTAACAGAGAGATCAAGAGCATTGTGAGAAAGACAGTCTCGAGCCACAGGAAGGACTGGGCGTCCAAGCTAGATGACGTGCTATGGGCATATAGGACTGCGTACAAAACACCTATTGCAATGAGTCCGTTCAGACTTGTCTATGGAAAAACTTGCCACTTGCCAGTCGAACTCGAGTATAAGGTTTTATGGGCTATTAGAGAGCTGAACATGGACATGAAGGCAGCCGGAGAGCTGAACATGGATGGCCTTTGTTCAGGATGAACAAATCCTAAGTGTGGAGTGTTTTGATCAGTCGATATTTCAACTAATTATTTGCTACATTCGATGAAGGATAACGTTCATTCTCCCGGTAAATTGTCTCTATTTGATGTCTTTCTCTAGTGTTTCAGGTAAAATAGACATATCATCGCTCCTTGGAGCCAAAGTGTTGAAAGAACGGAAAGATCGATCGAAAAAGGCTAAAAACAGAAGCTGTGCCAGGACAGCCCGTTACAGCCGTGACACATAGACAGTCACAGGTGTAACGGCACCTATTTGCCCCCGAGATTTCAAGGATGCCCATTACAGCTCTCAGCAGCCGTTACACCTTGAGTTGTCACGGGTGTAACGGCTGGCTATTTCCCCCGAGATCTTGGCTCTAGCCGTTACAGCCGTTACACATTGGACTGTAACGGTTGTAACGGGACCGTCGGCTGGAAGTTTACAAGTTGTTTCTAAAAGTCAATTTTGGGCTTTTCTGCCTTTTTAGACGATCTATATAAGGAAACACGACATGAATAGACTTGAGCCCTTATTTTGGAGAGAAGAAACCCTAACTTGGGAGAGAAGACAAAGTTTTTATCGTGAGGATCATCGAGCTACATTGTTTACAGTTTACTCGTTCTTTCCTTCTCTATACACTGTTTTTGGTTTAATCACCATGAATAGTGAGTAGTCTCTTTATTCTGGGATCCTATGGATCCCGTGCTATGTAACCCTAACTCTCATGTGATCAATTAATGTTTTTATTTATGCGATTCGAATCTTCAATTTCATTGTGTACTTAATTTTATCGTTCTATGCAAGTATTTACATCAAATGGTATGTTTGCATTGCTAGAACGTATTTAGGTTAATTACCGAAAGATGGATGGGTCCTAGGTATTAAACGGATTGCATGAAATTGATATTAGGTCATGTTTACATGAATTAATAGTAAAACCTTTAGTTTAATAAATTGAGATCGTTGATAATTAGTGGATGGGCAGCGTTCAACGATTGAGATTAATCTACACAATGATTCGTGGATGGGCGGCTTGTCTAGTGTTATTTCGGTTATATTCTATATTCGATAGCATGAATAGTTAATGTGACACGATTGCATGATTAGTGGGGTTAGCACGGGTGAAGTATGGATTCTGGAATTCTTTCCCTGATAAAAACACAACCTTTTAATTTCTGTTATTAATTTTCTGTTATTTAATTTCTGCTTGTTTCAATACAACCAAAACCCTTTTTGATCGGAATAGCTGAATAGGTCACTTGTTAGCTAGTATTCACACGCACTGTTCCTTGGATCGACCCTTGGCTTATTAAGGTTATAAATTTTGTTTGACTACAATTTGACCCCTAAAACTCATACTTTGACAACTATAAAGGGTTAAAAATACGCGTGTCAAGAGGCACCGCCTGGAAAGTGTAAGGACCCAGGTGCATTCACAGTCACCTGTGGTGTTGGTGAGACTCAAATACATCATTGTTTAATTGGTTTAGGTGCTACCATTAATGCAATGCCATACTCTTTATACTGTTCTTTGAAGCTGGGACCGTTAAAACCTCCTAAACTATTGGTAGAGTTAGGAGATAAATCTTGTATTCATCTTGTCGGTTAGCTAGAGGATCTAACCCTACATGTAGGAGACCTTGTTGTTCCTGCACACTTTTATGTTTTGCAGATGGGAGATGATAGAAACGACGATCGTCCAGCACTTATTTTGGGACGACCATTCCTCTTTGCCACTAAGACCAAGATTGACATGGACACAGGCTTGTTGTCACTTGCGTTCGGTGGAAAGACATCAAATTTTTATATTTATGAGGATGATGACTGTCCATGCACGAAGAAACCACCGGACATAGTGCACACGCCATATCTTGGTGCCCTACCTCCGAACCTACCATATGAGACTACGCATGCAACAAATGAAGTAGCTATGAGCAGAGTGTCCTCGCAAACTCGGGAGGATGTAAAGGCGAACCCGCCTGATCGATGGAGAGCAGACACGAGCACACCATTGCACTATGATTTTTGGCAGACTGAAGGAATAGCTGAGGTGAAATTTGACCTCACACGTCCATGGGATCCTTACCTGTGATCCTTAAAGCGGTATCGTCGAGCCAACAACGTAAAACAAAGTCGCTCGCAGGGAGGCAGCCTGGCAAAATTTTTGTTTTTCTCATTTTTTATTTTGTTTTATGTTTGTTTGAGTCTTGAGTCATGGTTTTCACATTGTCTTTTGGGAAAAGAGATGTTTTTCATGCAGGAAACAGGTGCAACTCAGTACGTATCGCGTTAAGCCTCAACATTAGCTACCCGCATTTGGTGTTAACATTAAGTTAACGTCAATGTCAGACGCGGTACGTAAAGTCTGAAGAGGACGCAGTTGACTGTTGACCAGTGTTGACTGACTCGTTGACCAGAATTCTTACCATCACGCGACGACACGAGGGGAGTGCCTGTTCATTTTTATTCTCTATTTGTTTTTCCCACCGTTTGTGTGTCTTGCATTGTTTGTCTCTTTGAATTTAAGTCGTGCCGTGGGGACACGGCTTTGTTCAAAAGTGTGGGGTGGGAGAGTCAGTCAGTCTGTTGTGTCAGCATATTTATTTTTTGCACCAGCATAATGTCTGCACGTTTTGTTTAAAAAATTTTTTGAAAGTATGAAATTTCTCTCTATTTCCTGGATATGCAGTATTAAATGTTGATGATGTGAAATAGATGATGCCGATTACATGTATTTTTCTCGAGAAATTTGAATTATGTGACTACATGTGAACTTAACCCACTGCGTGTCCTCTTGAGTTGAGATAAACAGGGATGTGGAGTTGATAGAAATGTCCTAGAGAGACTTGACGAAGCATTGAAAGGACTGAAATTCGAGTTATATGGTTATACTGATTTTGTGGAGGCTAGCACTTCGAGACTTATTGGTTCAGAGTTTGCTCTGCCGTTGCAGCGTTTATGCAAGTAGGCGGGATGGGAAAATAGACCGTCCTATCTCTAGTCCGAAGTAACCGGGAAAATAGGTGGAGGGCCCCCATCTTGACTCGCGTCAAAAAGGTCGAGGATGAGAAAGAGCGGGAGGTATTTCCATATGCTTGCGGGTGATGATTGGACCTCCTTCAAAAAGAAAGAAGAAAAGGACAAGCAATTCACAATAATGGAGCAAAGCTCAAGAAAAAATGAGCCACGTTGTGAAGTTTTATACAAGGAAAAAAAAGAGGTGAAGTACATCATTCATACATCAAGAGCCAAAGGCCAAAGAAAGTCACTACAAAAGCTGTCCAACAAAAGATGAAAGAAAATTCAAAAACCTTGAAGTTCGAATGAATCGCGTGCAAGAAAAAACAATGAAGTGTGACCATATAGCTAGAGTTCGGAACAGCGAATGCAGATCATGGGTCTAAAAAGGACTATCTCCCATTCATCCGAATTGGTTTGAATTTCAGCTCAAAGGTAACATGTATCAAGTTAATTCTTTGTTGAGCATGATGATTTTATTAGCGGTTGACTTATGCGTAGAAAATCGAGTCTAGACTAGTAACTCACATTCATGTAGCATCTATCTAAGACGTCGAAGAAATTGGGGTGTTATACTTGTTTTCCTTCTATGCCTTAGTTCTTGTTCGGGACGAACAAGTTTAAGTGTGGGGTGGTTTGATGAGTCGTATTTATACGATTCGTCGAATCAACTAATCCCGTTTATTTCGACACTTTTATATGCAAAAATTACTTTTTAGTATGTTTTTGCATGTCAGGTGTTTTGGAAGCTCCAAGAGGAAACGCGCGTCACGCTGTCTAAAGTGATACTATAAACAACGCTGGACTCATGAAGCGCTGTGTAAACGATGAATAAAAATTGGCACACTGGATTGATTCAAACATTTCAAAAATACATTTCATCTAAGTCACCGGTTGCAAAATTACCAATTTGCTGAACATCAAATAAAATTCATTTGGTCAATATTATACAAGTTGTAGCACATGTAGTAATGCTAAGTAAAATTGGACTACCATAGTTCTTACATGTTTACAAAATTTGTTGCATCAGGCAACGGTGTTTATCCGCCAGGATCAAGCCAAAGGGCAACTCGCTTCGCAGGGAATAGGACAAGTAACATCCACTGCCACCTAACAAACAGTTTGGGATACCAGTGTATTATTATAATATGCATTTCATGCAAAATAGAAAAGAATAAGAAAAATATCCACTTACTTTTTGACGTTGACGTATGGAAGGAAATATCAAAAATTATGACCGTAGTCGGGCATTCTCAATCTTCTCTGGAAGAAGTCCACCCTTGTTTTTGAGTCCACGGACGCGGTCATATAACTCGGTCTGAAGAATCCAAACCAAATTCCCGGTGGGATCTTATCGTGGATAAATCTGCTGCCATATGATTAAGTTAGTAAATGTTTTGCAAACTTAAGAACAATTAAATAATAAAATCAAAAATTACATTATGTAAACTTCAGCAGCGGATGCACTCAAAGCTTTCAAGCGGGTGAACTCCAGCATGCAATTTTTGTCCGCTTCGATATAACTTTCCTCACCAAACACTTCGCTACTAATGTACACCGAATACAGAGTTGATTTTTCCATCTTGTTAGTGTGCTCGTACAGAAAGCGGGATCGCATTGACAGTCTCATAGTATTATCATCGCTAAAACTACTGCTTTGTAGTTACATAAATATGAACTCATCATATCCATGTACGAAATAAAATTATCGATCAAACAGGAAACATTAACAAACTTAAAGTTGATTAGTGTTAAAAAAATTGAATGTACGTACTTACCTTTTCATCAATGACTACTAGACATTTAGGCCATCCCACAAAAGCTCGCACTACATCAGAGACTTTCTCCATTTCCCCAAACTTCTCTGGCATCTCATCATCGAGCTCTGCCGATTGTTTGATCGCATCGTCTATAACCACCTTCACCATCTCATCATCCAGCTCTCGATATTGCACGAATTGTCCAGGCATAACTCTGCCAAGTGCCACGATTCCCATCCGCTCATCCGAACCTCCTCCTTCGACGTGCAGTATGCATTTCTTCCGAGGGTGACATGGAAAAACAAAATTATTAATACAATGTGAATTGCACTTTCTCAGTAATTTGAATTAGTGGCATATTACCTCGGGTATATCTCCGAAGGGGTCTAGATTGGAACCACTATGATGGCTCTGAAGCGTAGGCGCGTGCGAACTGACGGTGGAGTGTGTGCTGGACTAAGTGAACTGCTTCCCGAATACCTTCGTCCAACCTACCAAACTCCCCACCCCCTGTGTGCATCCAGGGTACTCGTCCTTCCCTATGGCCTCCGTCATTATATCTCTTCAACCCTGTGAAGCAAATATTCCCTGACTGGCCTGCTCTTCCAATTCATCTTGTAATCAATCATTTTACGTTTAGTATACTGACAGAGAGTTTGCGTACTATTTAATATTTTATTGTAAACATACAATTTACAATTTTTTCCGCCACCCCCCTCAAATAGTCACTCAAGTACTCTTTATTCCTCCTTTGGTGACCCCTCTTCCATACCTCATGCCTCTCAACGTGGATGACAGACTCATCCCCCGACGCTATTAAACCTTGAGCCTTGATCTCGGCTTTCTTTTCCGCGACGATATCCGCCCTCGCTTTCTTGTAGCCGCTTCGAGACAATGTATGCTGGTACAGGTTTGATTTTGCTCGAGCAATGTTCATCTGCCAAACTTGTAGTGCCTCGATCAATCGAACGATGTTCCACAAACGTCTTCCATTGATCTGGATCAACGAAGAAATACATCTGTCCGGGGTCCTCTCATTGTTTCGGCCCAAATATATACTGATTTGCGAGCTCACTCTTAAAGTTTCTCCACATTTTGGCCGCAGCTCGCATCTCCGTATTCTTTACCAATCTAGTTAAGTCATTCTGGGGCACATCAAATAATTTCTATACAAAAAATAGATTTATTAAAAATTGAATGAACTAGGAAATTAACAATCGTGGTACAATTAAAAACACACCACCGTCTCTTCCAACACCAGCTCCCTAACCTCCTTAGGTACTAACTTCCAGTTTTCATAGGTAATCGGCACTCACGTTTTAGCAACAATACCTGCAAGGACACAAGATAATACTTATGGCTTATATTGAAAATTTGTCATTCAATATAAAAACAAATAGTAAAACATTACCAATGTAGCTTCTGAATGATATCCCTACTTCACCAGCAATAGTTCCATCCGGCTCTATCGTGACCGGCTCCTTTGTGCCATCCTTATGCATCTCGAATAATTATTTCATGAGGCTTGGCCCCCTTGTCTTATGGGTTGATGAAGAGGTACCCTCGTCGCTACCTGCTGGGTGAACAATCGTCCTGCGATTAAAAGACAAATGCATAAGACCCACTCTAAAAGAAAAATGTAAACGGTGGAGCCAATTTGAAACAATTGAAATGCAACAACTCAGTACAATAACTATTTGATTCGAAACCGAAGTTGAAATCTACAGTCGACCCTAACTAATCAAAACAAATTGTGAATCCAAATAGCATCCCTCACTATTAATCTGATGACATACGCAAACCCAAATTAAATCTGGGACGGAGATCGATGAACACAAATCAAAAACGCTAACCAAAAATTGACATACCTGGGCGAAGAGTAAGAGTCAGATTTCGAGTGAGATGCGTAGGCGGGCGAAGACAGCAGTAAATGTTTGAAGGCAAGGTAATTCGGAATGAGTAAGATATTAGAGTAATCAGATTTTTCAAAAGATATACGATAGCGCTTCAGCTAAATAGGCGTTGTCTTATGTGTTCTTTAGACAGTGCCTCTACTTAAGCGTTGCTAAAGTCAGAGTAATACGGCGCTTAATACATCGCGCTGTTGTAAGTTCATATAAGACAGTGCTTCAATGTTAAGAGCTATGTAAAGATCATTTTTTTATAAAGCGCTTAAAAGGAGCGATGTGTAAAGGTTGATGAAATATTAACGGAAATATGACGGAACCAGTAATCCTCAACCCTATAATTACACGTACATGCTTGTGTCTAAAACTTCAACACGATTATTTGTTATAATGAGTTCCAATTCAACAGATTAACGTTTTTTTGCTGAGATGTCTGAAGAATAATCAAGCGGTTCCGAAGGATATATTTACTCCACTCAAGATGGTATATATCCTTGTGATTAGGGCGCAGACTATGTAGGAGATCATAGCTTCAGTTGGGCATAGAGGAAGAACAAACCAGTAGACAAGGTCCATCTTCAAAGCCAGATCCAGTAACAGGTGACAAAGAAGTTGACAAGCCGTCACCGCATGGGTCACCTGGAACTCAAGGATCCCAAACTGGTTGAAATTATAAAATTATAGTTGGGCATTATCTCAAATTGTCACTTATCTTGATGATGTTCAACCAATTGTACTTTGTTGTTTTTAATGAATTGAACTTGTTCACCAGGAACTTGTTCTTTTAATGATGTGTATAAATGCAATTAAATAACATTGTTTTCTTAATGATGTACGACCATTATTGAGCAGAGAGTACATTTATAACCACTATTATTATATCGGCGGAATTTTGATCTAATACGAACTATCATGTGACACAAAACGGTCATAAATTATACATAATTTTGGACATTAAGGACATAATTTCCGTCGACATTACGTTATATGTCCGACGTTGCAGACGGAACAGTGACAGAAAGTTGATGAAAAAAATATTCACTTTACATGAAGCCAATTACCTTGCAAAGACGAATTCCGTCTATTTTGCTTAACCTATCCGACACTGGTGTCGAAACAACGATGGAAAATTGACGAATTTGTAACAATGGACCTACCCCTTGTCAAAAGCCTATAAATGTGTAAGCTGATTTGCATGTAAACACTACTCCAATCGATAAAGAAAATTGTATAGCGAATATGAATCCACGTCGTCGTATTCCTGGTTCTGCTGGTCGTGTTCTCGAGTTGCTGCGAGAAAGATCGGGTGTCAGATTAAGCGCTGATAACGACCACATTTGGGAAGAAAATACGCAGGAGTATCTCTCTGAACGACTGCCGGAGTCAAGTGAAGCTGGTCAAAATAGTAATTATTTTACCAAAAAAATTGGTTGGATGCATTGCAATTCACTTCGAGTGAGTTATTCACATGGATGACTAAGTTTCATATCAATGTACCAAATACGCCTCCAAGGTACTACTCGAATACAACATATCTTTCATAACATTTAGTACTGTCATATTTGTTTGACTATTTGCAACAATCATTCGACAGATTGTGGGAGTCATTGACACATGTCAATTGAACATGGACGGATCTGGATTCGATATTACTTTAAAGGTACACTTATTTTCCCCTTTTATATTTAATGCGCTTGCATTTTTAATTTAATATACATAATGCAATGTAGGATCCTACAGCTGTAGTACAAGTGACTGTTCATAGCACGGATGTATGCAATCATAAAATAGAGCTAGTATTAAAGTCGGCTCTGTCCTCGTACTAAAAAAGGTTGTCATTGGATACATATTTGTGTACATATTGTTGTTATTGTCGAAATATTATATATTTACGTACAATAACTATTTAAGGTTTCAGTGTGGTGGGGTAGTTCAGACAAGTGTATCTTACATATTACTGGAATGAATCTTGTCCGGGTGTACGTTGATGAGAGCCCTGCATGATGTCACTATGACCTTTATGTAACAAATTGCTAAACTTTTTGTAACAGTACTCGCATGTGACGAACTTCATTATCATAATTTGTAGACGTTTTTAAATATTTTAAGCATGTTTATATGTCATGTTCTAATTAGTGTTCGAACAAAAATATATTGTATTCTTTATGATATTCGATCATTATTGAACATCATAAAGGGGACACAATTTCAGTCGACATTATATTATATATCCGACAATGTCGACGGAAATGTAACGGTAAACCGACGAAATGTCCTCATGAACCAAATAACCTTGCCGACATAAATTCCATCTATTTTGCGTTACATTTCCTACACCGATGCGGGAACTGTGACGGAAAAAAGATGAATTTCATACCACCGACATTACATTGAAGCTACTGCTTGGAAGGCCCTATAAATGTAAGCTGATTTGCATGTAAATACTCAAATCTAAAACTAAAAAATCCTACTAAATAGGAATCCATATCGTCGTATTCCTGGTCCTGCTGGTCATGTTCTTGATTTGCTCCGAGAAAGACTGGGTGTTAGATTAAGCACTGATACCGACCACATATCTGAAGAAACTACGCAAGAATATCTCTCTGAACGACTGGCGGAGTCAACTGAAGCTGGTAAAAATAGTAATTATGTTACCCAATACATTGTAATTATGTTACCAAAAAAAATTGGTTAGATGCATTGCAATTCACATCGAGCGATGGATGTACGAATCTCGTGGTCATGGTGACTCGTACAGTAATGATATTTTCATTGCCGGAGTCAATAATTTTGTCCAAACAGCTGTGTTAAACGGTCATCTTGCCAACGACAAAACAATGCGATGTCCATGTATGAAATGCAAGAATCGGCGATTCATCTATATAAGAATGCTGGAGGAGCATTTGTACAAATACGGTTTCACACCAAATTACTATAATTGGATGCTACACGGTGAAGAGCATGCGATAATCACATACGCAAATGCTAGCCCAAACATACCGGGCCCGAGCACAGTTGACCCATTTATTTTGTAACATGAGGAAATTTATGGAGATGCCCACCCCTGATTCTATACCTGAGTCTTTTAGTTTTTCGCAACAGAACATAGAGAATGCCGAAGCAAATAGATTCTACAACCTCCTAAATTCCAGTTCGAAGCCAGCTTACGAAGGGTTCACGACAGAGACAACACTCTCGATTAACATGAAAATGCTTGCAACAAAAGCTAACTATGGATTCTCCGAAGGCGCGTTCAATGCCATCTGTGGAACGATGAAAAATTTGATTGGTGGGGACAATAAGATCCCATCTTCTTTCAAATAGTGAAAGAAACTGGTAGCTGATCTCGGAATGGGGTACCAATAGATTGACATATGTGTCGGTGGATGTATGATTTACTATGGTCAGGATGAAATTATGACAATCTGTCATTTTTCCTCGGAATCAAGATATCATCCTCCAAGATGCGCATAAAGTTCTTCGGCATACCAACGCCATGCAAGGAATGAAATGTTTTACTTACCGATTATACCGAGACTACAAAGACTAGTTTTATCGGAAAGTCTGGCATCAGAAATGTGCTGGCACGCTTCGACCAGAGAAAACATGTCTTGCATGGTTCACCCTTCGGACGGAGAATCTTGGAAGCATTTTGATCGTTGTCATCCCTACTTTGCATCCGAGGCACGTAATGTGAGTTTAGGATTATGCACATATGGATTTAATCCTTGGGGTATGTTCACTAAACAATACTCCGTTTGGCCCGTCATGGTAACACCCTAAAACTTACCACCGTGGTTGTGTATGAAGACGACATTCATTTGGTTAACTATACTAATTCCTAGGCCGTCTAATCCAAAGAAGCATTTGGACATCTATCTACGGCCTCTGATAGATGACTTGGTACATCTTTGGAGTGGAAACATACGACGCTAGTCACAAATAGAGTTTCACATTGAGGGCAGCTCTGATGTGGACTGTATCAGATTTCTTGGCATATGCAATGCTGTCGGGGTGGTCAACACAAGGAAAACTCAGATGCCCCTGTTGTATGGACGACACAAAGACATTTGTGTTGAACAATGGAAGAAAAGTGTCGTATTTTGGTTGTCATAGACGATTTCTATCAGAAAATCATCCGTATCAAGGTAATTCCAGGAACTTTTATAGAGATCAAACAGAGTTCGACGGTCAAGTCCCATTTCGCTCAAGTCACGAAGTTTATAAGAGGCTTAGAAACTTAAAATATATATGGGAGCAAGGTATTATTGAGGTTTCTGATGGCTTTGGGGTGTATCACAACTGGACAAAGAAATCAATTTTTTGGGAACTACCGTACTAGGTGAACGTCAAGCTTAGGCATAACCTAGACGGTATGCACATTGAAAAGATTGTTTTCGAGAATTTATTCAACACCATCATGGATGTGAAGGGGAAAATGAAGGATTACGGTTTCAAAAGTAGAAAAGATATCGGGTTGTAATGTTGAAGACCTGAATTGGAACTAAAAACTATTCACCATCGTCTGGTAGCGAACAAGGGTAAGTATCAGCTTAGACGAGAACAACAAATGCTTATACTTCTGTGGGTGAAGTCTCTGAAGTTTCCTGATGAATTTTTATCGAACCAGAGAAATAAAGTAGATTTAAGTACACTAAAGCTTGTAGGTTACAAGTCACGTGACGCACACGTATTCATCTAGCGACTCATGCCTATTGCTTTTAAGGGGTTTTTACCAAAACAGATCTGGGAAGCTGTATCGGAGTTGTGTACATTTTTCCAAGACATATGTGCATCTTCACTTCAGATTGAGCGAATAGAACATTGGCAAAACATCATAGCGTCCACACTGTGTAAATTCGAGACAATTTTTCCCCCTTCATTTTTTGACTCAACGGAACACCTATAATTTTATTTGGATGATGAGGTGCTTCTTGGCGGACCAGTCCACTACCGTTGGATGTATCCTTTTGAGCGTTTCATTTATCGGCTTAAACAGTTGGGCCAAAAAGGAAACAAAGCTGAGGTGGAAGCGAGTATTGTTAACGCTTATATCCAGTTGGAGACTTCATATTTTGGATCTGATTACCTAGATCCAGAGTTAACAAAGAACAATATACAGTTAAAAAGAAATGAAGTTGCGGTAGAAGATTGCGTTGACCCTCAGATTTCTATTTACAGTTACCCAGGAGTCGGTGGCTGCAAAATAACTAGGAGGGTTCTAGACACACAAGAATTTTTAAAAGCCACTCATTACATCTTTAGCAACACACCTGGGTTTGAACAATATTTGGCGTTATTTGAAACTCAATTAAGACAACGCCGCCCTCGATTAAATGACTAGCTAATTTACAATACTATATTTAAGGATTTTCCAGAGTGGCTTCATTCGCATTTAAGTGTAATCAACATTTACACATATAATTATGTAGCAAATTACTCTATATTTACACTTTGATGTTCATCTAAAATATTTTGTCCAGGTTTGGGATCTTGGAAACCTTACCACTCCCACAGTGGGTTCACTACTTGTCCGCTGGATTTCACTCTGACATCGCTTGTTCGGCAACATACAAAGTCAACAACAATAAATTCCACATCGAAAGCCATAGTGAAGGGAGGAACACATTGAACAGTCAAGTTCACATGAAAGGAACAGAGGGTATGCACTACTACGGGGTGATTGAAAAAATAATTCATATGAGATGTAAGACCAACCATCACCTAAAGATTGTCTTGTTCAAGTGGCGTTGGTACGACCCTCAATTTGTTAAGTCATATCCGTGTAACGGCATTGTCATCGTGAACACTCATAGACCCTACCCCCATTACGACCCTTACATTCTTTCCCAGCAAGCGGTTCAAGTTTATTATGTGACGTTTCTGGGTTTAGCTTGACAAAATAATCAGGGTTGGATTGCAGTTTGTCCTGTAAAACCAACAAATGCCAACAACATGGAAGTAGCAATTGTTTCGTTCCAAGATGAGGGTCAAAACGGATCTGAGATGCATGTACTTAACAAAATTGGATCATATGGGAACTTCGCTGATGATGAGGTTGACGAGTACACCCAAGAAGGCTGCAACGACAATGAAGTAAATGGTAATCCAGATACCGAAGAAAAGTCCGATGAATCCTCATGAAGTCATACATTTCAAATTTATTAAAATGATGTACACTTACGGTATCTTTTTGATATATATGGTCCATTTAATATATATATATATATATATACGTTGTTTTAAACTTTATTTAGTATCAGTTCTTATAATATATCGGTGGAATTTTTAAAAACTGGTATTCAGACAGCGCATAGTATCTAGGCGCTGTCTAAAGTGACACAAAAGGCAGCGCTTAGGACCTAGAAATTGTCGAAAGCGAACCAAAATGTATCGCTTTTAGTGTAGGCGCTATCTAAAGTAACAGAAAAGACAGTGCTTATAAATGAAGCGTTGACATATTATACATTAAACAGGGCCTACAAAAAAAGCGATGTCTTATGTATATCTAAAAATTCGCCCACCTAAGCAAATATTTATATTTACAAAAAATTTGAAATTTACATAACAAATACGGTTATTTGATGGATTTACGACCGAATAAGTAAATAATTTTTTAATAAGTACACGGAATATTGACAAAATTGTGCAGGAATAAGTTAAATTACATGCGACAACGAAAACTCTTCTCCTTCTAATTCGACTGTCAGCCGTTCTTTGAAAAAGTCCTCCATTTTAGTCAGTTGAATTCGTCACCCGATTTTGTCCGCTTTTAGTTGCCGGCTTCTTCCACCAGGTATGCCTGCGTCGCCAACGTGCTCCTTTGATCTTCATTTCCGTTTGTTTGATTCCGTTTGTTGCCTGTTGTCGAAAGCCATACGTTTGTTTTGGTCGAATGTTCCGCCTTTGTGGTATAATGGTTGATTGTTGTTTGATTTAAATTTGTTGTTTGATTTGTGTTTGTTTCTTTGTTTTAGTAATTATTTGGCAGTGTTGTTTGGTTTGTGTTTGTTGACTGTTGATTCGTGTTTGTTGATTTTAAATGATATTCATTGTGGCCGAATTTTACAATATTGTTTGATTATTAGTACATGAATTTGTGTGTTCGGTTTACTTGTTTGAAAACTGTGTTTGAATCATTACCAACTCCGTGTTTCAGTCATTTGATTCATCTTGCATTTGTTTATTTGATTCATCCTGCTTGAACTCCAACTCCATGTATTTAGGTTTGCTAATTACATTACTATTTGTGGCAGGTTATCTGGCACCGCTCAAGCGTAATGTACCCGGTAAGAGGAATACCGGCACTGATAGAGGTACTGGGAGTTCATCACAAACAAGGCTAACTGACATACGCCAACCGAGACAATTGAGCCAGGACATGCAACGTCCACCATCGTCAACCGAGGACACACGACCAACTCTGGAAGTGTACAGGCCTTCGGTGCCTGTATAGGAGCCTAACCCTGTTCAACTGTATGAGGACAGAACATCACCACATGTGAATGAATTCGACTTCGATGAACTGCTGAATTTTGTGGAGGAGTCTCAGGGCAACGCGCAGGGTGAGGAGGGAACCGAAGGGTGTTCACCAGATGATGACGATCACGATTACACACCTCAGGCAGAGTTTGTAGAGGAGGGACTTTGGCCGGTGGTGGACTCGATGAGGAGACACAGTTGGGGTCGATGCTAGGGGATTATCGGCCTTGGATCGTTCTAGCTGGGAATGACAAGTGAGTAATTTTTTTAAACATATATTTGTGTACCTTGTATTTTTACTAACCATATTGTAAATGTCAAACTTGTATTTATTCAGCTTTGACCCGCCTTCGGCTATTAACAAAATCGGGCTGCAATGTATTGGGCCTGGTTTTAAGGTTGGTTGGACCACAATCGAGACGTGTAATCCACAAGCTCCGGTGAAGTGGTTTCGACACTTTAAGGTAAAATGAATTAAAATTATATTAATATGTTTTCCATTAAATTGTTTGAATACAAAATATGTTATGTACATGCAGAGCTTGTACCAACTTCAGGAAGAAGGTAGCTAAGATTCTCTAAGTTGCCTGGAAAGGCCTGCGATCCGGGAATACTAAAGGCCCGAAATGGTTGACGAATGATCACAAAATTACGGGAAAAGCTCGATTTGACACAAACGCCATAGCCCGCAGTGAAAGGAACAAGCAAACTTATATGGCCCAGCATGCCAGAAACGGCCCAGCCTTGCACGCCTTTGGGTCGAGACCAGCGCACTATCACATGGCGAAGATGGTAATACATTATATTTAAAAATAATTCAAGTTTTGATAACATTTACAATAACACATATATCATTAAATGTGCAGGAAAAGAGTAATCAAAGACAAGTGTTGCCCACTGATATGTTTGACAAGAAATTCAAGCGGAAGGATGGGACGTATTTGACACCCGACGCGGAGAACAAAAGGGTATGTTATGCGCAATTATATTTTCTTATTACACTAATTTCTTGTTAAATTTAAGTTGTAGTTACATTTTGTTAGTTTCCTATATTCACACAGTTTTGTTTTCTTTGCTAACTAAACATTTAATGTTATTTGAAAAATGTGCAGAAACAACTTGCGGATGCTGAAGCTTTGGTTCTGAAGAATCACGTCGGAGAGGAAAGGGTACTGGAGGAGGAGCTGGTAGAGGCCTCTGCGACTGTCATGAGGGTTAACTCGAGGTCTGGGATACCGTATCTATATGAGCCTACATCGACATTGTTGTCGAACAAGTTCTCCTCAACAGGCAGCCAGTCATTCGGAAGCTCCCAGAGATCGAGGGCTCCACCATTGAAAGAATATGCTCAGGATCTGAGGCCGCATTTAGAGTGCATGAATGAGTACTGATGGATGCACAGTCGTCTTGTGCAAACGTCAAGAATAAATTTATAAGTCCGCTACTCGCGACTTCACTACTGGGTAGCAAGTGGTAAGTAGGGGTCGAACCCAAGAGAGTCAGTGTGGATTAGTTTTTCTTTAATGAAGCTTATGCAGAATTTAAATGCGATTGGGGTTGGGTTTAAGTGTGCTATGAGAACTGAAAGTAAATTACAATAGTTGATAATAGACTGTAAGGAAAGGATTCGGTTTAGGGGTTTCATATCATATCATCGTTCATCATTGACCCTTAATGATCCTACTAAGTGTTCAAAAGTGTATCAAGGCCATTTCAAGTGCTCGATTTGCCACACTGTCTAGCCCATTTCAAGGTCATAGAGCACTTGTTCTATTTAGACTAGCACCCCATTTCAAGGTATACTAGCCTATGTGCATCCATTTGAACAATCATTTCCGATCAATCCAAATGGTGTTTTAGAGAGGTCGAACTCCTCAGATAAGCTTTGCCATTTCAAGCATCCACTTACCCGAGTATGTTCACGAACCCCACGGAAGAGTTTTGCCATTTCAAGCATCCACTCAACCTTGGAAGTTCTGACCTAATATATGGCACATAGAACAAGTTTTGAAACACTAAGTAGCATTAAGCATAGAGTCTAGAACATTTTATGATATAAATACTCCCTCTACCGAATACAAGCATTAGCTACTTGTATTCATGTCAAGGAATACAAGCAAACTATGGCTTTGAACAAGGATACCGAAAAGGAGAATAACTTTTAAAGTAAGAACAAAATATACGGAAAGTAATTTTGTACCTACAATAAGTGGAGGAGAGGAGCTCCTAAGCAAGATCCAAGCAAGGGAAAGTAGCTCCAAAATGAAGAACAAAGTGTTTATTGAAAGTGAAGAGAAGAGGGTTAAGCCCTCTATCTCCCTAAAGACTTGTGAAATTATGGGATGATTTTACAAATAGGAGGAAGTAGTCTATTTATAGGCTAAGGGAGAGGAGAAGTGTGGATGAGATGCCAACACATTGCACAAGATGAAGGGAGGAAGCAAAAGCCATCGGAGGTGAGGTGTCCTCTCTTCTAGCCGTCCCCCATGTGGAGGAAGGAGAGAGGCTTGTGGCTTAGCCGCCCATGTGAGGAGGAGGAGGAGAGGACATGTGTGAGTTTGTGATCTTTTTACAAAAGCCATCGGCTCTTTTCAGCTCCGGTCTGACTCTGGTTGCTCTTCGGTTGGACTTGTTTTGAGTGATTCCACGTCAGGTTCATGATATTTGTACAGTCGGCATCTGGTCGTGACCTTGGAATGACTCGTAATATATTTTCCGCTTAAAAACTCCTCCTTAGCCTGTATTCTCTCTAGACTCCAAAATACCATGTAGATAAATATCGGAACTAACAAGCAAAAGTTAAATAGACAAAGAGTCTAATTTGGTGGGTTTAACTGTGTTTATGATTCATACAATTATGGTCCATCAGATCACCCCACACTTTTAGTTGTTCGTCCCGAACAATGCTATTAAAGGGCGGCACACTATCTAAGTAAACTTTTAAAATATGAAAGTGAGACTGTGGGACTAGATTTATCCTAATTCATGCATTACTTACTTATTACCAAATTAAACTGTATAAATAAATAGAAGAAACTTGATACTTGTACCTCTGTGCCGAGATGCAAATTAATTTGGATGTTTCGGGAGATAGCCCTTTTCAGGCTCCTGGACTGCATTCTCGGGACCGTCTCGCACTATATGGTTTCCTTGTAGCTTTCTCTAGCACGTGATTCGGTTCGGGTTTCACAGATGAGTTGAGCCTTTTTGATTTTCTTTTTGGCGAGGGATAGCTTTTTTGTAGTGAATCGTCCTTTGGCCTTTGATTTGACTCTTTGAGTACTTCACTTTTGTTCGGTTAAAACCTTCACAATTTTGGGCCTTTGGCCTCTTGATTTGCTTCTTTGAGCTTTTGCCTTTTTGTGGCTTGCTAGTCCATTTTCTCAAGCCTTTTTTTTGGGAGGTCCAATCGTCGCCCGCGAGCATATGGAAATACCTCCCCGCTCTCTCTCATCCTTGCCGTTTCGCGCGAGTCAAAATGAGGGTCGCTCATTTATTTTCCCGGCTACTCTGACTAGAGATAGGACGGTTTGATTCCCGTCCCGCCTTTTTCTGCATAAACGCTGCATGGCGGAGATGACTTCTGACTCAACTGAAACCCGAAGTGCAGCCTCCACTAACTTCGTAAACCATATAGCGAAATTCAGTCCTTTGATTGCTTGCCAAGCCTCTCTATGGCATTTTCTATCAACTCCACATCCCCTGTTTATCTCAGCACAAAGGGACAAATGAGATGTTACATTCTAAGTTTTTAAACAGTTGAATTTTCACAAGGTTATTGCATGAATTATGATCTATCTTTTTCACATTCTCAAGTTCATATTTTCAAAAAGATAATATTAAGGGAAAAAGAAAAACATGTTATGTACACGGGCGGTTCTCACCCCACACTTTTGAACGAAGGCATGCCTTTCAGCAAGACTTAGTTCAAACGTTTATGCAAGCAAATATATACAGGAAAGGTGAGAATGTTTTAAGGCAAAAAACTAAATGACTGAAATTAAATGACTGAAAGTAAGATAGATGTCGGGTTACCTCCCGACCAGTGCATTTGTTTAACGTCGTTAGCTCGACAGTACCTCATTCCTGGATCATAAGTAGGGATCCCATGGGTGCTTGAGGTCAAATTTCTTCTCGGCTGCCCTTTTGCTCCGAGAGGGTGAGGCCTCTTTGACCATAGCTGCTGGTCCAATGAGTCGTGCTTACTTGTTACTCCTTCCGGGTTTCCATTCCTTCGGCCCATGTCTTTGCCGCTTCTTCATGTTTGAATAGTTGGCACCTTTGCGAGTTTGGAAGTTTGGTTTTGTGCCATTAAAAGTAGGCGACATTAAGCATGCGCCTCTGCCAATCCTCTTCATTATGGCAGTGATGGATGGTTGTCTTGGAACGAGTGAGTTTTCAGGCGGTTTTCCTTGGCTTGTGACGAGTGAGAGTTCCTTTGTCGGCTTTTTTGGCTCATGCTCCTCCTCTAAGTCCCCTTGCACCTCATCATTATTAATTATATGATCTTAGGTGGCTATGATCGGCATAAAACACGAAGGGTTAAGTTGAGGCACTTCGACCATGAGGACTGGGTCTGTTTCAGGTGCTCCGACAGTGAGGACCATGTCTTTCTCGGACAGTTTGGCAATGAGGTCCGGGACTTCTGTTGGCTCGGCAGTTAGGACTGTGATTTCCTCGGATGGATTGGTGATAAGGACCGGGCCTGATTTGGGCAGTTCTTCTTCTAACTCCCAGGGATAATCTGAATGCAGCTCTTCTTCAGGCAACCATGGGTCCTCATCCTCGTCATTCATATGGTCTCCGGGGGCAATCATACTAAAGTCCGGGTCTGTTTTGGGCAGTTTGTTAATGAGGTCCCAGAGCTGGTTTGATGTTTCTTTTTGAGCCACCCAAGATTTTTCGACCTGGTTTTGGTGTATCGAGGCACTCAATTGCTGTATGTCTGTGGCCAACTGCTGGGTGCTAGCTGCCAGCTCGTTTTCTGCTGCCCATAATTCGGTTTTGGCCCTGATTTGGTGCATCGTATTGTCCAGTTCTTCGCGCCGCATGGCCTGATCTTCTCTTGACCTTGCGGCCAAATCGTTTATCAATTTCCACAGATCATCCATGTTTAAGTTATTTACCGAGCCTCCTGCCGCGTCATTAAGCCAATTCCACTCATATGGCATCATCCCATCGAGAAACCTTTGAAGAAGATCTAAGTTGATGAATCCATGGTGCGGGCAGCTCGTTACAAGGGAATCGAAGTACCATAAGTACTCGTCCAAAGTTTCGTCCCGGGATTGCTTTATGTTGTTGATCTTCTCGCGGACTTCAAGTTCGAAGGGTGGTGGGGAAAACTCCTCATTGTTCCAAGGCTCCATTCCGTAGTAGTAAGACTTAGTGAATTGCATGATAAAAAAGAAAAAACAAAATAGAACAACTATTCCGATTCACAACTCCCCGGCAACGGCGCCAATTTTGATGGATGCACAGTCGTCGTGTGCAAACGTCAAGAATAAATTTATAAGTCCGCTACTCGCGACTTCACTACTGGGTAGCAAGTGGTAAGTAGGGGTCGAACCCAAGAGAGTCAGTGTGGATTAGTTGTTCTTTAATGAAGCTTATGCGGAATTTAAATGCGATTGGGGTTGGGTTTAAGTGTGCTTTGAGAACTGAAAGTAAATTACAATAGTTGATAATAGACTGTAAGGAAAGGATTCGGTTTAGGGGTTTCATATCATATCATCGTTCATCATTGACCCTTAATGATCCTACTAAGTGTTCAAAAGTGTATCAAGGCCATTTCAAGCGCTCGATTTGCCACACTGTCTAGCCCATTTCAAGGTCGTAGAGCACTTGTTCTATTTAGACTAGCACCCCATTTCAAGGTATACTAGCCTATGTGCATCCATTTGAACAATCATTTCCGATCAATCCAAATGGTGTTTTAGAGAGGTCGAACTCCTCAGATAAGCTTTGCCATTTCAAGCATCCACTTACCCGAGTATGTTCACGAACCCCACGGAAGAGTTTTGCCATTTCAAGCATCCACTCAACCTTGGAAGTTCTGACCTAATATATGGCACATAGAACAAGTTTTGAAACACTAAGTAGCATTAAGCATAGAGTCTAGAACAGTTTATGATATAAATACTCCCTCTACCGAATACAAGCATTAGCTACTTGTATTCATGTCAAGGAATACAAGCAAACTATGGCTTTGAACAAGGATACCGAAAAGGAGAATAACTTTTAAAGTAAGAACAAAATATACGGAAAGTAATTTTGTACCTACAATAAGTGGAGGAGAGGAGCTCCTAAGCAAGATCCAAGCAAGGGAAAGTAGCTCCAAAATGAAGAACAAAGTGTTTATTGAAAGTGAAGAGAAGAGGGTTAAGCCCTCTATATCTCTAAAGACTTGTGAAATTATGGGATGATTTTACAAATGGGAGGAAGTAGTCTATTTATAGGCTAAGGGAGAGGAGAAGTGTGGATGAGATGCCAACACATGGCACAAGATGAAGGGAGGAAGCAAAAGCCATCGGAGGTGAGGTGTCCTCTCTTCTAGCCGTCCCCCATGTGGAGGAAGGAGAGAGGCTTGTGGCTTAGCCGCCCATGTGAGGAGGATGAGGAGAGGACATGTGTGAGTTTGTGATCTTTTTACAAAAGCCATCGGCTCCTTTCAGCTCCGGTCTGACTCTGGTTGCTCTTCGGTTGGACTTGTTTTGAGTGATTCCACGTCAGGTTCATGATATTTGTACAGTCGGCATCTGGTCGTGACCTTGGAATGACTCGTAATAAATTTTCCGCTTAAAAACTCCTCCTTAGCCTATATTCTCTATAGACTCCAAAATACCCTGTAGATAAATATCGGAACTAACAAGCAAAAGTTAAATAGACAAAGAGTCTAATTTGGTGGGTTTAACTGTGTTTATGATTCATACAATTATGGTCCATCAAGTACCAGTCCCTATAGGCCGATGAGATCAGAAGCATGAAGGAAAGCATAGACCAATTGACGCAAATGATGCAAATGCAGGCTGATATGCTGAGGATGTTCGCTCCCGGATACCGTCCGTCTCCCGGTTAAAGCCTGAATGGAAACAACCGCAGTCCGTCTAATCAGAGATCCGATGAAGACAACCGCAGAGAATAGACATTTTTAGTTTCTTTGACTTCTGAATTTATTATACATTTATTATTAAAAATAATCTATTTTAAATATGAAAACACCAATAAAATTAATATTAATAATTTATACATCAAAAATTTGAAAATTAAAATTTGGAAAATAATAATATAACGGCATAATTGCTAACGAATTTTTGTCGGGAATATGACGCACATTATGGCTCACGTACCTACGATGGAAAATAGACGGAAAAATTTATTGATGGAACATAGACGGAATATAGAGGGAAACTAAGATGACAAAATTCCGATGGATTATCGCCGATAAAATTTTGTGCCGGAAAGATGATGGAACGTAGAGTAGCGTAAAAATGACGGAATTTTGACGGTTTCTTAATAGACGGAATTTCGATGGAATATCGCCGAAAATATTAGTGCCGGAAAAATAACGGAATTTAGAGTAACATTAAAATGACGGTATATTGACGGAAACTTAATTCCGCCAAAAAAATTGCTGTCAACGTCATCGGTTACGAAAAAGTGACGGAAATTCGGTTTTTTCGGCAGAATTCGGTCAATAATCCGACGTTTTCCTGACGTCGGAAATTTTCCATAAATTAGTAGTGGTGACACTATAGAATTGTGCATGGTGTTTCATAAACAAGTACATGGACTTTTCATACATAAGTTATATATGATAATTATATTGCAAAGCTTCAAGTATTAGACCATCACCTATCATGTAACATGCATGAATGTGTAATTATCTTTGTACGCATGTTAAAGTTAGCTTTGCTAGCAACAAGATTATTCCCCAAAAGCTGCGGAATCTTCCTTAGTGTTTGGATGGGGCTCACATGCTCAGCACAAACACATTATATTGTGCATCTTCATCATCACCATCAGTATGTATAAAAGCTGTATTCATCCCATCAACCAGTATTCATTCACCGAGCTAATCAATTTTTGCTCGTTAATTTGTTGATCGCCTATAGTTACAGACGCCTATCTAGTATCTAATGATGATGTTGAGTAGCATCTACATGTGCTTTCTAGTGTTGTTTCTATGCCTCAGTTGTTTTCAAGGAGGAAGCAGGAAGTTGCATATGACTCAGGAAAGAACGATAACAGTGACATCAGACAAGCCTAAGAATCCAGTAAAGAAGTGATGCGCGGTTGCGCGTCGTCTAATGCGTCAAATTTAATATTTATATTTTTCCTGTTAAAAGTTAGTGTAGCGGCAAGCAGGGTCGAACCTAAGAGAGCTGGTGTTGTTGAAGTTGTAACTGAAATAAGAAAAAAGGGGGTTTAAGTAGATGTGAGTGCAAAAGAGAAAACAGCAAAGAAGTTTCAATCAGAGAGAACATTCAGCTTAGGATTTCTATTGTGACATGTTTATCATCGACTAATAAATAGCAAATCTCAAGTTTCTAAGTGTGGAATTCCGGCAAATGTAATATTCTTAAGTATCCAGGAAAAGGTGATACACCACAATCTAACCCGGCAAAGGTGCCAGACTTCTAATTCTTTCCTAAACACAATAATCCAGCAAAGGTATTATTTAGTCTAGGTGTTACGATCTACCTTTACGGTAAAGTTTCCAATAGATATTAACAATAAGAATTGGTTGTCGAATTAAACTTTACAGCAATGTTTCCACTTAACCTAACAATTCAATTCATAGGATGAAGCACAAGAACTAGAGAAACAAGAAATTGCATTCAGTAAAAAGTCTCAAAACATAAGTCACAATATACGAAACCCTAAATTGAATTGAAAGTTTAGCTACTCATATCCATGGAAATAAAAACACAAATATTCATAAATAATGAAAGTAGAAAGTAGAAAGAAAATCTCTTCTCTCGTCGAAAGTTTCGCCTTCTCCTCTAGAGCCGTCTTCTGATCTTCGTCGAATGATGGATTGATCGAATGATGGAAACCCTAACCCAAACCTTTTATTTATAGCAAAAAATGGGGTTCCAAGTCTGTTTTTAGGCTGAATTTCCAAATCCTGGCCTGCTGACATCATCACACACGTTATTGATGTCATCACCTCATCGGGTTTGTCGCGCCCATAGTGCATTTTAGCTCGCCGCGCCTAACCCGTAAAGTGTTCCCTAGGGGCGGACTCTCGGACTTGGAATTCTTCCGCTCGCTTGAATCTCGCCTTTGGCTCTTCCATTGATCTTCCATGAACTCCATGTAATGTATTTGGCACCGAAATGTCGTCTTTAAGCTCGTATTCATTCCAAAGCTTCCGAAACACCTGAAACGCAAAACAACACTAAAAAGTAACTGTTCGCATAAGAAAGTGTTGAAATAAATGGGAATAACTGACTCGACGAGTCATATAAATACGACTCGTCAAACTACCCCACACTTAGACTTGTTTGTTCGTCCTAAACAAGAACCAAGTCACATAAGGAACAAAAAGACATCACACTCGCTCTTCGACGTCTTGAATAAATGCACATGAATATGAGTCGCTAGTCTATACTTGCTTTTCTACGCATAACTCAATCATTACTCAAATCATCATGCTTAACACAGAATTAACTTGATACGTGTAACCTTTGAGCTGAAATCCAGACCAATTCGGATGAATGGGATATAGTCCTTTCTAAACCCATGATCTGCATTCGATGTTCCGAACTTTAACTATATGGTTACAATTCATTGTTTTTTCTTGCACGTGATTCATTTGAGCTTCAATGTTTTTGAGTTGTTCTTCTACTTTTATTGGACAACTTTTGATGTAGTGAACTTTCTTTGGCCTTTGGCTCTTGATGTAAGAATGATGTACTTCACTTTTTTTGTATAAACCTTCACAATTTGGCTGATTTTTCTTGAGCTTTGCTCCTTTGGGGTGAAAAGCTTGTCCTTTTCTTCCTTTCTTTTGACGGAGGTCTAATCATCGCCCGTAAGCATACGGAAATACCTCCTCGCTCTTTCTCATCCTCGCCCTTTTTGACGCGAGTCAAGATGGGGGTCACTCACCTCTTCCCGGCTACTTTGGACTAGAGATAGGACGGTCTATCTTCCCGTCTCGCCTACTGACATATACGATGTGGTGGCGGAGCACACTCTGAACCATATCGTCTCAAAGTGTAAGCCTCCATGAAATCCACATAACCATATAACTCAAAATTCGGTCCTTTGAATGCTTTGTCAAGTCTCTTTAGGACATTTCTATCAACTCCACATCCCTGTTTATCTTAACTAAAAAAGGACACATATTGGGTTAAATTCACATGTAAAAGCACAATTCAGATTTCACGAGAGAAATATAATATAGTCAGCTCATCTATTTCACATCAACATTCAATACTGCATATTCAAGAAGAGAGGAAAAATTTCATACTTCCAAAAAAATTGTTTGTACAGTATGCAAGACAAATAAACGTGCAGACACAACAGACTCACTGACTCTCACACCCCACACTTTTGAACCAAGTCATGTTCTCACGGTACGACTTAAATTCAAAGACACAAACAATGCAAGACACACATGCGTAGGGAAAAAGCAAATAGAGAATAAAAGTGAACAGGCACTCCCCTCATTTTGTCGCATGATGGTGAGAATTCTGGTCAAACGAGTCAGTCACCAGTCAACCCTGGTCAATGGTCAACCGAGTGAGTCACGCCGGACGAAGAGGTTAATCCCGCGTCTAAAGAAGAGATAAAGTTGGGCACGCCACCTTAAAATGGGCACCGGGCACGAACCTCACGGACTTGCACCTGTTTCATGAAAAACATTCTCCTTTCCCAAAAGACAGTGTAAAACACGACTAAAGACTCAAACAAACATAAAACACATGAAAATAAGGAAAAACTGAGAAATTACAGGGCTGCCTCTTTGCGAGCGGCTTTGTTTTACATTGTTGGCTCGACGATACCTCATTACGAATCACAAGTTAGGATCACATGGGCGTAGGAGGTCAAACTTCATCTCAGCTACTCCTTCACTCTCTCATAGCCCTCATATGATGGTGTCCTCGTGTCTATTCTCCATTGATCATGCGGATTAGCCTTCACATCCTCCTGAGTGTGTGTAGACACTCTATTCTGGGTCACTTCTTTTATCGCATGTCTAGCCTCATCTGGTAGGTCCGGAACTAGGGCACCAAGTTATGGCGTGTGCACGATGTCAGGTGGCTTCTTCATGCATGGATGGTCGACATCCTCATAAATATGGAAGTTTGATGTTTTGCCACCAAACGCAAGTGACAACAAGCCTGTTTCAATGTCAATCTTGCTCTTCGTGGCAAAGAGGAATGGACATCGCAAAATAAGTGTCGGAGGATCATAATCTCTAGCATCTCCCATCTGCAAAACATAAAAGTCTGCAGGAACAATAAGAACTCCAACATGGAGTGTTAGATCCTCTAGCAAGCCAACGGGTCAAATACGTGATTTATCTCCTAACTCTACCAACAGTTTAAGAGGCTTTAATGGTCCCAGCTTCAAAGAACAATATAAAGAGTACGGCATGTCATTAATAGCAGCACCCAAATCGATTAAGCAATGATGTATTAGAGTCTAACCAACACTACAGGTGACTGTGAAGGCACCTGTGTCCATATACTTTTCCGGCGGTGCTTCTTGACTCGCAACAAGCGGGTGCTCCATCGGTAGCTCTTTCAGCTCATCCCTTGTCTCTAGCTCATTTCCTAGTTCATCCTTATCAATCATATGCTTCTTAGGAGTTCATACCTGCATAGAAAACGAAGGCGGGGGTCTCGGATTTCGAAAATAAATTTTCCCTCGTTATGAGTGTCGCGTCCGCAGGGCTTTTTAACTCCCCGCGCCCAGCTGTAATGTCTTCCTTGGGCGCAGCTTTTATCTCCTCATTGAGCACGACCAGCTTGCTCACCGCGTTCGTAGACAACTTTAACGCCGCATCCAATGTTGATGTTAAGTCTGTGCGCCCAACGATAAAGTTATCTTTGAGCGCGCGACTCACAGACTCTGGCTCGTTTTCTTTGTTTTCTACCTCCGGTTCATCCATTATGGCCAATGTGTTGATGTTCCCTTTCGGACTAAGCACTGTCTGCGACGGTAGCTTTCCTGGATCTCTCTTCAGCTCAAAAATAGTCTGGGCTAAGTTGGACATCTGCTTAGCCAGCTTCGCTAATGATCCATCGGTCTTTGCCTATTTTTGCTACATGGTAGTTGCCAGCTCCTTCACCACATCTTCCAGAGACTTGATGGGATTCTAATTACTAGGGCCTGCTTGATTATAACTTTGCCATCTCTGCTGATACTGACCCTGATTACTGTAGCTACCCTGCTACTGACGATATGGTGGACGGTAGTACTGCTGCTGAGGTAGCTGGGGTGTATGGTTGTTGTAATTTTGAAATTCATCCACTGCATTGACTTTGGCCTGTGTATCTTCCCGTAGAGTTGGGCAAGCATACGTCTTATGATTAGTCGCACCACAAAACTCACAAGGCTTCACCTTGACCACCTGATTCATCATGAGACGTTCTTAGTCATGCTGAATTCATCTTGCCTGCTGGCTTCTTCTCTGAACATAGCATTCTCGGCCACCTCTGCTATCAAATTTTGCACTCCAACTGGGGACAAATTTCACACTGTCTGACCAGAAGGGGAATGAACCAGTAGTTAAGCAGCTAGCAATCTTATCATAATCCTCCTCTATGTCATCCACAGCCGGGTCATTCATGGCATAATAAACGTTGATGATCTCAGGATCAAGCATGACCTTCTTCCCTCGCACATAAACCACTCCATAGTCCTTATCACCAATTATTCCAAACTATTTTTGCATATTGGCAATCGCCTCCGCACCACCTGTTCGTTGTACGGCTTACTCTTCATCAGCATCCAGAAAAGATTCATTTCTTTTATTATATGCACTACCTCTTTCCCTTTGTATTTCTTTTCATCAAGCATCATCTCATGAATGATCTTCCTTTTCTACACTGCCTTCCACTTGGCTGCTGCTTCCTAACTGGAAAACCACACACCATGCTTAGTCACTCCAGTTGGAGAACTGGGATGAACAGTATCCGAAACGCTCATCTTCCTCTTCTTAGATGCACTTGCTCCCCCTGCATCTGAGCTTCCAACTTGCGTTGCAGTTACCACAGGAGAAGATTCTTGAATAGTTGCCTTCTTCTTCGGCTTTCTTTTTAGCTCTGCCAGGGATATAGACTCCTGATCGTCCCTCTGAGAAACATTAACCGCAGGTGCCTCCCGTTCTGCTTCTTCCATCACCACAATGTGGTCCACTGGATGTGTCATCTCCTTTGGGACCACTGGTTCAACATGTACTTGCTTTTCAACTTGCTCTGTCTCAGACCTCTTTTCAGACACTCCTCCTTCTTTCGCAACACCTATCTTTTCCTTCTGAAAATCCTGGACCACTTCATCAATTTGCTTATACACCTCTTCAAGTTCACTGTCCTCTTCAGATGGATCTGATTCGTTTGTGACAACATCTTCAGATTCTTCCTGCTTCTTTTTTTCAGCTTCATTAGCCTCCCCTATGGCTTCTCCGTCTAACTCTTCATTAAGTACCAAACTTCTCTTGCTAGACGATTCAACAAACTGTTCAGTCTCCGAGTCTGACATACCAATAAACCTTCCTCTAACAGTACTAATCAGTGCAACGTACTTCCTGGGAGTATCGCTCCTCTGAATCACAACCTTCCTGTGAAGACCCCTCTTCTTCAACACAAAGCCAGTTGCATGCAGTTTTTCATTCAAAAAATTCTTTCTATCTGCAACCCCTCTCTCAGCCCTACTGGCTTCATCGTTTTCAAAAACCTCGGACACAGTTTCTGTTACAGTATTCAATTCCTTCGACTTCACATTACCAACTTTCTCACCCTTATCAACCACTGAAGCTTTACCCATATCCTTCTCTTTCCCACTCGATTGCACATTCACAGAGTTGAGAGCAAGTACTTGAGATATGGAACTAGGGATTACCTCTTTGACGTGAGGTTCAGCCGTTGGCTGATTTTCCTTCGCCATTTGCTTGCTTCCTCCTATTGATGTCGATTTAGGGTTAGGTTGAGGTACCTTGACCGGTTCTACCGTCGATTTCACCGTATCTCCTACCGCCGCCTTCTTGTTCTCCTTAGGGATAGCAGTCCCTGATTTCCACATTCCCTTCTTTGAGTTCGTGGGCTCAGCAATAGGAGTAGTCACAGTAGACAATTTCTTGGTAGTTCGGGTGTTCACCATCTTTCTTGAGTTTGAATCGTGAGAGGATTGTTGTGTTTAGGTTTTCAGAAGTCTTTGGAGTGTTTAGGCATCAGACTCGCCTCAAGTTTGATTTTCAAATATATGTGTCTCCTGAACTTCCCAAAGATTGTTTTGCGTAGATATTTGTCCAATCACCTCCCTCCTCCTTGATATGCTCCAACGGCTCATAATGTTGCAAATAATTTTTGGATTTAATAATTATTCCAACCATGTACCATCTGTTCCAACTCTCTTCTTTAATAGGTTAACCCAATTGTTTTGTTTGGGTTCTGCTCTTGGCTGACCTCCTTCTGGAATACTTAGTTATTGACAACACACAGACCCAGAGAGGATCTAAGTGTTTCAAACTGAGTTGCGTCTAGTGGCTTGGTAATTATGTCGGCTAGCTGCTTGTTTGTTGTCACATGTTTCAATGTGATGACCTTCTTCTCCACAAGCTCTCTGATGAAATGGTGTCTGATGTCAGTGTACTTCGTTCTGTAAAGCTAATGGCACTCATGTTGTCACAGTAAAGCTTCATCTCCTCCTATTCCACTCCGTATTCAGATAGCATTTGCTTCATTCATAGCATCTGCGTGCAGCAACTTCCAGCAGCAATATACTTAGCTTTGGCTGTAGATAGAGAAATGCTATTTTGCTTCTTGCTGAACCAGGAAACCAAATTGTTACCAAGGAAAAAATAACCTCCAGAAGTGCTCTTCCGATCTTCAGCGGTTCCTGCCTAGTCCGCATCACAGTAGTGATATGAACTTGTATCCTTAGTGTACCAGATGCCATAGTCAGTAGTTCCACAAACATACTTAATGATCCTTTTAACTTGCAACCGATGGCTCTCCTTCGGACTTGCTTGATATCTTGCGTAAACTCCCACTGCATACGCAATATCTGGTCTGCTAGCGGTTAAGTAGACAAGACTTCCTATCATGCTTTTGTATAGTGTCTGCTCAACACTTGTTCCAGCATCATCCTTAGTGACTTTTGTGCGCCGGGGTTCTTTTGTGACTTGCCTTTTCCAGTTCAAACTTCTTGATCACATTCCTGGCATACTTGCTGTGTGAGATGAAGATACCATCATCCTTTTGTTTCACTTAGAGATCAAGAAAGTAGTTCATCTCTCCCACCATGCTCATCTTGACCTCCTTTTGCATCTATTCCACGACTTGGTCCACCAACTTCTATGTACTGGATCCAAACACTATATCATCAACATAGATTTGTGAAATAATGAACTCTGACCTCGTGTATTTAACGAACAGAGTCTTGTCTACTCACCCTCACACATAGCCATGGTTGATGAGGAACTACGTGAGGCGCTCGTACCAGGCTTTGGGTGTCTGTTTGAGTCCGTACAGTGCCTTCTTCGGTATGTACACATGAGCAAGATAACGAGGATCCTCAAATCCCTTAGTTTGTGCCATGTAGACTTCTTAATTTAGAAACCCATTCAAAAACGCGCTCTTGACATCCATTTGGAACAGTTTGAACTTTAGGTGGCATGCTAGTGCAAGTAGTAGTCGGATTGCTTCTAGATGTGCAACAGGAGCGAAGGTCTCATCGAAGTCGATTCCTTCAATCTGAGTATATCCTTGTGCCACTAATCGAGCTTTGTTTTTTGTGATATTGCCCTTCTCATCAGATTTGTTCTTGAAGATTTATTTAGTTCCGATGACATTCACTCTGTCACGCCGTGGAACTAAATCCCACACATCATTTCTGGTGAAACTCGCCTAGTTCTTCCGGCATGACCATCACCCAAAACTCATCAATAAGTGCTTCTTTGGCATTTTTCGGCTCTATGGTGGACAGAAAACATGAGCAGGCAGCCAGTTCATGATAATTGATCTCCTTCCCTTGAGTCTTCATTCCGTCAGATGGTTCTCCAATAACTTTAGTGATAGGATGATTCTTGGCAATTCTCCTAGAGGGTTGTAGAACTGGTGCAGTGTCATGCATCACAGCTGGTGTATTTGTGTCGTCATCTGCATCTGAGGAAGAGTCTGAATTGTTCTTGTCCTCAGCTGAGACTCCCCCTGGAACTTGAGCTTTTGTAGACTGGGTTTGAGAGGGTGTCTCAGACTGTGTCCTACGACAGTCATCATCATTTTTCGATACTTGCTTCATTGCAACTTCAACCTTCACTTTGACATTAATGGACTCCAATACTATGACAGTGTGTTTGTTGAACACCCGATAAGCACGACTATCTGGTGAATACCCAAGAAAGATTCCTTCGTCACTCTTCTAGTCAAGCTTATGTCTGTACTCTTGATCATTCAGAATGAAACACTCGCTCCCAAAGATGTGGAAGTATTTCACAGTTGGCTTCTTTCCTTTCCATAGCTCATAACAAGTTTTGTCCGTACCAGTGCGAACTGTAACCCTGTTAATGATGTGGCAAGCTGTGTTCATTGATTCAGACCAAAACATGAATGGAACTTTCTTGGCATGTAGCATTACTCCAGCTATCTCCTGGATTGTTCGATTCGTGCGTTCTACCACACCGTTTTGTTGTGGGGTAATAGGGGATGCGAACTGATGAGCGACTCTTTGCTCAGCACAATAGGTGGCAAAGGTGCTATTCTCAAACTCTTTACCATGATTGCTTCTTATAGCCACCAGGTTTTCTCCTTTGTCCTCTCTTTCCCTCTGAAGAAGAGTAGCCAGCTCTATGAACCTTTATGCTGCTTCAGTCTTGTCACGTAAGTATCTAGTCCAAGTGTACCTTGTATAGTCATCCACACACACCGGGACATACTTCTTGCCTATGTAACTCTCAACCTGCATCTTCGGATGAGATGCCTATGTCTGCTTTCCAATCTGACATTCTCCACATATGACATCCTAGTCTCCTCTAACTATGGGCATTCCTCGAATGAGCCCTGCTACAGATATCTTCTTCAGAGTTTTGAGATTTATATGCCCTAATCGTCGGTGCCACAACTCCATTTCATCAGTTTGGCTCGTCAAGTAGGCAGATGCAGCAACTGTTCCTTCAGTACCTAGAAGATAACAGTTGTTTGATGATCTGTTTCCTTCCATCAGTATGCCTCCATTCTTATCTAGATGTCGACATGAATCATGAGTGAATCTTACATGGTAACCTCCATCACACAATTGACTAATGCTAATTAGGTTCACTTTCAATCCTTCAACCAGTAGGATATCCTCGAGCGCGGGTAGATCCGGAACCTTCAATGTCCCACAGCTGATCACCTGGCCTTTTCCTCCATCACCAAAAGCAACAAACTGGCGTTTCTTAACAGATCTGATATATATAAGATACTTAGGGTTACCTGTCATATGTACTGAGCATCCACTGTCGAAGTACCAGCTGTCTTTCTGCATGTGACTGGATAAACTGAAGGCAACCAGACACACTTCCTCTCTGATCTTTGGTCTCTAAGCCTGTCTCAATAGGGTTTTGTTTCAGGGTTCCATCACTCTTCGCTCAGCAAGAAACAGTCGGCACTTTGGTTTGATGTGACCCATCTTGTAGCAGTACCAACATATACGAGTGTCTCTCCTCGACTCGTGAGGTCATCGTCCGAGTCTTTCTTTGATTGTCAGATGTCTTCTTCTTTCCATGCCTTGATGCCACCGTGTGTTCGGATTAGTCGAGTTTTCGACTCATTAATAGCCATATTTCACTATAGCTTTGAGTCGTTTCCGACATTATTTGATGTCATTTGACCCTTGCCTTTCACATTTTAGGTACAAAATGACACCTTATTGAATTCAAGACCTCAATAGAAAGATTGGTTGAAAAATTGAAAATTCAGCGCAAAACAAGGAGTTTCGGGGCAAAATAGGGCAGATTGACCTTTATAACTTATTTTGCACGCGCGGAGCGCATACAGTGCCCGAATTGATTGATCTATAGCTTGTTGGAAAGCTAACGCAAAGAGCTACAACTCTCTAGTTTATGCCAAAACCAAATGGACGTTAAGACCACAAAAAAGCCAGCCGACCGACTAAAATCATCCAACCGACTCGAATCAAACTTCAGAAGATGTCCAGATTTGACGCAACCAGCCGACTGGCTGGATTGCTACAGTTATGAAATTTCAGTTTCGGAGCTATAAATAGAAGGAGAGGTTTCACCTAAAGGGAGGTGGTTTTTATAGAGAAAAAGTGTGGGAAAAAGGCTAAGGAAGGCTCACCATCATCAAAGGGTTGCTAGAGGGAGAAGGGAGAAAATCAAGGAAGGAATCTAGAACTTGCTCAATAACTCCAACTTGGGTTTTCTCTACTCACCTTTTCTCCCTCTTGTTGTTTTGTATTGAAAACATGTAACATGATGATGTGTGATTAGTTCTTGTGTTTGGAGGGTCTTACAACCCTCCTTGGTACTCTTTGATCACAAATATACATTGATATTCATATGGATGATTGTTGATTTTATTTTCTCTTGTGTTATGCACTTTAGGTGTTTGTTGAAATGCATAAGTGGCAAATTAGACTAAAACTTCAACCTATGACTTGAGAGAGCTAGGGAATAATTCTAGGATGGAGAAAATGATCCATATCTTAATCATGAAAGTGAACCTTAGGATATGGATGCTTGACTAGGATTGAATGTTTGACTCTTGAAGTTTGTCATTAAGCAAATCATTAATCTATCCCATCGAATGGTGCTAAATTCATGTTCACTATGCTCTTCATATAAGACATGTTACAAAGTGTTTGATGAAATGCTTAAGTGACATGTTGATCTTAAAACTCTACCTAAGTATCGATGGACCTTAGGAAAGGTTTGGATGTAGTGAATATGATCATTTCTACAGAATTGAAGTGAACTAGTGCTTATGTCTATTGCATTTATCACTTTGGGAGATGTTTCAAGAATGATAAATGCTATAGAATGAACCAACAATCTCGATGGAGTGAGGTTTGAGTTAAGAAGGTTTGGCTTAGAATAGATACACACGAAAGTTGGTCTACCTTAGTCTAAACTAGGTTCAAAACTATTTGACTACCATGAAATGTTTGAATATTGTGTATGTGATCATTGGGAAATTTTCAAGGAGGGAAGTAACCCCTCGAAACACCTCCTATCTATCTTTTATCCTTAATTACTCGCCACATAAGATTTAGAATATATACACTCTTATACATTTTTGGTTTAGAATAGTCGAACGGAAACACGATCTTACATAGTTTATGTGCTTGGCTTGCTCCCTTGGGTTTGACCCGGTACTTTACCGGTCTTTATAAATTGTTGTGACCTACTACTTTCGATCCTCTCTTAATTGATACTATTTAGAGATGAAAAAGAATAGTTCGTCAAATGGCGTTGTTGCCGGGGAGCAACTAGTTAGCACATCCCTAGATTAGATTGTGTGGAAGTTCTGACTATTCTTGTAACTATTTTTCTTTTTCTTATACTTGTATATTCTTCTATTTCTCTCATATCACTTGCTAACTTACGTCTATCTTGTTTTGCGAGGATGGACCCCTACAACCAACAAGTCTTGTGCAATGGAGAATATTATGAGGAGGAGGAGCGACTATATTTTTATTGGCACGAACATGATTATCTGACAAGTTATCACACTCCAAATTGGGATGATAGCCAATGTTTTGAAGTTGAAGACTCCAACCCTTAATACCCTCAACCTCCTCAACCTTCAAGTGAGCCCTCTAATATAGAAGTCATGCTTGCTAAACTCCTAGCTAAGCAAGATGAGATGAGACAAGAATTGAAGGAAGTGAAGCAAGCGAGTCAAAATATGCATGCTCAATTTTATAGAGTGGAGGCTCAAAGTCTAGCGATAGAAAGCACATTGGCGCAACAACCAATTGACGTAGAAAACTTGGGTGAGGAAGAGGAGGTCTTTAAAGAAGAAGTCTTTGAATCTAATGCTTCAAAGCAAGAAGGGGATCAAGAATCGGAGGATGAATTTTGGAGAGCCGCCACCGAAGCTTATTACAAGCTATGGGATGGTGAATCTTGTAACAAAGATGAGATGGAATCCAAAAGTGAATCATCCTTCACTACTAGCACATCTCAAGATCATTTGAATGAGAACGCACAAGAGTTCACCATTCCATCAACGCTTCGACTCTCCGATGAGGAATTCTTCAATGATGATGCCTCTTACATAGAGGAAATACCTTTTGTTGATGAAGAAGAACTCCTCCCTCCCGCTACAAATGAGCTTGAATGTGAGCCCGAACTTCTTGTTGAGGATAAGATAGAGGAAGAGCCTATTGAGAGAAAATCGGTATGAAGACCTTGTTGAGGTTTGCATTGAAGAAACTAGAGACCAACCCCGCACTCAAGAAGACAAGAGTTTAGGAAGGAAGATTGAGGATTGGGCACCCATGGACGTCATTGAAAAACTCAAGGAGGAGGTGCCCATCAATCTTGAGACAAGTTATGAAGACCCTTTCTTCACTACTTCGTCTCGAGACAAGTTTGGAGCTTTGTGCCTTATTTTGCAAGATCTTTGAAAGGAAGCTCCCATGACCCCTTAGTTCTGAAGGGATATTCATTATTGAAGGGGTCAACTTCCCAAAGGAAAGTCCATTGTAGACTTGATGGGAAGAAATTCAAATGGAATTTAAAGGTGTATTGACACGACCAAATCCAAGGCCCCGTGAGAAGGGCTCCTAGCAAAGTACTTCTCAACGAGTGATTCTATGGGGCATTGCTACGTCTTTTCCAAGACGGGAAAAACTAGGCCCTCGCGGGAGGTAACCTGGTTTGTAAGTTGTTTGTTCTTGTTCTTTATGTTTAATTGTTTGGCATGATTTTGAGTGGCTTATGCTCTAAATATGGAATGTGAAATTTATGATTAGTGGGTAAAATTTTAAGTGTGGAGTGAGGTCTACTCACTCCAATTCCACTTCACATCGCCAACCCCCTCCACTTTTCCCTTGATTTCTATGAATAATGATGTTGCCCTTGGTGCTCATGTGCTTTATTGGAGTTTACTAGAGTGAAATTAGCTTGTTATACCATGCCATGACTCTAGTTTCACATTTTATTGGCACTTAAGACACCTTGTGCATATTTTGGAGGGTGTGGGTCAATTTCCTTGTTTGAGGTCTATTAATCTTATGCCATGATGTTATTATGTAACTAGTGAAGCTCACTTGCTCATACTTGTACTACCTTGTATGTCACTTGTTACTTTTAACGTCTCATGTCTTCTTGTAATCAGTGAAGTTATTTGCATCATGTACAATCAAGCTTAGCACAATTGTGTCTTTTCTATTGGTGAGGCACATCTACAAACGAGGGGAGTTCCTATGCGCCTTATTCTCATTCTCTTTATTGTTTGCGCTTAGGGACTAAGCTATGTTTTAAGTGTGGGTGGGGTAGTCACATAGTTCACTCATTTCATGCCATGCCCATCATTTTAGAATGAACGCTTGCATTCATGTATTCTATCTCTATCATGAGAGTGATTTTAACCACATAGGCTTGGGTTTATCGACTCTAAATCCCTATAAATCACGTCTAGCCTATTATTCACATTTATTGGATCTTGAACTTAGAACCGACCTAGTCCCTTGAATGTGCATTCTTGTGAATCATTATCATTGCTATCTCTTGTCTATCTAGTTTTCTAAGTATATTCGTTGAAATACCTTGGATTAAGTTTTAGCAAGCACTTTTAAAATTTTCACGAAAAACTTAGACCTTTTGTTTGCTCCTTGGTGACATGAGTTTTCTATTTTAGTGCCATACTTACGATTATTTGTCCCGCATTTCATACATTCCTTGAACATATTGTCAAGTTTTAAGTGTGGAGTCAAAAACAAAAGAGGGCAAAAAATAGGCGCCAACAAAAAAAATTCTTCATTTTCATGGTCAAAAGAGGGCAAAGCCCCGACTAAAAACTTTCTCAAGGGTACCCAAGAAGTTTCACTTCAAAATATACAAATACCGGGGTTAGGAAGAAAAGTTCTCCCTCGAAAGCATTTGTAGGCCAAAGGCCAATTGAAAAAGAAAATAAAAAGCACTTAAAACTTGACTTTATGTTCTTCCATCATTCTACATATGCGCGGGTGCATCATTTGTATTATGTGCTAGTTGGACTAACTCTTGGACGATCCTTGTGCTTGCACGGAAACTATTCATTTGGTCTATGATTGTTTCCTAAGAACTTGTAGTGTAGAACTCCTCTTCCCTTACGGATTATGGCTTGAGCGCCTAAAACCTGGGAATGAGTTCCATGTCGCAAACCAATGGACTAGCCCTACCTAGCATAGGTGAGCGATTGACACCCTTTGTGCAAACTAAACTATGACTTCATTGTATTGCCTTTAAAATAAGTAGATCATTGGATTAGACATTTGATAGCCCTAGTGTTGATAATCTTGAATGCACTACCTCATGGGTACTCAAATGGTTCAAAAGTTCTTTTGATGATATTGTGACGATAGTCCTAGTTTAGGGTGAGGGATTTGTTTTGAGAAATCCTCGCCTCGGTTAAGCACTCTTAAATTCTTTCTCATGGGGTAGGTGCATTTGGGATTTGTGAGTATTCCCTTTTCTGAAAACTCTCACGAGACTATAACTCGTCCACTAGGGTAGTCTAGGGGTTTAAAGTATTAATACATACGCTAAATGCATTCGTAACGCCTACGAAAAGGAGCTAGTTAGATTGTACATACCTTTCATTTTTCTTTCAATAACATGTTTAGAAATAATGATCGACACCTTGTGAAAGCTATTGAAGCAAATAGACGAAAAACATAGCACCACTAGCATTTCGCCATTTGCACGTCCTTGACATATTTTCATACTTTGTTCGGGATGAACAAAGCTTAAGTGTGGAGTGTTGATGAGTCGAGTGTTCGACTCATTAATAGCCATATTTCATTATAGCTTTGAGTCTTTTCCGACTTAATTTGATGGCATTTGACCCTTGCCTTTCACATTTTAGGTACAAAATGAAACCTTATGGAATTCAAGACCTCAATATCAAGATTGGTTGAAAATTTGAAAATTCGGCGCAAAACAAGGAGTTTCGGGGCAAAACAGGGCAGATTGACCTTTCCAACTTATTTTGCACGCCCAGGGCGCATACGGTGTCCGATTGGTTGATCAATATCTTGTTGGAAAGCTAACTCAAAGGGCTACAACTCTTTAGTTTATGCCAAGACCAAATACGGACGTTAAGACCACAAAAAAGCCAGTCGATCGACTAAAATCAGCCAGCTGACCAACTCGAATAAAACTTCAGAAGCTGTCCAGATTTGACACAGCCAGCTGACCAGCTAGGATTCAACCCAGAACCAGCCGACCGGCTGGATTGCTACAGTGACGGAATTTTAGTTTCGGAGCTATAAATAGAAGGAGAGGTTTTGACCTAAAGGGAGGTGGTTTTTAGAGAGAAAACATGTGAGAAAAAGGCTAAGGAAGGCTCACCATCATCAAAGGGTTGCTTGGGGGAGAAGGGAGAAGATCAAGGAAGGAATCTAGAGCTTGCTCAACAACTCCAACTTGGGTTTTCTCTACTCACCTTTTCTCCCTCTTGTTGTTTTGTATTGAAAACATATAACATGATGATGTGTGAGTAGTTCTTGTGTTTTGAGGGTCTTATAACTCTCCTTGGTACTTGATGGACCATAATTGTATGAATCATAAACACAGTTAAACCCACCAAATTAGACTCTTTGTCTATTTAACTTTTGCTTGTTAGTTCCGATATTTATCTACAGGGTATTTTTAAGTCTATAGAGAATACAGGCTAAGGAGGAGTTTTTAAGCTAAAAATGGATTACAAGTCACTCCAGGACACAACCAGATTCCGACTGTACAACTTTCATAAACCTGACATGGAATCACTCAAAACAAGTCCAACCGAAGGGCAACCAGAGTCTGTCCGAAGCTGAAAGGACCGATGGCTTTTTTGGATGAGCTCACAAAACTCACAAACTCTCTCCTTCCTCCACCTAGCTGGCGGCTCTTCCTCCTTGATGACTCACAACCGGCGGCTTTTGGGGATGAAGCCACATGGGGTGGCGGCTACAAGCTCCTCCTCCCATTTTGTGCCATGTGTTTCACTTCTCATCCACATCTCTTCTCCTCCCTTGGCTATAAATAGAGACATCCCTTCCCTTTGTAACTCATCTCATTCCAAACCAACATCCACAAGTCACTTGTCACTTATCTCTCTAGATTTTGGGCACAGCTCTTGTAAACACTTGTTTTAATCTATAATACTCATGTTGGTTCTTGAGTATTCTAGTTGTTCTTGAGTTTACTCCTGTTGGTTCTTGAGTATTCTCTTTACTTTACTGTCTTTCAAAAACCTTTACTTTTCCAAGTACTTAGCTATGGTATCCACCTCTATGGATATTCGTAGCTAAACCCTTTATTCGGTTGAAGGGGTGTACTTGTGTCATAGAATGTTTTAGGCCATACTCTTAGTGCCTCTATGTGTTCAAAACTTGTTCTATGTGCCACATATTAGGTTAGAACTTCCAAGGTTGAGTGGATGCTTGACAGAGCAAAACTCTTCCGTGGGGTTCGTAAACATACTCGGGTAAGTGGATGCTTGGAATGGCAAAACTTATCTGAGGAGTTTGACCTCTTTAAAACACCATTTGGTTGATCGGGAATGATTGATCAAATGGATGCACATAAGGCTAATATACCTTGGAATGGGGTATTAGTCTAAATAGAACAAGTGCTCTATGTCTTGGAATGGACTAGACATTGTGGCAAATCGAGTGCTTGAAATGGCCTTGATACACTTTTGAATACTTAGTATGATCATTAGAGGTCAATGATAAACAGACTATGATACAAGGCCCCTAAAACTGAATACTTTCCTTAACTTAAAACATCACCTGCACTTTACGTTCAGTCTCAATATCAACTGCAATATCAACTGCATACTTTTCGCAAGACTTGCCCTTCAAGCAACCCACTTTCTGTAAGTCTTCTCTTTCAAGCAATTACTTTCAGTACTTTATTTTCTGCACTAAAATCACAACCAACCCGCTTACTTTTCCGCACTAAAAACCAAAACCAACCAAAAAGACACTTACTTTTCAGCACTAAAACCCCAAATCACGCTCCCTACCAGTACATTTCTCAAAGAACAACTATCCCCCTAATTCCCTTGGGTTCGACTCCTACTTACCACTCTACTATCTAATAGTAGAATCACGAGTAGCGGACTTATAAATTTATTCTTGACTTTTGCACACGACGACTGTGCATCCGTCAGTACTCTTTGATCACAAATATACATTGATTTCATTTTCTCTTGTTTTATGAAATGTTATGCACTTTAGGTGTTTGTTGAAATGCCTAAGTGACAAATTAGACTAAAACTTGAACCTATGACTTGAGAGAGCGGGGGAATAGTTCTAGGATGGAGAAAATGATCCATATCTTAATCATGAAAGTGAACCTTAAGATATGGATGCTTGACTAGGATTGAATGTTTGATTCATTGAAGTTTGTCATTAAGCAAATCATTAATCTATCCCATCGAATGGTGCTAAATTCATGTTCACTATGCTCTTCATATAAGACATGCTACCAAGTGTTTGATGAAATGCTTAAGTGACATGTTGATCTTAAAACTCTACCTAAGTATCTATGGACCTTAGGAAAGGTTTGGATGTAGTGAATATGATCATTTCTACGGAATTGAAGTGAACTAGAGCTTATGTCTATTGCATTTATCACTTTGGGAGATGTTTCAAGGATGATAAATGCTATAGAATGAACCAACAATCTCGATGGAGTGAGGTTCGAGTTAAGAAGGTTTGGCTAAGAATAGATTCACACGAAAGTTGGTCTACCTTAGTCTAAACTAGGTTCAAAACTATTTGACTACCATGAAATGTTTGAATACTGTGTATGTGATCATTGGGAAATTGCCAAAGAGGGGAGTAACCCTTCGAAACACCTCATATCTATCTTTTATCCTTAATTACTCGCCACATAGGATTTAGAATATACACACTCTTATACATTTTTGGTTTAGAATAACCGAACGGAAACACGATCTTACATAGTATATGTGTTTGGCTTGCTCCCTTGGGTTCGACCCAGTACTTTACCGGTCTTTATAAATTGTTTTGACCTACTACATTCCCTCCTCTCTTAATTGATACTATTTAGAGGTGAAAAAGAATAGTTCGTCATGTTCTGCCTTCACAAAAAATGTCTTGCCAGAACGACTTTCACCAGTGAAGCCGAGGCCTCTGTGCCCGTCTTCCATTCTTTGGGATTTCAGAATAGCATCACCATTCTTAGAGCCATAGTTTAGCATCTTCATTGACCTTTTGAGCTTGCTTAATTTCTCCATGGTAGCTGCATGGTTGTCTCTTTCCGATTTCATCTACAGTTCCAGTGCTTCTACTTTATTTACGAGGAGAACCTCTTTTCGTCCTAGTTCTGCAATTTTCTTTCTTAGCTCTAACATCCCTCTAGGGTGCGTTTCCCTATTTTTCTCCATCTCAACTTTCAGTGATGACACAGTGCCTAGGAGTTCCACTTTCTGTGTGAGTAGGGATGATATTTCCTGATTCATTTCGATCATCTGATGCTTTAGGGAAGTGACTTCATCTTAGAGTTCATCCTTCTGAGCAACAAGAGCTTCAACCTCCTGCCATATCTTATCTTATTCTATTGTCAGGCTGGTCACAGTCTCAATGAGATTCTTGTTCATATAAGTCACCATCAGCCACTTCTCATACAGATCTTTGTATGTTTTGGCCAAGGTCTCAGAGGGTTCTTCATCATTACCGTTTGAGGTGGAGTCAACAAGTTGTTCAAACAGTGCACTGAAACACTTACGTTCACTTGTTTCACTGCACTCTTCAATAGTGACGACAAATCCAACGAAGTTGACATTCTCATCCTCTTCTTCCTAATCGTCATACTCATTGTCTGTACCATCATAGGCTGTTCTGAGAATACGGCATGCTTCATTGGCAATTTCACAATTAGCAATCAGTTTGAACACATTCTCGTCCACTCCAGAGAAAATTGCATTCATGGCCTTTGCGTTTCCTACAGAAGCTTTTTCGTCTGCATCTGTCCATACTACTTTAGGTTTGATCACCACTATTCCTTCTGTGTTGGCCATCAGAGGCGGGGTACATCCTATTAGAACTGTTCTCCATGCCTTCTCATCAAGAGATTTCAGAAAGGCCTTTATATTGTACTTCCAGTAGCCGTAGTTCGGCCCCTCAAGCAACGAGGGACGGTTGGTGCTCTGTCCTTCCTTTAAACTCATCTTGAACAGTCACCGGATCACACTCAGTATATTGAGTGTCTACTCTGATACCAATTGAAATCTAGTTGTCTTATTCGAGACGAGTTCCAGATGGTGTTCAAACTGAGCCTTGAACAATTATCTAACAGTCACCAAACCAGAATAATCTAAAGACACGCAATGTGATACCTTGTTCGACAACAGCCTACTCTGGGGGGCTTCCCACACCCTAAAAGGTAGCAAATCTTTATTGAAAAGTTTAGATCTACAGATGGTCTTACGCTTACTATCTCCTGAATGTAATCGCCTGCCTCTAACACTTCTTCTTTCAGATTTGTGATCTTGGCACCCCCTCGATCCCCTATGGGTAGGACGAGTCTTTCTCCTGACCTAGTCTTGGAGCTCCTCGAAGTCCAGTGGCCTTCTCTCAAAAGCGTGTCGTAATGACAGTGTGTGTGTGCTTGGTTGTTCAGCAAGAACAGTCTGATCAGCACACTGAACAGACTACTTCTTTGTCGTTGATATTCCGGTGTGGAATGATCAGTCGGCCATCGCTCCTCCTCCTCTACGCAAGATCACACTCGTGTTTTCTATTTCTGCCAAAGAGATACTGATCAAGGAAACCCTAGCCCTGTATTTACAGTACACGGCTAGTTCCTAAATCAGTTAGGATATTCAATCTCGATTATTTAGGAAATCTTTCCTAAATATTCTCAAGCTCCAAATCTTCTATCTTCAAGTATCTGTTGAATATCCTCTTGATAATCTTGGCATCTTGATAATGTAGCTCGAATATATTGTCAACCAATCTGATCTTTAACCGACTTTAGTCTCTAACCGACTCCAATCTACATATCTTCGATATTAGGAAACATCAGTGCTTCTGTTCCACTCTGTATGCGAGTTCCAATCTTTGGTTAAACAGCTCCTTGACTTATGGTGGAACACTCTGAAGACGTTTTGTCAAAAGTCATACCAAATGTAGGAACAACAAAATCTTTTTTCCTAAAAATAGAAATTTATTTCAACCATTTTCCATTTCATAGAACCGTGCACACCGATTGTACAAATAAGAGAGTAGATGTGGTTCGACTTAAGTAGATTATCAATATTTGTTTATTGATGGGTTCGTTACAGGTCGGTACAAAATCATTACATATATGCATCTAATATATTTTTCTATCAATTGAAGCGCAAGTCTGTCATATCGAGCTGCTCTTTTTATCCAAATATTAGACTTTAGTGACATACAACGTCCGCAGCACGCAGGTCCAGAATTCCACCATTATCATCAAAGCCTTAAGGCGATGTACCAACGTCCACAGCGCGCAGGTCCAAAATTCTACCATATCACCATCAAAGTCTTGAAGCGCAGTACACTTATACAATGGCCAAGGTTGCAGAAAACGTTAGGCGGGCATCGGGCGGAAAGGGTCTCCAAGGCTTAATCGGGGTCTAGGCGGGGATTAATCGGTTTTGAATGTTTATTATTTTTTTTTGATGGGAATGTTTATTATTTTTAAATATATAATTATATATACATTATTTAATATACAAACTTCTTCCTCCATATTCTCTAGAATATAGACTTTTAATCAATTCATGGGTTCAAGCACATTGACTTTGCAAATAAATATGAACATTATAAATGGCTTCATCCACATTAACATTGTTAATCAAATCCAAATTATGAAAAATAAGAATCAAGCAGCATAAACAATATAAATTAAACAATACAATCCAAATTCCTAGTTGCAATAATATGTTAATTTTTTAAAATTTACAAATAAGCCCTTCAAGTTTGAATATTGACATGTAGTTGACCATTCCGCCTAGAAACCGATTTAGATCGCCCAGAAGCTGATTACACCACCCAAGCGCCGCCCAGGCGCTGCCTATACTGCCCAAGCGCCGCCCAGAAACCGCATAATAGCCACAACCGCCTAATTGGTCAAAATGAAACGGGTTCAATATAATTGCCGCCTAGACGGTCTAGGCGACCATTTTCTGGAACACTGACAATGGCACAACAGCAGGCGGCCTATATGAGCCAAACAGAACAATGAAAGCAACATGATTAACGAAAGCCAACAAAAGAATTCAGTGTGGTCACCAGGTATCAAATCCAGGACCTTATACATTGTAGACTAACATCTCAACTATTTGGACACCACCCTGATGGCAAATAGATTATCAACATAAACGACCAAATTTGCATAAGATTATTTTTTAGATATAAAATAGATGAACTTTTCTTAACCAGTATCAAATTCGTAACTTGTTATGCTTAATCGTCGTTCCTATGGATCAAACAGAAGCAATGGAATCGACAAAAGAAGTCAACAAAAACAATCGGTGTATTCACCAAGATTTTTTTTTGATAAGACGAACTAGCCATTCAGGTAATACAGAAGCATACATAGTTGGACAATAAAGATAATTACACGAAAAACATCCAAACTTCATGATAACTCCTTTTTCAACTCAGCTACTTGGAAATAAAAACAATTGTTGTATTCACCAAGAATTGAATCAGAATTGAATCGAACTAAAAATATATTGACAGACACCTCTACTATTAGATCATCACCCCCACTCATATATTGCACGCTTAATCGTCTTTCTAAATACAAAAACAAACATGCTCTTAATATTGTTAAAATACAAACTAACATATTCTTTTGGGAAAAGTACAAATGTGTGGTATGAACTACCACCCTTTTACAAATTTTTATCCGAACTATCAAAATTTGCAAAACACCGTCAATTTCTACTTTAAGAACCAAATTGCAATTACAATTAGTATCATAAAGTGGGTCAAGATCAGGTACAAAGTTAAATTTTGGTACAAAATACAAAATTCGTCAAAATCATTCTATAATTCGTTAGTTTATTTTATAGTTCGTTAAAATTATTTTATAGTTCGTCACCTTTCGAGCCAAAAAATGAAAAGACGACATAGTTCGTCAGTTTCATTTTATAATTCGTCACCAAGAAAAACACCAAAAAATCAAGATTTAATCTCATCCATTCAAATCACAAGATCAATGGCTATGATTAGTTTGTATTTTGTACCAAAAAATTAACTTTGCACCGGATTCTTACTCTCATAAAGTACCCCAACTACAAAATCTGCAAAACACAGTCAATTTCTACGTTAAGGACCAAATTGCAATTACAATTAGTACCATAAAGTACCCAACTTAAAAAAATTTGTGTATATGTATTTAGTTCAATTTAAATGTATATTTTGTTCTAAAGTGTTTGGATCGGTCTAATGATAAATTTTTTGAATCAGTCAATTTTTTAAATTGCTTAAATTTATACAATAAATTTCTCATTTTACAATATTTTATACCATAAATTTTTTTTTGAATAATTTATTATACCATAAATCTTTAAATATATAAATTTCGATCTAAATTTATACAATAAATGTTAAAATCAAAATTATTTTCGTACAACCGTATCAAATGACCCAATTGTACAATAGGCATCTACAATAATAAAATTGCTTGAAAATATATATTATCATAAAAGTTTCACAATTGATTTGAAAATATATTAATTTAACAGAAGATTAACATGGATCAACATCCATAATAATAATAAATTATTGATATTTTGACTTATTTGTGAAGCTTTTATTATAATATATATTTTGAATCAGTAAATTTCCAATTTTCAGATAAAATATAATAAAAGTTTCACAAATTGATATTTGTTATATGTTTGAATAATTTGATATTTTCTAAATAGTTAGCTATGTTTCATATAGTACTGAACAAATTGATATTATTCTAAATAAATTTTTTTCTGAATAATTTACTTAATTTGTGAATGATCTGATATTTCCTCAATAATTTATTAAGTTTGACATGCAAATTGAATAATTCGATAATATTCTAAATAATTTCACATACTGAATAATTTATCATGTATCAATACAACTAAATAATTTCAAATATAATTGAATAGTTGATGTGTTTCTAAATAATTTGCTATTAAAACTAGCACGTGACAGTTTACCCATAAAAGAAAGATTTATTCATGATCCTCGCCCAAATACTCTAAATTCCATTCTTTAATTTTGCTCCAAACTCCATTTATTCGATTTCAAAACATCATTATTTCATAATGTTCCAAAAAAAAACATCATTATTTCATCGAGATTTCCCAAAACTTTTCATCTCCCAAAACACCCATTTCCACTACGCAGCAAGTCCCAAGAAGACTCAACGTTCAACATCTCTGAGGGGTAAAAAAGTCATTGAATAATGTTCGAGATTCCCTTTTATGTATATATTTTTTTTATATATCTCATCGTTCATTCGTTGTTTTATCAGGTGCGTATGGTTTTTGTTTTTTTTCTTATTTTGCAATTTTTAATTTTCAAGAAAGTGCGCTTCGCTTCCAAGCCAACAAAAATCGCATCCGCTCCGATTCCCATAAACCCTAGAAAACTCCGGTCGCCTTCTCTGCTGATGCTCTGAGCAGCTCGATGACGATTTTCGCCTTCCTTCTCCCTGCCTCCTTACGGTTAGTTTGATACGCAAATTTGCTCTTGTTTTGTTTGATTCCTTTGATGGCTGTTTGTTTGAATCTTTTCCCCCAAAATTTCTTCTCTTGTCTTTGTTTTTGCTGTGTTTGGTTTGAAAATGGTGGTGAGTGTTGGGGGGTTTGTGGCTTTGGTGGGTCTGGGGGGGTTTTAATGGGAGTTGGGAGGTGAGAAGCCTGAGCTGTTGAAATTACGCTGGATTTGCTGGGCAGACTGATGGTTTTTTCGTTATTGGTTGGTGGTGTTTCTGCTGCACTAAATTATGATGGATTCTCAATTTTTTGGGAAATTTCGAGGTTGTTGCTTATTGAAGCATGCTTAGGTATTGGAGTGTTGTCGTGTGTAACGTTTGTGTCAGTTTGGTATGGGATATCACAAAATTAATGGCTTTTTGTTATTTTTCCTCCCTTTTTGGCATTTTGGGGTCAGAAAATTTGACAAGTTTGAAGGATGGTCATGTGGGTAATGATAATTACATCAAGTTTCTGGCTGACAATAATTTTGTATTTAGAGTAAAAGACTGAATGGGGGTGAATGCTACAAACTTTCTATTTTTGAAATGTTTGGTTTAACAGGGTTGTGAAAATGAAAAGGCATTGAATTGAAGTTCCTTTTTTCTTTAATTGGTGTGTTTAAGGGAAGCGATAGCCAGTAAATGGTTTGTAGTTGTAAGGCTTTATTTTGTTTTATAGGCTTGCAACTTTGTGATACTTAGAAAATCAGAAGCATCCATCATCTTCAACTGACTAACTTGAATCCTTGTACTCAAAAGTACTCCATGTTGCATTATCTCAATTTGTCTGTGATAACACTCATTTTAACTTAGCTTTCATGTAAATGTTTGGAATATTGTGACTGACATTCTGATTTCTATTGGTTGAAAGCAGGGGGTCCTTCCGCTTACTAGAATCGCTTATTATTTATCTGATCTTATCATGCACTTGGTTCTGCAATGGTACATTAGAACCTTGTTACACAAAAGAGATGGCGATGAACGTAGACTACAAAAGTCATGAGATGTATGCGGGCACCTATAATGCAAGTTTTCGAGAACTATTCATATCAGATTTGGATCCGCAATGTCTGCATGTGAATCCAATGAGCTACTTGGGTCTTAGCAACACATGTTATAGATACAACATGTTTTGCGTGCCATTGTCTTCATCAAGTTTCTTGTCTAAAGAGCATGATTCAAGGAAGGCTTTCTTGCGGTCATCGGACATCGGTATGATTATGTCATCAGATCTAAATGTGCCCTCTCTTTCGGACATTTATACAAGCTATGATATTTTAATTAGTAATAATATGGTGTAAATTCTTGTCAATCAGGGTCCATTATAAAAAAGAAAGAAGAAAACTCATTGAAGAGCCAGAAGTCTGACATGATCAATTTGGACGCCTCTCAGTGTTCATTGCCTATGCTCGAAATCAACCCCCATTTACTGGACTGGGGGCATAGTTATTTGCACTGGCCTACATTAGCTTTCTTATCAGTGACAAATAGGCAGAAGGACAATGTGTTACATGTCTACAAGCCCTTCAGTACCGACCCACAGTTCTTTGCTTGTAACTACAGCGGGTCATTGCTAGATCCAGGTGAAGTTGCTTCAATTTGTTTCGTATTCCATCCAAAACAATTGGGTATGTCCTCAACTAAGCTTGTCATTCAGACAAGTATTGGTGGGTTTTTGGTTCAGGGTAAAGGTTTTGCAGTTATCCACCCAATCGAAGACGAAACCATAGAGATGCCTGGGATCCCTTATAGTGGGTGGTGGGGTAAAATTATGTCGCTGATATATTCGCTGAATATGACTGTTTATGCAATGGAAATCAAATCAAGTCTCCCTGATTCCATGCGCAGTCTGTTTAAGAAAATACTACGCTGGTTGAGTGTGAAGAAGATATATGTTGTTTCTTTTCTTGCAGTGTCGTTGATTTTCCTGAATTATTGTTTCGCAGTACCCCCTTTACTGCAGCAGATCCAAAAAACTCACTTATTCCTCGGTGGGAATAATTTGACGCCAGCTGATAGTACGGTCAGAAAGTCTCCACCCATGGACCTGAACCAGAAACCTTCTGGATTTTCCATTTCTTATAAAATGGGTGTCAGACATAGCTTGAAAAAGAAAAATGCACCTCTTTTGCTGGATTGCTTTGGTAATACTGAGCATAGTGTTGTTGCTGCAGCAGATAGTGTTTTTGCTGCCGCAGATAGTGTTGTTTCTCAATGTGCTAAGTCGGAGCTTGTGAACTTACCAGGAAAAAGCAAAAAAGAAGAATTAGTAACTTCACCAGGGACAAAATCTGTAGTAGTTCTTAACGGCGATAGTGGGGATGTAACTGATATAGGGACTATTGCAGTGAAGGTTGGAAAAGAAAAGAGAAGGAAAAGAAAGGGGAAGGGTCCTCGTGCAGGAGTTGCTCCTTCTATTGAATCTTCAGGCAGTCAAAGTGGATATTCTACACCTCCATCACCGTTGTCTCCCATTACAACAGTTCTGTTGCCAAATAAAAGCGCTCTATATGCAAAAATGGAGAAATCCAAGAAATCTGGTAGCCCAATCAAGACATTTACAAGTCACCTATGCGAGAAGTCTGTAGTCCTGGAAGCATCTTCTCATGCAAATGATATCGAGTTTTCATTTCCCAAAAAAGTGGCTACAAAAGAGACCGTTAGCAAACATGTTATGTTTCCGTCTGCTACTTTCCCTGCTGATGGTCACTCTGCGCAGAATCTTTACCCTCCCTACTTTTTACCTCCATGTTCTATTCCTTTGCATGCCCGTGCTCCTGGGCCTGAACTCTGTAAGCTGAGTAGTTATCAAGCTCATGAAAAGATTGCTGTAGTCAAAGAGAAAGTCATCAATGACTTCACATACGATATATGGGGTGAACAACCTTTTAGCCTTGATCTTATTGGTAGGTTGAAAGAAGCTCCTTCTATAATATGTCCTGGTAATGACAGTGACTCTTTTAGCTTTTTCGCAAAAGACCCTACCCTGTTGCAAAAGTTTCAACCAAGATATGTAAGCACCACTTTTAATTCAGAAGGTAAATGATAAGTCATCTATTACCAATATTTTCATCTCCAACTCCAGTTCATTTGAATTACCTGAATTAGATTGTCAGTTGTTGGGGAAAGGCATCCGGTCATGGTCAAAATTCTCATAATGACTCGATAACATATTAGGTCGGGTATGACTCATGCATTGTCATTGCATTGTCATAATAGGATGTAAATTTCTGCAATGTTCTTATTAGTGCATGTATAATTCCTTCAGCGACCCATGCATTACAATAGTTGAGAAATACTTGTAAACTCTTGCCACTTTTTAGTATATTGAATAGTTGCAGTAGGAAATAGCTGTCGTAACGACTGATACGCGACATTTTAATTCAATTTAGCACCATGCTATTGTGTAGTATAGGGATAGTGGATATAGTGTTCAGCGCTGTTGTTGGGATGAGAACTGCATTGGTGTCTGCTGATTTAATCATTGTTCTTAATTTTCCTTTTACCGAGTTGAGGACAACAGTGTTCTGATGAATATAAACTTGATTGCTGTGCTAAACTCTTACCATAACATGCTGGCTGTGCCATTTTGTTGTCCCTTAGTAAAGCTGTAGTGTCTCACACTTTGCCTTTATTCTGTCTTATTTCGTATGTGGTATTTCTCTCGCTCTTTCCACATTCTTGCGTATTTTTACACTATATTCCGTCTATTGTTATTCCCTTAGCTAGATGCTAGTTGCTCGTTATTAGTTTAGTTAGATCTGCAATGTGCAAATGTTGGAGGTCTGTTGTACTGTATTTTGTTTCGTTTGATCTGCAATGGGCGTATGTTGGGAGAAATATGAGGTGAGGTAACCTGCTTGTTGGTGATTGATAGTGAAAGTTCTGGACACGTTTGTATATTGATGTTTATTTTTCAATGTCATGAACTATGCTAGTCAATAGTGATATTTATCTTGATACTTTACTCGTGAAGCACAAAGATGTTTGTAATTGCCATTTTCCTTGACATCATCTTGGTGTACAATGCTTATTAATTTCTGAAGCTTGGCAAATGGAGTTCAAAGCAATTTATACTGGCCTCTTTTGTTTTGCTTGGCAGTGCTTCATTTATCCAAGCATCTAGGACTTCACGGGCATGTAGGACAGTAATGCAAACTAGATGTGGATGTATTTTTATTTCTTTGCTGACTGACGGGAAATTTCTTTGTTCAGACACTTAGTTTTCGTATGGTCTTCACTTTCTTAGACAAGTTTAGGTCGTGGTCGTGCTTCAGGGTTTTGCTCTGGGAGATTGGAGTGGTTCAGATATATCACCCAGGTTTTCTCGACCAAGTATATGATGTGGGGAACAGAGAATAGATTACCGAAACAAGATTACAAGACAGAAGGTGATAAAATTGCTGGTATGGGATTTTTTGTATGTGTGAATTAGTATGGAATGTCATTTTGAACAACAAGCAGCAGCTTACAGAGTGCCAAAACCGAAGTTGCATTTATCACTCAAAAGATAGGAAGCTGGTATGGCTGCAAGATGGTAGTGCATCGTCAACCACACAATGAAGACAATGTCGGAGATGAAGATAGTTTTCTCGAAGATCTTGAAAACTTGAATGGCGTAGCTGCCGGAGAAAGACTAAAATCCTACTAGGAAAAAAAATTGCCATTTATTCATAAGAATAAGGCATGTTTGGCAAGTGAGTGGAAATAGAATATATGGGAGAATCAGAAAACGCCCCCAATATAATAAGCATCACATATTCAATCATAAGATATGATTAAAATTAGGTGACCAAAAAAATCATGATTACACTAATGACCTTTTCACACATTACACACTACTAAACTCAAAGTTTTGTAACTTTGAGATTTGGTCATGGGAGATTGTGCCCATCGAAAATTGAATCATCCAATAGAAAATGAGATACATCTCTTATAACCATTTTATCTTATCAATGTTTATCATATTTTGAGATCTATAAATAGACATGCATTTTGATATATTTTCATTCACTTAAAAAAAATTCGATAAACTTTTACAATTAAAGTAAGAATGAAGAACTTTTTTTAGTTGGTCATTGGTGTCTGGTGGGGTATACATGATCAAAAAAGTCATGAAAGATGTGAAATGTTTTTATTATGAGAGGGAAAGTGATAAAGAGAGGGTTGACTAAATTGTTTTGTTTGTCATTAGTGTACATGGTCTAATAGGGATATAGTAGATCAAAATAGTTTTTTTTTATAAGGTAAATTAAAATAGTTTTTTTTTTTTGATAGTGGTAAATCAAAATAGTTTTTTTTTGATAAAGTAAATCAAAATTGTTGATTCAATACAATGTGTACATCTTCGGTTTTTCTTTGGGTCTTTTTAGTTTGGGATTTGAATTTTTTTCTTTATACTTGTATAGGTTTGGAGTTTTATGAATTTCACGAATTGGTGTTTAAGAATCATAAAAAAATAGATTGAATGTCCCTCTTTCTTAACGTATTTTGCAGTCTGATAACAAATTGGCAATCTGTGTTAACCTATTTTGCAGTCTTATAACATATATAGGGTCAAGATCAGGTACAAAGTCAAATTTTGGTATAAAATTCGTCAAAATCATTTTATAATTTGTCAGTTTATTTTATAGTTCGTCAAAATTATTTTATAGTTCGTCACTTTTCGAGCCGAAAAATGAAAAGACGACATAGTTCGTCAGTTTCATTTTATAATTCGTCACAAAAAATACCAAAAATCAAGATTTAATCTCATCCATTCAAATCACAAGATCAATGGCTATGATTAGTTTGTATTTTGTACCAAAAAATTAACTTTGCATCGGATCCTTTTCCTATTGAGATATACATAATTAGTAAATATGTCAGTAAATCACAATAACATGTATGTGGTGTATGTGTGACACTTTGCAATTAAACTCAAATGTCATTTAACCCAGTCATTATGGGTTGGAGCTATCAAAATACTCCTTACAGCTGACCTCCCAACCCTCTAACTCAGTACTTCTTTTTCTCTTTATTCATTGATGTCAGTCATGTCACTTATTTGAAAAGATTTAATTACTTAGGTAGTATAATCTTCATCTATAAAGAGTCTGTATTGGTATGTAAATATTAACCGACTATTTTATCTTTGATAAACCATGATGTGTACAATACTCTAACTTATACTCTTTAACATTCATAATGAACGATAAATATGAATTTCATCCAAGTGAATATCTAACCGCTACTAGAAAGATTCATCTTGAAGATATTTTATATTTGCATATGTTCCTTACGCTCTAGACAAATCTGTCTATCTTATTACATGTTGTCTTTCCTCATAGTTAGGCCTTATCATTTGGCCCTAGGATAGAATAAGTCTTAGGGCGGTCTGGCCTAGCCCTAGTCCGACTTTAACTCTACGCAAGTCCTATTATCACTCGTTTCGAAGGATTTAGTGACGGGCTAAAACTTCGATTATTACGCCCGGTTCGAAATACTAGTCCCATTTAATGTTATATATGCATTAATTTAAAGACATTCTTACATAAAAAGAATGTGTTTTTCACATCCATCATATCTCATACGCCCAACCTAATAGCATTTGTGTTTAAAAAGTAAATTAAAAATTAAAAATTCACAAAAACTTACAATTCAAGCATGACTAACTACGGGGTTCAACGACACAAAGAATAATGCAATTAATGTAGAATGATAAATGGTTATGCCAAGTGTTGTTGATTCTTTGGTAAGAAATGTTGAGAGAATATTTATCTGAATATTATTCTAAATATGCATGCAGCAGTGATGACAAATCTGAACGCGTAAAAATCTGAACAATAGTAAACTGAACGACAGTAATTTGAACTATAGCAAACTGAACGATACTAATTTGAACATGGATATGGAACTGAAGACAGCAACCCGTAATGGTTCAGTCGCGTCGCAGACGCTGTCCTTAAAACAGATTTACCTCCCGTAGGTGCTGGGTTTCGAACGGCAAAAATCTTCCCAGGATAAAAGAACCTCAGCAAGCACTTGAGCACCGTAGCCTTGCCGATCGAACCTATTCTGGTCTTTAGCTATCACTGATCATAAAAAGAGAAGTCGAGAGTGATGAGGTTGTGTTGCTTTCGGTGTTTTTCAGTGAAGGACTGATCTTGGTCGATAATATGGAGATCAACATAACTTTTAACACCTTAAATTGATTCAATATAAGCAAAAAAAATTCGCCTAAACACACCAAAATCAGCCCAAACGCACCTAAATCTGTCTAATGACCGTTTAATTGATTAATCTAAACGAGTTGTAAAAAAGGCCGCCTAGGCGGACTAGGCGGCCGTTTTCTTGAACACTGGAGTTTACACATAATTAGGCGTGAGGCAAATGAACTTGCTGATGCCATCTCAAAAAATGCCAGAAAAACAGAACCATGTGCATAAACAAGGACTGAAAGTCAGGACCACATTAGAGCCTTTGACAAGTTGCTTGACGTTGAATACTCAAATGCCCCCTACATATTGAACCTGCAAATTTGCATTATAGATGTCTTTTATAATTCAGATATTTCTTTTAAGATATTTCATTTGGTGCGAACAAGTAAGGCTTGTGTATTCTTGATTAGTTAACTATTAATCTTGATGCGGACAAATTGTTGTTGTTGACACCTTAAATTTTGTAATTTATTTTTGTTAAATCTTGATTTGCCTTACCTTTAATTATATAACCTTCCCGGCCATTGGATTACCTTTTAGTTTGTCAATAATTGAATCAAGCCTAAGGTATCAGTTCTTATCCTATTTTAAAATTCTTTTGGAATGCTGGCATATGAAACAGGTAAAGAAAATGATCATTCATGCCATGAATGAAGCTCTAAACGATCTGAAAGGAACAAATAATCAGATCAATCATAAAGACAATGGAAAGAAAGCGGGAAAAGGGAAAAAGAAGGCCACTTAAGGGGTTCTCCGTCTTGTTATCACTCATTCCTTTTAGGTATCATAGTCACAAATAATAATTGTGATAGCTGAAATGTTCATTTCATTGGTTGCCTCCTGACATGGATTGATGTTCAGCTCTGATCACTTCAAGGTAGTTTGGTCCATGAGTAATAAAATGTAGCTTATCGACATGAAACATCAGAAAACATGTGCATTCATTTCATCAGATCATCTCGTGATCAACAAAAGGAAATTGTTTTGGAAACAATATATAACTTTTAGCAGCATTCAACGACTAATGATTTGTTAATAACATGAGTCGGTGGGTGAATAATGATCCAATCAGGGCAATATGAGCACCACATATTCATTCAAAATTTACTACTCTGAAAGTGCTACTTCTACAGTTTTGCTTCTATCAATAAGTTACAGATGAAAATTTCGTTGAGTATCCACACCTTTAAATGTCAAATCTGAAACTCATATACACACTCCAATGCAGTTCATGTTGTTTCAACAACTGAAAGAAGAAAGGTAAAAATATAATGGTTAGTGCCAATCACAGAATAACACTCTATGAAATTTAGGAAGTCGATCAATTACAGAAAAGAACTCATGAAATTCAGGAAACAAAAGAACACTGAAATTTCAAGGTACACAAGAATGTTACCTCTAGTTTATCCTCCTTAGCTCTATGGTTTTCTGGTAAAACACGGAACTCCTCAGACAAACGAATGCACTCGCCAATATTTTCAGGTGAGACAAAACCAAGGGCAACCTTGATACATGACTGTAACATACATAGGATAAATGTATCAAAAATCATTGTTCTACTCTTAATTGATCTGATTTCAATAACCTAGAAATGAAATACCAATAAACAGTTTTTTTTCAAAATGACATGTTTGAGTTTCAACAAATCCAAAATGATCCAAATGTGTTTGACATTTCAGTTTTGACTTGTTTTTAACAAAACCGAATCTTGGGGATGCGTTTTTAACGAAACCGGATGGCCAGGATCCGGTTTTATGTGCAAACGAGAGGGCATGCGAATAAGAGAACTCCACGTCTTCTCGTTTGCAGATAAAATCGGATCCGGGAATCCGGTTTAATTAAAAATAGGCCAAACCTGAATGCCAAACTCACATGACTCATTTTGAAAGGAAAAAAAAACTCCAATAAACAACCATACCAAGATTATACTACCTTCTGATCCAAGCATTTTTGTCAACATCAGGGAGACATCATTTGATTTTCTTACATGGCACATTCAGAGTGAAATTAAAAAAAAAAAAGATCATTACAATAATTGATGTTTTGGGCATGAAATTGACTGTGTAGAAGATAAACTAATGTCGTCACAAGATAAACTAATGTCGTCACTACTATGACAGAATTCCACAGTCTGACTGAGTGTGCGGGGTTATTCAAACACAAAGTAAACTTAACGCAGTAAAGTTCAGAGAAAACACACCTTCACATTTCTGACTTGATGAGGACAGCCAGCGGGGTAAAGAGTAAAGACAGCATCTCCAAGCTTTTGTGTAAATGTTCATGGCTCTATTCCTAAAATGAAAGAAAATGTTACTTATGGTTGTATACTGTTTCATTTCATAGTCAAGCCCAGTTACATGCAAACATATCATTTTAAAAGCATTCGCCCATAAGGATATAATTGTATTCCGTGGAGGGTTGGGTTACCGATCTCCACCTCCTCGGGTGGTACACCCAGTTCAAGTAATATTCGGTTAGATGCGTCCGATCACTTCAGCCATCACTGACCCATGTCCCGTTGATTTAGACCCGTGGAAGAACAAACCAGAGGTACATTTATAATTATTAAATTTATTATTTATGTTGGTTAAATGTATGTAATACTTTTTGTGTTGGTTTACAAATTATTACTTCTACTAACAGGATGGCCTGAAGAACCTATTATACATCGAGGGGCAACTTGAAGGTGACAAACAACTTGTGGCTATCGGTCGAGTCGTAAATGGTCATTTTGTTAATTTTTGAGCAATACCCGAAGATAACGTGAAAGTGAAGGTCGATATAGCACTTTTTTGAGGTCGAGGTGCAGCATTGCCAACACCCCATCCAAAGCACTCGGATGTTCTAGCTGCAGTTGACTATAACGTGGCATGGCCGAAAGACTTGGTCGTTGTCAATAAAAGGGTGAGATAATCGAAGATTATAACTTCATTTGCTTCATTGTGTTATATTAGACATAAAATAAGATATTTAATCTTAAAGGAAATTTAACATGCATGCATATGACATACACTTATACGAGTCTTTGCCATTTACTGGCGAAGATTATGTTGATGAAATGTCCGTTACCTGTCGACTTCTACGTGAGGTGTGGAAGAACCTGAGTAGAGATACGATTGTAGTACACACCGCCGCATAGGTGTTCGGTGACGACTACGATATCGTAGTGGGTGAAGAGGAAGTTCAGGATCTAATGAAGTTAGAAGCGTTGGGGAACTCAATATCTGAGTAATATAAATGATAATATTTATATTTTTAATCATTTTTTTGTAATTAGTCTAATTAACACAAGTTTTTACTTTGTAGTTATTTACACGATCAGATGTTTCGTTTGGATATTAAGTTTGGTTTTTTTATTCCGTCTTTAATGACCCCAACCATGGAAAAAATGAGAGATTGGCGACGTTTGTAGGAAGATTGAATATGCCAGACAAAGACCAACTTTTTTGCTACTTCCTCCCTTATGTTGATCACATAGTGTGAGTTGATCACTTATTTTATAAGTTGTTAACTTCTGTTCTGAACACATTTGTTTTTAAGTTAGTGAGTTTTTTTAGGTGGCATTGGATGTTATGCGTCATCTTTCTGAGACAACATGAAGTTCTTTGGCTTGATTCATTGACGGAAGAGAGGGAGATAGACCCTAATGCAAAAGAGTTGGTGGAGACGTAAGTTTAGAAATTACTTTTATCTTATAACTTGTATTGAAAGTCACTAATTACATTATGATGTTTGTTTTAGGGGATTAAATCGATACTACCAAGGATGTGTACCGAGGAGTACACGTAAAGTAGAGTGGAAGATAGTTATGGTATTCACAAATTAGACATTTTTATTCAATGTTTTTTTCATTTATAAAGTATGTCAACTGAGATTTTTGATCGTGCAGTGTCCAAGACAAGCACCTGGCCATTTATGTGGTTATTATGTCCTTCGATATATTCGGGACATTATAGCATTTGCACGGGCTAATAATGGTGTGGAGGTTGAAGACCTTAACCAAGTGAGCTTTTTAGAGATATATATACAGAGGAGCGTTCAAATGAGGCAAGCCAAATAAGAATAAGGCACGTGAGGCACGATCTCAACCACACATCAACCCCCCTTGCATTGTGGGCGCGCCACGTGTCCAAATAGTAATCCCACTACCAACAGTAGTGTGAACACAACAAAAACTATTCCTGCACTATTCCTGCCACTATCTCTGCCACGTCATCAGAATGATTGGCTCACGTTGTGCCTCACGTGCCTCATTCTACCAACCATGCCTCAACCGAGTGCTGCCCTATATATACATATGTTATTCATTTAACTATTTAATCAATAAAAATATGTATATTTATAATTTTTTGTTCATTTAATCGTTTTCACTCTTTAATTGTTGATTTAGTTCTCTTGTTTTTTATAGTGTTTTCCTAATGGAGTAGAGTCATACGAACACGACAAGATGTATTTATACGAACACGACAAGTACGGGATGAAACCTCCACCTACCTACGTGATTATGTGACCAATCATTTCGCGGTATAGGACATTAACTTAGACACAGTTTGTTATGTAATATTTTGTGGCATATTGTCAATTGTACCAAAGACAAATATGTGTATGAATGATTGTATTGCAGAATTAGTGAAATGATGTTGTGAATGTAAGCTGCATTGTATTTAAAATTGGAATAGCAGGGTATATTTTTTATGTTTAATTTCAGGTGGATTTGAGCTTTTGTAAACCTAAATCTACCAGTTTTTTAATGATTATGCATCGGTTTTCGAAGAAACCTTTGCATAATCTCCGAAATTATGCAACGGTTTTCCTTAAATCGTTGCATAATGTGCAGACATTATGCAACGGGTTTTTCGAAGAAACCATTGCATAAGGTTCAGACATTATGCAACGCTTCATTATGCACCGGAACCAAAACCGATGTATAATATATAAAAAACCGATGCATAATGCCTGTTCAGTAGTAGTGTAAGAACTAACCATATTCTTCTTTGAGTTTCTTTTTGTGCTCTGTACTTATGTATAAGGTCTGGTCATGATATGGATGTGATCAACAACCTGCACCATACAGACTTCAGTTCACCACATAAAACAACCCAAAAAGTCTTTGTAGGGATCCTGTCTACCATGAGAGAAGTAAACATATCGTTGTTAGGCTTCATTTCATTAGGGATATTGTTGACAGAGGTGTTATTAGAATTGATAAAATTCTTGGTGACAAAAATTCTGCTGCTTTTGGTACTAAAGTAGTGCCTTATGTTAAGTTTGAGTATTGCAAGAGAGCCCTAAATGTGGGCAATGTAACCTGATGCTGGTAGCTGACCAGACAAAGGGCAAAGGAGCTGAAGGACTACTGCAGTTGCTGATAAAGGCTAAGTTGAATAAGAGATGTCAAGCTCTAGTAGATTAGGAGGAAAAATTGTAAGTTATGTACTCTACTTGATCCTTAAATCACAAGCCCAATAGAGGTCTAGAACAGGTTGGTTTTAGGTCTAGAACAGGTTGGTTTTAGGTCTTGAACATAGTAGGATAGTCCCTGGTTTCCAACACTTGGCCATTTTTGAAGTCTGTCTGCTGGGTTTGAAATAACTGCGTTTCGGGAAGGCGCGAGCAGCATTCAAATGGAGCGACGTCGTCTTGGAGGAGCGCGAAGGGCAGCCACAGCTGTTGAGATAGAACGCCAACGTTTTGGCTAAAACGGGAGACTCTGAGTTTAATAAAACGACGCAGTTTCAAGCGAAGCGGGAGTTGACCAGTTTGACCTTGGACGAAAATGGCTACGTTTTGAAGCCAATCGAACTGAGCTTAAAAGAGCTGGAATTGGAATTTTAGGGTTTGTCCTAAAATCCCCAATTCACTCTGCGATTCCGATTGTCTCCAATAACATCTTCGAGTTTTCTCTGCGGTGTGACGCGATTCGAGTAGCAAGGCTGTCGAGCGTGGTTTGATTCTCCACTGAGGCTTCGACTGCTACAAGACTTCGCCAGTTGTCACGAGTGGCGGTCAGACAAACTCTGGTTCAGGGTTTTATCGATCAGCGATATCCAGGGGCTATCAGAGGGGGCTTTAATCCCTCCAATACTCTTCTCGGTTGTCTTAAGCGTTACATTCATTCAATTGTTTGTATAAGACGGAGTTAGAGTAGGATTGTGGTTGTGTGACTATTGAGACGGTTTTGTGTCTTCAGTGCTTGTAGGTTTGCTTGATTATTCAATAAAGCCTAATCTTTGCCCTTAAATTATCATAGCACATGCAAATCAAGCATTGCACGAATACATAGACCACACAAGGCACCAATTCCGATTGATATTTGAATCTTCCATTAAGGCACAATCCATAAGACACCATTTTACTTGAAATACACATCTCCACGCATGGAAGTACGGGCGAAGCAGCGCTTGCGGATGTGCAGGACATAACATATCTACAAGGCACGAATAACAACGACACATCCGCCAAGGAGAAACAACACGTCTACGCCGAGGCTGGACAAAGAACACCTCCGCTAGGGAGAAACAACATGTCCACGCCGAGGCGGGACGAAAAGCACTCCTCCAAAAAAAGTGTGAAGAGTTATGCTACTCAAGAGAGTCAAATTCTTGACCTTTGACATAGTGTCAAGAGTACAAGGCACTCGACTAAACCCCCTTTCACGAGTTTCTTGGTTTATTAATCTTGCTTTTCTTGCAAAACAAGCGTGGAGGTGAATTATCTTTAGGTTATAGACCTTCGTATTGCTGGAGAAGTGTCACAAAGTCATTAGAAATATTGAATTATAGATTGGATAGAAATGCAGATGAAGCTTTATTTTGGAAAGGTACATCTGATGGCATTTATACAGTAAAAAAATGGCTACGAAACTGCTCAGAAATTTTATGTTCATGACAACAATCTTTCAGGAGATCCATCAGATCCTAGAGTATTGTCCACTTTTTTGGAGGAAGTTGCATGCCCCTTTCTAGGAAGATCAAGATATTTGAGTGGAAATGCTTTTGTAATGGCCTGCTCTCCCTCAAGTCAAAATTTGTACAAAAGAGGAATGATGTATTATTGTAAGTGTTTCATCTGTAATTTTGTTATGGAATCTTCAATGCGTCCAATTCACAGAATGTTGATGGGTGACAATTGTAAATTTCGTATAGTCAAAAATAATTTATAGTGATGACCGGTAAGACCGGTGTCGAACCCAAGGGAGTAAATATGATTATACGCTAGAGAATCAAATTTTAACTCGGCTATTCCTTCAATTCAATTATGAGAATGGTTTCAAATTTAGAACAAATGATGAAAAAGTTTCAAGGGGATTCAAATTCTATTAAAGAGAGTTTTGAGGGGTTACTCCCCTCTTTGGCAATTTCCCAACGATCATGCATACAAAAATTTAATCATTTTAGGGGTTGATAGGTATAAAACCTAGCTTAGACTACAAATAGACAAACTATCATGCAAGTCTAATCCTAGTCAAGCCTTCTTAATTAGAATCTCACCTATTAAAGATATTGAGTCACTCTATGACACTATTATCCTTGGAACATCTCCCAAAGTAATAAATGCTATAGGCTTTAAGTTTTAGTCAACCTCACATCCATGCATTTACTCTCATAAATACTCGATGAGTTCATTTTTACTATATCAAAACCATCACTAAGCTCTCTCGATACTTAGATCATAGTTCTAATGCAAACATGTCACTTAGGCATTTTATCAAACACTTAGCAACATGTCTAAAATGAAGAGCATAGTAAAATGAAATCAACTCCATAAATTGCATAATGAATGTGTATACATGATCATTGAGTATCAAAGAGGGTAACAATACCCTCAAAATACAAGGGGACTACTCACACATCATGTAAGACAACATGGTGTGAGTAGGGTTTTTACACAATCAAAGAGAAGAGAAGAGGAATAGAAATAGGATGATTAATCCTAGTTATCTCCCTTTGATCTTCAATCCTCCTTGGTTGGATGGTGATGAATTCTCTTGATTTGATCTCTTTTTTTGGAAAAATCTCCCAAAGATGCCAAAAAATTAAGTCAAAAACCCCTCTTTCTATGTATAGCCTCGGGTGGAAAAACACACTATAGCAGTCCCAGTCGGTCGATTGGAGGATGCTTACTGCCCAGTAGGTCGACTAACGGTGTAAAAGCTGCTTGATGAAGTGAACGGCTAGTCGATCGACTTGATAGACATCCTTGAAGAGCCTCCTGAAGCTTCTTCTTAGTTGATCGACTGGAGGTCCCAGTCGACTGACTCGCAGTTTGATTGGTCTAAGCCTCTTCTCAATTGACCGACTAGAGTGTCCAGTCGACCGACTCGATGGGCGAGCTGAAGTCCTCTCCTATTTGTTCAGCTAGTCGATCGACTGGTGCAGGGGAAATATCCAGTCGACCGACTGGAGCTCTTTTCAGCCCAAGTTTTGCTCTAGTCTCCGATTTTTCCCTGAGTTCTCGTATTTGGGTTTTGACACTGAGATATCTTGTTTTGTACCTGAAACGTACGAAAAGAGATCAAATGACATCGAATTATCGCTGGAAATGAACTAAAGCTATGGTGAGAAACGGGTATTAATAAGTCGAAAACTTGACTTATCAACACTCCACTCTTAAGCTTTGATTGTCCCGAACAAAGTATGCAAATATGTCAAGGGCATGCAAATGGTGAAATGCTAGTGGTGCTATGTTTTTCGTCTATTTGCCTCACTAGCTTTCACAAGGTCTCGATCATTATTGCTAAACATGTTATTGAAAAGTAAATGCAAGTATGTACGACCTAACTAACTCCTTTTCGTAGGCGTTACGAATGCATTTAGCATATGCATTAAGCCTCTAAACCCATAGGCTACCCTAGTGGACGAGTTATAGTCTCGTGAGAGTTTTTTAGAAAAGGGAGTACTCACAAATCCCAAATGCACCTATCCCATGAGAATGAATTCAAGAGTGTTCAACCAATGCTAGGATTTCTCAAATCAAATTCCTCACCCCACGTAAGGACTACCCTCACAATATCGTCAAAAGAACTTTTGAACCACTTTGAGTACCCTTGAGGTTGTGCATTCAAGGTCATCAATACTAGAGCTATCAATCGTCTCATCCCAAAAGTCTACTCATTTTCAAGGCAATACAATTGAAGTAAAGTTTTTAGTTTTGCACAAGAGAGTGTCACCCGCTCACCTATGCTAGCTAGGGCTAGTCCATGGGTTTGCGACAAGGAACTCATTCCCAAGTTTTAGGCGCTTAAGCCGTAAATCATAAGGGAAGAGGAGTTCAACACTAGAGTTCTTAATAAACATGCATAGACCAAATGATAACTCCCGTGCAAGCACATGGGTCGTCCAAGAGTCATTTTAACTAGCACACAATGCAAATGATGAATCCCGCACAAATGAAGAATGGAGGAAAACATAGAGTCAAGTTTTAAGTGTTTCTTATTTTCTTTTTGAAACGGCCTTTGGCCTACAAATGCTTTCCAGGGGGAACTTTTCTTCCTAACCCCCGACATTTGTATATTTGGAGCAAAACTTCTCGTGTACATTGAGAAAGTCTTTAGTCGGGGCTTTGCCCTCTTTGACCGCAAACACATTTTTTTTGAATGGGGCCTATTTTTTGCCCTCTTTTGACTCCACACTTAAAACTTGACAATATGTTCAAAAAGTGTATGGAATGTGCGGGAATCAAACATGAACAAGGCAACGTGTTAGAGAACTCTAGTCATCAAGGAGCATTTAAAGGGTCTAAGTTTTTCATGAGGATTTTAAAAGGTGCTTGCTATAACTTGATTCAAGGTATTTTAACGAAAATACTAAGAGAATTGGATAGACAAAAGATAGCAATGATATTGGTTCTCAAGAGTACACATTCAATGGACTAGGTCGGTTCAAAGTTCAAGATCCAATAAATGTGGCAAATAGGCTAGATGTGATTTATAGGAATTAAGAATCGATGGTCACAAGCCTATGTGGTTAAAAACACTCTCATGTAGGGATAATGTGCAAAAGATGCAAGTGTCCATCTAAAAATGAAATGCATGGCATGAAAACATGTGAACTATGCACATCAAACCACTCCACACTTAATTCAAGCTTAGTCCCTAAGCGCAAAGAATGATAAAATAAAAGCAAAGGCGCATAGGAACTCCCCTCGTTTGTAGAGCTGGTAACATAACTTTTGGGAGTGAGAAATAACCTTTTGGTTGCAAATGTAGACAAAGAAGGTGATTTTGGAACATGATAATAGTATGTAGATGTATATCCTGTAGAGTGAACAACATAAATGGTAAACACCTTCAATATCATAGGAAATGTAACATACAACCAAAGGCAAGTCAAGAGTATAAGCACTCAAAATGGCATACATCATCCAAAATTGCGCCAAAAGGTGACTTAACATCCAAGTACATGATCTAAGAAAGAAAGCATCAAAGCATAGACAAAAGTAAGAACAAAATGCAATACAAGCTCAAGATGTAGACTCATCCCCTCCTGGACTGATCTGTCTAGCTGAACCTCCAACACCTTCCTCTCTAACGGAACTCTCCCGCTCTATCGTGGCACCAGTGAGTAGTGGACTCTCCTCCCGAATAGAACTAACTCGCTCCGCCGTGCCTCCAGTGAGTGGCGTGCCCGCCTCTTTGACTCTAGAAACTGGCGTGGTAGGCAAGAGGGAGGTGCCACGAGGTACAGAGAACTCTGGAGCAGCTGGAGGAGCTTTTGGGCCATCGGAACCGCTGACCATGGATAAAACTGTGGACCGGAGCCACTCCCACTCCTGGCGAGCTCTCGTGTCTGACTCCCTAACAAAGTTCTCTAGCCGAGTCAAACCACTCCTCAGGTCGGCAATATCAGAGGAGATCCTCTTTCTCAACTCAGCTGAATCATCTGCAGCACGGGGAGCACTCTCAACAGCCTGCTCCTCAGTGGGTGGCTCCTCAGGGATAGGAGCTGCAGGCTCGGTAGCTATGGGAGGAGAGGCTATGGGAGAGGAAGGAGGGGAAGGGGTAAGGTTGGCTATGCAGTAGAGCGGGTTCTCCCTCTTAAACACCTTCATCCTGTTTGCGGCATTCTCCACAAGCTCCTTCTGATGAGGCTTCCTGTCGACTTCCCAAGTCTTCCCATCCTTCTTGAGGATATGCATATGCTTCATGGTGCCCATATCGAGTGTGATCTTGGACGGCTTGGGACATCCCTCATGGCCAAAGGTGAAGTTACACCTTAAGGCAATCAGTGTGATTAAAGAGCCATCTCTCAAAGCACGATTACTCGTCCCCCCTCCTTAACAATGTTTCAAAATCGGACGGCAAGGACAGCGAGCCAATCAATGACCTCCCCGTGATCAATAGCTAGCATGAGGTCCATATCAGGGAGGGTAAACGACGTATCCTTTGCCGTCCGGGTGTTTATCCCAATGGCAATGAGGTGGTGGATAATCTTCCAGACTGGGTCAGTGATCGCTGAAGAATTATAGGAAGAGATGAACCACTCTTGCCGCCCAGAAATCCTCTTCCAGAATCTACTCTGCTCATGCTCAGTCAATTTCTGGATTATAGCATCAAGTGGAGGGAATCCTAGCCATTCCCGGATCACACCCTCCTTAATCTCAAAGTTCCTTCCTGACGGAGCCCACCGCACTGTTGTTAAGGTGCGATGTTCTCTGTGCAAAAGCAAATTTATATCTCCGATACTCGCGACTTAACTATTTTGGGTAGTCAGTGGTAAGTACGGGTCGAACCCAAGGGAGTCAGGTGATAGTTGTTCTTTCGAAAAGGGGGGATTAAATAAAACAGTTGGGGGGTTGGTTTTGGTTTTAGTACTGAAAAGTAAAGTAACAGTTGATATTACAATTAAAGGAAAGATTCGGTTTCAGGGGCCTTGTATCATTGTCCGTTTATCATTGACCTCTAATGATCATACTAAGTGTTCAAAAGTGTATCAAGGCCATTTCAAGCACTCGACTTGCCACACTGTCTAGCCCATTTCAAGGTCATAGAGCACTTGTTCTATTTAGACTAGCACCCCATTTCAAGGTATACTAGCCTATGTGCATCCATTTGATCAATCATTTCCGATCAACCAAATGGTGTTTTAAAGAGGTCGAACTCCTCAGATAAGCTTTGCCATTTCAAGCATCCACCTACCCGAGTATGTTCACGAACCCCACGGAAGAGTTTTGCCATTTCAAGCATCCACTCAACCTTGGAAGTTCTGACCTAATATGTGGCACATAGAACAAGTTTTGAACATATAGAGGCATTAAGAGAAGGGTCTAAAACATTGTATGATACAAGTACACCCCTTCAACCGAATGAAGGGTTTAGCTACGAATACTCATGGAACAGGACATCATAACTAATGCGTTGAAAAGTAAAGGTTTTTGAAAGACAGTAAAGTAAAGTTTTCGAAAGTAAAGACAGGAAAGTAAAGTACTTTGAAAGACAGTAAAGTAAAAAAGAGAGTACTTACAAAAACCGTTGAGAGTGCTAAAGATCAAGCTTTGATTCCAAAGTAAAGTGATTACAAGATTGTGCTCATAAGCTAGAGAGATAAGTGATTTGTGACTTGTGCTTCTTGCACACAAAATGGGATGATTATTACATGAGGACATGGCCTCTATTTATAGGGAAATGGATACTTGGGAGCTAAGTTTTGGGGATGAAATATCTATGGGGGAACCATTTGATTGGAGCACACTTGCATTCATCCAAGCCATCCATTTCTCCTCCAACCACAAGCCTCCACACTCCTCCACACACATGCATCTTCCTCAGCCGCCCCCCCTTAGGTGGCACTTCCCAAAAGCCATCGGAAGATATTTGTTTCTCAAAAGCCATCGGTTTGACCGGAATCTGACCGGAGCTTTGGCCGGAGCTTCTTGGATTTTGGAGAGTGTATTCTGAACGACTAAGTCATTCTAAGATGATCTCAAGAAGGAACCTAAGCCAAATTTTGCTTGGAACATGGTCGAAATCCCAAAACGGTCAAAATTGCCCTAGTTTGGCTTTTACCGGGCTTGGTGCCTTTGCATTGCGTTCTTGTCCAAACTCCGACTGTTCTAGCATATTTGAGTGATTCCAAGTCGGTTCCATGAAAGTTGTATAGTCGGAATCTGATTGTGGCCTCGAGTGTCTTGTAATCCATTTTCGGCTTTAAAAGTCCTTTTTAGCTCGTGTCCTCTCTAGACTTCAAAATACCCTGTGGATAAATATCGGAACTAACAAGCAAAAGTTAAATAGACAAAGAGTCTAATTTGGTGGGTTTAACTGTGTTTATGATTCATACAATTATGGTCCATCAGATCACCCCACACTTTTAGTTGTTCGTCTCGAACAATGCTTTTTAAAGGGCGGCACACACAATCCAAGTAAAAACTTTAATTATGAAAGTGAGACTGTGGGACTAGATTTATCTTAATTCATGCATTACTTACTTATTACCAAATTAAACTGTGTAAATACTTAGAAGTAACTTGATACTTGTACCTTTGAGCCGAGATGCAAATTAATTCAGATGTTTCGGGAGATAGCCCTTTTCACGCTCCTGGACTGCATTCTTGGGATCGACTCGCACTATATGGTTTCCTTGTAGCTTTCTCTAGCACGTGATTTGGTTCAGGTTTCACTGAGTTGAGTACTTTGATTTCTTTTTTGGCGAGGGACAGCTTTTGTAGTTAATCGGCCTTTGGCCTTTGATATTGAGTTGGAGTTTCTTCACTTTTGTTCGGTTAAAACCTTCACAATTTTGGCCTTTGGCCTTTGATTAGCTCTTTGAGCTTTTGCCTCTTTGTGGCTTGCTAGTCCATTTTCTCAGCCTTTCTTTGGGAGGTCCAATCGTCGCCCGCAAGCATATGGAAATACCTCCCCACTCTTTCTCATCCTAGCCGTTTCGCGCGGGTCAAGATGAGGGTCGCTCTTCTATTTTCCCGACTACTAGGACTAGAGATAGGACGGTTTGATTCCCGTCCCGCATCTTGCATAAATGCTGCATGGCGGAGATGACTTCAATCTTCACTGAAACCCGAAATGCAGCCTCCACTGACTTCGAAAACCATATAGTTAGATTCGATCCTTTGATTGCTTGACAAGCCTCTCTTAGGGCAGTTTATATCAACTCCACATCCCCTGTTTATCTCAGCACAAGGGACAAATGAGAAGTTACATTCTATGTTTTAAAACAGTTGAATTTTCACAAGGTAAATGCATGAATTTAGATCTATCTTTTTCACATTCTTAAGTTCATATTTTCAAAAAGATAATATTAAGGGAAAAGGAAAAGAAAAAGCATGTTATGTACACAGGTGGTTCTCACCCCACACTTTTGAACGAAGGCGTGCCTTTCAGCAAGACTTAGTTCAAAAGTCATGCAAATATATACAAGAGAAGGAAATGACATTTAGGAAAAGAGAAGAACTGAACTCCCTTTTACTGTGTTGTCACATGTCGTGGGACGACATGGTTCAGAGCTGGATAATCGAGGGAGTTCGGCTGGGGCCTTGAACTCTCAGCGCATGCCCGGTAATTTCTCGGAAGCTGCCTGGCTGATCTGATCTTTCTCCAAAAACCGATTCCTACAAGGGGTCATTCCTTCTATACAAAAAGTGGGTGAGAGCGACTTATGGTAAAAACTAAATGACTGAAAATAAATGACTGAAAGTAAGATAGGTGTCGGGTTACCTCCCGACCAGTGCCTTTGTTTAACATCGTTGGCTCGACGCATGGGGATCACAGGTTTGGATCCCATGGGCGGCTCAGGTCATATTTCTGCGCAGTTAAGTCGACCTTGCCGTGATAATGTTTGACTCGCTGCCCATTCACCGTGAATCTGCTTCCATTGTCTGGGCTTTCCAGCTCAACTGACCCATGATTGAATACCTTAGTTATTGTGAAGGGGCCGGTCCATCTAGATTTAAGCTTCCCTGGCATCAATTTCAATCGCGAGGAGTAGACCAGCACTTGTTGTCCTTCCTCTAATGAGCGCCGAAGGATGAATTTGTCATGATACATTTTGGTCCGCGCTTTGTAGTCCGTTTGCCCTTCATAGGCCTCAAGCCGCAACTTCTCAAGTTCACACAGATTAAGTTTCCTATCCAGTCCGGCAGCCTACAAATCCGGATTGCAATGCTTGAGCGCCCAATAGGCTTTATGTTCTAATTCCACCGGAAGGTGGCATGCCTTTCCATAAACAAGCCGAAAGGGGGAGGTTCCAATTGGTGTCTTGTATGCTATCCGATAAGCCCAAAGAGCTTCATCTAGCCTCTGACTCCAATCTTTTCTGCCCGGCTTCACCATTTTTTCTAGAATACCCTTGATTTCGCGGTTGGAGATCTCCGCTTGACCATTGGTTTGGGGATGATATGTCGTGGATGTCCGGTGGTGGACATGGTAGTGCTTCAAGGTGGCAGCCATCATGCGGTTGCAGAAATGAGTTCCTTGGTCGCTGATTATGGCCTTAGGGACCCCGTATCTACAAAACAGGTTAGTGCGCAAAAAATCTATGACAGTCTTTGCATCGTCGCACCTTGTGGCCTTAGCTTCTACCCATTTTGATACATAATCTACAGCAACAAGAATGTAAGTATAACCGCATGAAACTGGGAATGGTCCCATAAAATCAATACCCCAAATGTCGAAAACATTGTTGACTAATATGGGTACTTGAGGCATCTCATTTCTAGCTGACACATTTCCTACTCTTTGACACGTATCGCACTTTTTACACTTCTCATATGCATCTCTAAATAAACTCGGCCAAAAGAAGCCACTATCTAGGATTTTCCTAGCGGTTCTCCTAGGCCCGAAGTGTCCTCCACATGCAAATTCATGGCAAAAGCTAATAACAGAAGCTATTTCATTATCGGGGATGCATCTCCTAAGTATTTAATCTTCTCCTATTTTCCACAAGTAAGGATCATCCCATAAGTAATGTCTAGCATCATGCCTAAGTTTCATGCATTGTGCTTTAGTAAAAGGAGGAAATGTACCTCCTACAAGGTAGTTGACGATCGAGGCATACCACGGCACTTTGGTTGAGACTGCATAGAGGTGCTCGTATGGAAATGACTCGGTTATGTGCCCTACTTCTTCCTCTCAGACAATCCTGCTTAGATGGTCGGCCACAGTATTCTCAATCCCTTTTTGTCCCTTATCTCCACATCGAACTCTTGTAGTAGCAAGATCCACCGTATGAGCCTTGGCTTGGCCTCCTTCTTCTTCATTAAGTACCGGATGGCAGCATGGTCAGAGAAGACTATCACTTTTGCTCCAAGTAAATAGGATCTGAACTTCTCTAGAGCAAACACCATAGCTAGGAGCTCCTTTTCGGTGGTGGAGTAGTTTCGTTGGGCTGAATCTAGGGTCCTTGAGGCGTAGTAGATTACGACCACCTTCTTATCAATTTTTTGGCCGAGAACTGCTCCCACAGCAAAATCACTCGCGTCACACATGATTTCAAATGGTTTTCCCCAATCTAAAGTTTGGATGATGGGTGTGCTAGTGAGGGCTTTCTTCAGTTTATCAAAGGCCTCCTTGCATGCATTAGTGAATTCAAAAGGGACTTCTTTTTGGAGAAGAGTGGTTAGAGGCAACGCCGTTTTGGAGAAGTCTTTGATGAATCGTCGGTAGAATCCTGCATGGCCAAGGAATGATTGGATGTCTCGGACTGTGGATGGATATGGTAGAGTCATGATCAGGTCGATATTTGCTTTGTCCACTTCCATGCCTTCTTGTGAGACGATATGTCCCAAGACTATTCCGTGTGTTACCATGAAGTGGCATTTCTCGTAATTGAGCACTAAGTTCATGGACACACATCATGCCAAAACCGTGCTCAAATTGCTTAGGCATGCGTCAAATGTGTCTCCATAGATGGTGAAGTCGTCCATGAAGACCTCGATGAATTCTCCAATCATGTCTGAGAAAATGCTGGTTACCACCCTTTGAAAAGTCCCCGGGGCATTGCATAGACCGAACGACATCTTTTTGAAGGCAAATGTGTCGAATGGGCAGGTGAAGGTAGTCTTCTCTTGGTCCTCAGGTGCTATGGGGATCTGGTTGTAGCCTGAGAACCCGTCCAGGAAGCAAAAGTATGGCCTGCCCGCTAGTCGGTCTAACTTTTGATCGATAAATGGCAGAGGGAAATGGTCTTTCCTTGTGACGGCATTCAATTTTCTATAGTCGATGCACATTCTCCAGCCGTTCTTGACCCTTGTTGTCACCATTTTCCCTTCGGAATCTTCCTCGACCGTGATTCTAGATTTCTTCGGGACTACGTGGACTGGACTCACCCACTGGCTATCTGAGATTGGATAGATGACATCCGCATCCAGGAGCTTCTGTATTTCCTTCTGGACGATCTCCATCATGATTGGGTTGAGTCGTCGCTGAGGTTCTCTTGACGGCTTAGCTCCATCCTCGAGTAAGATGCGATGCATGCAAACCGCCGGGCTAACTCCTCTCAAGTCGGCTAGAGTCCATCCAATAGCCAACTTGTGTTGTCTCAGCACTTTGACCAAACGATGCTCCTGGTCTGCTTCCAAGCCACTCTTGATGATCACCGGGAGTGTGTTATTATCCCCTAGGAATGCGTACTTCAGATGTCCGGGCAGGGGTTTCAATTCTATTTTGGGAGCTTGCATCACTGAGGGTAAAAAGGTATTGGATTTGAATAATTTTACCTCATTGACTTCATATCCTGGTGTGAGAGGCTCCGAGATTGTTAAGTGGGCTAGTGTTTCATGCAAGCCTTCGGCCAATTCATAGGAGCTTTGGGCTCCATTGAGTATGGCTTCTAAGGGATCTGCTCTTGGTTCTGATTGAACTTCTTGGATCAGGTCGTCCAAAGTATCGAGAGTGTGCACTTCCTCAAACTCCATGGGATTCTTCATTGTTTTGAATATGTCGAAGCTGAAGACCTCTCCTTCTACTTCCATTGAGAGCATGCCACTTCCGCAGTCTATTTTCATTTTTGATGTTTTGAGAAATGGACGGCCGAGAAGGATGGGTGCATGGTCTGTTGGTCCGCCATTCTCCATTTTTAAGACGTAGAAGTCTGATGGAAACACCAATTTGCCTACTTGAACCAGGACGTCTTCTATTTTGCTTTCGGGTTGTTTGCATGATCGATCTGCCAGTTGAATAGTGAGGCCGGTGGGTTCGAGCGGTCCAATTCTGAGGCATGAGTAAATAGAGAAGGGAAGGACGTTGATTGATGCTCCAAGATCTAGCATGCAGTTCTCGATCCGGATGTTGCCAATTGTGCATGGAATGGTGTAGGTTCCCGGATCACCACATTTGGGGGGCACCTTTCGTTGTATGACAGCCGACACGTTTCTACTCATCCGCTCTTGATCATATCTTGTACTCCTCCTCCGGTTGGTGCAAAGCTCTTTTAAAAACTTAGCATATCGAGGAATTTGCTTAATGGCTTCCAAGAGGGGGATGTTGATTTCGACTTTGCTGAACAACTTAAACACGTCCTCATCCATGACATGTTGTTTTGGCACACGGGCTGGTACTGGAAATGGAAGTGTTGTGCTGATTTTGGAGGTCTCAGTTATGGGCACTGGGCTGGTTGCTGGTACCGGGCCTGGCCTGCGTTCCTCAGGCACGTTTTCTTCTTCCTCTGGTGCATCCTTTCTTTCCTCGGGCAACTCCGGGCTTTCGTCTTCCTCTCGTTCCATGGGTGCAACGACTAGCTTTTTTCCACTCCTAAGATTCACGGCATTCACATTTCCCTTCGGGTTTTGAACGGTTTGTGAAGGGAGTCTGCCGGGTTCATTAGTGAGCACGGATACCGCTGTGGTTAGTTGAGTCAACTGCTTCTTAATTTCTGCCATTTCCCCTCTTGCCTCGGCCTGATATTGCTGTAAATTAGCGTCCGTTCACACTTGGCCGGCGACTAGCTCTTTCATGATGTCCTCAAGCGACCGGCTTGTACTGGCTGACTCGATCTGGGCTGGTTATTGCTCGGCCTGTTCTGATAGACTCCCGGTCCTTGCTGATTTGGTCCCTTCTGTTGATATTGGCCCGTCGGGTACTGGTTTGGTCCCCTGACAGAACCGCTCGTCGTCAAAGCGATTGTGCAAATAAATTTATAGTCCACTACTTGCAACTATACTACTGGGTAGTACTTGGTAAGTAGGGGTCGAACCCAAGGGAACTAGGGGAATAATTGTTCTTCGGGGGGAATTACGCAGCGTGGGAATGTGTTTAAGGTCGGTTGGTTGGTTTTAAAGCTACCAGCTATTTTGATTGATTGATTGGTTGGTTGGTTGATTTTAATACTGGAAAGTAAATTACTATTTTAATGATTAAGAGAAATGTTCGGTTTCAGGGGACTTGTATTATATCTTGTTTATCATTGACCATTAGTGAATCATCTAAGTATTCAAACGGTGAATCGAGGCTAGTTACAGCACAAGACTTGCAACACCGGTTTAAAGCAACTTCTGTTCTATTTCAGTCTAGCGCCAATACCCAAAGGTATGCTAGCCTGTGTACATCCACCTGGTCTCACAGTTACGCTCGACCAGATGGGGTTTAGGATGAGTCGAACTCCTCAGATAGCTTTGCTTGTTACAGCTTCCACTACGTGAGTATGATCACGAATTCCCACAGAAGAGCTTTGCTTGTTACAGCATCCACTCAACCTTGGAAACTCTGACTATATATGGCACATAGAACAAGTTTTGAATACTAAGACTAAACACTAAGTTAATAGTCTTAAAACATTTATAATACAAGTGCGCCCCTTAGACCGAACTACTAGTTTAGCTACTATTCATCGCGCTAAACATTATACTAAGGAAATTAAAGACAACAGTTAAATAAATTAATACTAAGAGAAACTTACAACCGTTGAAGCGCCAAGGGAGCTTTCCTTTATTTCTAAAGCAAGATTACAACATTACAATTATTACAACTTCTAGAGAGAGAAGTGAATTGAGATTTTGGTGTGTTTGAAATGAGGAGGAGGAGCTCCTCCTTTTATAGCCCAAAGGGGAGGAGATGGGTGGTGGAGATGGTGGACATGTGCATTTGATCCAAGGGAGGAGAAGAGGAGGAAGGAGGAGGTGCCATGTGGAGGAGGAGAAAGCCGCCGGTCACCATGGGTGGAGGAGCCGCCGGTTGCCGGTGGCCCAAGGGGGAGGAGCTCCTCCCTTGGCCACCTCCTTGAGTGGTGGTCGGTCATCTTGCCCAAATGTGAGTTTTGTACAGTTTTGTGCAGTCTTTTCACAAAACTGTCAATGTGTTCCTTCCCCGGTCTGTCTTGACTCCACTCCTGATTCTTCTGATTAATTTGTTCTGGTCAATTTAACGTCAGGATCCTTGATATTTCTTCAGTCGGCATATGATCTTAACCTTGGATTGACTCTTGTTATCTTTTCAGCTTAAAATCCTCTCCTTAGCGTGTTTTCACTTCAGTCTCTAAAATACCCTGTGAAAATATATTGGGACTAACACGTAGACGTTAGATAGACAAACAGTCTAATTAAGGGGGTTTTACTGTGTTTCTGACTCGTATAACTTTGGTCCATCATCCCCTTTGTTGGTATTGGCCAGCTGGTGGGGCGTTCTGGTTGTACTGCTTGTGGGGCAGTTGGTAGAATGACTGAGCTGGTTGAGGTGCGGCTTGTTGTGTCATCCTTGGAGGGTGGTTCTCGTTTTTCTAGCTCGGGTTGGTTGCTTGACCATACTGCCGGCTTGGACCGGCGTTGTTGTTGTTGTTATTGTACCCTTGATATCCCTCTACTGCATTGGCCTCTATCGGGTCCTCTTCGATCAAAGTTGGGCATGCATCAGTTTTGTGGTCCGTAGAGCCACAAAACTCGCAAGGTCTTACTTGAACTGTCTGTTTTTGTAGGATTTGCATCATCATTTCCTTCATCTGTTCCATTTGCTCGGTCATTGAGTTTACCGGTGTCTCGACCTTTGCCACGTTCTTGGTTTGGGTAAACTCATCCTGCCGAGTGGTCTCCTCTCTGAACCGGGCATTTTCAGCAAATTTCGTGACTAGTCGCCTTATGCCGCTTAATGGTAGGTGATGGACCATAATTATACGAATCAAAAACACAGTTAAACCCACCAAATTAGACTGTTTGTCTATTTAACTTTTGCTTGTTAGTTCCGATATTTATCTACAGGGTATTTTGGAGCCTAGAGAGAAAACACGCTAAGGAGAGGATTTTACGCTGAAAAGATATTACGAGTCATTCCAAGATCAAGATTAGATGCTGAATGAAGAAATCTCAAGATCCTGACATTGAATTACTCAAAACAAATCCAACCGAGGAGCAACCAAAGTCAGACTGGAGCGAAATTGGACTGATAGTTTTGTGAAAAGACTGCACAAAACTCACAAAACTCACTCTTCTCCCATGGTGACCGGCGGCTTTGGGAGGAAAGGATGACTCATGGGTGGCCTTCCTCCCCCCTTCTCCTCCATGACCGGCGGCTTGTGCTAGGAGGTGACCAAAGGAGGAAGCTCCCCTCCTCCCATGACCTCTGACAGATGCTTGTCGTCAGAGCAAATGTACAAATAAATTTATAAGTCCGCTACTCGCGACTTAACTACTGGGTAGCAAGTGGTAAGTAGGGGTCGAACCCAAGAGAGTCAGTGTGAATTAGTTGTTCTTTAATGAAGCTTATGCAGAAATTAAATACGATTGGGGTTGGGTTTGAGTTTGTTTTGAGAACTGAAAGTAAATTACAGCAGTTGATAATGGACTATAAGGAAATGATTCGGTTTTAGGGGCCTTGTATCATATTTGTTTATCATCGACCGCTAATGGTCATACCAAGTGTTCGAAGATGAATCGAGGCTATTCCTAACACAAGACTTGCAACATCGCGTAGAACACTTGAAATGATCATGCTAAGTATTCAAAGATGAATCGAGGCTATTTCTAGCGCAAGACTTGCATCACCATTTAAAATACTTGTTCTATTTAGACTAATACCCCATTCCAAGGTATATTAGCCTGTGTGCATCCATTTGGTCTTTCATTCCCGAGCAACCAAATGGTGTTTTAGAAAGGTCAAACTCTTCAGATAAGCTTTGCCATTCCAAGCATCCACTTATCCGAGTATGTTTACGAACCCCACGGAAGAGCTTTGCCATTCCAAGCATCCACTCAACCTTGGAAGTTCTAACCTAATATATGGCACATAGAACAAGTTTTGAATACAGAGATACTCTAAGAGTAGAGTCTAAAACATTTATAATACAAGTACACCCCTGCGACCGAGTACAAGCTTTTAGCTGCTTGTATTCATGTCAAGGAATACAAGCAAACTATTGTCTTGAACAAGGGTACCGAATAATAAAATAACTTTAAAGTAAAAACAAATAATACTTGAAAGTAATTTTATACCTTACAACAAGCGGAGGAGAGGAGCTCCTAGGCAAGATCCAAGCGCCAAAAGTAGCTCCAAAATGAAGAACAATATTTATTGAAAGTGAAGAGAAGAGGGTTAAGCCCTCTATCTCTCTAAAACATTTGTGATTTGTGGTGGATGGATGTAGATTACAAAGGATGGGAGTGTGTATTTATAGCCATGGAGGAGGAGAATATGTGGAGAGGATGAGGCCACTTGTCACAAGATGAGGGGAGCTCCATGGAGCTGAAGACACATGGGGGAGGAGCAAAAGCCGCCGGTGGCTATGAGGTGGAGGAAGGGGAGTGGCTTGTGGTTTAGCCACCCATGTGAGGAGAAGCATCCCTTCTAGAAGCTTGTGATCTTTTCACAAAAGCCATCGGTTTGACCGGAATCTGACCGGAGCTTTTGCCGGAGCTTCTTGGATTTTGGAGAGTGTATTCTGAATGAAAATGTCATTCTAAGATGATCTCAAGAAGGAACCTAAGCCAAATTCTGCTTGGAACATGGTCGAAATCCCAAAATGGCTGAAATTGCCCTTGTTTGGCCTTTACCGGGCTTGGGCTCTTTGCATTGCGTTCTTGACCTTTGGGCGATGGATCTAGCATTTTTGAGTGATTCCAAGTCGGTTCCATGAAGGATGTTAAGGCTGATTTTGAGTGTAGCATGGTCGTGACCTGGAATGACTCGTACTTCATTTTCAGCTTAAAAACTCCTCCTTAGCGTATTTTCTCTCTAGACTCCAAAATACCATGTAGAAATATATCGGAACTAACAAGCAAAAGTTAAATAGACAAAAGGTCTAATTTAGTGGGTTTAACTATGTTTTTGATTCGTATAATTATGGTCCATCAACCTCCAACCGGCGGCTTCTACCTCCATGGAGCTCACCATGGATGAGAGCCATGTGCTCTCATCTTAGCCCTCCATTCCCCTCTCCTTTGGCTATAAATAGAGCCTCACATCTCGTTTGTAAATCATCCTCAAATCCATAAACACTTATCTCTCTAGAAAGTTTGGCACTTTGTAAGTTTGGTTTTCAATATATAATACTCCTGTTGGTTCTTGAGTATTATAGTTCGGTCTTGAGTACTCAAGCTTTTCTTTATTCTCGAATACTCTTGTCGGTTCTTGAAGTACTCACCCCTTTCCTTTACTTACTGTCTTTCAAAAACCTTAAGTACTTAGTTATGGTATCCACCTCTATGGATATTCGTAGCTAAACTCTTCATTCGGTTGAAGGGGTGTACTTGTATCATAAAATGTTTTAGACCCTGCACTTAGTGCCTCTTCTTTTTATTCAAAACTTGTTCTATGTGCCATATATTAGGCCAGAACTTCCAAGGTTGAGTGGATGCTTGAAATGGCAAAACTCTTCCGTGGGGATTCGTGAACATACTCGGGTAAGTGGATGCTTGAAATGGCAAAGCTTATCTGAGGAATTCGACCTCTTTTAAACACCATTGGTTTTGATCGGAAATGACGGATCAATGGATGCACATAGGCTAGTATACCTTGAAATGGGGTTCTAGTCTAAATAGAACAAGTGCTCCACGACCTTGAAATGGGCTAGACGGTGTGTGCAAATCGAGTGCTTGAAATGGCCTTGATACACTTTTGAATACTTAGAAGAATCACTAATGGTCAATGATAGACAGGCTATGATACAAGGCCCCCGAAACCGAATGCTTTCCTTAGATTTAAAAAACCCCTTGCATTTACTTTCTTAGTATAAACTACTCTATCAACTGCTCACCTTCCGGAGGACTTGCCAATCATGCATCACCCGCTGTAAGTCTTCACTTTTATTTTTAGTATTTATATTTTCTGTCATTTACTTTTCCGCACTAAAATCCAAAACCAACCAATCACTTACTTTTCCGCACTAAAACCTCAATCAACCTAAAACACGCTCCCTCGATGTACAAATCCTTCAAAGAACGACTATCCGCCTAATTCCCTTGGGTTCGACCCCTACTTACCACTTGCTACCCAGTAGTAAGGTCACGAGTAGCGGATAATAAATTTGCTTTTGCACAGAGAACACCGCACCTTAACGACAGTGCGGTGGGCTCCGTCAGTAGGCTCGCCAATGACCCTCCAGCCGAGGCATCCAGAAGCATTTTGTCCAAGTGGTTCAATCCGTCAAGCATGTACTCGATGATGAGTTTCTCGGGTAATCCAAGATTGCAGCAGCTTTGCTCCAATCGGTTGAATTTCTCGAGGTAGTCGAACATCGACTCGTTGGGCCCTTGCTTTATGTCCTGCAGCTGCCTCCTTACTTGCATCGCTTTTCCTGCTGGGTAGTATTTGTCTAGAAATTTCCTTTGCATCTGAGCCCATGTTTTGATGCTTCCCGAAGGCAATGAAAGGAACCAGTTGTTTGCCGAGTCAATGAGGGAAAAATAAAACGCCTTGAACTTGAAGTCGTCTATATTCACTCGATTGGGCTTTAGATTTTGGCAAATGCCATGTAAGCGTTGGAGATGAGTTGTCGCAGATTCTCCATGAGCTCCTGAGAATTTTGGCAAATTGTGGACCACGGACATGTCAACGATAATGTTTTCTAGTTCAGGGCCCTCGTATATGCACCACGGCTGATTTCTAAAATATGGGGCATTGAGACCGTCCATAGTAGGCTCGCGGTAGTTGTTATCCCCATAGTAATCATCGAAGATGGGTTCTCGTCTTGGCTCTTGTTGATATTGCGGGGGTGGGGGTATCTAGGGGGCAGTACTGGACCAGCTCCATTTTGGTCCTCAGGTGGTCCTTGGTTTCTTCGGATGGCCTCCCTATTACGAGCTCTATGGTTTCGCATGAGTTGTTCTGGATTGTCAACAAATTGAGGCGGCGCTTCATTATTTCGATCGAACAAATTCATCTCGTCATCATCCTGGTAGTCATGGTGGCTTTCTTCATGAGACATGGTTGCGTAGAAGTGATTTCGAGAATCGAGAGAGAGAAAGAAAAGAAAAGAACAACTAATCGGAAGCTAACTCCCTGGTACCGGCGCCAGTTTTGACGGAGCCCACCGCACTGTCGTTAAGGTGCGATGTTCTCTGTGCAACAGCAAATTTATATCTCCGATACTCGCGACTTAACTATTTTGGGTAGTCAGTGGTAAGTACGGGTCGAACCCAAGGGAGTCAGGTGATAGTTGTTCTTTCGAAAAGGGGGGATTAAATAAAACAGTTGGGGGGTTGGTTTTGGTTTTAGTACTGAAAAGTAAAGTAACAGTTGATATTACAATTAAAGGAAAGATTCGGTTTCAGGGGCCTTGTATCATAGTCCGTTTATCATTGACCTCTAATGATCATACTAAGTGTTCAAAAGTGTATCAAGGCCATTTCAAGCACTCGACTTGCCACACTGTCTAGCCCATTTCAAGGTCATAAAGCACTTGTTCTATTTAGACTAGCACCCCATTTCAAGGTATACTAGCCTATGTGCACCCATTTGATCAATCATTTCCGATCAACCAAATGGTGTTTTAAAGAGGTCGAACTCCTCAGATAAGCTTTGCCATTTCAAGCATCCACCTACCCGAGTATGTTCACGAACCCCACGGAAGAGTTTTGCCATTTCAAGCATCCACTCAACCTTGGAAGTTCTGACCTAATATGTGGCACATAGAACAAGTTTTGAACATATAGAGGCACTAAGAGAAGGGTCTAAAACATTGTATGATACAAGTACACCCCTTCAACCGAATGAAGGGTTTAGCTACGAATACTCATGGAACATGACATCATAACTAAGTGCGTTGAAAAGTAAAGGTTTTTGAAAGACAGTAAAGTAAAGTTTTCGAAAGTAAAGACAGGAAAGTTAAGTACTTTGAAAGACAGTAAAGTAAAAAAGAGAGTACTTACAAAAACCGTTGAGAGTGCTAAAGATCAAGCTTTGATTCCAAAGTAAAGTGATTACAAGATTGTGCTCATAAGCTAGAGAGATAAGTGATTTGTGACTTATGCTTCTTGCACACAAAATGGGATGATTATTACATGAGGGCATGGCCTCTATTTATAGGGAAATGGATACTTGGGAGCTAAGTTTTGGGGATGAAATATCTATGGGGGAACCATTGGATTGGAGCACACTTGCATTCATCCAAGCCATCCATTTCTCCTCCAACCACAAGCCTCCACACTCCTCCACACACATGCATCTTCCTCAGCCCCCCCCCCCCCCCTTAGGTGGCACTTCCCAAAAGCCATCGGAAGATATTTGTTTCTCAAAAGCCATCGGTTTGACCGGAATCTGACCGAAGCTTTGGCCGGAGCTTCTTGGATTTTGGAGAGTGTATTCTGAACGACAAAGTCATTCTAAGATGATCTCAAGAAGGAACCTAAGCCAAATTTTGCTTGGAACATGGTTGAAATCCCAAAAATGTCGAAATTGCCCTAGTTTGGCTTTTACCGGGCTTGGTGCCTTTGCATTGCGTTCTTGTGCAAACGCTGACTGTTCTAGCATATTTGAGTGATTCCAAGTCGGTTCCATGAAAGTTGTACAGTCGGAATCTGATTGTGGCCTCGAGTGTCTTGTAATCCATTTTCAGCTTTAAAAGTCCTTTTTAGCTCGTATCCTCTATAGACTTCAAAATACCCTGTGGATAAATACCTTGAACTCGTATCACATCAGTTCAGCAGACAAAGTAGATAATATGAGCACGCACAGAATGATAACCCAATTCGGCCACGCCTACTCTGGGGGGTTTCCCACACCCGAAATGGGACAGCAAATCTTTATTACGAGTCAGAGCTTGTACGTGGACTTACACGTACACCTTGTAATTGCCTAGCCTCTAACACTACGTCTCTCAGATTTGCAACCGAGGTTTACAGCAGTTAACCTTGATCCCCTTCGTCCAAAGCTGCAGTCCAAATGTTCTCGACTTTCTCTTGAAGCTCGGATGCTTTCTCACGAAAGCTTGTTCACCTTTGTTGTGTGCGGCAGTTTGATCGCTTCCAGGCAATCTGAGTTGCACGTGATGAGACTGCTCTTGCACCGATGAGTTTCCAGTGGGGAAACACAACCGGCCGTCGCTTTCTTCTTCTCCAATCGATAGGTTATACTCGTGTATGTTTGATCTTGAAAGCGATGCAGAATGAGGATGTCCTAGCAACGTATTTATATGCTTGGATGAAACCCTAATCTGCACAAGATTATCCCATCAAATATTTAGGAAATATTCCTAGATATTTGATGTATATCTTTCTCAAATTGGTTGGAAGAATATATGGAGATCTCTTGCCCAAGTCAGCTATGCCGCCTTCAATATAGATATTCATTCGAATATCTGTTGTTCAAATAATTCGCTGGCCGACTTCAAATCGACGAGATCTTCACTGTCCAATATCTTCCGGGAAATATCCTTGCGTCTGTTCCACGCTGCACAAGAGTGCTAGGATATGTTCGAACTCCTCCTGAACTCATGCTCGAACTGTCTAACTATGTTTTACCAAATACATGCCACTCAAGGGAACATCAATCTCCCCCTTGGCATTTTGGCAAAACCCAATCTACTAGATAACTAAGTCTATCTAACTTATCTAGACAGTAGACAACCTTGAGGGAACAAAAATTGTCACCCACTCAAAATACTCCCCCTTTTTGCCACAAACTGGCAAGGGGTCCGATCTAGTTCGAACAGCAATTCAAACTGTGCCAGAACAAGCACACAAAAATACGAAAGTTTAATAAAACTGAGTTCAGAGAGATATTTTTGTCGGGGGACCTTCATGCAGATGACTCATCATTAGTGTCGTCCTCAGAATCTGCACCATCAGACTCATCGTCACTTGGGTAGCTGAGGGCACGAGCAAGTTTGTTGATGCGCCTACGTTGCTCCTTGTCCACTTCGATGATGACATTCAGGTCCTTGAGTAGCTGACTCCTCTCATCCCGGCCCATTCTGGCTCCCCCTCGACTCGACCCCGCAACACCCTTTCCTTTCTGGTTCCCCTCCTTGAGATCGTTCACGTGACGCCCTTTAAACAACTTGTGGTCAACGATGAACTTGCTGGGTGCCTTTGAGAGCTGGTCAGTTGAGGCCTTCAAATCTGGAGCTTGATGGATTATCAACTCATATATCAGGGACAAAAAGCAAATCTGGTGAAGAGTTCTCATCGAAGTAGCATGATCAGCGATCTGTTTGATCATCACTCTGCCCAGGTTGAACTTCAGCTTATTCCCTATCTGGTATAGAAGTTGGGCCATGTCCCGATTGACAGTAGATCGATGGGTAGAGGGCCTCCAGTTGAAGACAGCAATGAAAAACAGCATCGAATAGAACGTAGAAAGATCCGCTGTATGCACAACTGACTCAGGCCTCCACCGAACAGAGCCTGCAGTGATGGTGCTCACAATCTTCTCAAAGCTTGATTCCTCTTCATCTATAGTTGGGTCGTCCATGGAGAAGTATACATTGATCAGCTCAGGATCAATCTTGATCCTTCTTCCTCTAACATAAAAGACCCCATAATCTGCTTCTCCAATGAACCCAAACCCAGGGGGAAGGTTTACGAGGGCTTCACGTACCAACTGTTCGTCGAACGGCTTGCATCTGTCCAACGTCCAGAACAGATCAGATTCCTTAAGCACCTCAATCACTTCCTTTCCCTTGTACCGGGACTTTTCTAGCAACCTCTCAGGTATTATTTTTCTTTTCAGCACACAACTCCACTTTTTAGCCGCATCACGACTTACGAACCATACTCCTTTCTTGACCACTCCCACTGGAACAGTGTCAGACTCAGGGGATGGGACTTCATATCTCCCAGCATCCTCGGAGACGGGAACCGCAGCATCGCGCTTCCTTTTCTTAGATGAACCGACTCCCCCTGCATCGATGCCGATCTCAGCAGCATTCTGAACTGATCCCTTTGTAGACTTGGCAAAGTCTACCTTCTTCTTTTCTTTGTCCTTCTTTGTCCTTTTGAGATTGGCAAGAGGAACAAGGTCCTGGTCATCTTCCGAAAGAGTAGCATCCTTTGACACTTGCTTCGCAGTGTCCTTACGAACTGATGCACCATCCTCCTCCATATGATCACTCTGGTGATTATCTTGAACAACTACTGGTACAGCCACTGTTTCCTTAGTACTAACCTCCTCTGGAACTCTTCCAGCCCCAGCTTCAGTCTGAACACTTCGATCCACAGTTGGAACTTCATCTGAACTTGCAACTCCCCGATCCTTTTCTTTTTCCAAATCTTCCATGACATCATCAATGTCCTTGTACATCTTTTCCAACTCTTCATCCTTCTCTGCAGGAACAGATTCTTCTATAGTGGCTTCCTTCAACACATCCAGGTTCTCTGATGGATGAACCATCTTGGTCACAATCTCCTCTTGCTTACTGATTTGTTCACCCTCTGAACCTCCAATCTTCTTATCAGAGCCATCGTCAGATTCCTCATTAATCACTAGCTTCCTCTTCCCCGAGGCCTCAAGAAGTTTCTCTGTCTCCTCATCAGACATTGCTATGAGCTTTCCTCTGATTGAACTAATCTTGGCCAGACATTGTCTTGGAGAAACAACTCGGCGAGTCCCCTTCTTTCTTCGTAAACCTCCCGGACGAATGTACCCAGAAGAATGGATTTTCTCCCTCCATGTTGCTGACCCTCCAGCCACCTTGCTGGGTACCTCATCTTCCACAATCTTGACAGATTTATTTTCAATAACCATTCTACTGGTTTCAACACCTACTCCAGCCCTACTGGCTTCCCCAACAATAGCCCTACTGGCTTCACCACCCATACTTACAACTTTGTCCACCACAATCTTTTCAATAACAGATTTATTTGCAGAAACTGAAGGGACGAACTGAGATTCTGAGAATACCTTGGATTGGGGAAGAACAAGACTCGAACTAGCGTCGATTGATGAATCCATCACAACTGACTGTGGGATTTCAGCGGTTACTCCTTCGGTAGACTTCTTTGCTTTGGCCAAGGATTCGGTGTCGGGGCGTAAAGTTGATGCCTTTTTCACCATCGGAGCTTGTGATTTCAGAATTTTGGATTTCGCCGCCAGCGCCTTTGAAGACTGCATGCTTTCCCTCTTCTTATCAGCGGATTTGACGCCGGACTTCGCTGACTTCCTTGTGTTCACCATCGCCGTTGAGTAGATGAGCGGTTGAGAGAGAGATTGATGGTGGCCGTTCTAGGGTTTGTACGAGAGAGTGAGTAGACTGCGAACTATTTTGTGTTTCAAAAGAAATAATACTCCAGCCTTTTCAACTTCCCAAATTAGTCAACTCTCGTTTCAAATAACGGCATGTAAAATCTTCGAGAATATTCAAAAAATTTGGTCTTCACGCGCTCTGCCTTCTGTTCCAGCTAACTTCCTTAGGTGGTCAGTCCAACTGTTTTAGGTGGGGTTTCGACTCTGACTGACCACCCTTGGACACAGTTAGTGTTTGACACCACATGGACCCGAGAGGGGTCTGGGTGTTCCACGCCGTGAAATGCCGAAGGTCTTGGTCTGCCTCAGAGTCATCATCTTCTGGTGCCCTCCATATTCATATTTTATTGTTTGGTTCCAAGCATATTTCTGTGGGCATAGTGCGAACTCCTTCTGTAACGGTGACACCTTCTGATTCAACAGTTTCCTGGGATAGTTGTCAACATGGATTTGTGCGCAACTCCGATCAGATCTTGTGTGCAGGGTCTTATCAACTCCCCCTCTCAAAAATCGATGTTTGGCATTTGCACAGGCTCGGGCAACCTGTTGCTTGCCAGAGTTATTGTCGTCCATGGGTCCTATCCCAATGGTGTAGCAGTTGTTGGCATCCCTTCTTCCTTTTATCAGGGTAGCGCCATTCTCGTCTAGGACGAGGCATGAGTAGCTAGAGAATGACACATAATGTCCATCGTCGCACAGTTGACTGATGCTGATGAGATTCCTTGTCAGTCCCTCGACAAGGAGGGTGTTCTTGAGTGCAGGGAGATCCGGAACCATCAATGTCCCACAACCGATCACCTGACCCTTTCCACCATCCCCGAAGGTGACAATCCACATCTGTTCAACAGGTCTAATATGGGTGAGGTATTGAGAGTTACCTGTCATGTGGGTGGAGCATCCGCTGTCGAAGATCCAACTATCTTGCATTGTGTAATTTGAGGAGCAGCAGGCCACCATGCGAACGGTCTGCTCAGCTTTTGGAACCCAGACTTGTTACTGTCGAGGTATGGTCTGATGTTGATATGCCCGTCGTTCAGCAAGAAACAGGTGACACTTTAGTTTGATGTGTCCCATCTGGTGACAGTACCAGCAAGTGCGCCACTCTCCCCTTTGCTTCACTGGTGAGAGATTACGGCGTTGGATGGGTGTTTTACGAGTCTTTCCACCATTTAGTGTGTTATGAGTCTTCCTGTGATCGGCTGGGTTCTTTCCTTTGGACTGTCTTACCGTCTGTTCAGGTAGCTGTTTCGACACTTGTTTAGCTTTGACAAAAGTAGTGCCTTTTGAAGTACCTTCTTTCGTAAACCCCAGACCTCGATGTCCAGACTCCATCCTCTGAGATCTGAGAATATCATTTAAGTCGTTAGTGCCAGAGTTAAGCATCCTTACCGTCTGTTTGAGGTGATTGAGCTCCGTCTTAGTGTCTGAATGATCCATCTTCTCAGATTCTAGCTGGAGTTCCAACTGTTCTATCCTCCTTAGTTGAAACACTTCCTTCTGCTTCAGATCTGTGATGGGTTTTCTTAGACCCGGCATGCCTACATGATGAGTGTCACGGTCCCTTTCCATGTCAACTTTTAGTGAAGAGACAGTACCCAGGAGCTCTGTTTTCTGAGCAAAAAGACACAATCTTTCCTGTTTCATTTCGGCCAGTTGAGTGTTTAGTGAGTCTACTGTGCCTTCGAGTTCCACCTTCTGTGTAAGCAGTATCTTGACCTCCTACCAGACCTTGTCCTTTTCTATAGTGATGCTTGCAACTGAGTCATTCAGCTTCTTGTTGATCTTAATCAGAAGCAACCACTTCTCATACAGATCTTTATATGTCTGGGCCAGAGATTCCTGCGTGAGTTCTTCATTATCACTGTCTGAGAGGTTTTCAGCTGGGAGTTCCAACTGCGATGGAACTATTTCACCGGTGTTGCTGCATTCACCCAGAGTTGTGATGAAAGCCACAAAGTTGGTGGTTTCACCTCCTTCTTTTTCTTCGTCTGACTCACTATCGCTGAAGCTAGCGACCATTGCCTTCTTCCTCATGAGAGTATTTGCACATTGTGATGCAATATGGCCGAAACCCCTGCATTCATGGCACTGAATTTCTTCCTTTCCTTTGTCAGAGGAGTCTTGCTTCACATCGCTGGATCTCGATCTTCTGGTTTTCCAGTTTCGGAAGCTGGTTGATGAAGGCTGATTTTGTTCTAGACCATGCATGTTGATTTTCCTTATCATTCTTCCAAAGTTCTGTGCCATCATAGCCAGTTGCTCAATGGTACAGCCAGCATCTAGTTTGTTTTCTGACATGTCTGCTTTTAGGGCAATTCCCTTCACATTTCCGGTTTGGAAGTCATGAATAATCTCGTAAGTTCTGAGTGACCCCATCAGCTCGTCCAGCTTTAGTTTGGTGATGTCATGCATTTCCTCAATGGCAGTGACCTTCATGGCAAATCTTAGAGGGAGTGACCTCAGGACTTTACTGGCCAATCTTTCTTCATCAATGGGTTTCCCTAGTGCAGACGCCTCGTTGGACAGTTCCAGAACTCTGGTGTTGTACTCAGTGATGGTTTCACTTTCCTTCATTTTCATCTCTTAAACCTGGTTGTGACAGCCTACTTACGTGAGTTGCAAACCTTGTCCGTGCCTTCAAAGGCTGTTTGGAGGATGTCCCATGCTTCCTTGGCCACTTCACAGTTGATGATGAGCTTCATGACGTTTTCATCTACGGCAAAAAAAATTGCGTTCATAGCCTTTGAGTTTCCCATAGATGCTTTGTCCTCCTCTTCTGTCCACAGTGCTTCTGGTTTTGGGATTGGTTCTCCAGTGAGATTGTTCATCATGGGTTCCGTCCAACCTTTCAGAACAGCCTTCCACACTTTTTCGTCTAGAGATTTCAGAAAGGATCTCATCACGGGCTTCCAGGTGGCATAGTTCGATCCTTCGAGTAGCGGGGGTCTGGTGATGCTTTGTTCTTTCTTCAGAGTCATCTTGAACAGTTTAGGATCCCACTCAGTGTGTCGAGTGTCGGCTCTGATACCAAATGAAAGTATATCCCCTATTCAAGCTAGTGTCCAAGATACAGTTGCGATAGACCTTGAACTCTATTCACAACAGTTCAGCAGACAGCTCAAGGTACAATTGCGATAGACCTTGAAATCGTATCACATCAGTTCAGCAGACAAAGCAGATAATATGAGCACGCACAGAATGATAACCCAGTTCGGCCACGCCTACTCTGGGGGGTTTCCCACACCCGAAAAGGGACAGCAAATCTTTATTACGAGTTACAGCTTGTACGTGGACTTACACTTACACCTTGTAATTGCCTAGCCTCTAACATTGCGTCTCTTAGATTTGCAACCGAGGTTTACAGCAGTTAACCTCGATCCCCTTGTCCGAACCTACAGTCCAAACGTTCTCGACCTTCTCTTGAAGCTCGGATGCTTTCTCACGAAAGCTTGTTCACCTTTGTTGTGTGCGGCAGTTTGATCACTTCCAGGCAGTCTGAGTTGCACGTGATGAGACTGCTCTTGCACCGATGAATTTCCAGTAGGGAAACATAACCGGCTGTCACTTTCTTCTTCTCCAATCGATAGGTTATACTCGTGTATGTTTGATCTTGAAAGCGATGCAGAATGAGGATGTCCTAGCAACGTATTTATATGCTTGGACGAAACCCTAATCTGTACAAGATAATCCCATTAAATATTTAGGAAATATTCCTAGATATTTGATGTATATCTTTCTCAAATCGGTTGGAAGAATATATGGAGATCTCTTGCCCAAGTCAGCTATGCCGCCTTCAATATAGATATTCATTCGAATATCTGTTGTTCAAATAATTCGCTGGCCAACTTCAAATCGACGAGATCTTCGCTGTCCAATATCTTCCGGGAAATATCCTTGCATCTGTTCCACGCTGCACAAGAGTGATAGGATATGTTCGAACTCCTCCTGAACTCCTGCTCGAACTGTCTAACTATGTTTTGCCAAATACATGCCACTCAAGAGAACATCACTCGTCATTAAACTCTGGAGGCATGGAGAAGGGGTATGGGGTCGGGAACGGCAAGGGGACTTCCAATAGTCCTTCATGTGGCACTATGGGGAGGAGGGCATTGGAGAGGGATGCTTCGGCTATGGGTGAGGGAACTCTGGGCACAGGAGGTGATGGTGCTCTAGGCAAGGGAGGCACGAGAACTCTTCTCTTCTGTTGGGGTATTTTCTTTTTGGGGGGAGGTGTGGGAGAGGTCGGGCGAGTGTCAACTTCCTCTTCCGAGCCAGAGTCTCTCAATGAAGTCCTCAACAACTTCCGCTTGCGTGTGACAAGAGGCATATCATCCTCGTCACTCTCATGTTGCTCAATAATGGGAGCGTCTCTCGAGGGCGTGTGAGCAACCTCCTTGCCCTTGGATTTGGACTTGGACGAAGAACCAACTTGTGGCATGATTGAACAGGGAACTGGAAAACTGAAGCTGAGGTTATGCACTAAATTTCAATCCAGTCGGTCGACTGGGCTGCAAGGAGAATGCCAGTCGGTCGACTGGAAGGCGATTTAGGTCAGAAATCAGAATTCTGAGATTGGCTTTGATGGACCAAATTGGTGGCTGGGTTTTGTAGGTGGGTGGATGGGGAGTTTAATGAGTGGTCGATTGGGTGGTTTGGTCGCCGGACGGAGGAGATCGGCCGTGGATTGGGACTTCCGATCGGAAATCGAGATGCGGGCGGCGAGGCTTGCCTGGGGGTTCAGTTGGGCTGGAGAGGTGATGGCGAGGGGAGGATGATGGCGCGGGTTAGTGGCGAGGTCGGATGAAGAAGCCGGAGTTGCGGTTGGTCGGAGGTGGGGAAATCGGGTGTTTGGGGTGAAGTGTTTTGGGAGTCGGGTGTCATGAAAAGAGAAAGGGAGAAGGGGGTTGTGATAGGATTTTCCCAGTCGGTCGACTGGATTGGGAGAAATTTCGGTCCTACTGAATGTACATCCAGTCGGTCGACTGAGGCTCCAGTCGGTCGACTGGCCTGGTTGAGATTTCCAATTTTCCTGAACCTCCATCGAGTCGACCGATTGGGAATTTGGCTTCCCTCCAGTCGGTCGACTAGGGGCAAATATCAGCATCAATGATCTTTTTCACCTTGTTCGAACTCCCAACTCCACACTTAGGATTTTTACTCCGTATCATGAATAAGCACCACACAATAATCATACAAATTCAGTTCAAACCAAAGGCATGCTTCACCAAGAAATCACTAGCATAAATATACTTTGCAACAACACGCGAGCTAGGATCATACACTCCACACTTAAGACATCACCATCACCTAGATAATCCATGCAAGCACAATTCCACACAAAGCACACCTAATCATGCATTTTAGATTACCCTAGCACCAAGTTCACATTCAAAGCTTAATGTACACATGCAAGACTGACAAGCGTATTTTTAACCCTTTATAGTTGTCAAATGTAAGAGTTTTAGGGGTCAAATTGCAGTCAAACAAAATTTATAAACCTTGGTAAGCCAAGGGTCGATCCAAGGAACATGTGTGTGAATACTAGTTAACTAGTGACCTATTTAGCTATTCCAAATTAACAAGGGTTGATTGTCACGAAAAACAGCAGAAACTAAATGTGCAGAAAATAAAAGGTTTGTACTTAATCAGAGAAAGAATCCCATGACCATATTTCACCCGTGCTAACCCCACTAATCATGCAATCATGTCACGTAAATTATTCCTACTATCAAATATGGAATTAAACCGAAATAACACTAGACAAGCCGCCCATCCACGGATCATTGTCTAGATTAATCTCAATCGTTTAACGCCGCCCATCCACGGATTATCAACGACCTTGATTTATTAAAAATAAAGGTTTTCCTATTAATTTATGTACTACCATTGTAGCAACATGACCTGACATCAATTTCATGTAGTTCCGATTAATACCTAGGACCCATCAATCTTTCGGTAATTAACCTAAATACGTTCTAGCATGTAAACATACCCTTTGATGTAAATACTTGCATAGAACGATTAAATTAAACACAATAAAATTGAATATTCGAATCGCATAAATAAAAACATTAATTGATTACATGAGAGTTGGGTACATAGCACGGGATCCGTAGGATCCCGCAATAAAGAGACTACTCATTATTCATGGTAGATTTACCAAAAATAGTGTATAGAGAAATAAAGGACGAGTAAACCGTAAAGACGCGGTGGCTCGTTGAATCTCTCACGATGAAATCTTTGTCTCTTCTCCAAGCTAGGGTTTTCTTCTCCAAAATAAGCACACCTAATTCGTTTTCTGGTTGCCTATTTATAGCTTTCCAAAAGGCCAAAAGCCCAAAAACCAAATTAGGAAACAATGTCCAAAAATCAGGTAATTGTGCACCCGACGGTGAGCCGGCCGGCTGAGAATTTGGCCTGAAGTTGAGCCGGCCGGTTGAGCTTGCTCCGGAGGACTTAAACTTTCTGAGGGTTTGAGCCGGCCGGCTGAGATGTATGCACAAGGTTGAGCCGGCCGGTTGAGATGTTTGAAAAGCCCCGAACTCTCTGAGGCTTTGAGCCGGCCGGTTGAGAATTGCACCCTGAGTTGAGCTGGCCGGTTCGGCGACATTTGGAAAGGCCTAAACTCTCTGAGCACTTGAGCCGGGCAGCTCAGATTGATGCACAACTTGAGTCGGGCGGCTCAACACCTCAGAGCCTCTTCTCTTGGCTTTTTAGTAGTCTTACCATCCGAATCTGATCTTGGTGTAAACTATAAAGTTGTAGCTCTTTGAATTAGCTTTCTAACAAGCTTTGAATCAACAATTTGGACATCATATGAGATCTGTGCGTGCAAAACAAGTTGGGAAGGTCAATCTGCCATGTTTTTACCGATATCTCTACTAAATGCTTTGTTTTGCTTCAGATCAATCCAAAATTATTAGGAATGTGATATATGACCTGAAACACTAGAAAAGAGATTAAATGATAACAAAATGTCCAGAAAACAAACCTAATCCATCATCGAATGAAGTGAATAATAGGTCAAGAATTCGACCGATAAAAACACTCCACACTTAGGATTTGTTCGTCTCAAACAAATGTCGAACAAATAGCAGAATAAATTCCAGTCCACGTGAGGCTCAGCAACTATATGTTTCTAGGCTACCCACTCAAGTGTCATGTGATCAATCCTAACTAAAACAAAAAACAAAAAGATAACTCACTGTCGTAGAGGACACGAATGCATTTAGCATATGCATCAAGCCTTTAAACCTCTAGGCTGCCCTAGTAGGACGAGTATAGTCTCGTGAAGGTTTTCAGGAATGGGACTACCTACAAATCCCTTGTGCAACTAACTAACGTGTATGCATGAATGATGCTCAACGAGTCATAGTAAAGTCATGTCATACCTCGGATTCATCGTGTTACCTCAACTTCGAGTCAAACATCTTCATTAAAATTTTCAGACAATCATAGCTTAAACGAGTTATGCATTCAAACGGTTAGTACACACGGCTAGCAATCGACTAATCACATGTTCTAAATAGTTCTATAGCAACGTGTAAGAACATGAATAGTTACACAAAACATGCTCGCCATTCACCTATGATATCTAGGGATAGTCGACGGGTTCTTGGCGCAAAACTCATACTCAAGTGTCAAGGATTAGACAGTGACCCGTAAGAGAAGAGGAGCCTGGCTTAAGAATTTTTTGAAAAATTTGCATCAAAATTTCAGTGCAAGCACGAGGGTCGTCCCATAGTTTCTAGCACATGAATTTGCAAGACAAGTCATGATTTGCACGCAATGAGAAGATGGAATTACACTACATCATGCAAAAGGGGGCAGAAATTGTTTCAAAACTATTTTCCATACACAAGGGGTGACTTTTCTCACTTTGCCCTTAGTATTTTTTTTTTGCACAAAATTGGTTTTCAAAAATAACTATGCTTGGGGTCAATTTTTCACCCTCTTTTGAAAATTCAGAACATTGAAAACCAATTTTCTAACTCCACACTTAAAACTTGACATAGTGTATGAATGAAGGCGGGTGCATGCAAATCACAACAAGTATATAGAAACACATACTAGTACTAAGGTCACCTAGAAAAAGAGATGCATATTTAAGTTTTTAGACGTTTTGAACCGGTGCCTACTAATTTCAAGTCTCAAACATGCTTCAAGAAATACGTAGAACACGTGATAGGCAAAGCCTAGCAATGATACTGACTCAAGAGAATACACACATGAATATAACTATTTCAAGTCTTAGACTTCGAATCCAAAAGAATGACAATCAATCAAGAAGTATCGTAGAAAACAAGGATTTCAATCGCAATACATAGACAGTTGAGCATATGCAAGAGTGAATGTGTGACATGCGATGAATGTATATGTGACTATGTGCTACCCACTCCACACTTAAAAATGAGCTTAGTCCCTAAGCGAAGAAATAAAAGATAAGAAAAAGCGCATAGGAACTTCCCTCGTGTGTGAAAACTCGATATCCATGGAGATTAAGAGATGCTCGGGGAGTGGAACACGACTTGTGAGCTAGTAAAGATATATAGATAAAAACACAGAGCTTCACAAGTAATAGGTTAGCATAAAAAATCATGGAGGGGCACTGACGGAGCCCACTGCACTGTCATTAAGGTGCAATGTTCTCTGTGCAAATAAATTTATAATTTCCGCTACTCGCAACTACACTACTGGGTAGTAAGTGGTAAGTAGGGGTCGAACCCAAGGGAATTAGGGGGATACGTTGTTCTTTAAGGGATTTGTACAGGATGGGAACGCTTTTTAGGTTTGATTAAGATTTTAGCGGTTATGACTAAGTGACTTTTTTGGTTGTTTTTGGTTTTGAGTGCGAAAAAGTAAATTACAGAAAATAAATACTGAAAAGTAAAAAGAAAGACTTACAGTGGGTGATGCGTGATTTGCGAGTCCTCCGGTAGATGAGCGGTTGGTGATTGCAGATGATCGAGCAATTTATAAAAGTAAATACAGGAGGGTTTTGTAATTCAAGGAAAACATTCGGTTTCAGGGGCCTTGTATCATAGCCTATTTATTATTTTAGTAACCCTTCTAAGTATTCAAACGTGAATCAAGGCCATTCCAAGCACTCGACTTGCAACACTGTCTAGCCTTTTGCAAAAGTGTTCGAAAGTGAATCGAGGCCATTCCAAGCACTCAACTTGCAACACCGTCTAGTCTCTTGCAAAAGTCGTAGAGCACTTGTTCTACTTAGACTAATACCCCATTCCAAGGTATATTAGCCTGTGTGCATCCATTTGGTCTTTCATTCCCGAGCAACCAAATGGTGTTTTAGAAAGGTCAAACTCCTCATATAAGCTTTGCCATTCCAAGCATCCACTGATCCGAGTATGTTTACGAACCCCACGGAAGAGCTTTGCCATTCCAAGCATCCACTCAACCTTGGAAGTTCTAACCTAATATATGGCACATAGAACAAGTTTTGAATACAGAGAAAAGAAACTAAAAGTATTAAAACATTTTATAATACAAGTACGCCCCTTTAACCGAATAAAGAGTTTAGCTACGAATATCCATAGAGGTGGATACCATAGCTAAATACTCAGGGGTTTTTGAAAACAGTAAGAGGAGAAGGGGTGGAGTACTCAAGAACCAACAGGAGTATTCCCAATTCCTACTGAATACTCAAGAACCAACAGGAGTATTCTCTAAAGTATAATACTCAAGAACCAACAGGATTATTATTTCAAACCGTTATAATACTCAAGAACCAACAGGAGTATTATTTCATAAACCAAACTTACAAAGTAACATAAACTTAGAGAGATAAGTGAATTGTTGATTGTGGGATGTTGATTTACAAAGGAATTGGCTTGTATTTATAGCCATGGGAGAGGGATGAGAGCCATACACTTGTCACATGGGGAGAGGAGGAGCAAGGAGGAGAAGCCACATGGGGGGGAGCAAAGGAGCCGCCGGTTGCCGGTTGGAGGAGGAGGCAAGGTGGCTTTGGCTCTCAAAGCCGCCGGTCACCCAAGGAGGAGAAGGGGAGGGAGCCACCCATGAGTCATCTCTTCCACAAAAGCCGCCGGTCACTTGGAGATAAGGATGAGTTTGTGAGTTTTGTGCAGTCTTTTCACAGAACTATCAGTCCAATTTTGCTCCGGTCTGACTTTGGTTGTTCCTCGGTTTGATTTGTATTGAGTAATTCAATGTCAGGATCTTTAGATTTCTTCATTCAGCGTCTGATCTTGACCTTGGAATGACTCGTAACATCTTTTTCAGCGTAAAATCCTCTCCTTAGCGTGTTTTCTCTCTAAGCGCCAAAATACCCTGTAGAAATATATCGGGACTAACAAGTAGAAGTTAGATAGACAAACAGTCTAATTTGGTGGATTTTACTGTGTTTTTGATTCGTATAATTATGGTCCATCAGATCACCCCACACTTTTAGTTGTTCGTCCCGAACAATGCTATTAAAGGGCGGCACACTAAGTAAGTTTGTTGAAATATGAAAATTAGACTGTGATACTAGATTTATCCTAATTCATGCATTACTTACTTATTACCAAATTGAACTGTGTAAATAAATACAAGAAACTTGATACTTGTACCTCCGTGCTGAGATGCAAATTATTCTGGATGTTTCGGGAGATAGCCCTTTTTAGGCTCCTGGACTGCAACCTCGGGACCGTCTCGCACTATATGGTTTCCTTGTAGCTTTCTCTAGCATGTGATTTGGTTCGGGTTTCAATGGTTTGAGTACTTTGATTTTCTTTTGGCGAGGGACTGCTTTTGTAGTGAATCGGCCTTTGGCCTTTGATTTGACTCTTTGAGTACTTCACTTTTTGTTCGGTTAAAACCTTCACAGTTTTGGGCCTTTGGCCTCTTGATTTGCTTCTTTAAGCTTTTTGCGTCTTTGTGACTTGCTAGTCCATTTTCTCAAGCCTTTTTGGGAGGTCCAATCATCGCCCGCAAGCCTATGGAAATACCTCCCCGCTCCTCTCATCCTTGTCGTTTTGCGCGGGTCAAGATGAGGGTCGCTCATCTATTTTCTCGGCTACTTTGACTAGAGAGAGGACGGTCTGATTCCCATCCTCGCCTTTTTTTTTTCTTTTTGCATAAACACTGCATGGCGGAGATGACTTCAATCTTCACTGAAACCCGAAGTGCAGCCTCCACTGACTTCGAAAACCATATAGTTTGATTCGATCCTTCGATTGCTTGCCAAGCCTCTCTAGGGCATTTCTATCAACTCCACATCCCTAGTTTATCTCAGCACAAAGAGACAAATGAGAAGTTACGTTCTAAGTTTTTGGACAGTTGAATTTTCACAAGGTAAATGCATGAATTTTAGATCTATCTTTTTCACATTCTTAAGTTCATATTTTCAAAAAGATAATATTAAAAAAGAAAAAGAAAAAACATGTTATGTACACAGGTGGTTCTCACCCCACACTTTTGAACAAAGGCGTGCCTTTCAGCAAGACTTAGTTCAAAAGCCATGCAAGCAGATATTATACGAGAAGGAAATGACTTAAGGAAAAATGGAAGAACAGAACTCCCTTATTGTGTCAAATGACATGGCATGAGGCTGGATAATCGAGGGAGTTCGGCTGGGGCCTTGAACTCTTAGCATAGCACTGACTGGCTTAATGTTGCACCCAAGTCCGATTCCTGAATAGTCAAATCTTCTATGCACCAAGTGGGTGAGAGCGACTTATTGAAAAAGTAAAATACAGAAAATAAAAGACAGAAAATTAAAGTGCGGAAAGTAAGATAGTGTCGGGTTACCTCCCGACCAGTGCACTTGTTTAACGTCGTTGGCTCGACAGTACCTTATTCCTGGATCACTGGTTGGGGTCCCATGGGTGGCTTAGGTCGAATTTCACCATTGTTCCTGTGTTGGTTTTTGCCTTGCCTTTACCTGATTTCTTGTGAGCAGATGTGCTTGGGTCCAGTTCCCCTTGTTCTGATGGTGTCTCCTTCCAACGTCTCTGAGAAGGCGAGGGACCCTTTACAACTAGTATCTTGAACTGGGTTTTCTGGTGTTTAGGGCTGCCTTGTCCAGTCATGGCGAAAACATGCTCCATTGACGAGTCGGTCTGCTCAGGCCCTTTTCCCATCCTCTTTTCAGCCTCTTCATGGATCACATAGCTTTCAGCGATTTGTCTATTGATCGAAGGGAAAAGTCGGGAAGCTTGCATCTTGAGGCTCGGTTCTGCCTCGTCGTGTCTGTTTGTGAGGAACTGGTCATAGATGGTTTCGGCTGCTTGGGTGATGATAGCTAGGTATGGCATTGGCAGCATGTCGGTGGTATTCTGGACTTCTTCCATTATTGACACTTCCTCGTTGCTCCCGATACTTTCTATATCCCAGTCTTCTGATGGCTCGGGAGTTTCTTCTGATGGCTCGGGAGTTTCTCCTTCTGTCTCTGGACCAGCCTCTTGCATTTCTCTATCAGCTTGGGGCATTCGTTTTGTGGCTGCGGCCAGGTCATTTATGAGGTACCACATGTCTGACAGGGAGAAGTTCCTGGCTGATCTCCTCATTGCTTCGTTAATCCTTGTTAGATCATCGGCCTTCATCCCACGAAGAAATTTTTGAAGCAGAACTTTCTTCGTGAATCCATGGTGTGGGCAGTTTGAGACGATGGTGTCATAGCTCGTGTAGTATTCGTCCAAGGTCTCATCCCGGGATTGTTTAAGGCTCATGATCTTCTCACGGGTTTGTTGTCATAAAGATGGAGGGGAGAATTCTTTCAGGAATGGGACGCAGAGGTCCACAAAATGTACTGCACTACTTGCGGTTGACGTATAAAAGCAGATCGTTGCAAAATCAGTTAAAGAAAATTTAAAACATTTAAGTTTAAACTCCTCTAACATTTCATTTGCAGGTTTTATGAGGTGGCAAACGTTGTGAAAGTTTCGGCAGTGTTGTACTGGGTCTTCTCCATCCGTACCTCCGAACAGAGGGAGATGTCTTGTTGTCCATGCATATGAAGAGGGTTGCGTCATGAGGACATGGAAGGGAACGAACAACTTATCCGACGGCTAATTCCCCGGCAACGGCGCCAATTTTGACAGAGCCCACTGCACTGTCGTTAAGGTGCAATGTTCTCTGTGCAAATAAATTTATAATTTCCGCTACTCGCAACTACACTACTGGGTAGTAAGTGGTAAGTAGGGGTCGAACCCAAGGGAATTAGGAGGATACGTTGTTCTTTAAGGGATTTGTACAGGATGGGAACGTTTTTTAGGTTTGATTGAGATTTTAGCGGTTATGACTAAGTGACTTTTTTGGTTGTTTTTGGTTTTGAGTGCGAAAAAGTAAATTACAGAAAATAAATACTGAAAAGTAAAAAGAAAGACTTACAGTGGGTGATGCGTGATTTGCGAGTCCTCCGGTAGATGAGCGGTTGGTGATTGCAGATGATCGAGCAATTTATAAAAGTAAATACAGGAGGGTTTTGTAATTCAAGGAAAACATTCGGTTTTAGGGGCCTTGTATCATAGCCTGTTTATTATTTTAGTAACCCTTCTAAGTATTCAAACGTGAATCAAGGCCATTCCAAGCACTCGACTTGCAACACTGTCTAGCCTTTTGCAAAAGTGTTCGAAAGTGAATCGAGGCCATTCCAAGCACTCAACTTGCAACACCGTCTAGTCTTTTGCAAAAGTCGTAGAGCACTTGTTCTACTTAGACTAATACCCCATTCCAAGGTATATTAGCCTGTGTGCATCCATTTGGTCTTTCATTCCCGAGCAACCAAATGGTGTTTTAGAAAGGTCAAACTCCTCAGATAAGCTTTGCCATTCCAAGCATCCACTTATCCGAGTATGTTTACGAACCCCACGGAAGAGCTTTGCCATTCCAAGCATCCACTCAACCTTGGAAGTTCTAACCTAATATATGGCACATAGAACAAGTTTTGAATACAGAGAAAAGAAACTAAAAGAATTAAAACATTTTATAATACAAGTACGCCCCTTTAACCGAATAAAGAGTTTAGCTACGAATATCCATAGAGGTGGATACCATAGCTAAATACTCGGGGGTTTTTGAAAACAGTAAGAGGAGAAGGGGTGGAATACTCAAGAACCAATAGGAGTATTCCCAATTCCTACTGAATACTCAAGAACCAACAGGAGTATTCTCTAAAGTATAATACTCAAGAACCAACATGAGTATTATTTCAAACCGTTATAATACTCAAGAACCAACAGGAGTATTATTTCATAAACCAAACTTACAAAGTAACATAAACTTAGAGAGATAAGTGAATTGTTGATTGTGGGATGTTGATTTACAAAGGAATTGGCTTGTATTTATAGCCATGGGAGAGGGATGAGAGCCATACACTTGTCACATGGGGAGAGGAGGAGCAAGGAGGAGAAGCCACATGGGGGGAGCAAAGGAGCCGTCGGTTGCCGGTTGGAGGAGGAGGCGAGGTGGCTTTGGCTCTCAAAGCCGCCGGTCACCCAAGGAGGAGAAGGGAAGGGAGCCACCCATGAGTCATCTCTTCCACAAAAGCCACCGGTCACTTGGAGATAAGGATGAGTTTGTGAGTTTTGTGCAGTCTTTTCACAGAACTATCAGTTCAATTTCACTCTGGTCTGACTTTGGTTGTTCCTCGGTTTGATTTGTATTGAGTAATTCAATGTCAGGATCTTGAGATTTCTTCATTCAGCGTCTGATCTTGACCTTGGAATGACTCGTAACATCTTTTTCAGCGTAAAATCCTCTCCTTAGCATGTTTTCTCTCTAAGCGCCAAAATACCCTGTAGAAATATATCGGGACTAACAAGTAGAAGTTAGATAGGCAAACAGTCTAATTTGGTGGGTTTTGCTGTGTTTTTTATTCGTATAATTATGGTCCATCAGGCACTCCACACTTATAACCTTGAAATGTCCACACATAATGCAAATGAAAAATGCAAATAACAAAAACTTACAACGCGGGTTACTCCCCGAAGAGGCCTAGTTTAACGTCTTGGCGAGACATAACAAGGGAGGTAGGATTAGAAACATTCTCGGGAAGTCCCTTGCTGAGATCCCTTACCGAGAAGTAGGTCATTATCAATGTCGTCAGGTGGTTCCCGGTGCTTCAGGATGTGGTAATGCTTAAGGTGTTGCCCGTCGACCACCATTGACCTTCCTCTCTCAATGTTAAGCTCAACGTGGCCATCTAAGTGTGCACTTGCCACTATGTAAGGACATCTCCATTTGGTGCGCAGCTTCCTAGTAAATAATCTAAGGCGGGAGTTGTAGAGAAGAACTCGCTCTCCTTTATTGAATTTTCTACGCACGATTCGTTTGTAGTGCCACTTCATCGTCCTCTCCTTAAAGATATCACAGGGGTCGAGAAGAGGCTTCAGCTCTCCCTTGCAGGGTTCCTTACCCGAGCATGTAGTCTGTTCAGCATCAGCTGCTCCCTTTGTGCTCACTGCGCATATATTCATCGGGATGGGGCAGCCCTGGAGAACTCTGCAAGGCTCAATAGAGGTCAGTGAAATAGGCTCATCAACATCAGCAGAGTCCAGTATATCACAGTCAGCAAACAGACTAGGACTCTTAGACATGTCAGGCAAACTAAAAACAGCTCTTTCACTACCCACTCGCAAGGCTAAAGAACCTCTATCCATGTCGAAGACTCCTTAGCCATGTATAGAAATGGTTTACCAAGAATAACTGGGATATCTACGTCCTCAGAGATGTCCAATACTATGAAATCAGCAGGAAAATACAGGTTCTTTACCTTGACTGGAACATCCTTCAGAATCCCTCTCGGGAGTCTACAAGAACGATCTGCAAGGTGAATAGTGACATTAGTAGGACAGAGATCACCCAATTTCAGTTTAGCATACAGAGAATATGGCATGATAGACACACTAGCCTCAAGATCACATAAAGCACGACGAACAGAAAAACCACCAATATCACAAGGGATAGAAAAACTCCATGAGTCTTGAAGTTTGGGTGGCATGGGTTGGTGTGTGGTTGCACTACATTCCTCGCTCAGGGCCACATTCTCGGTCCCGTTAATCTTTCTTTTCCCAGTCAAAATCTCCTTCATGAATTGGGCATAAGTTGAAATCTGCGTGATTGCATCGGTGAAGGGCATAGTGATGTACAGAGTACGAATCTTATCCACTGATGGACCATATTTATATGATTCATTAAGACAGTTAAACCCTGACAGATGCTTGTCGTCAGAGCAAATGTACAAATAATATTTATAAAGTCCGCTACTCGCGACTTCACTACTGGGTAGCTAGTGGTAAGTAGGGGTCGAACCCAAGGGAATTAGGGGGATATGTGTTCTTTACGGGTTTGTCACGATAGTGAATACTGTTGGGGATTGAACAGCGAGAAAGCGTTTTTTAGGTTGATTGAGATTTTAATACTAACGTCTAAGTGATTGGTTGGTTGGTTTTGGTTTTTAGTGCGGAAAAGTAAATTACAGAAAAGTAAATACTGAAAATACAAAGAAGACTTACAGCGGGTGATGCGTGATTGTCAAGTCCTCCGGTAGGTGATCAGTTTATACTAAGAAAGTAAAATGCAGATGGTGTTTTGAATCAGGGGAAAGCATTCGGTTTTGGGACTCTTCTTGTGACACATCTATCATTGACTTCAATAGATTTCTTTTACACTTCTACGTGTGGTTATCCCGACAAAGGTGACAACCCAAATACCCCGACAAAGGTGGTACTCCACACCCTTAACCTGTCAAGTTGTTATGTGGTTGTCCCGACAAAGGTGACAACCCAAATACCCCGACAAAGGTGGTACTCCACAACAAGTTTGACAAAGCCTTAGGTTTCTAGTCTTTTTTCTAGCTCGAATAACCCGACAAAGGTGTTACTCTAACTAGATTTCAAAGACTAAGATTGAATAACCCGACAAAGGTGTTACTCAACCTCGATCTCCAAGACTAGAGAAGCGTAAAACAATATTGAGTGCAAAAATCTCAAGATGTTGGCACAAAGGTGTGAACCCTTAACCGAATAAAGATTTTAGCTACGAATATCCATAGAGGTGGATACCATAGCTAAATACTCGGGGGTTTTTGAAAACAGTAAGAGGGAAAGGGGTGGAGTACTCAAGAACCAACAGGAGTACTCCCAATTTCCCACTGAATACTCAAGAACCAACAGGAGTATTCCCTAAAGTATAATACTCAAGAACCAACAGGAGTATTATTTCAAAACCGAACCAAACTTACATAGTAACAAACTTAGAGAGATAAGTGTTTTTACAATTTTTGGATGATTAAAATGAGGGGAGGAGCTCCTCCTTATATAGCCATGGAAGGAGGAGGAGATGAGGACACTTGTTGCATGGAGATTGGATGAGCAAATCAAGGGAGGAGAAGCCACCTCATTGAGGAGGAGGAGAGGGCGGTGGAAGCCGCCGGTAGGCGGTGGTGGAGGAGGAGGGAAGGTGGCTTTTGCCACCTCCAAGCCAAGTAGCCGGTCATCTTGGGAGGAGGGGGAGGAGCTGCCGGTAGGAGGTGGTGGAATGGGGTGGCTTTCCTCCCTTGGCCACCTCTTCTTCAAGTGGCCGGTCATCTTGCCCATATGTGAGTTTTGTACAGTTTTGTGCAGTCTTTTCACAAAACTGTCAGTGTATTTTGGCCCCGAACTGACTTAATTCCTCTTTAGTTTGATTTGTTTTGATTGATTCCATGTCAGGATCCTTTAGATTTTTTCAGTCGGCATATGATCTTGACCTTGGATTGACTCCTGATATCTTTTCAGCATAAAATCCTCTCCTTAGCGTGTTTTCACTTTAATCTCTAAAATGCCCTGTGGAAATATATCGGGACTAACAAGTAGAAGTTAGATAGACAAACAGTCTAATTTGGTGGGTTTAACTGTGTTTATGATTCATACAATTATGGTCCATCAAACCCACCAAATTAGACGCTTTATCTTGACAACTTTTACTTGTTAGTCTCACTTTTGTTCTACAGGCTATTTCAAGGAGTAAAGATGAAACGAGCTAAAAAGGAGTTCTTAACGCTAAAAGTGGATTACAAGTCAGAACTAGCCATACTCCGAAAGTACTCCGATCAAGCCACAACTAAGTCCCAATGACTTATTCCAACAAAGATCAAGAACACAAGTGAAATGCCAAGTCTAAGTGCCTTGTCTTTTGATATCAACTAAGAAGCAACCAAAGGGCAACCAAAGAGCAACCAAAGGGCAACCGGAGTCATATGGGAACCGATGGCTTTTGGAGGCAAAAGATCTCAATCCACTCAACTTCTCCTCCTCCTCACCACATGGGTAGCTATCCATGGGATCTTGCCACCTATGGCCGGCAGCTATAAGGAGATCTTGCCACCTTGGCCGGTGGCTTTTGAAGCCTCCTTCCCCCTCTTGACATGTGGATGGCCTCTCCTCCACATCTCCTCCTTCCCTCCTACTCCCCTTTGCCTATAAATAGAACATCTCCTCCTCCTTTGTTCAATGTCCTTTGGTAGTGCTATGTTCTTGGTTCTAATCCTTTGATCACTTGTTGCTTGGTTAGAAATCTCTCTACAAATCATCCCACAATCCTTGTAAAACACTTTACTTTGAATCAAAAGCTCCAAGTTGTTCTTGAGTTTTCCTTTGTGTTCTTGAGTTGTTACTTTCAAAACTTTACTTTCCTTGTCTTGATTTTCAAAAACCTTTACTTTCCTGTCTTTCAAAACCTTTACTTTGCTAAGCACTTAGCTATGATATCCACCTCTATGGATATTCGTAGCTAAACCCTTCATTCGGTTGAAGGGGTGTGCTTGTATCATACAATGTTTTAGACCCTTCTCTTAGTGCCTCTTTGTGTTCAAAACTTGTTCTATGTGCCATATTTTAGACCCTTTTCAATATGTTTTCCTCCTCGGAGCGTGATGGCATTCACTGTCTCCCTAAGATTCGGATCTCCCCTTGAAGGGAGTTTCCCATGTTCTCTGTTTGCTGAATTTGCTAGTTGAGCAATCTAATTTTCCAACATTCTGCCATGAATAGTGAGCTGCTCGACCGTCTTTTGCAGGTTTCTTACCTCAGTGGCAGTTTGCTCGGATGCCTTTCGCTGTTCCTCGAACATTCTGTGTTGATCATGAGACGTCTTTCGTTGTTCGGTGATGAGCCGTATTTATACGACTCATCGAGTCATTAAATCCCACCAATTTCTGCACTTAATTATGCGAACAGTTACTTTTTAGTGTTGTTTTGCATTTCAGGTGATTTGGAAGCTCTAGGAGGAAACGTGCATAAAAGACGGCATTTTATGCCAAAAACATCACAATGGCAGATTGACCTTTGGAGCTTCACCGGAGGACTGGGAATGCACCGATGATCAGAAAAATATGAGACACATGCCGTTGCGTAGGTGACTCAATTCCCTACAACTCTCTAGTTCACACCGAGAGCATCCGAGGTCGTTTGGAAGGTCAAATCGAGAGCCAAAGTCAAAACAGATGCGCAGAATGGATGAACAGTGTTTCCGGCCGTGAACAGTAACTCCGGCAGTGAACAGTGATTTCGGGAAATTTCCCAATTTCATCCTAGGCGGTTTAGAAGCTCCTGGAAGGTTCTGGAAGTCACTGGAAGACTCTGGAAGTCACTGGAAGACTCTGGAAGACTTGCACAAGAAGTTAACTTAGAGATCAAGCAAAGTCGGATTTGGAAACTTTTCCTAATTTGTCTTTTGGGCCACCGATTTGACCTAGTCCAAGAGGGAATTTCGTGCCCTACTCCACCCTATAAATAGAGGAGCTCATAAGCCTTTCAAATCATCCCACAACGTGGAGAGCTCCTCTCTCCACAAATTTCCTCCCTCTCGGCCGAAACCCTAGCTTTGCTCCACCTCTTCCTCCACCGTTGCTCAGCCCTAGCGCCACCGTGCACTGCCCTTGCTCAGCCATTACTCAGCCCTCACGGCCCGATCTTCAGTCTTCCTCGGTTTTAGTGAAGTTCCTTCGTTCTTTTAATTACTGCATTGTTTTCATGAGTATGTGTAACTAAATTCTACATTCGGATTAGGGTTTAATATATTGTGACTATGTTTTTGAGACTTGGTTCTTAATGCTATAGTCTATGTTTTACTAATTCTCGTGCATGAATTCTATGAAATATTGCTAGACTAGACGTATACTTTGTCGTGAACCCTAGTTGCGCATATTTCTATATTAATCATCTATCTAATACTTTGTCGTTTGGATAGGTAGTACGACTAGGGCAATTAACAACTTTGTCGGGTTAATTAAACCTAGGGGAATTAGGTCGTGGCGTAACACCTTTGTCGGGTTACTTGGGAAGTCACCTTTGTCGGGACAACCACACTTAAAACATTGAATTAGAATATTAGAAGTCGATGATAAAACAAGTCACAATCAAACCCTAATCTGAATATCTCTCTCTGATATTTACAACCTTGCTATTTTCGTGATTTACAGTTGTTTCCTAATCCAGTACTTTCACCCAATTTTCTTGTTTTTTCTCTCTTTCAGAACAAAGTAGTAACCACTCTAGCTCCCTTGGGTTCGACCCTTGCTTGCCACTGTCCTAACCCACAGTTCAGGTCAAGGAAATTATAAATTTAGATTTGCAGGTCAAACGACGCCTGTCAAATTTTGACGCCGTTGCCGGGGAGCTACGCACGGTGAAATTTGTTCTCTCTTTCCTTTTTCGTTTATTCTGTTTTAATTTCGGTTATTTCCTTATTCGGTGATTGCTATATTCGAACTCTGTTTTTATTTTTATTCTCGATTTCTTGTTTTCCGGTTATTCGATTTCCAATTTCTAGCTCTCAGAGGGTTCTGTCACCAAGACTTACGAGTCTAAGGAAATTGGGTTTTAAGTGAGACCATTGTGACTCCTCCAATTTCCTGGGGACCCTTTGTTGCTAGTATGTGTTTGCTATTCGGTGCTTGCTAGTTTGTGCTTGGCTACTCTTGCACCATGTCTCGTGCATGTAGTAGAGTTTATGATGAAGAACAGTACGAGCTTGAAAACCTTGACAAAAACCCACCCTCTTATTATAGTAGAGAACCTTGGAACGATGAAGACAACATGGATGATGGATGCGAGGGCAGCAAGGTCGCGTTTTGGATGATGCGGAATATTCCCCAATTTGGAGGTGCCATCGGAGAAGACCCCGTGAGACATGAGCAAACATTTCACGCCATCTGCTACTACATCAAGCCTGAAGACGAGCCATTGGAGGAGTTCCAGCTTAGATATTTTAAGTTTTCTTTAACTGACACCGCTGATGATTGGTTTTACTCATCAGGTGCAAATTATGAAAGAAGTTATTGGAATCTACGATCCCAATTTCTTGAGGAGTTTACTCCACCGTCCTTTCGAATTGGTGTCCGCGTGAAGCTTCGTAACTTTAAGCAATTCAAGGGCGAACTATTCTATGAGTACTCTGCGCGCTTTGAAGACCTTCGAGAAAGCTGCCCACACCATGGATTCCCAGAATTATTTCTTATGCAGAGGTTTCTTGAAGGGATGATGCCACATACACGTAATATGCTCGATGCTGCAGCAGGTGGTTCGGTAATGAATGTAGGCATGTATGATCTCTGGAACCTGATATATGATGTGGAAGAAAGATCAAGGCAAAGACATGCTCAAATGCACAAAATGGATAATAAGGCGCAGACAATGGAAGCTGATTCAGTGCAGATTGTGCGCGACACCGCATTGGCCATGATAAATGAACCAGGGGCAGAGAACGAAGAAAATAAGTCAGAGGCCGTGAGCATCACACCCGAAGAAGAGCTGAACGAAGATTCTACCTCAGTGCAGAACACGGACGCCTCACCAATTACGGCGCGGATGTCTGAGGAATTAGTGCAAAATACAGAGACGTCCGCGGAACTTATTCAAGAGACCTCCGCGGACTACACTGATGCAGTTAACGAAACTCTAATTTCTGACCCCTATCTTCTATTCCCAATGCAGGTGATTGCTCCTAAGGACCACACGATCAACAAGGATGAGCTTGAAGGAAAATTAGAGGCGAAGCATGAACTAGAGAAGCCAACGATGGAGTACTCACTCGTTACAGTTCAAGAGGAGCCCCCTGAAAAGTGTAAGACCTCAGAAACCTTGATAGTCACCCGTGGTGTTGGTAAGACCCTCATACACCACTGTTTAATCAATTTGGGTGCTGATAGTAATACCATGCCATATTCTCCATACCGTTTGCTGAGCCTAGGACCATTGAAGTTTCCTAAACTATTGGTAGAGTTAGGGAATACATCACATGTTCGTTCTAACAATTTCCTTAAAAATCTAACACTCCATGTTGGAGATCTTGTCGTTTCTGTAGACTCTTATGTTTTGCAGATAGGAGATGTTAGAGATAAAGATCCTCCAGCACTTGTTCTTGGAAGACAATTCATATCTACTGCAAAGACGAAGGTTGACAGGAGAACATGCTGGATGTCTCCTGATGGCAAGAAACCGAACTTCCATGCCGACCACTCATACATGAAGAAACGACCGAGGCTTGGCACGTTTGAGTGGAAACCAGGATGGAGAGACAAGAGAGCACCATTCGATGAAGGCTATAAGCTTCACAAGGGAGTACAAAAGTTTAATTTGGAGCAGCCTTGGGATCCTAACTTGTGATTCCTAAAGAGGTACTGTCGAGCCAATGTCGTTAAACAAAGGCGCTCGCAGGGAGGCAGCCCTACACAGTTTGCATTTCAGTTTAGTTACTTGCTATGTTTATGTTTGTTTGAGTCTTATCATCACATTGTACTCGGGAGAAAAGATGGTTTTCATGCAGGGACAGAGGCGAACATATCAAAGATGTTAGCATAAGACTGTATCCAACGTGAGTAGTTCACACCCTGAATAAGTTGCATCAAGAAACATGAGCGTTTAAAGATTCTGTCACAAAGACTTACGGGTCTAAGGAGGTTGGGTTTTAAGTGAGACCGTTGTGACTCCTCCAACCTCCTGGGAATCTTTTATTCGTCTTAATGTCATTGACGCAGACCTTTCATTGTGTGACGAACTCACGTTGCGATACAAGCTCCAATGGTGCTCTTCGAGGACTCATAGGGGAATAATCAGTTGTTTCTGATCGTCACGCATCGCACGAGGGAAGTGCCCGTCCAACTTTACTCTCTTCTTATTTCCCTTTTATTGCATGCATTGTGAGTCTAGATTTGAGTCGTGCCGTGAGGACACGGCTCATTTCAAAAGTGTGGGGTGGGAGAGTCAGTTATCGAGTTAGCACGTTTATTTACTGCACCCTGCACAGAGTCAGCACGTTTCCCATGATTTTTAAAAAAATTTGTACATGATACTTCACTACTTCCTAGACTTGTAGTATTGGATAATGATTAGGTGAAATAGATAGAGCCGATTACATGCATGTCTTTGGTGAAAATTGACTTGTGCGACTAACATGTGATTTTAAAATTTTTGCGTGCCTTTGTTAGTTGAGATAAACAGGGATGTGGAGTTGATAGAAATGCCCTAGAGAGACTTGACAGATCATTCAAAGACCGGACTCAGGATGTATGGTTATGTGGAGCTCGTGGAGGCTAGCACTTCGAGGCAACATAGTACGAGTCTGCTCCGCCACTGCGGTACTTTTGCGGTTAGGCGGGACGGTGGCACACATCGTCCAATCTCTAGTCCAAGTAGCCGAGAAAATAGGCAAGCGACCCTTGACTTGACCCGTGTCAAAAGGACGAGGATGAGTGAGAGCAGGAAGGTTTCTAATCCGAGTAACCGGGAAAATAGACGAGCGACCCTCGGCTTGACTCGCGTCAAAAGGAGAAGGAACCACGGTTCGAGCAAGTCACAATCCGCACTTCAAGGCAACAAATCCACCACCATTGTGATAGTCCACACGTTTCTCATGTGAAAGCATCATTGAAATCCCAAATCAGATGACACTTTAGCTGGCCGAAAAACACTCAACACTTTGAAGCTCGAATCAATCACGTGCAAGAAAAAGCGGCAAAGCATAACCATATAGTAGCGAGTTCGAGTCCGAGAATGAGGGTTCATGGGTCTAAACAGGGCTATCTCCAGATACATCCGAATTGATTTGCATCTCGACCCAAAGGTAACACGTATCTTTAACCCATGTTTTCGCACAAAGATATTAGTAGCAAGCATGCATAACAGGCGAGATCTAGAGTAATCGATTCATGTCCATGTAGCACGTCTAGGATGACCGAAGCATTGTGGTGTTTACATTATTCGTTCCTCTTATGACCTAGTTCTTGTTCGGGACGAACAAGTTTAAGTGTGGGGTGGTTTGATGAGCCGTATTTATACGACTCATCGAGTCATTAAATCCCACCAATTTCTGCACTTAATTATGCGAACAGTTACTTTTTAGTGTTGTTTTGCATTTCAGGTGATTTGGAAGCTCTAGGAGGAAACGTGCATAAAAGACGGCATTTTATGCCAAAAACATCACAATGGCAGATTGACCTTTGGAGCTTCACCGGAGGACTGGGAATGCACCGATGATCAGAAAAATATGAGACACATGCCGTTGCGTAGGTGACTCAATTCCCTACAACTCTCTAGTTCACACCGAGAGCATCCGAGGTCGTTTGGAAGGTCAAATCGAGAGCCAAAGTCAAAACAGATGCGCAGAATGGATGAACAGTGTTTCTGGCCGTGAACAGTAACTTCCGGTGGTGAACAGTAACTCCGACAGTGAACAGTGATTTCGGGAAATTTCCCAATTTCATCCTAGGCGGTTTAGAAGCTCCTGGAAGGTTCTGGAAGTCACTGGAAGACTCTGGAAGTCACTGGAAGACTCTGGAAGACTTGCACAAGAAGTTAACTTAGAGATCAAGCAAAGTCGGATTTGGAAACTTTTCCTAATTTGTCTTTTGGGCCACCGATTTGACCTAGTCCAAGAGGGAATTTCGTGCCCTACTCCACCCTATAAATAGAGGAGCTCATAAGCCTTTCAAATCATCCCACAACGTGGAGAGCTCCTCTCTCCACAAATTTCCTCCCTCTCGGCCGAAACCCTAGCTTTGCTCCACCTCTTCCTCCACCGTTGCTCAGCCCTAGCGCCACCGTGCACTGCCCTTGCTCAGCCATTACTCAGCCCTCACGGCCCGATCTTCAGTCTTCCTCGGTTTTAGTGAAGTTCCTTCGTTCTTTTAATTACTGCATTGTTTTCATGAGTATGTGTAACTAAATTCTACATTCGGATTAGGGTTTAATATATTGTGACTATGTTTTTGAGACTTGGTTCTTAATGCTATAGTCTATGTTTTACTAATTCTCGTGCATGAATTCTATGAAATATTGCTAGACTAGACGTATACTTTGTCGTGAACCCTAGTTGCGCATATTTCTATATTAATCATCTATCTAATACTTTGTCGTTTGGATAGGTAGTACGACTAGGGCAATTAACAACTTTGTCGGGTTAATTAAACCTAGGGGAATTAGGTCGTGGCGTAACACCTTTGTCGGGTTACTTGGGAAGTCACCTTTGTCGGGACAACCACACTTAAAACATTGAATTAGAATATTAGAAGTCGATGATAAAACAAGTCACAATCAAACCCTAATCTGAATATCTCTCTCTGATATTTACAACCTTGCTATTTTCGTGATTTACAGTTGTTTCCTAATCCAGTACTTTCACCCAATTTTCTTGTTTTTTCTCTCTTTCAGAACAAAGTAGTAACCACTCTAGCTCCCTTGGGTTCGACCCTTGCTTGCCACTGTCCTAACCCACAGTTCAGGTCAAGGAAATTATAAATTTAGATTTGCAGGTCAAACGACGCCTGTCATTCGGCTATGAAGCTAGCTAGCATGGCTTCCATGGTTGACGTCGGTCTGTAGTTCTGATCTCGCTGCTGTTGGGTTGGATTGTTATAGCTCCCTGAATTCTTATTTTGTTGCTGTTGAGCTTGGTTATTGTACTGTTTCCTCGACTGGAAGGGAGCGTTCTCCTGCTGCTGTCTATAAGGAAAACCTGGTGCTACCTGATTCTGCGGCTTATAAGAGAGGTTGGGATTATTCATGTTCGGATTATCACACTGGTTCATGCCTAATCCTTGATTGTATTGCCCCACATAATTGGCATCCTCCTGGTGTCTGCGTTATTATCTTGTCCTATCATCAGGCAGCCATCTGCAAAGTGAGAAGGAGAGCCACAAATCTGACAATAGACACTGACATTGGCAACAACCGACGGCTTCATAGCTGATTCTATCTTTAAATTTTTGATTTCGGTTGCAAGCATCTTCACTGTATTTGTTAACTCAGCGATGTCATTGGTGCCTGATGGACCATATTTATATGATTCATTAAGAAAGTTAAACCCACCAAATTAGACGCTTTGTCTATTCATTAAGACAGTTAAACCCACTAATATCACACTAAATGCTGCTCCCCGGCAACGGCGCCATTTTGACACGCGTATTTTTAACCCTTTATAGATGTCAAATTATTAGTTTTAGGGGTCAAATTACAGTCAAACAAAATTTATAATCCTTGGTAAGCCAAGGGTCGATCCTAGGAGCAATGCGTGTGAGTACTAGGTAACAAGTGACCTATTTAGCTATTCCAATTAAAAAGGTTTGTTTTGTTGTGAGAATTGCAATAATTAAATGGCAGAATTTAAAGTGCAGAAAATAAAGGTTGTGTTTTTATCAGAGAGAGAATCCCAGAATGCATACTTCACCTGTGCTAACCCCACTAATCATGCAATCATGTCAAGTTAATTATTCATGCTATCGAATATGGAATATAACCGAAATAACACTAGACAAGCCGCCCATCCACGGATCATTGTCTAGATTAATCTCCATCGTTGAACGCCGCCCATCCACGGATTATCAACGATTTCGATTTATTAAACTAATGCTTTTCCTATTAGTTCATGTAAACATGACCTAACATCAATTTCATGCAATCCGGTTAATCCCTAGGGCCCATCCACCTTTCGGCATATAACCTAATTACGTTCTACCAAAGCAAACATACCCTTTGATGTAAATACATGCATAGAACGATAATAATAAGCACACAATGAAATTGAATAATCGAATTGCACAAATAACAACTTTAATTGATCACATGAGAGTTAGGGTTACATAGCACGGGATCCGTAGGATCCCGGAATAAAAAGGACTACTCACTATTCATGGTGGTTAACCAAAAATAGTGTATAATGAAGAAAATAAAGGACGAGTTAACCGTAAACGATGAAGCTCGTTGATCCTCAATCTCGCGATGTCTTTCTCCCAAAAGTAGGGTTTCTTCTCTCCAAAATAGGACACCCCTCAGTTCTGATCGAGCCCCTCTCCTTATAGGAAAACTCCCGAAATTGCCAAAACAAGCCCTAATTCGTTTTTGGAAAGTCCTGTGACAGCCGATCCGTCACGGGCTGTCACGGGCAGCCACGGGCCTTCAGAATTGCACTGCCATGGCAAGGTCCCGTGATGGAGTCATTGGCCCATGACAGGACTCTCTTCACGGGATGTCACGGGGTGCTGAGATGTTGCTACTACGGCTGAGTCCCGTGACGCATCTTTGTCCCGTGGCGAATGGGGGTGTCACGGGGTCTGGGCCTGAAATTGTTCTTTAGACTTGGTTTCTTCATCTTTTCGTGTAATTAGGTCCATATCGAGTCATCGTGTAATTCAAACCTGAAACACTAGGAAAAGAGATTAAATGATAACAAAGTGCCCGGAAAACAAACCAAATCCGTCATCGAATGAGGTGAATAATAGGTCAAGAACTTGACCGATCAAAACACTCCACACTTAGGATTTGTTCGTCCCGAACAAAGTTTGAACGAGAGTCAGAAAAAAGCAAGTCTATATGAGGCTCAACCAGACATAAGGGCCTAAACTACCTACTCAAGTGACATGTGATCAATCCTAACTAAGCATGAAAATAAAAAGATAACTCACTGTCGTAGAGGACACGAATGCATTTAGCGTATGCATCAAGCCTTTAAACCGCTAGGCTGCCCTAGTAGGACGAGTATAGTCTCGTGAAGGTTTTCAGGAATGGGACAACCTACAAATCCCCTGTATAACTAACTGACGTGTATGCATGAAATGATGCTCAACGAGTCACAGTAAAGTCATGTCATAACTCGGATTCATCGTGTTACCTCAACTTTAAGTCAAACATTTTCATCAAAACTTTCAGACAATCATAGATTATACGAGTTATACATTCAAACGGTCAGTACACACGGCTAGCAATGGACTAATCACATGTTCTAAATAGTTCTATTGCAACGTATAAAGAACATGGATAGTTACACAAAACATGCTCGCCATTCACCTATGCTATCTAGGGATAGTCCACGGGCTCTTGGCGCAAAGCTCATTCTCAAGTGCCAAGGATTAGACAATGACCCGTAAGAGAAGAGGAGCATGACTTAAGGTTTTTCTGAAAAATAGTACGAAAATCACATCAGAATTTTTAGTGCAAGCATGAGGATCGTCCCTTAGTTTCTAGTACATGAATTCTCAAGATAGGTAATGATTTGCACACAATGAGAGGATGGAATTACACTATATCAAGCAGAAGGGGCAGAAATTGTTTCAAGAGTGTTTTCCATATACCAGGGGTGACTTTTCTCAACAGGTCCTTGGTATTTCCTGCTTTCGCAATATCAACAAAAGCCTTTTGGTTCATATTTTTTTTTCAAACTGGTTTTCTTTCAAAAATAACTATGCTTGGGGCCATTGTTTCACCCACTTTCCAGAATTGAGAACTTTGTTTTTGAGGGGAAAACTTGAAGGTCAATTGTCTAACTCCACACTTAGAGCTTGACATAGTGTATGAATAAAGGCGGGCGCATGCAAATCACTACGAATGTAGAGAAACACATACTAGTACTAAGGTCACCTACAAAAAGAGATGCAATTTAAGTTTTTGACATTTTTGAACCGGTGCCTACTAATTTCAAGTCTCAAACATGCTTTAAGAAATACGTATAACATGTGATAGTCAAAGGCTAGCAATGATACTGACTCAAAAGAATACACACACGGTTAAAACTATTTCAAGTCCTAGACTTCAAATCCAAATGAGTGTCACTCAGTCAAGGAGTATCGTAGAAAACGAGGATTTCAATCGCAATACATAGACAGTTGAGCATATGCAAGAGTGAATATGATATGCAATGCACGTGACTATGCGCTACCCACTCCACACTTAAAAGCGAGCTTAGTCCCTAAGCGAAAATATGAAAGAAGAAAAAGTACATAGGAACTTCACTCGTGCATGATGGGGCGCGAAATCCAAAGAGAATTAAACGATGGCTGGGGAGTGAAATACGATTTGTGAGCTGGTAGATGAACGAATAAACATATAGAGCTGCACAGGGTATAGGTTAGCATCGATAATAAGAAAGAAGTGCCAAAAAGATGATATGATAAATGATGTGAGCAAAAGTTTGAACATATGGAAAGTGTATCTCAAACATCAAGAATCAAGTAGACAAAACAAAAATCATGGCACTAGGAAACATCAGACAAAATGAAAATAAAGAGCAGCTTCTGACAAGAACAATCAAAAAGTGGGGCTGCCTGCTATATCCTGAGAAGTATCATCGTCCGAATCGCTGCCCTCTGAATCAGAGACAAATGAATCATCAGCATTCCGGGAAACTGCAGTGCTAGGAGGGTGAGAGGGGCCAGGGTCAGTGGTAGTAGGAGCGGGAGGTCCACTGGGAGTAGGACTGAGGTCGACTGCCATGGTAAAATCTCCCTTGAAAGGGTCCGGGGCAGAAGACATGAAGGACGGCGGAGGTGGAAAGTCTGTGAATCCCTGATGCCGATAGAATGCAGTACGGGCGTCTTGTGACCACTGTTGTGCCCTGCTGGCCTGATATCTGAAATTTGAGAACTCATCCCTGAGCTGATTATGAGAAACGGAAAGCCGGCTCTGTGTAGATATCATCGGGGCCATGCTGGCCAAAATCTGGCGCTGGTAACTCATCATCGAAGTCAGAGATTCTCGGAACTCGTTATGTGAGGCGATGAGCTGATCGTGAGAGGTCTCAAGGCGTGCGAGACGCTCCTCAAATGTCGGCTGGGGCTGGTCAACAATAGGAGGTTGTGGAGGAGGGACGGTGGTGTGGTCAGGAGCTAGAGGCTCCTGCGCCCCAAAAGTCGGGGGAAACTGTGTCTCAGAAGCCGGAGGGTGCTGTGCATCTGTCATATCAACGTCCTCGGGCGCATGCGCTGCAGATGCGTTCCCCAAACGCCTATTCCTAGCCACCAAGCGCTGCCCCTTAACACCTTCCTCAGGAATATCCGGCCTGTGGTACCATGTAAGCTCCTTCGTAATCATATTACACTGAATCATCTTCGAGATCGTGAGCTTCCAGTAATCGGCGTTAAAACAGCTGCTGAAGTCAAAACCGAGGCTCTCGGCAAGCAGAGTGATGTAGAGACCGCCGCTGACAGCCTTGTTAGGCTTCTTCCCATCGAAACTTGCCCATTCCTTAAAACGAGCTGTGAGAATCTCAAAGAAATCCACCCTAAGGCCACGACTCATGGCGATCAAGATATCAATGTCCTTTTCATTGATCACTGTGCCGCCTTCCTTCCGAACGTTTACTACCATAGCAACCAGGCGGTGCGCAACCTTCCACTCGTGAAGTTTAATGCAAGTGGCGGGATGAGAGGGCAAATAAACGACATCAATCTCCGATATATACTTCCAAAATTCATTCTTTTCGGAGGCCGAGAAATAAGGCACAATACCCTCTAAAGGGAATTCTAAAATACGACAAATGTCGGCTCTAGCCATGGTGAAATCAATATCCTGCAGAAACGACCAATGTGTTGTTGCCCCCGATGGGCCATGAGCACGAAACGAAGCCACAAACTCAAATAAAGCAGTAAGATAAGTCGACTTCTGATTTGTAAATAGAATTCCAAGCCCAGGCTCATCAAACAAAGGACGGACTTTATCCATCAATCCATTAAATTTTGGCAAATCAGTAAGGCATGGGACAAGTGTAGGCTTACTGAATTTCTTGAGCTTCAACCGCTTGTAGAGAGCCATTGTAGCCGGGTTAGGAAACCTGGGGTATTACTTGTCATCAAATTGATGGATATTTGGGGCCGCCGGATCTGGCAGAGCAAGGGCGGCTTGGGAAGTGCCACAGGGTTGATTTCTCCGGCGAGACATGGTGGAATCGGCTGTATGGAGGGACGACTGGTCGGAATCGGTGCTGGGAATGAGGTCAGACGGCTGGGCAACGGAGGCCGGATGAGAAGGAGAGGCGGCGGTTGGTTGATGAGAAGAGAGGGACGGCGGAGGACTGCTTTTCGAATTACAGAAAACCTTAATTTTACTAAGTGAATTCGAGCAGGTCCCGTGATAGCCAATCTGTCACGGGCTGTCACGGGTCGTCACGGGCTTCAAAGAAAACATGGGTTCGGCCGGGTCCCGTGACAGAAGCAATGGCCCGTGACGATCCTTTTGTCACGGGGTTGATGCGCAAACTGAAATTTCAAAGAGCCCCATGACACCAAGTCCGTCACGGGCTGTCATGGGGCATCACGGGATGCAAAAACTGCAGCGAATCGGCCAGATCCCGTGACAGAACCATTGGCCCATGACGATCCTTCTGTCACGGGTTGTCACGGGACCAGAAATATTGCATTTCTTGAGCATGACTCCACACTTTGGTTCCTGCACGATTCACATACAAACTGTACAATGCTAAATGCGATGAAAGAAGACTTATAGCGCGGGTTACTCCCCGAAGAGACCTAGTTTAACGTCTTTGGCGGGACACAGGTAAAGAGGTTGGACTAGGAGCATTCTCGGGAAGTCCCTTGCTGGGATCCCTTCCCGAGAAGTAGGTTGTCGTCAATCCCGTCAGGAGGTGCTAGATGCTTCAGAACGTGGTAGTGCTTGAGGCGTTGCCCGTTGACTACCATTGTTTTTCCTCCTTCGACGCTGATTTCCACATGCCCGTCTGGATGTGCTCTTTCCACTGTATATGGGCCACTCCATTTGGTGCGCAATTTTCCGAGAAAAAGTCTAAGGCGGGAGTTGTAGAGAAGAACTCGCTCGCCTTCGTTGAATTCTCTGCGCACGATTCTTTTGTCATGCCATTTCTTTGTTCTCTCCTTGTAAATCCGAGCATTCTCATAAGAATCTAGTCTAATTTCATCGAGCTCGTGCAGTTGTAGTATTCTCTTTTCACCAGCTGCCTTCATATCCATATTCAGCTCTCTAATAGCCCATAAAGCCTTGTACTCGAGTTCGACTAGCAAGTGGCAGGTCTTGCAATAGACAAGTCTGAACGGACTCATACCGATAGGTGTTTTGTATGCAGTCATGTATGCCAACAGTGCGTCATCTAGCTTGGACGCCCAGTCTTTCCTGTGGCTCGAGACTATCTTTCCCAGAATGCTCTTGATCTCTCTGTTAGAGATCTCAACCTGTCCACTAGTCTGAGGGTGATAAGGAGTGCCAATCTTGTGGTAAACATCATACTTCTTCAATAGTTTTTTGAAATTTCTTTCTTTGAAGTGAGAACCACCATCACTGATAACTGTTCTGGGCACTCCGAACCGAGGGAAAATCACCTTCTGAAACATTTTTATAACTACCTTGGCGTCGCAAGTAGGAGTAGCAACTGCTTCAACCCACTTAGAAACGTAGTCGACTGCTACCAAGATGTACTGATTACCGTAGGAAGATGGGAATGGTCCCATAAATCGATTCCCCAAACATCGAACAGGTCGACTGCGAGAATACTCTGCTGTGGCATCTCCTGCTGCTTCGAGATATTCCCAATCCGCTGGCACTAATCACACGCTTTGACAAAGTCATGCGCGTCCTTGAATAGTGAGGGACAAAAGAAGCAGGACTGTAGGACCTTCGTAGCTGTTTTGGAACCAGCCCCATGTCCCCCGTATTTTGAAGAGTGGCAGCGTTCCAGAATAAACGGGATCTGGTCCTCGTCGACACAAGTCCTGTAGAGACCGTCAGCACATAATCGATATAAGAACGGATCATCCCAGAAGTACCTTTTAACATCGGAGAGGAACTTCCTCTTCTGGTTGTGCGAGAGGTCGGGAGGAAGGATCCCACAGGCCAGGAAATTAACAAAATCTGCATACCACGGGACGTTATCCACATCAATGCTCATCAGCTCTTCTCTTGCTAGAGAGTCGGTCATTGGGAGTTTGTCCTCTTCGCGGTCGAGCTCCCCTAGCTCGAGGCGTGACAAGTGATCTGCAACCAGATTTTCTGCTCCTCTCTTGTCCCTGATATCAATGTCAAACTCTTGGAGAAGGAGGACCCAACGGATTAGACGGGGTTTCGAGTCTTTCTTGGACAATAGGTATTTGATGGCAGCATGATCGGTGTAAACTGTGGTCTTCGAACCAATTAAATACTACCTGAACTTCTCGAAAGCATAGACGATGGCCAGTATTTCTTTCTCAGTCGTAGTGTAATTAACCGCTGCTCCGGTGAGGACCTTGCTGGCTTAGTAAACTACGTGCAGCTTCTTGTCGATGCGCTGCCCCAAGACTGCTCCTACTGCAAAATCACTTGCATCACACATTAGTTCAAATGGTAACTACCAATCGGGAGGCTGCACTATAGGAGCGGAAGTAAGAGCAGTTTCAAATTATTGAAAGCATTTAAACATGAATCCGTGAATTTAAACTCAGCTTCCTGACAAAGGAGATCAGTGAGCGGCTTAGCTGTCTTCAAGAAATCCTTGATAAATCGTCTGTAAAATCCAGCGTGCCCGAGAAAGCTCCTGATCCCTTTCACATCTTTTGGTGAGGGCACCTTTTCAATCACCTCTACCTTTGCGCGATCAACCTCGATACCTCTGTGAGAAACCATGTGTCCAAGCACTATACCTTCCTGCACCATAAAGTGACACTTCTCCCAGTTCAAAACCAGGTTAGTGTCAACACAACGACGAAGAACATCAATAAGGTTAGAGAGACACGAATCAAATGAGGAACCATATACCGAAAAATCATCCATAAATACTTCCATGGTATGTTCCAAAAAATCAGAAAAAATAGCCATCATGCAACGTTGAAAAGTGGCTGGTGCATTGCAAAGACCAAAGGGCATACGTCTATAGGCAAATGTGCCAAAAGGGCAAGTAAAAGTTGTTTTCTCCTGGTCCTCGGGTTGTATAGGGATCTGGAAAAATCCACTATAACCGTCGAGGTAGCAGAAAATTTATGCTTTGCTAGACGTTCTAACATTTGATCAATAAAAGGCAAAGGAAAGTGATCCTTAAGAGTAGCCTTATTCAATTTCCTATAATCAATGCACATGCGCCAACCAGTCACAGTACGAGTAGGAATCAATTCATTATGCTCATTTAGTACAACAGTCAAACCTCCCTTCTTAGGGACAACGTGCACAGGACTAACCCACTTACTATCAGCAACAGAATAAATGATGCCGGCATCTAAAAATTTCAGAATATCTTTCTTTACCACATCATTCAATTTGGGGTTCAAATGTCTCAAGGCATCCCTACTAGGTCTAGCATCATCCTTAAGGTTTATTCTATGCATGCACAAATCTGGGCTAATCCCCTTAAGGTCGTCTATAGAATATCCTAGGGCTGGTCTATGTTTTCGCAAGACATCAAGCAATTTCTGGGTCTCTACATCAGTCAAGGATGCATTAACAATCACCGGGTATGTCGAGTTAGGGCCCAGAAATTCATACCTGAGACTTGCAGGTAGAGGTTTCAGCTCTACCGTGCAAGATTCCTTACCTGCGTCTCCTGCGGCATCAGCTGCGTCTGCGCCCTCTATGCTCATAGCGTAGACATCCATCAGTATCGGGCAGCCCGGTACAACCTTGTAAGACTCAATAGATGTGAGTGAAATGGGCTGATCAACATCAGCAGAGTCTAGCACATCACAATCGGCTAAAAGACTAGGAGTTCTGCACATGTCAGGTAAATAAAAGACAACACGTTCGTTGCCTACTCGCAAAGCTATAGATCCCCTATCCATGTCAATAACTACCCTAGCCGTGTAAAGGAACGGTCTACCAAGTATAATCGGGATGTCAGTGTCCTCTGATATCTCTAGCACGACAAAATCAGCAGGGATATAAATATTCTTCACCCTGATAGGTACGTCCTTCAGAATCCCTTTCGGGAGTCTGCAAGAACGATCCGCAAGGTGAATAGAGATATTAGTAGGACAAAGATCACCCAAATTCAGTTTAGCATACAGAGAATAAGGCATGATAGACACACTAGGACCTAAGTCACACAAAGCACGACGAATAGTATGAACACCAATGTCACAAGGAATAGAAAAACCCCCTGAATCCTTAAGCTTAGGCGGCATGGGCACGTGCATGGCAGCGCTGCACTCCTCACTTAGAGCCACCGTCTCAGTTCCGTCCATCTTCCGCTTCCTGGTCATGATCTCCTTCATGAATTTGGCATATGTTGGAATCTGCGTGATTGCATCTGTGAAGGGCATAGTGATGTACAGTGTGCGAATCTTGTCCACGAATTTCATGAACTCTTTGTCTCTCCTAGCACCCTTGAGTCGCTGAGGGTATGGGACTGGAGGTTTGTAAGGAGCCGGCTCTACTGTCTGCACAGAATTTTCTTCTCGGTTTTCAGCTTCTTTTGATGTTTCTTCTTCATCAAGTGCAGAATTTAGCGCTGATTTTTCTGCAGAATTTCGAGTGGGTTGAGCTGGTATCATCTCGAGTTGCTTGTCGCCTCGGAGTGTGATGGCATTCACCGATTCACTAGGATTGTGCTCTGGTTTTGAAGGGAGTTTCCCAGGTTCTCTATGTGCTGAATCTGCTTGTTGAGCAACCTGATTTCCTATCATCCGGATCGTCTGCTCGAGCTCTTTCACACGTCTGTCCTGCTCTTGAGCTCGCCTTTCTTGATCTACCATGAACTTAGCCATCATGGCTTCCATGCCAGATGATTCGCTAGTCTCCTGTTGCTTGGGCTGCAGCGGCTGATATAAATAGCCTCCCGAGTTCTGATTTTGCTGCCCTTGTAACTGGTTGTTGTACTGAGGTTTCGTCTGGTAGGAATTGTTGTTCTGCTCCTGAGCTCGGACGTTGTACTGGCCTCGTGGCTGGTATGGTGCATTGCCTTGCTGCTGTTTGTACGGGAAATTCGTAGGTGCTTGATTATAGGGCTTGTAAGACAGGTTAGGATTGTTTCTGTTCGGATTATCCCACCTATTCATGGGTAGTCCATAGCCGGGACCAGCCCCTTGATTATTCTGCCCGATGAAGTTTGTGTCCTCCTGATTACCATTGTTATCATCTGATCCGATCACTGGACAACTATCTGCGTAGTGAGAAGGGGAACCGCAAATCTGACAGTACACGCCAATGTGAGCGACGTCTGAGGACTTCATGGTGTTTGCTAGCTTCAAACTTTGAATCTCGGTGGCAAGTATCTTCATTGTATCAGCCAACCGAGCTATTTCATTAGTGCTCTCAGCTTGACATAAATCCTGCACGCCTTTCCTGTCCTTGGGATTGCTGCGATCACTCGTCCAGAGATGGTAGTCTTGGGCTGCCCTTTCTATAATCTCATAGGTGTCCTCTAGTGGGACTTGGTTCAGTCCCCCACCTGCTGCTTGATTGATTAAGGTTTGCATCCCTTGATCGATCCCCTGATACAAGGTGTCGATAATCTGCCACTGCTCTAGATTGTGGTGTGGGCACATCCTCGTCAACTCCTTGTACCTCTCCCATAAGTCATACAAAGTCTCACCATCAATAGAGCGAAACGATATGATTTTGTTCTGGAAATGAGCTGTCTTTGATGGTGGGAAGTACTGCTGGAGAAAAGCTTCGGCCAGCCTGTTCCATGTGGTAAAGGTACCCTCAGCGTGGCTGTCTAGCCACCTGCTAGCCTTGTCGGACAGCGAGAACGAGAACAACCTGAGGTAGTAAGACTCTGGAGGGACACCATTTGTCTTAACTGTATTGCACATCTGAACAAAGCGCTTGAGGTGCTGGTGAGGATCTTCGTTAACCCTTCCTGAGAACTGATTATTCTGCACCATCTGGATAAGACCGGTTTTCAGCTCCCAAGTGTTGTTTTCAATGCCAGGTGGCGCAATAGCTGACTGGAACCCAGTAACACGTGGAGTAGTGTAATCTCCAAGGGTCCTGCGCACTGGTGGTTGCACTCGGCGCTGCTGGTCGTCCCCGACTCCTCCATTCAACAAAGCAGCGTTATTCTGATTCATGGCCATTACTGCGAAGTTTCTGTTTAATGCTCGTAGCTGCCGAGCTTCGTTCTGGGCCTGACGATTGTTCTTTCGTTGGTCCGGTGTGTCGTCGTCTGAAATCTGAATTTTCTTCCGTCTGGGTGCTTTCTTTGGCATGAACTAGCTAGAACCTGCAAGAAGCCAAGAGTCACCGTGAGTGAAGAAATCACAGTAGAAAAATTAGATATCAAATGATGTGGAATAGTTCTAAACTACACACGTTACTCTAATATCACACTAAACGCTGCTCCCCGGCAACGGCGCCATTTTGACACGCGTATTTTTAACCCTTTATAGATGTCAAATTATTAGTTTTAGGGGTCAAATTGCAGTCAAACAAAATTTATAATCCTTGGTAAGCCAAGGGTCGATCCTAGGAGCAATGCGTGTGAGTACTAGGTAACAAGTGACCTATTTAGCTATTCCAATTAAAAAGGTTTGTTTTGTTGTGAGAATTGCAATAATTAAATGGCAGAAATTAAAGTGCAGAAAATAAAGGTTGTGTTTTTATCAGAGAGAGAATCCCAGAATCCATACTTCACCCGTGCTAACCCCACTAATCATGCAATCATGTCAAGTTAATTATTCATGCTATCGAATATGGAATATAACCGAAATAACACTAGACAAGCCGCCCATCCACGGATCATTGTCTAGATTAATCTCCGTCGTTGAACGCCGCCCATCCACGGATTATCAACGATTTCGATTTATTAAACTAATGGTTTTCCTATTAGTTCATGTAAACATGACCTGACATTAATTTCATGCAATCCGGTTAATCCCTAGGGCCCATCCACCTTTCGGCTTATAACCTAATTACGTTCTACCAAAGCGAACATACCCTTTGATGTAAATACTTGCATAGAACAACAATAATAAGCACACAATGAAATTGAAAAATCGAATTGCACAAATAACAACTTTAATTGATCACATGAGAGTTAGGGTTACATAGCAAGGATCCGTAGGATCCCGGAATAAAAAGGACTACTCACTATTCATGGTGGTTAACCAAAACAGTGTATAATGAAGAAAATAAAGGACGAGTTAACCGTAAACGATGAAGCTCGTTGATCCTCAATCTCGCGATGTCTTTCTCCCAAAAGTAGGGTTTCTTCTCTCCAAAATAGCACACCCCTCAGTTCTGATCGAGCCCCTCTCCTTATAGGAAAACTCCCGAAATTGCCAAAACAAGCCCTAATTCGTTTTTGGAAAGTCCCGTGACAGCCGATCCGTCACGGGCCCGGGCCTTCAGAATTGCACTGCCACGGCAAGGTCCCGTGATGGAGTCATTGGCCCGTGACATGACTCTCATCATGGGGTGTCACGGGGTGCTGAGATGTTGCTGCTACGGCTGAGTCCCGTGACGCATCTTTGTCCCGTGACGAATGGGGGTGTCACGGGGTCTGGGCCAGAAATTGTTCTTTAGACTTGGTTTCTTCATCTTTTCGTGTAATTAGGTCCATATCGAGTCATCGTGTAATTCAAACCTGAAACACTAGGAAAAGAGATTAAATGATAACAAAGTGCCCGGAAAACAAACCAAATCCATCATCGAATGAGGTGAATAATAGGTCAAGAACTTGACCGATCACGGGACTCCGTTCAGTCCCCCACCAGCTGCTTGGTTGATCATGGTGCGCATCCCCTGGTCAATTCCCTGATAGAAAGTATCAATAATCTGCCATAATTCTAGGTTGTGGTGGGGACATAGTCTCATCAGCTCCTTGTACCTCTCCCAAGCCTCGTAGAGAGTCTCACCATCCATAGAGCGGAACGAGATGATCTTGTTCCTAAAATGTACTGTCTTTGATGGTGGGAAGTACTGCTGTAGAAAGGCTTCAGCTAGCTTGCCCCATGTAGTGAAAGTGCCCTCTGCGTGACTATCGAGCCACCAACTAGCCTTATCAGAGAGTGAAAAAGGGAATAGCCTCATGTAGTAGGATTCTGGAGGGACACCATTGGTTTTGACTGTGTTGCACATCTGAACAAACCGCTTTAGGTGCTGATGAGGGTCTTCATTTTGCCTTCCTATAAACTGGTTGTTCTGCACCATCTGGATGAGTCCAGTTTTGAGCTCCCAGGTGTTGTTCTCTATTCCAGGTGATGCAATGGCAGATTGGAATCCTGAGACACGAGGAGCAGTGTAGTCCCCAAGAGTCCTGCGCACTGGTGGTTGCATAGAACGCTACTGGTCATCTTCGACCACATCATTCAAAGCTCGGTTCTGATTCATGGCCATCACTGCAAAGTTGCGATTCAGTGCTCGTAGCTGCCGAGCTTCGTTCTGGACCCTGCGAAGAGTACTTCGTCGGTCCGGTGTGTCCTCGTATGAAACTTGAATTTGCTTCTTCTGCCTGGGTGTTTTCCTTGGCATGTACTAAATAGCACCTGCAAAAAGCCAAGGGAAGAGTGAACGTAGCAAGAAACAAAACAGAAAAATACAAGTCACGAACAAGGTGGAATAGTTTAAACTACACACGTTAAATCTAATATCACACTAAACGCTGCTCCCCGGCAACGGCGCCATTTTGACAATCGTATTTTTAACCCTTTATAGTTGTCAAATGTATGAGTTTAAGGGGTCAAATTGCAGTCAAACAAAATTTATAAACCTTGGTAAGCCAAGGGTCGATCCAAGGAACAGGTGTGTGAATACTAGTTAACTAGTGACCTATTTAGCTATTCCGAATTAACAAGGGTTGATTGTCACAAAAAATAGCAGAAATTAAATGTGCAGAAAATAAAAGGTTTGTACTTAATCAGAGAAAGAATCCCAGAACCATACTTCATCCGTGCTAACCCCACTAATCATGCAATCATGTCACGTAAATTATTTATGCTATCAAATAAGGAATTAAACCGAAATAACACTAGACAGGCCGCCATCCACGGATCTCTGTCTAGATTAATCTCAATCATTGAACGCCGCCCATCCACGGATTATCAACGACCTTGATTTATTAAAAATAAGGGTTTTCCTACTAATTCATGTACTACCATTGTAGCAACATGACCTAACATCAATTTCATGTAGTTCCGATTAATACCTAGGACCCATCCATCTTTCGGTAATTAACCTAAATACATTCTAGCATGTAAACGTACCCTTTGATGTAAATACTTGCATAGAACGATTAAATTAAGCACAATGAAATTGAATATTCGAATCGCATAAATAAAAATGTTAATTGATCACATGAGAGTTGAGTACATAGCACGGGATCCGTAGGATCCCGGAATAAAGAGATTACTCACTATTCATGGTAGATTTACCAAAAATAGTGTATAGAGAAATAAAGGACGAGTAAACCGTAAAGACGCGGTGGCTCGTTGAATCTCTCACGATGAAATCTTTGTCTTTTCTCCAAGCTAGGGTTTTCTTCTCCAAAATAAGCACACCTAATTCGTTTTCTGGTTGCCTATTTATAGCTTTCCAAAAGGACAAAAGCCCAAAAATGAAATTAGGAAACAATGTCCAAATATCAGGTAATTGTGCACCCGACGGTTAGCCGGCCGGCTGAGAATTTGGCCTAAAGTTGAGCCGGCCGGTTGAGCTTGCTCCGGAGAACTTAAACTTTCTGAGGGTTTGAGCCGGCCGGCTGAGATGTGTGCACAAGGTTGAGCCGGCCGGTTGATATGTTTGAAAAGCCCTGAACTCTCTGAGGGTTTGAGCCGGCCGGTTGAGAATTGCACCCTGAGTTGAGTCGGCCGGTTCGGCGACGTTTCGAAAGGCCTAAACTCTCTGAGCACTTGAGCCGGGCGGCTCAGATTTATGCACAACTTGAGCCGGGAGGCTCAACACCTCAGAGCCTCTTCTCTTGGCTTTTTAGCGGTCTTACCATCCGAATCTGATCTTGGTGTAAACTACAAAGTTGTAGCCCTTTGAATTAGCTTTCCAACAAGCAATGAATCAACCAATTTGGACACCATATGAGATCCGTGCATGCAAAACAAGTCGGAAAGGTCAATCTGCCATGTTTTTACCGATATCTCTACTAAATGCTTTCTTTTGCTTCAGATCAATCCAAAATTATTAAGAATGTGATATATGACCTGAAACACTAGAAAGAGATTAAATGATAACAAAATGTCTGGAAAACAAACCTAATCCATCTTCGAATGAAGTGAATAATAGGTCAAGAATTCGACCGATCAAAGACATATAAGACATTAATTGTGCAAAGATGAACAACTCACAACCGGGTAACCTCCCGTTAGGGCCTAGTTTAACGTCTTGGCAAAGACCAAGCCGAATATTTTATCAAGAAACACACTTGAGGAGTCCTTTGGTAGGATCCCTCCTCAAGCGGATTGTGGCTCTTTCATGGGTAGGTCAAGGTATAAGTTGCATTGTGCTCATCCCGAGATTGTTCACAATAGTGCTTGAGCCTTTGTCCATTGGCCTTAAAGATAGTTCCGTCATTGTTAAGTATCTCTACATGGCCATCTTTGTGAGGCTTGTGAACAATGAAAGGGCCACTCCAGGCTCCTTAATTTTCCTGGAAAGAGCTTGAGCCTAGAGTTGAAGAGTAAGACCTTCTCTCCACTTTTGAATTCACGACGAAAGATTCTCTTGTCATGCCATTTCTTCGTCTTCTCCTTGTAGATTCTAGCGCTCTCATAAGCTTCATTCCTTATTTCTTCTAACTCGGTTGAAGGATCCTATTTTCTTACGCCGTTTGTAAGTCCATATTCAAGAATTTAATTGCCCACATTGCCTTATATTCCAATTCGACCGGCAAATGGCATGGTTTCCCATATATGAGGCGATATGGAGACATCCCAATGGGGGTCTTGAAGGCGGTACGATAAGCCCATAACGCATCATCTAGCTTCGATGACCTATCTTTCCTTGAGCTTCCCACCGTCTTCTCTAAGATTGCCTTGATTTCCCGATTCGATATCTCCACTTGCCCACTAGTTTGTGGGTGATACGGCGTTGCTACCTTGTGGCTCACCCCATACTTGCGAAGCAAGGCTTCAAAATGTTTTTCCTTAAAGTGTGAACCGCCATCACTAAGGACGGTCCTTGGAACTCCAAAATCTCGGGAAAATTATCTTTTTGAATAGCTTGGTGATGACCTTAGCATCACAAGTAGGGGAGGCGACGGCCTCTACCCATTTGGAGACATAATCAACTGCGACCAATATGTATTGATTTCCGTATGAGGATGGGAAAGTACCCATGTAGTCTATACCCCAAACATCAAATATTTCCACTGGTAGGATGCTTTGTTGGGGCATTTCATGTCTCTTAGAAATATTTCCCGACCTTTGGAATTGGTCGCAAGCCTTGACGAATTCATAAGCGTCACCAAAGAGGGTAGGCCAATAGAATCCACTTTGTATAACTTTTGACGCCGTTTTTGCTCCACTACCATGTCCTCCATATTGAGATGAATGACAATGGTATAGTATATTCCTCATCTCTTCTTCGGTGACACAAGTCCTATATATCCCATCCGCGCAAAGTCTATACAAGAAGGGCTCGTCCCAATAATACCTCTTCGTCTCGGACAAGAATTTCCTCTTTTGATGGTGGTTCATGTCGTGGGGAATGATCCCACATACCACAAAATTTACCATATCTGCATACCACGGGAGGGCTTCCGCTTCAACTCTCATAAGTTGCTCTCCAATGAAGGCATCGTTTACAAGGCTAGTGTCTTCTTTGAGTTCCTTAATTCCCTCAAGCCTAGATAGATGATCGGCAACGAGATTTTCCACTCCCTTCTTATCCTTGATCTCAATATCAAATTCTTGGAGTAAGAGGATCCATCTTATTAGTCTTGGCTTGGAGTCCTTCTTCGACAAAAGATATTTGATTGCCGCGTGATCGGTAAAGACAATTGTCTTTGATCCCACAAGGTATGAACAAAACTTGTCGAAGGCATACACAATAGCAAAGAGTTCCTTTTCGGTTGTAGAATAATTCAATTGAGCTCCATTTAAGACCATGCTTGTGTAGTGAATGGCGTGAAGTTTCTTGTCCATCCTTTGTCCAAGAACCGCTCCAATAGCATAATCCCTTGCGTCACACATGAGCTCAAAGGGCAAATCCCAATTCGGAGGTTGAATAATGGGAGCCGAGACCAATGCCTTCTTTAGCTTCTCAAAGGCCACCAAGCATTCTTCATTGAATCAGAATTTGGTGTCATTGCATAATAAGTTCGTCAAAGGCCTTGCAATATTTGAGAAATCCTTAATAAATCTTCTATAAAAGCCTGCATGGCCAAGAAAGCTCCTTAACCCTTTAACATCCCTTGGAGGTGGCAATTTCTCAATAACTTGCACTTTAGCCCTATCCACCTCAATTCCTCTCTTTGACACCAAGTGTCCAAGCACTATGCCCTCCTGCACCATGAAATGACATTTTTCCCACTTTAGCACAAGATTCGTCTCAATACATCTTTTCAAGACTTTTGCCAAATTGGTCAAGCAATCATCAAATGAGGACCCATAAACAGAAAAATCATCCATAAACACTTCCATAATTTCCTCAATAAATTCTGAAAATATAGCCATCATGCATCTTTGAAATGTGCCCGGTGCATTACAAAGTCCAAAGGGCATTCGCCGATAGGCAAATGTTCCATAGGGACAAGTAAAAGTAGTCTTTTCTTGATCTTGTGGATGAATAGGGATTTGAAAAACCACTATATCCATCAAGATAGCAAAAGTAATCATGCTTGGCTAGTCTTTCCAACATTTGATCAATAAAGGGAAGTGGGAAGTGATCTTTCTTAGTGGCCTTGTTAAGTTTTCGGAAATCAATACACATTCGCCAACCGGTGACGGTTCTAGTTGGTATTAACTCATTTTTATCATTTTTATCATTTTTAACAACCGTCATGCCCCCCTTTTTGGGTACCACATGTATGGGACTCACCCAATTTGAGTCCGCAATAGGGAAAATAATTCCTGCATCTAGCATTTTCAAAATTTCCTTTTTCACAACTTCACCAACAATGGGATTAAGTCTCCTAGCATGCTCTCTAGATGGTAAACTATCATCCTCCAAATTAATTTTATGCATGCACAAATTAGGGCTTATCCCTTTCAAATCATCAATAGAATAGCCAATAGCATCCTTGTGCTCTCTAATCACATCAAGCAATCCCGAAGTCTCATTATCATTTAAAGAAGCATTCACAATGATAGCCAAAGTAGAATTGGGGCCTAAGAACTCATACCTTAGGCTTGTTGGTAGAGTTTTTAACTCTACCGAACAAGACTCCTTACCTTTGTCGCTTTGAGTATCCCCTTCATCATCCAAGATAGCCCAACAATCAACATGCTCGGGTAGCTCATTATGAAGGTCAATTTCACTCATAAGCAAGTTAGGCACATCATATACTTCATAAGCATCAACGAAGTCTAGATAATTGCAACTCATGGTAGAACTAGGACCTTTTTGTGCCTTTTCTAGATTAAATTCAACTTCCTCGCCACCTACTCTCATGGTAATTGACCCCTTAGTAGTATCAAATATAGCTCCCGCGGTGTAGAGGAAAGGTCTTCCCAAAAGAATGGGAATTTTCTTATCCTCTTCCATCTCCAACACAACAAAATCACCCCGGAATATAGAAATTCCCTACTCTAACCGAGACATCCTTAAGAACTTCGTTAGGGAATCTTGATGAGGGTCCGCGAGTCTTAAAATCATTTGTGTTGGTTTAGGCTCACCCATGTTTAATTTCTTACACAAAGAATAAGGCATCAAGGATATACTAGCACCCAAATCACACATAGCACGTTCAATTTTAACATCATTAATATAGCATGAAATGGAGAAGCTACCGAGATCCTCAAGTTTGGGTGGCATGCGTGGTTGGAAGATGGCACTACATTCTCCATTGAGGAACACCGTGTCAACGTCCCTGATCGTTCTTGATGGACCATAATTATATGAATCAAAAACACAGTAAAACCCACCAAATTAGACTGTTTGTCTATTTAACTTTTGCTTGTTAGTTCCGATATATTTCTACAGGGTATTTTGGCGCTTAGAGAGAAAACACGCTAAGGAGAGGATTTTACGCTGAAAAGATGTTACGAGTCATTCTAAGGTCAAGATCAGACGCCGAATGAAGAAATCTCAAGATCCTTACATTGAATTACTCAAATCAAATCCAACCAAGGAACAACTAAAGTCAGACTGGATCGAAAATGGACTGATAGTTTTGTGAAAACTACACAAAACTCACACAAACTTCATCCTTATCCAACCAAGACCGGCGGCTTTTGGTTGGGGGTGGCCAAAGCCAAGCTTCCTCCCCCATTTCTTCCTTGCAACCGGCGGCTATGAATTCCAAGGGAGAAGCCATGGATGCTTTCCATGTGCTTTCATCCAAGCCCTCCATTCCTCTCCTCATTTGGCTATAAAAGGAGCTCATCCCCTCCTCATTTGTATCATCCATTCCCAAAATCAACATTTCACTTCTCTCTCTAAGTGTGGTACTTTGTAAGTTTGGTTTTTGAAATAATACTCTTGTTGGTTCTTGAGTATTATAACGGTTTGAAATAATACACCTGTTGGTTCTTGAGTATTATAACAGTTTTAGAGAATACTCCTGTTGGTTCTTGAGTATTCAGTAGGATTGGGAATACTCCTGTTGGTTCTTGAGTATTCCACCCCCTCTCCTCTTACTGTTTTCGAAAACCCCCGAGTATTTAGCTATGGTATCCACCTCTATGGATATTCGTAGCTAAACTCTTTATTCGGTTAAAGGGGTGTACTTGTATTATAAAATGTTTTAGACCCTGCACTTAATGCCGCTTTGTGTTCAAAACTTGTTCTATGTGCCATATATAGTCGGAATTTCCAAGGTTGAGTGGAAGCTGTAACAAGCAAAGCTCTTCCGTGGGGATTCGTGAACATACTCGGGTAAGTGGAAGCTGTAACAAGCAAAACTTATCTGAGGAGTTCGACTTATCTAAAACACCACTTGGTCAATCTTAACTGAAAGATCAGGTGGATGCACACAAGGCTAAGATACTTTGAAAGGAGGAATTAGTCTAAAGTAGAACAAGTGTTTCAAACGATGTTGCAAGTCTTGCGCTTAGAAATGACCTCGATTCATCTTTGAACACTTAGTATGATCATTAGCGGTCGATGATAAACAACTATGATACAAGGCCCCTGAAACCGAATGTTTTCCTTGAATTACAAAACCCCCTTGTATTTACTTTTCTAGTATAACTACCTTAATCAACTGCACTCACCTTCCGGAGGACTCGCAAATCACGCATCACCCACTGTAAGTCTTTCTTTTTACTTTTCAGTATTTATTTTCTGTAATTTACTTTTCCGCACTCAAAACCAAAAACAACCAAAAAAAGGTCACTTAGTCATAACCGCAAAAATCTCAATCAACCTTAAAACACGCTCCCTCGCTGTACAAATCCCTTAAAGAACAACGTATCCCCCTAATTCCCTTGGGTTCGACCCCTACTTACCAATTACTACCCAGTAGTAAAGTCACGAGTAGCAGAAAATATAAATTTATTTGCACAGAGAACATTGCACCTTAACGACAGTGCAGTGGGCTCCGTCAAATTGGCGCCGTTGCCGGGGAATTAGCCGTCGGATTAGTTGTTTTCTTTCCCTCTCTCTTAAATTCTCAAACGCGCTCGAAACAACCATGTCTCGCGAAGGAAGCCACCATGACTACCAAGATGACGACGAGATAAACCTGTACGATCGAAATGATGAGGTGCCACTACCATTTGTGGACGATCCGGAACAACTCATCAGAAACAGAAGAGCTCGTGATTGGGAGGCAATTAGAAGAAATCAAGAACCACCCGAGGACCGAAATGCAGCTGGTCCATTGCAACCTCCTAGATATCCACCACCCCCGCAACCTCGACAAGTGCCGAGACGAGAACCCGCTTTCGATGACTACTATGGAGATAACAACAACTACCGCGAACCTACTTTGGGAGAGCTCTCGGCACCAGATTTCAGAATTCATCCGTGGTGCATTCACGAAGGCCCTGAACTGGAAATATCGCCATCAACACTTCAGTGGCCCACAACTTACCGAAATTCTCAGGAACGCGTGGAGAATCAGCAATGACTCATCTCCAACGCTTACATGGTATTTGCCAAAACTTAAAACCAAATGGCGTGAACGTAGACGACTTCAAGTTAAAGGCGTTCTACTTTTCCCTCATTGACGTGGCAAACGACTGGTTCCTTTCATTGCCTTCCGGAAGCATCAGAACATGGGCTCAGATGCAGAAGAAGTTCTTAGACAAATATTACCCAGCAGGAAGAGCGATGCAAGTAAGGAGGCAACTGCAGGACATCAAGCAAGGACCCAATGAAACCATGTACGATTACCTGGAAAAATTCAACCGCCTGGAGAGAAGCTGCTATACCCTTGGACTGCCCGAGAAACTCACCGTCGAGTATCTCATTAACGGATTAAGACCCTTAGACAAAATGCTCCTGGATGCCTCAGCTGGAGGGTCCATGATGAATCTATCTATAAGTGGCATAAGGGATCTTATCACCAACGTTGATGAGAATGCCCGATTCAGAGAAGAGACAACTCAACAGGAAGAATTCTCCCGGACAAAAAATGTGGCAAAAGCTGAAACATCGATGAGCTCTATGCCTGAAGAGATGAAGCAGCTAAAGGAGATGATGATTCAAATCCTACGAAGGCAGCCAGTTCTGGTAAAACCTTGCTAATTCTGTGGTTCTACAGACCACAAAACTGACGCATGTCCGACATTAATAGAAGAGGAACCGGCAGAAGTGAATGCAGTGGGAGGATACCAAGGATACAACAACAACAGTAATGACAGAGCCGGACAAAACAGACAGTATGGTCAAGCAACCAACCCGAGCTGGCGTAACAACAACTATTCTCAGAAGGAAGCACAACCAGCTGTCCCTCAACTAGCTCAGTCATTCTACCAACCCCCCCCCCCCCCCCCCCACCGGCAGTATAACCAGAACGCTCCATCAACAGGCCAATATCAGCAAAGAGGACCAAATCAGTACCAAACCGGCCCACAGAATCAGCAAGAACCAACCAAGTCGCTTGATGAAACGATGAAGGAGCTCGTAGGAAGCATAAATCAATTGGGTACTTCGCTACACCAATACCAGGCAAAAACTGATAGGGCAATTTCAGAATTGACCAAACAAATGTCCCATCTCGCCACAGCAATGTCAACACTCACTAACAAACCTGGTAGACTTCCTTCACAGACCATCCAGAATCCAAAGGCGAATCTTAGCATGATAAAAAGGTCAGACGTAAAGGCGACACTTGGAGAAGTAGCACGATCCCCAACTTACAAACTTACAAACAAGCACTTCACCCGTAGGCGTCGTCCTGACTGGAATTAAGAGGAAGACCGACCCAATGATGGCAGAACATGGGCTACGCATGCTGACAATGGACGGTACGCATTCATCGTGTGCATAACACCACCACCGATCATACACTCTGACATACCAACGTCTGGATGGGATGACGATAACAATTTGAAGTGGGACTCTCCAACTAATATTTATGCTTCAAAGCAAAATATTAAAGGGCCCGATTATACAAATCATAAGCCAAGGAATGGGTAGAATGGCCCGACAATAGAAAGAGCCATCACTTCAGATCATGAGTCACAACCGGAAAGAGATAAAGACCAAGGGGCCTTTACAGTCGCCTGCGGTATTGGTGAAGCATAGATTCATAAGTGCTTAGTCGATCTTGGGGCTGCTATCAACGCCATGCCCTCCTCCTTATATTACTTGTTAGGACTGGGTCCATTAAAACCACCCAGGTCAAATATCGAGCTAGGAGATAAATCGTGCATCCGTCCGATTGGAGTGCTGGAAGACATAATACTCCATGTGGGAGAGCTCGTCATTGCTGCAGACTTCTATGTGATACAAACGGGAGAGACCAGCGAAGACGACCCTCCAACAATAATCTTGGGATGACCATTTCTCTACGCTACTAAAGCAAGGATCGATGTGGGCAAGGGCTCATTATCGCTTAAGTTCGGCGGCAAAATTGCATATTTCTACATTGACAATAGCCGCACGGATACAAAGAAACCGCCAGATATAATACCTATCTCAGATCGCGGTACGCAGATTTCCGACCTGCCAAAAGAGACTGAAAAAGTAACAAGACCAGCAGCTATGGTCAAAGTTCCCTCACCTTCTCAGAAGCAATGGAAAGAAAAAACACCAAAACCATGGGGTTCTAACATAAGCAAGGAATCAGGAAAAGTCAAGGCAAAAACCAACACAGGAACAGTGGCGAAATTTGACCTAAGCCACCCATGGGATCCCAACCAGTGATCCATGATTGAGGTACTGTCGAGCCAACGACGTTAAACAAGTGCACTGGTCGGGAGGTAACCCGACACTATCTTACTTTCTGTCTTTTTATTTTCTGTCTTTTAGTTTTTATCAATAAGTCGCTCTCACCCACTTGGTGCATAGAATGATTTGACTATTTAGGACTTGGTTTTTGGAGCACGATCGGATCAGCCAGGCAGCTTCCGTGAACTACCAGGCTTGCGCTGAGAGTTCAAGGCCTTAGCCGAACTCCCTCGATTATCCATCCTCATGCCATGTCGTTCACTCGACACTTTAAAGGGAGTTCTTATCTTACCTTTCCTTAATATCATTTCCTTCTCGTAATTATCTGCTTGCATGGCTTTTGAACTAAGTAATGCTGAAAGGCACGACTTCGTTCAAAAGTGTGGGGTGAGATCCGCATGTGTACATAAATAAATAACATTTTTTCTTTTTTAGTGTTATCTTTTTGAAAATATGAACTTAAGAATGTGAAAAAGATAGATCTAAAATTGATGCATTTACCTTGTGAAAATTCAACTGTCTAAAAACTTAGAACGTAACTTCTCATTTGTCCCTTTGTGATGAGATAAACTAGGGATGTGGAGTTGATAGAAATGCCCTAGAGAGGCTTGGCAAGCAATCGAAGGACAGAATTTCACTATATGGTTTACGAAGTCAGTGGAGGCTGCACTTCGGGTTTTCAGTTGAGTCAAGAGTCAGCTCCGCCATGCAGCGTTTATGCAAAAAGAAAAAGAAGGCGGGACGGGAATCAAACCGTCCTATCTCTAGTCAAAGTAGCCGGGAAAATAAATGAGCGACCCTCATTTTGACTCGCGCGAAACGGCAATGATGAGAGAGAGCGGTGAGGTATTTCCATATGCTCGCGGGCGATGATTGGACCTCCCAAGAAGGCTTGAGAAAATGGACTAGCAAGTCACAAAGAAGCAAAAAGCTCAAAGAAGCAAATCAAGAGGCCAAAGGCCCAAAATTGTGAAGGTTTTAACCGAACAAAAGTGAAGTACTCAAAAAAGTCAAATCAAAGGCCAAAGGCCGATTCACTACAAAAAGCTGTCCCTCGCCAAAAGAAGAAAGAAATGAAAAAGGCTCAACTCAACTGTGAAACCTGAACCGAATCACGTGCTAGAGAAAGCTACAAGGAAACCATATAGTGCGAGGCAGTCCCGAGGTTGCAGTCCAGGAGCCTAAAAAGGGCTATCTCCCGAAACATCCAAAATAATTTGCATCTCGGCACGAAGGTACAAGTATCAAGTTTCTTCTATTTATTTACGCAGTTCAATTTGGTAATAAGTAAGTAATGCAAGAATTAAGATAAGTCTAGTACCACAGTCTAATTTTCATATTTTAACAAACTTACTTAGTGTGCCGCCCTTTAATAGCATTGTTCGGGACGAACAACTAAAAGTGTGGGGTGATCTGATGGACCATAATTATACGAATCAAAAACACAGTAAAACCCACCAAATTAGACTGTTTGTCTATTTAACTTTTGCTTGTTAGTTCCGATATATTTCTACAGGGTATTTTGGCGCTTAGAGAGAAAACACGCTAAGGAGAGGATTTTACGCTGAAAAGATGTTACGAGTCATTCTAAGGTCAAGATCAGACGCCGAATGAAGAAATCTCAAGATCCTGACATTGAATTACTCAAATCAAATCCAACCAAGGAACAACTAAAGTCAGACCGGAGTGAAAATGGACTGATAGTTTTGTGAAAACTACACAAAACTCACACAAACTTCATCCTTATCCAACCAAGACCGGTGGCTTTTGGTTGGGGGTGGCCAAAGCCAAGCTTCCTCCCCCATTTCTTCCTTGCGACCGGCGGCTATGACCTCCAAGGGAGAAGCCATGGATGCTTTCCATGTGCTTTCATCCAAGCCCTCCATTCCTCTCCTCATTTGGCTATAAAAGGAGCTCATCCCCTCCTCATTTGTATCATCCATTCCCAAAATCAACATTTCACTTCTCTCTCTAATTGTGGTACTTTGTAAGTTTGGTTTTTGAAATAATACTCTTGTTGGTTCTTGAGTATTATAACGGTTTGAAATAATACTCCTGTTGGTTCTTGAGTATTATAACAGTTTTAGAGAATACTCATGTTGGTTCTTGAGTATTCAGTAGGATTGGGAATACTCTTGTTGGTTCTTGAGTATTCCACCCCCTCTCCTCTTACTGTTTTCGAAAACACCCGAGTATTTAGCTATGGTATCCACCTCTATGGATATTCGTAGCTAAACTCTTTATTCGGTTAAAGGGGTGTACTTGTATTATAAAATGTTTTAGACCCTGCACTTAATGCCGATTTGTGTTCAAAACTTGTTCTATGTTCCATATATAGTCAGAATTTCCAAGGTTGAGTGGAAGCTGTAACAAGCAAAGCTCTTCCGTGGGGATTCGTGAACATACTCGGGTAAGTGGAAGCTGTAACAAGCAAAACTTATCTGAGGAGTTCGACTTATCTAAAATACCACTTGGTCAATCGTAACTGAAAGATCAGGTGGATGCACACAAGGCTAAGATACTTTGAAAGGAGGAATTAGTCTAAAGTAGAACAAGTGTTTCAAACGATGTTGCAAGTCTTGCGCTTAGAAATGGCCTCGATTCATCTTTGAACACTTAGTATGATCATTAGCGGTCGATGATAAACAACTATGATACAAGGCCCCTGAAACCGAATGTTTTCCTTGAATTACAAAACCCCCTTGTATTTACTTTTCTAGTATAACTACCTTAATCAATTGCACTCACCTTCCGGAGGACTCGCAAATCACGCATCACCCACTGTAAGTCTTTCTTTTTACTTTTCAGTATTTATTTTCTGTAATTTACTTTTCCGCACTCAAAACCAAAAACAACCCAAAAAAAAGGTCACTTAGTCATAACCGCTAAAATTTCAATCAACCTTAAAACACGCTCCCTCGCTGTACAAATCCCTTAAAGAACAACGTATCCCCCTAATTCCCTTGGGTTCGACCCCTACTTACCACTTACTACCCAGTAGTAAAGTCACGAGTAGCGGAAAATATAAATTTATTTGCACAGAGAACATTGCACCTTAACGACAGTGCAGTGGGCTCCGTCAGTTCTCCTGCAAGTAATGACGTCTTTTAGAAATCTAGCATAGGATGGTGCTTGAGTGATTACCTCGGTGAAGGGCATAGTAACATAGAGCTTCCTCATCATCTCGGTGAACTTCGAGAATTGCTTGTTATTGCTCTTCTTCTTTAGCCTTTGTGGGAAGGGAATAGGGGGAGTGTAGGGTTTAGGCTCATCTTTCTCTTTTTCCACTTCCTTCTCCTTTTGGTTTTGCGGATTAGGGACCTCTTCATCTAGCTCTTCAATTTCGGCACTAGCTTGGCCTCTTAGATCAAAAGAAACTTTCTTCTTCTTGGGTTGCTCACCCTCTAGCTCTTTACCACTCCTTAGTGTAACCGCATTACAATGCTCTCTTTGCCCTTGCTCGGGTCGAGCCGGCAATTTTTCTTGTGCCCTTGTGGATGATTCGGCTTGTTGAGCTATTTGGTTCTCAAGCATTTTGTTGTGAGTCTCCATCCTTTCTATTTGGGCTTGCATCTTATCTTGGTTAGCAAGGAGTTTAGCAAATATTGCTTCAACACCGGAGAGTTCATTTGAAGTTTGTGGAGGGGGCTCAACTTGTTGGTAGGGCCTTTGAGTTTGAGCTTGAGCTTGATATTATTGCCCTTGGTATTGGTTCCTTGGTTGGAATTGATTCTTTGGCGGGAAAGCTTGATTAGTGGAGGTAGGGTTGGGGCCAAATCCAGGAGGTGTAGTACCAAAATCGGGATGAGTGGGATTTGTAGTCTTGTATGAGAAGTTTGGGTGATTCTTCCAAACCGAGGAAAACCTTGGTGTAGTATGGTTATATTGAGAATTTTGGCCTTGAGTGGCACTAGCATCATACTCTCTGCCTTGGTTTCCACCCACATAATTCGCTTCTTCATACCCAATTCTATGTCCATCCCTTTGAACCAAAGGGAAAGAGTTAGTTTCATGCTCATAAACCTCACAAATATCGCACCCTTGACTCGTTGATTGATCTTTCTCCGGGTGTTTCAACTTGAAAACTTCATCCGAGAGGTTCTCAAAATCCTTCCTTAAGGCATCATAGTCACTTGTGCTCATCGCTTTTACTTCATGCCTTTCACTTTTCCTTCTTGGGTTCCCTCTTTCACTTCCCCACATGAAGTAGTTCTTTGTGATTTTCTCTATCACCGCATATCCTTCATGTGGTTCAAGCTCCATTATGGCTCCTCCCGCGGCGGTATCAAGTGCAAGCCGCGAGGGACCATCTACGCCATGGTAGAAAGTATGGAACACAAGGAGGTCGTCTAGGTTGTGGTGCCGGCAAAGTCTTTGATACTCCTTGTATCTCTCCCAAGCTTCAAATAGTGTTTCCCCATTCAATTGTGTAAAATTTGTGATTTGGTTCCTATAATAAGCCATCTTGGAAGGAGGGAAGTACTTGTTGAGAAATGCAACGGCGAGCTCCTCCCAAGTGGTACAGCTATCCGGCGTTTGACTCCTCAACCAATCCCTTGCTCTTCCCATGAGGGAGAAGGGGAATAACCTCAAAAGCTTAGCATCTTTGGAGAACCCATTAATCTTGAAAGTGGCACAAACTTCAAGGAATGTGGTCAAATGAGAGTTTGGGTCCTCATGGTCTCTCCCCGAGAATTGGTTGGGTTGGACCATTTGAATTGTTGAGGTCTTCAAGTCGAAGTCTCGGTTATGAACCGCCGGTACAAGGATTGGGGAACGGTATGCCGTAGGAGCGGCGTAGTCCTTATATAAGAACCCTTCTAGCTTGAGGGCCTTGTGGTAGTCGAGCGGGAGGTGGAGGGGGAGGAGGAAGTCCATCTCTATCTCCCATGGTTTGATGAATGGTTTGATGAATGGTTTCTTGAGCGTTCGAGGTTGATCATTTAGCTTTGATTGTCTAACTCCTTGTAGGGTAGGGGTTAACGAATGCTCTTATCGGTTGATTCAAATCTCTATCCACAATTTGAGTAAGCTTCTTTGTCTTAGGTGGCATAAAAGAAATGAACCTACAAGGGGACAACAATTAAGACAAGTGAGGGTAGTGGAATAAGCTCAAGAATCATAAGTTGCAAAACAAATAAAGAAAAACATGGAATAGTCGGAGTTCTAAATGATTCTTCCTAGGGATAATCTAGTCATTGCTCCCCGGCAACGGTGCCATTTTGACAATTGTAAATTTCGTATAGTCAAAAATAATTTATAGTGATGACCGGTAAGACCGGTGTCGAACCCAAGGGAGAAAACGTGATTATACGCTAGGGAATCAAATTTTAACTCGGCTATTCCTTCAATTCAATTATGAGAATGGTTTTAAATTTAGAACAAATGATGAAAAGGTTTCAAGGGGATTCAAATTCTATTAAAGAGAGTTTCGAGGGGTTACTCCCCTCTTTGGCAATTTCCCAACTATCATGCATATAAGAATTTAATCATTTTAGGGGTTGATAGGTTTAAAACCTAGCTTAGACTTAAAATAGACAAACTATCATGCAAGTCTAATCCTAGTCAAGCTTTCTTAATTAGAATCTCACATATTAAAGATATTGAGTCACTATATGGCACTATTATCCTTGGAACATTTCCCAAGGTAATAAATGCTATTGGCTTTAAGTTTTAGTCAACCTCACATCCATGCATTTACTCTCATAAATACTTGATGAGTTTATTTTTACTATATCCAAACCATCACTAAGCTCTCTCGATACTTAGATCTTAGTTCTAATGCAAACATGTCACTTAGGCATTTTATCAAACACTTAGCAACATGTCTAAAATGAAGAGCATAGTAAAATAAAATCAACTCTATAAATTGCATAATGAATGTGTATACATGATCATTGAGTACCAAAGAGGGTAACAACACCCTCAAAATACAAGTGGACTACTCACACATCATGTTAGACAACATGGTGTGGGTAGGGTTTTTACACAATCAAAGAGAAGAGAAGAGGAATAGAAATAGGATGATTAATCCTAGTTATCTCCCTTTGATCTTCAATCATCCTTGGTTGGATGGTGATGAATTCCCTTGATTTGATCTCTTTTTTTGGAAAAATCTCCCAAAGATGCCAAAAAATTAGGTCAAAAACCTCTCTTTCTATTTATACCCTCGGGTGGAAAAAATACACTGTAGCAGTCCCAGTCGATCGACTGGAGGATGCTTACTGCCCAGTCGGTCGACTGGCGGTGTAAAAGCTGCCTGATGAAGTGAACGCCCAGTCGACCGACTGGAGGTCCAGTCGACCGACTCGATAGACATCCTTGAAGAGCCTCCTGAAGCTTCTTCTTAGTCGATCGACGAGGTCCCAATCGACCGACTCGCAGTTTGAGTGGTCTAAGCCTCTTCTCAGTTGACCGACTGGAGTGTCCAGTCGATCGACTCGATGGGCGAGCTGAAGTCCTCTCCTGTTTGTTTGCACCAGTCGATCGACTGGTGCAGGGGAAATATCTTGTCGACCGACTGGAGCTCTTTTCAGCCCAAATTTTGCGTTAGTCACCGATTTTTCCCTAAGTTCTCGAATTTGGGTTTTGATACTAAGATATCTTGTTTTGTACCTGAAACATACGAAAAGAGATCAAATGACATCGAATTATCGCCGGAAACGAACTAAAGCTATGGTGAGAAATTTGTATTAATAAGTCGAAAACTCGACTTATCAATGAGTCAAATCTATAGCAGTAAAAGACTGAACATTTCAACTTCTCTTTAATGGCAAATCTTTTGTTCCATTCCATTGTTTATTCAACCAAAATAAAAAAATCTTTTTGTTTAACTCTGGTGGCCTTTTCGTATTGTTGGTTTGTTCGCGATGAAGCTAGACATGGCAAATCCTATCCTAGCCCTAGTGTTGCTGCCTGGAGAATAAAAGTTTTGCCACACAATTTTAGTAAATAGGTTAAGTTTTGGCCCTCCGCATTCTTGTAATTCCCACTTTGATTGGTGTTATCAACCTGAAGGGTTCAATAAGAATTGCGATGCTTCTTGGTTCCCAATAACAGAAGAAAGTTGCCTTTGTTTAGTAATGAGATATAAATCAGGTTGTATTTTAGCAATCAGGTCTGCATATCTGAACTCATCTCCTACTGCATTAGAATCTCAAAAGTATAACTGTTGCTGGGCATTTTACAAGCATATTATCATCTCCATACAGTTGGATAGGATTACAAAATGTTGAAGATTACTAAAAGTTAACAAGAGTTGGGCGTTTACACATAATAAGGCGCGAGGCAAATGGACTTGCTGACTCAAAAAATGCCAAAAAAAAAGAACCTCTGCATAAACAAGCACTGAAAGTCAGGACCACCCACATTAGAGCCTTTGACAAGTTGCTTGACCTTGAATACTCAAACGCCCCCCTACATATTGAACCTGCAAATTTGCTTTATAGATGTCAATTTAGTTATTACTCTTGTCAATTCCAAAGGCTAAACTACCTTGAAGTGATCAGAGCTGAACATCAATCCATGTCAGGAGGCAACCAATGAAATGAACATTTCAGCTATCACAATTATTATTTGAGATTACGATACCTAAAAGGAAAGAGTGATAACTAGACGGAGAACCCCTTAAGTTGCTTTCTTTTTCCCTTTTCTCGCTTTATTTCCATTGTCTCTATGATTGATCTGATTATTTGTTCCTTTCAGATCATTTAGAGCTTCATTCATGGCATGAATGATCATTTTCTTCACCTGTTTCATATGCCAGCATCCCAAAAGAATTTTAAAATAGAATAAGAACTGATACCTTAGGCTTGATTCAATTATTGACAAACTAAAAGGTAATCCAAAGGCCGGAAAGGATAAATAATTAAAGGTAAGACAAATCTACAATTAACAAAAAAATAAATTACAAAATTTAAGGTTTTGGTAACAGTTACCAAATCAAGAATACACAAGCCTTACTTGTTCGCACAAAATGAAATGTCTTAAAAGAAGTATCTGAATTATAAAAGACCATACTAATGAGTCGACAACAATTTGATTTCAAATGAAATTTTGGTCCATGAGTAATAAAATGTAGCTTATCAACATGAAACGTCAGAAAACATGCGCATTCATTTCATCAGATCATCTCGTGATCAACAAAAAGGAAATTGTTTTGGAAACAACATAGAACTTTTAGCAGCATTCAAAGACTAATGATTTGTTAATAACATGAGTCGGTGGGTGAATAATGATCCAATCAGGGCAATATGAGCACCACATATTCATTCATAATACTACTCTGAAAGTGCTACTTCTACAGTTTTACTTCTAGTAATAAGTTACAGATGACAATTCGGTTGAGTATCCACACCTTTAAATGTCAAATCTGAAACTCATATACACACTCCAATGCAGTTCCATGTTTTTTAACAATTGAAAGAAGAAAGGTAAAAATATAATGGTTAGTGCCAATCACAGAATAACTCTACAAAATTTAACAATTTAGGAAGTCAAATACAGAAAAGAACTCATGAAAATTCAGGAGTTAAAAGAATACAGAAAATTCAAGGTATACTAGAATGTTACCTCTAGTTTATCCTCCTTAGCTCTATGGTTTTCTGGTAAAACACGGAACTCCTCGGACAAACGAATGCACTCGCTAATATTTTCAGGTGATACAAAATCAAGGGCAACCTTGATACATGACTGTCACATACATTGGATAGATTGTATCAAAAATCATTGCTCTTCTCTTAATTGATCTTATTTCAATATCCTAGAATTGAATACTAATAAACAACCATGCCATTTTAAAAGTTCAGAGAAGACACACCTTCACATTTCTAACTTGATGAGGACATCCAGCAGGGATAAAGACGGCATCTCCAAGCTTTTGTGTAAATGTCCATGGTTCTATTCCTAAAATGAAAGAAAATGTTGCTTTTGGTTGTACTGTTTTATTTGATAGTGAAGCCTATGGGATATGTATATACGTTCAGTTACGTGCAAACATATCATTTTAAAAGTATTCGTCCATGAGGATATAAGAACAAACCATATTCGTCTTTGAGTTTCTTTTTGTGCTTTATACTTAGGTAAAAAGTCTGGTCATGGATGGGATCAGCAACCTGCACCATACAGACTTCAGCTCACTACATAAAACAACCCCAAAAGGTCATCATATTGTGGTTCTATTAATCTTCGAGCACTAAGTGATTATAATAGTCAATGGTTCAATAACATGGAGGACACATTGATTATCATCTTACATCTTCACTTTCTTATGTTCATGTTTTAAAAATAGTCTTCGCAGATTGGATGACACTATTTCATTCGCCATTAAAAAGTGATTACCTGAGAAACAGGATTACAGTGGATGTGCCTGAACTCTTTGTAATGGCAATTGAGATACTGTCTCAGCTTAGGCACATCTTTTCTTCGAAAGATATCCCATACTGCACCCTCTTCAGAAGCATCGCCCAGATTTTCTGTACTCTCATTATTATTGTGATATTTACCTGCCTCCTCACTTTGACCTGCATTTGAGCAGAAATTAGCGCCTCTCAATACAACCTTCACGATGTGGGTTCAAATGATTTGCTTGAAGCTCTAGTTAGAAACTATACTGTATTCATTATAAACATGACCACTATCATTTAGTTAAAAACTGTTGATCCAATTGCTTGAAGCTCTAGTTAGAAACTATAATGTCAGTACTCAGTTAGTTGTACCATTCATCTTGCACTGAATTTCATTTGAAGGATTTGCACCGGAATCTCCATAAATTTCCTTCATATCTTTTGCTTGAATCTTTTGCATTATTTTGTCCCACCCTTTAAATTGTTTGTGTGTGTCTGCAGTATGAGTATGTGTCAACACATTGACCTGAAAAACCAGCACTTACATAGTTTAGGTTGTAGGTCCTGACTCCTGACTAGCATCAACGCAAGTTAAACTTGTAAATTAATAAATATAATTTGAATGCCATCAGAGAAATCTAGAACAAAGGAAACCATAAATTACACTAAATAAACAACAAGTTAACAGCAACTAAAAACTCACACAGACAAGAATGAGATTTTTTTTCTTATTACGCCCCCGCCTATCAATTTGTCACAGTACGGTTGACAAGCTGTGTGGAAATCTTAAAATTATATTGCTGATCAAAATCCCCTCATACATGACATACAAAACTGCAGTGGTGGATTACTGCTAGCCGAATTTAAATCTAGTGCTTTTTTAATAGTTAGTTAGTCTGCATACTAAAAACTGAAAGGGCACCTTACCTTCCTTAACTCTAAGGCAGCTCAGATAAACTTGAAAGTGGAACACGATATCACATTAGAGAGGTGGTACTTAATTATGCCAGCATATCCAAGTCTTATGCATAATTATTCTTATTTGTGACATTCAAATTGAGATACTGTGATACCCAAGTCTAATGCATCAACGCTATTTCTGGTGATTTTGACATCTGCATGTACGAGGTAACATTCAAATTGACTTTTGAATTAATTATGCCAGCATATCCAAGTGGAACTTAGTTCAATATTTGGCTTCCATACCTTGTTCGGCATGTACTACAAATAAGAAAGTGGCTCATGCCGCGAAGAAAATTTAGTAAGCATAACGTAGTACAATTAGTTGACATATATTCTTGAATGTTAAGGCTAATATTAACAGTAACACCAAAGTCAGAGTGTACCGCATCAGACAAGTCACAGTGGAGCTTGGTCACAGAATCTGCCCGTCCAAGCTCCCTTTCAACTCCATAAGCAATGTATGTCTTAGGTCCTAGGTCTGGCTTCAAAAAACATTTAGGCAACTTTGTTGCGATGTTAAGGTAACCAGTCCGGGGATGTGTATACTCTTTCAAGGGCAAACAATTCATAAATTCAAAACCATGACGAGGTAACATCGCCTCAAATTCACTAGATTGTGGCCAGTCCTTCAGTTTTAATATTAGCGGCCAACCACATGTATCTAACTTCCCTTTCAAGTAACCATCAAAGAAATGATGAATATTTATGGGGACCTGCATGTCAAAAGTAAACAAAATGAATACAACGTAACCTACACCACAATGCAATAATTAGATATAATTATCTTACTAAACAAGATGTTTTAGAGCAATGTACATGTACCCCAACCCAACTAACACTATTAAAACCAAAACCACTAAAGTTAAACTAAAATGGGAGAGCTAACCTCACACATATCCAGGCAATCAATGGCTGTGACATCTAATTGCTGGTCATGCTTCATATTTTTCATTTGGCGAAATGCACGCCACATCACCATTGGCTCCCAGCTCAAACCAGTTGTATTCTCAAGAACATTACTTACAATGACTGGCTCGCCTTGACGCCAATGATTCTGGAAATGATCAAACTCTCCTTCAAGTTGTTTTATTGTCGGACAGAATAGACTGTTGTCATCAGAATCATGTCGATTTGCTGCTTTACGTGCAGCACTAACGCCAGCATTGGGTGCGCTAATGCATGAACAGTCCTTATTGAAAGACTTAGTTTCATCTCTAAGCTTATGTGAAAACACAATGTCTTCTGCATCGTGTACCATGTTAGCTAACGTATTTACAGGAAGTAGGCACCTCAACTGAAGTATACTAGAATTGCAGCCACCGAGAGCTACAGGAGGACAAGAAATGCTTCCATTAGCACTGGCCACCCACTCAGGCCTAGATTGTTTCTGGTCTCCTTGGCAGGCATCGACTATCTCAGATTTTCTTTTTCTTTTAGGTTGTTTTTCAGGTACACAGTGCTTGTAATTGTCATCTCTTTCAACATATTGAAAAAAAACCTCTTCTTTACCTCCTTGCAAGTTACCTTCGCGTATTTCATGGCAACAAGCAAGACAAAGGTCAAAGGAACAATTTAAACAGCTTCGGTGAAAGTCGAAAATAGATGTCTTGCAGATATTGCTGCAGTGGGATAAACAGATAACAGACAAATATATTAGTATTAAATCTGAATACAAATTCTAAATTTAAGTTGCCTTCAAGAAAATACTATTAGACACTAACCAGTATGCTCTCTCATTTTCTCCACAATCAGCTTGCTGTACTTCAAAATTAGACACTGATACCCCTACAATGACCAATGGAACCCAAATCCGACTTACAGATTGTGTGCAAAATACAAGCATCCAGGGAGTCAAACAACAGAAAGACAAGGAAGCGCTAACCGTACTACAAGCATAAGAGTACTAGAGACAGCCATGAGTTCATAGGCATGTGACACTATTTTAACAAATACTTTCATATGTTTAAGGTGTAATTGCAATCATAAATAAATAGAAAATGTACAAGTCAATAAAAATTTTGAAGTGCATGTTTCAACTGCGGAGGATACATTTTGATAATTTTCTGATGCCACTGATCAATACATTTACATTCAATTAGGTAAAAATAAAAGCGTACTACCTCTTATTGTTGACTCCAAATTCTTCTCCTTCTGTTGTTCAATATCCAATTGCTTAAGGTGTGGAAGAAGAGCTGGTATCAAGTACTTGGAGAAGTTACATTTTTCTTCTTGTTCATATACGGGCACTTTGGCGACTTCCTACGATGTAATGTGAATATCATCAGTAATACAGTGTAGGAACACTAAAATGCCTTCGTGCTCAGAAACCAAGCAAAGCAAAATAAAAAATCTTCAACCAGAACTCACTTCAATGACTTTATCAAAACGTAAGCACGCTTTACAATTGCAATTTTTACGACAAAAGGGGCAAACACCTGCAATCTCATCCTCGGACAAATGTGGATACCTGCAGCAGTAACAAGCAAAAAAATGAAGCAAATAGGAAATAATTGACAAATTAGCTAACAGTAAAATTTAAACTTGATACATATTTCCAACCCAACTGAAAAGTACCCAGCCAGACAGTCGAAAAAATACATTAAAATGAAGCACACAGGACGTGAATGCAGGAACAATTTCGAATCACTTTTCCCTACATTAAACCATACTACATGAAGTCATATATTATTTCCATAGTAAAAACAATTTTGAGGAAAAACTATGATACCATCTCCTAGCACAAGGGAAACAGTAGCGTTTCTTTTTGCAGCTCTTGCATCTGATGACTCCACCTTTATCATGTCGTTGGCACTGATGGCAATTCTCAGATATATCTTCTAAATACTGTATTGATTCACATAATCAAGAAAAACAGCAACAACAATCAAAAGGCTTGCGAGTAAATAAAAACCCAGATAAACATAGAAGCTGAAATGAAGAGAAAAATACTAAATTTACGGGCAAACCTTGGCGTGGTTGACATCGGGATCCTTTCGCTTTCGCCTCACTGTGGTAGTCTTTCCAGCAGAAGTTTCTTTTCGTGCTCTTAATCCAGTCCTCCCACCAAGAGATTCTCTAGGCGGACCAACATCCAGTCCACTTCCATCAGTTTCTTTCTCCCCAGTCTTTCCCTTCCTTCCACTCTTCTTCAACCCCTCACCAGAGTCTTCCTCCATGTAAGTAGTTTCATCTTCACGCTTTTCCTCACTATTTTCATGCTTGACCTTTTCGTCACTCCTCTTCCTCTTATTATGTCTCGCACATGAACTTTCCCCAATTTTAAGCAATTTCTTACAATGCCCAAAGCCAACTTTCACCCCACACATCTTGCCTTCCTCATGAACAGCACGCTTATCCTCTTCAGCCTCCAATATTTCTCCAGCCTCAGGTCTCCTCTCACACTCTCCCCTCAATTCTTCAAACTCTCTACCTTTCACATCACCATCTTCTTTCACCTTCCTCTCCTCGTCAGAATTAACCGACATAACAGCTCCTCCACCCTCAGCCACCGACACATCTTCTTCCAAAACCTCATCCTTAACCATGGCCTCGCCCTCTCCACCCACCTTCGTCTCCTCACCCTTAAGTGAACAGTAATTACCCACCATATAAAGGTCATTCCCCTTCCCGTTGCCGTCCTCGAGCCCCGCCTTCAGCTCAGATCCGTTGTCGTCGCTCATAGTGAAGACCAATCGTACGTGGAGATGTTTAGAGAGAGCGATCGCTCAGTGTAGATGGGAAATTAGGGCTTTTTCGACTTCCGAGGAATATTAATAAGGAGATTCTATGGGCGGGAGTTTGTGAAAAAATATGGGCGGTAATAATTTTATAACCAGGAGCCATTTTAACATGTATTACATTGGAATTACTTTTGGACCTTTGGTCGTCTTTTCCTATTTTTTTTAGAAGGTTTGGTCGTCTTTTCCTATGTATGAATAATTACATCATTTTATTATATAGATAGAGGACAGATCTAGTGCAAAGGCTGATCAATACCATTGTAAAATACAAACTCATTTGATTTGTTCATTTTGTTAATCCAAAGGCTGATTATAATTGGATTAAATAAATTAATAACTTAATTTTGAACGTGTATCTCTCCATAGAAAGGGTATAATTGACTAACAAAATAACCAAAATTAAAAAAACAACCATGTATCTCTTCTCACACAAACAAAAACCGACCATTTAGGAAACCAAATCGCGATTCATCCCCAGAATTTCTCCGCACATCAACAAGGTATAATTGACAACATTATTTTCAAAACCAAAACACGGCCAATTATCCCTCAAATCAAGCACGATTCAACCAAATTGGAAACTCTGATTTTCAAAAAATTCGAGGCACTTTCGAAAAAAAAATTCTATGCTCATCGATGATGCTCAGTTTGCAGTTCGATCGTTGGCGAATCTAGCAATTGACGAGGTACAAGTCTTAGGGTTTGCGAACTATGACTACGACGACGAATTATAGTAATCTGTTAACGAATTATGTCATAGTTCAAATGACTTCAGAATTATTTCGTTTATTCACAAAACAATCTTAAATTGTCATGACGAACTATATAATGGTTATGACGAACTATAAAATGTCATGACTAATTATGCAATGGTATTGACGAATTGTTGACGAATTATAGCCCAATTTTGAAGAATTATGTCATAATTCGTCGAAAGTACACTAAAATTCGTCAGAATTCTTGACAAATTATAGTCAACTTTTGACGAACTATGACATAATTCGGCAAAATTGGACTATAATTCGTTAAAAATTCGTCCATGTTTTTTCAGACACTTCTAGGGTTCCGTGGTTGGTCGTAAGGAGGTTCGGAGATGCGAGAGTGAAGGAAGGAGTAGAGAATTGGGATTATTTTGAAAACTGTGAATCTAATGAAGAACGGTTAAACCCTGCGAATTGAGGACGACGACGCGACCAAATCTGATAATATGAATCGGACGATGCGCCTTCATCTCGGAGTCCTTCATATCGGAAAGGCTTTGCAATTATCTCGGAGTGTCGGACGATGATGAACGGATGAATCGAAGAACACGACAGTTTAGGAAACCAGTTCTATGTTAATGGTGTACCATATTTGCCCCTCTTTACATTAAAATTTGAATTTAATTACACAATTAATCCTGATCATCCAACTAATAAAATGAAGGATTGAGATGATTTTGTATTTTGTACAGTAATTTGGGCTTTGTACCGGATCATTCCTCTATATAGATGAGGCAACCAAATTCAATTGTAACATTTAATTTTTAATTGTTGATTTTACTAAATATCTTGGTAATTATAATAAAGAAAAAAATACTTATTCGCGCCGAGGATAAGTCGGTTGGCGCAGCATCTTTCAAATGCTCTTGTTCTGCCCAAGCAAATTCGCAATGCTATTAGATGGTGTTTTAGAGTAATGCAAGTCAGATATGTGATTAATCGAAAGTATAAATAAATCTCTATTAACCGACAAAACGAACTTAATTCTCTGATTTCTGAAGAGAGTCGATGATTTTTCAAGTGGCATTTCAGTCATGCGTCCGCAAAATGAAAATCAACGTCATGCTGACATAGAAGTTGACAAAAGTGAGGAGATCAGGGTAAATTTATAAGCAACGCATACATTGTACAATGATGCCATAAAAAAGTCAATTTCACAAATCACAATATACACTCACTCAGATAGTCAGATTGTTACAATAAGCATAACACTTGTTAATATATATTGTCACTCATACATGTCTTATTCGGTAGCATCCCCAAATGGAGCAATCCCATCTAGCTGCAAACTTTGCTATTCCAGAAGAAGAAGAAAAATGAAAAAAATTGTAAACAGCAAAATCAAATTGAACCAAATTGATATGAATTGAATTTATCCGATACGAGGATCGAATTGCAGCCCAGTGGTTGGCTTGCTCGCTCGGTGCCGAAGTGCCCGAGTTCGAAACCTCATACTAACATCCTAACTCTAACATATTAACCCCATCAAAAAAAAAGATAGTATCAACATGCGCAACCACTACTTTGCTCACTATCAGCGACTACGTGACGTATCTAAAAAATACTTGCGTTAGCGTTATTAATTACTTAATATTCAAAAAGAGGCGAGAAGGCGAGAATGATATGAAATATAGAAGCTGGCAAGGCATGTATAGATCATCTCCAAAGCGAATTAGGAAAACATGTTTGCATAAGAGCAACTAAGCTCTAAGCATTAATTAAATTATATCTCATACCTTAATAGAGCATGCACATATTTTTATCATAACAAAACCAATACAGGGTTATGGCATTGGAGGGTGAAATTTATAAATAAATAAAAATCTCTCAAAACTATACTTAACCAGAGTTTGAAAGTAATAAGAAAATGTAAAATAGTCATCAATGTAATGATCAGATCGGAGTAGTCGATCCAAGCCGTTATAAGTTTAACATGTTCTAGCTGTCATGTGACAAACGTATTTTTAACTCTTTAGAGTTGTCAAGTTATATGTTTTAGGGGTCAAGTTGCAGTCAAACAAAATTTATAAACCTTGGTAAGCCAAGGGTCGATCCAAGGAACAACGTGTGTGAGTACTAGTTAATGAGTGCCCTATTTAGCTATTTCGATTTAAAGAGGTTTTGTGAATGTGAAATAAATCGTAGAAATTAAATACGAGAATTAAAAAGGTTTGTGACTTAATCAGAGAAAGAATTTCGGAATAATACTTCACCCGTGCCAACCCCACTAATCATGCAATCATACAACGTAATTCATCATGCTATCGAATATGGAAATAAACCGAAATAACACTAGACAAGCCGCCCATCCACGGATCATTGTCTAGATTAATCTCAATCATTGAACGCCGCCCATCCACGAATTATCAACGATCTCGATTATTAAACTTAGGGGTTTTCAGACAAAAGTCAACTTTCCTATAATTCATGTACTACCATTGTAACGACCATGACCTAATATCAATTTCATACAATCCGGCTAATACCTAGGACCCATCCATCTTTTGGTAATTAACCTAAATACGTTCTAGCATGCAAACATCCCATTCAATGTAAAACTTGCATATAATGATAAATTGAGCACAATGAAATTGAATATTCGAATTGCAATAATGAAAACCGTTTATATAATCACATGAAGAGTTGGGTTCATAGCACGGGATCCGTAGGATCCCAGAATAAGAAGACTACTGATCACTACTCATGGTAAGTTAACCAAAAGTAGTGTTGATAAAGAGATTAAGGACGAGGAAATCGTAATGACGCGGGTGCTCGTTGAATCCTTCGATCTCTCGTTCGAACTCTGTATTCTCTCCCAAGTTAGGGTTTTCTTCTCTCCAAATAAGCACACCTAAGACGTTCTGGTCGTTGCTCTTTTATAGCTCAAGAATCGATCAATTTCCAAAAAGGCCCAAAAACTTCCAAAAAATGAATTTAGGAAATAACTGATAATTATGCCCGAAGGTGCCGTGACTACCGTGACATATAGACATGTCACGGTATGTCACGGTAGAGGTTGAAAGTCACTGAGCTATAAGGGTGCCGTGCCTGCCGTAACCTTTGGTGGATGTCGCGGTAGTCGCGGCCAGGGCTAAAATCCACTCAAGTCTCAGGCATGTCATGGCATGCCTGAGATCGCCCAACTTCTTCTGGGCAAAAACCCTACCGTGACTGACGTGACACTAATGAGACATCACGGCTGTCACGGCCCACTGCAGGTGCATAGCTCTTTTTTCTGGCCTTTTCCGTTGATCTTTTTGTTCTTTCGACATTTCGGGTCCAAGGAGCGATAATATGTCTTTCGTCCTGAAAAACTAGAGAAAGACATCAAATATGGACAACTTGCCGGGAGAACGAGTGTTATCCTTCATAACTATTTATAGCTATTTATTAAATAAAAATTATATATTTACATATGAATTTGGAACAGGTTTGACAGGTTTTATTTTTAATTGAAATGGTTTAATAAATGGTAACTAAAACAGGGATTATTTTGAGTTGTAAAACAAAGCTATGGCATATGTGAAATAAGAAACTTGAAGCTATGGCATCAGTGAAATAAAACTCGAAGCTATGGCATCAGCGAAATAAAACTCAAAACTATGACATATGTGAAATAAGAAATTCTGAAAATGATAGCCTAAAATTAAACTGTCTTATCACACCTGCCCCAGTATTAAAATATACTCCCTCAGTCCCGGTTTATTTGTCCAAAAGGACAATTTACACGGGAATTAAGAAAAGTAAATAAAGGACAATGAGAGAGGGAGAAGAGGGAAGAAAGAGGAGGAGAGTGTATGTAGAGATGGGTCTCGCACACGAATTATTAGTTATTTATCATTGAAAGTATAATTTTTTTTAATAAAAATAAATTTCTTTTGTAGGAAAGAGATGGTTAATTTAATTATTGGGTGTATATAAAAGGAAAATGGACAAACATTAAGGGATACCAAAAAAGAAAAGGAAATTGGACAAATATTGAGTGACGGTGAGTATATCTTTATTTTATTTTCGTTTACATAGAGGCCAGATCTGGTGCAAAGCTCAAATTTGGTGCAAAATACAAATTCGTCGCCATCGTTCATTTGGATAATCATGTGGTGTAGATTAAATGAGAATAAAACAATTAATAAATTAAATTTGGGCGTATATGACTCTTAAAAAGGACATAATTGACCACACACAAAAAAACTAAAATCTCTCTCTCCGTCGGATCTGAAACCCAGATCTGAAACTCATTTGCATTTGCATGAACAACCCCAGATCTGAAACCCTGATCTGAATCTCCATTGTCATTGCTCAAATCTCGAATTCCACCGACGACGACGCCGAGGGCTTCATTGAGTAGTACGGTTGAGTCGTTCAACGGGCCGAGGGCTTCTAATCTGTGGTTGATTGCTAGGAAAGTCGTTTAGTGTACCGGCAGTTGTCAGGGGTGATTGTGGGAGTGATTGTGATTCATCTTCTTCGGTGATTGATTACTGTGTAGGTGATGCAGATGTCTCGTGCTCAAAGGTATTGCCTTTCATGCAGTTAGCTAGCAGGATGCGCATCAAGAAAGTGATATTTGAAATTGATTCCTTGGAGGTTTACAAAGCTATATCTATTAGCAGAGGAATCAAGGAATGGTGTATTTCATGGCTTCAATCAGCTTTGCGGCTGCTGGACCAAAACCCTGATTGGCGTATATGTTTTGCGAATAGAGAATCAAACACGGTGGCTGATACATTAGCATATATGGCCAGTGCGCAATGCTGGGAGTGGAGATGTCTTGATGCTATTCCCTTTTCTTTAGTTAATGTTGTTTGTCGGGATATTGTTCTTTAGGTGTTTGTGTTGGTTGTTGTTTTAAGCTTTCCCATAAAAAAAGGTATTGTCTTTTGATCTCAATCTGCCAACTGCAGATGATGTTGATGATGATCTATTAGCTACTGCTTTGCGTCTCTGATTATGTTCAATTTCGACGACGCTGAGAATGATTGGGAAAATCATGGATGAATTCTTAACGAATTGTAGTCCAGTTTTGACGAATTATGTCATAGTTTGTCAAAAGTGGACTATAATTCGTTAAGAATTATGACAAATTGTCAAATAATAAAAGTTTGAACGTGTATAGTCATGACGAACTATAAATTGGCATGACGAACTATAAATTGGCATGACGAATTATAAGAAATCGGACTTAATTCGATCAAATTGAAGGAGTAAAACTTCATCGAACTCAGTTTTTCACACTCTGGATCATCTTTGACATCAATGGAACTCAACCCAAAATGCAATCGACAGCTTTCGAACAGAATAATTCGAAAATGGTCATGACGAACTATAAAATTGGCATGACGAATTATAATAAATCAAACTTAATTCGATCAAATTGAAGGAGTAAAACTTCGTCGAACTCAGTTGTTCACACTCTGGATCATCTTCGACATCAATGGAACTCAACCCAAAACGCAATCGACAGTTTTCGAAAAGAATAATTCAAAAATGGTCATGACGAACTATATAATGATTATGACGAATTAAAAAATGGCATGACTAATTATACAATGATACCGCCAAAATCTAGACGAATTTTAGTTTACATTTGACGAATTATAGCATTATTCGTCGAAGTATACTACAATTCTTCATAATTCTTGACGAATTATAGTCCACTTATGACGAATTATGAAAATATTAGAAGAACAAAATACAAAACAGTCAAAATCCTTGCTGCTTCTGGCTCACCTAATGCAGCATTGGGTTTGATGGCAGTCTCAACATGTGGCTTCTCAAATTCATTTGATCCTAGTATTTAGCCATAGGCAAACTAAAATCAAGCCTTCCCATCATGTTTCTTTTTTCTCTTTTTAGACACATGGTCGTCTGAGGGTTGTTTATGACTTAGTGGAGAGGGAGTGGTCAATCTCCATTCTAAGTGATTTCACAGAGTTCCGTTCAGGGCACCAGATTTTACAGATTTCCATGCAGTTGTGTGGTCAGCACCGGAAATGAAGTGATCATTCTTTGGGTCCTTTTTATCAGCAGATCCAAATGTTGAGTAAAAATCCTTCAAAACAGTTTCTTTTGTCTTTAGCCTGGATCTCCACTCATCAGGCTGTCGAGCATATCTATTTGCATCATCAAATCAAACAGAGGAGATAAAGATTAGAAACTAGAACATCCAAATCAATGTCCAACAGTTACAATCCAAAATTTTGACATCAGCCGTGCGATTGGTTCTAAAATTTTTACAGGTAAAACCAAAATTACGACGAAGCAAAAAAAGGGAAGCAAGAAATTTATAACAGGCAGTTGCTTACCCATCTGCATCGAAATCGACGGAATCCATGGAGATCTGATCGACGGAATCCATGGAGATAGTTCATCCTCCGATTCATTCATCCATGGAGATCTGATTTTTTTCATCGGGGAGAGAAGGGAGATCGGTGATTATTAAGGATGTGATATACTATATGTGTCCCTATTTACATATCAATTTAAATTAAAAAAGGTTTATTTTCAGTTAATCATATCCATTCAAATATATAAGAAGGATTGCGATTAGTTTGTATTTTTTACAATAATTATCACTTTACGCCTGATACTAATCCAGTTTACATATTCATTAAATTTCTAATTGCAGGGAAAATAAAATTCCCCATTCAGTTTTGCTGTTTCTTTCTCTCTCATCTGAGAAACCTGTTTTCTCAATATCCTTGCGACTCCTAAATCTCCGTCGTTACTGGCAGTCACTGCTGCACCCGCGACGTGGCGGACAATGATGAGGGATGCCGGTTAAGGAAGACGATGATGGCGGAGGGTGAGGAAGACGATGACGGCGGGAGGAAGCGAGAGACGATTCAGAAATAGCCAAACTCGATATCCCTTTTCAGATCTGATGTCGAAGATTCCGATTCAGACGCAAACTACAAAACAAGTGTGCAATGGTATATCCCTTTAATGGCGGAGACTATGTAGCAGGCTTGCTTGCTGGAGTTACGGTGGCCATTGGACATCCGTTTGATACGGCTAAGGTAAATTGGCTGAGATTCAAGTGTATATATGGTTACAAGATTGTGTAATTTAAGAATTAGGTATTGAGGGTTTCTGAGCTATTTGGATTTATGAAAATTATTTGCTTATATTTATCAACATGTATGTTTTCAAGTAATTGTAAGTGTTGATATTGAATGGGTGTAATGTTCTGTCTGCTATTGAGTTTTAATGTTGCTGAGTTTTAATGTATGTGGAATTCAGGAATTCTGAATTACTTAGATCTGAATAATTGTTCTGATAAATCATTGGTTAGTATGGTTTGAGAGAGTTTTGTGTGAATTTTTCTTTGAAGTGATTGCGAGTGTTGGTCTTCAATTGGTGTCATCTTCTGTGAGCGCTAGAGGTTTGAATGGTCTAAGCTAGCTACATATTGTGTTTGTAAGACATAAAGTCTGTATTATTGCAACACAGTAAGGTTTTTGCTTTGTTGGAGTTTTAGTTTCGATAAAGTTGGCTTCGATGTCGAATTTTTAGAAGTTTTCTGTATGTATCCAATATCCATGTTTCTGGATTTTAAGTAATTTAATCAAGCCTTTTGTGTTTTTTTTAGTAACAACTATTTTTCAAGAAAGAGTCGAACACAACCAAAGTAGACATCTAGAAGGAAAAAACAATACTTGGAATAAAGGTTCACAAACTTCCTCATCGAACAGTCGAATAAACATATGCCTAGCAAAACCTCGCTGCAATCCAAGAAGTTAGATTCTTGGACAACGAGATGCGCTCAAATGAGAACACCCTCTTAGGCTAAGAACATGAGAATCATTCTCAGCCACTCATTTTGTTGAAATGAGTGGTCCAAAATGCACCACGTCATCTACTATGCACTTTCTGCTTTTTACTATGCACTTCTGCTTTTACTATTTGCACTTTTGTCTTTTACCTATAAAACAAAAGTGCAGAATCAATCTACACCCTTAGATCATTTGATCCGAAAGTGTAAAATGGTTCTCATGTTCTTAGCCTAAGAAGAGTTCTCATTTGAGCGCGCCCCCTTGGACAACATTATATAGATAGATGGTAAACTATAACCTCTACTTTGCAGCATGCTTAGCCTTAGAGTGAGACTCTAATGCCTTGTCCGAATTCAAAGTCTTGATGCAAGTCCCGCATGAAACCTTGGAAGCCTTTTGTGTTTCATTTCTATATTTTTGTTTTTAAAGTGACTAATCATCTGAGTTTCTCTTTGGTTTTTTGTGTCCATGCGTGTCTGTTTACCTGCACATGATAGTGTATTCTTAAAACTTTTACAGATGTTGGTTGATGAAATTAGTGATGTCACAATTACCAATGATGGTGCTACAATACTGTAGATGTTGGAGATTGAGCATCCAGCTGCCAAGGTTGTGAATACATTTGGTTTTCTGTGTCTTTATGTTTGGTATTGATATCTGCTTGTGTTAACTTTTGGTATGTTTTGGTGGTTTTGTCAGGTTCTAGTGGAGTTGGCTGAGCTCCAAGACAGAAAAGTTTGAGATGGGACAACTTCGGTGGTCATCATAGCTGCCGAATTTCTCAAGGTTGGTTTTGTAGCTAGTTTCTTTCAATTATGTTGATGCATGGTTTAGTTGTGCCAGCATTACAATCTTGGTGCATGGTTTAGTTGATCAGAAGATGATACTCTGAGGCATTACAAGCTTGGCCTTGTTTCAACTGCTAAACTATAAGAAGTTCATGTTTTGATAATAAAAAAATATGAACTTAGAGCACCATTTTCCAGTAGTTGCTGTGTTTGTTGTTATATATGCTTCATTAGGGCATCCAGCAAATATGAAAAATTGCTGTCAGTTTTGTTGATTGTTACAATGAACTTATCTGGATTATTTGGATTAAAATGTACACCAACAACCTTTCTTATTGCTTAAAACCTTACCTGCGAAACCGCATCTTCAGTTTTGAGTCCTATGTGCATATTTTGTGTTTTGAAATGTCTTAACTTTTGACATTCTGTCTATATGCAGGCCATTACAAGAATTAGTTATGGTCTCAGTGTTTGTTGTCTGTTTGTCCAAAGGTTAGAATTTTGTTTTAAAATTTTTTATAACTGATTTTAATTGATTTCAGTGTATCCAAAGCTGAAGGAGAAAGTGCAGAACTCAGTTGAATTTGGTGTCGATGTCTCAGTGCTTTGACATTACTGACGGATTGAAGAGTAGTGGGAAACATGACTAGGGCAAATCTTAATCTCCGCTTCTTTAAATTTTGACTCGTTGGCTTTGAGGATAATGTAAACCATTTTTCTCATTTGAAAGTGCAGAACTCTGTTTGCTGCACCTTCGTTAGAACTTTGTTTCTTAGAATAATGCACCTTCGTTTGAACTTTGTTTCTTATCAAATGCACATTCGTTAGATTAATATGCACCTTCGTTTGAACTTTGTTTCTTATCAAATGCACATTCGTTAGATTAATGCGCCTTCGTTTCGTATCCGATGTACTTTTATTTGAAGTATGCATGCTTGTTGTACCTTCATTTCTTATCTTGAAGTATGGATCTTCATTTTGTGCCTTTTACACCTTCATTTGAAGTATGCTTCTTCATTCATGTCTGATACACCTTTGTTTATTATTTGATGCACCTTCGTTTAAACTATGCATCTTCATTTCGTACCCAATGCACTTTCTTTGGAAAGATATAGCACTATGTTTCTCAATTGATGCACATTTGTTTAAACTATACATCTTCGTTGGAAAATTGTCTTATTTAACAAAAAATATTAAATATTGGAAAGATGTCTTATTTACCATTCGTATAAAAATCAACATTCATGTCTATAACGACATCTAATATACTGATATACAGAATTTAATAGAGCAGCTAGCAAGAAGGCATGTGAGTTATGACAGAAGCAAAATACAAGGTTTGAGATGTAATCCAAGGCCAAAGCATCAGTTTTGTACAAAAAAAAATTGGCTGGCAAGATGCTAGCGACGTCACTAATGGCAATGTTTAGTTACATTTATAAGTTGAAAAACAGAGATAATGATCGTTGAACCCACTCTAAATCACAAAAATCCACAACTGAGCAAAATCATACACCATACCTCAAAAGCGGGAACTTATAACACCAGACCTGATGCCGCCATTTTATGCTGATTTTACTGCCACTCTTGAGACACCGAAATGGATGAATTGCCATAAGTTATAAAAAAACAAATAAAAAAGAAGAAGCGAAAATACCTAAATTACACTCATTTCAAATAAGATTATGAACCCAAATTATCAAATAAAAAAAAGTTATATTTGTCCATCAGGGCCCGACAACCCGGCCTGGTCCGGTCAACTTAATGTCGAGTTTAACCCAATTCGATATGAGTGTCGGGTCGGGTTAGGGTTGAGAATCGGGTTATCCGATTTTATAAGTAATATAAAAAATACTAGATTTTTAACAAAATTCGAACCTTACACCTCATCTGAATGAATGTGACTACTATACAAATTAATCTATTTGTTTTCTCGTACAATATCACATCACATATAAATAAGTAACTGATTTGCAATGAAAAATAAAATTATAATACTAAACTTTTTTACATCATAAATTAGTGATTTAAGCTTATATTTTTACAGTATTTATATCATGATAGATGATGTTGGATGTTTTATGCCTTTTATAAATTTTAATTTTAGGGTCCGGTTTGATTTCACATAATTGATCCGGTCTTTCGGGCCGGGTTATGGTTCAATAAATGACCCGATCACTATTTCGGATCGGGTTAGCAGAGTGGATTTTGTCTGAAGGTAGGTTAGAAGGATGATTTATGAAATTGGTATAAGGATCGAGTCGGATTTCCTTCTTTTTTTTAACAGTTATATCTGGTGAAAAAAATTTATGAAATATTTGGTGAAATTTTAGACCGATTAAATCTGTTGGACCGAGTGATCTATAATTTTATTTGTTTATTAAATTGATTAATTTAAAATATACCCATCCAAAGTTTAATGGTTAATATCATTCTTAATTAGATTTGAATTAATTAAATATAAATCTTGATCTCTGAAATTTAGTAATCAAAATCTGTTACCAAATATGTGCGTCTTTGTCCTTTTTTAGAGGAAATTATAACAACAAGACACAAACATAGAAAGTACTTGAGCAACGTAGCCTTGCCGATCGAACCTATTCTGATCTTTAGCTATCACTGATCGTAAAAAGAGAAGTCGAGAGTAAGGAGGATGTGTTGCTTTCGGTGTTTTTCAGTGAAGCACTGATCTTCAATATATAGGCGTGCTGAGGAGAACTTCCTCACTGCTCACGACCTGAAGACGTGGGAGGTTGCGCACACAAGCCAAGCCAAATTCGACGTCGTTGAGACGATGATTTGCACCCCCTGGGCGCCCGCATAGGAGTTGTTGGAAGTATTGCTTATACACACTAGCGGAGTTACAGAACGATTGTAAAGTTGCACATGAACAATACAGTGATGTAAATAAGAATAAATAAAACTAGAACCCGTAAACTAAAATTGCAAACCAGAGTATGGATAGAGTCACGTTTGATGCTTTCCTAAAGCAAGATTTCCGCCCTACCGGTGTTTGAGACTGAATGGAAATATGCTTCCTTGGATAAAACTATCCTCAGCAAACACTTAGAACACTGAAGCTTTGCTGATCGAACAGTGATGGTCTTTATCTATCACTCACCGACTACAAATGAGGAAAAACCAGAGATGGAATATTGTTGGTTGTGTTTGCCATGTTTTGAAAGAGAAGAATGAACCTCAATTTATAGGAGGGGATAGCCCCTGGTTCATAAATCCAAGGCGGCTAATGGTTCATAGTCCAAGAGCCTTTGGGAGACCAATAATTAACATTGGAAATCCAATGTTGTCCTTGAGTTTCCAAATGCGGTAGATGGTTCAACAACCAAGTGCATGGAAAACACTAAGGTTGCTTGTTCACAAATCAAGAGTATTGGAAAAATCAGCAGCATTCGAAATTACCAACGGTGTTTTAATCCAATTTTTATCGAATTATTTTGAGGTGTTCTCCACACTCAAATAGGCCTCAAATGGGGCACACCACCATTTTCTTCACACTTATTAAACACATTTTTCAACAATCCCCCACATGAAGAAAATCGAGTAGTGAAAACGATAAATAATCAAAAATCGATAATTAAGACTCGACTCAATGTGGTGATAGCTTCTTCGGTTGATATCTGCATAGGATAGGTAGGCTATGCCATTGAACCTTCCCTTGGGATGACATGTTCTCTTTACTGACTATTCAGTAGATGTGATTGTCTTTGAACTGTTCGTCTTATAATGTAAAGGAAATCCATGTCCCCCATAGATATCTTCCTGACCATACTTGGTTCTTACTGGTGGGTTCATTTTGGCCATGACACCCCTTTCCTGGTTCTGCAAGAGTTTCTAAAGAATTAAGCACTTCGAATTCTCCTTTGAAGTGGCCCCACTTCTCTCTCACATAGGTGATTCTTTTTCAGAGTAATCATGCGTTACCCATTTGAATCTCACTGTTCAAATTACTAAAATCATTAAAAGCTTCGAGCTTAGCCTCGTGCATGAGTCATTGTTTTATCAAAGAATAGGACAGGGGTGTTACCCCCGCAATGACCTTATAGTCTTAGCAGTTATATTGCCCTTTGAACCAAGTTCTTGAGATCTCCAGTCATCATGGTAGGGTTTTCCGTTGCCTCAAATTTGTTTCCCAAAAGGGCTTAAGCCTGTGTTTTAATGTTAACAATCAAAAGGCTTCAGTCCCATTCCCTTTGTCGTCTTCTCTACTTGGTCCCTATTTAACCCTTTGGTTAACGGATCCGATATATTTTCTTTGGACCTCACATAGTCAATGCTTATGACTCCGGATGAGAGAAGTTGTCTAATGGTATTGTGTCTTCGACGTATGAGTCTAGACTTACCATTATACATGACATTCTGTGCTCTACCAATTGTTGATTGGTTATCACAATATACACATATTGGTGGCACAAGGTTTTTCCAATAAGGAATATCCCCTACAAAATTCCTTAACCACTCTACTTTTTCGCCGCATTTATCTAATGCCACGAACTCAGCTTCCATCGTGGATCGGGTTATTAGAGTTTGTTTCAAGGATTTCTACGACACGGCTGCACCTCCCAAAGTGAATATATATCTATTTGTGCCTTTGAGTCTTGTAAATCAGATATCCAACTTGCGTCAGTGTATCCTTCAATGACTTTGGGATATCTAGTATAATGTAGACCGTAATTATGAGTAAATCATAAATACCTCAGTATTCTTACGATTGCATTCCAGTGTTCTGTTCCTGGATGACTCGTATATTGTGCAAGCCTACTCACAGTATAGGCAATATCAAGTCTTGTACAATTCATTATGTACATGAGACTACCTATTACTCTTGAGTACTCTACTTGGGAGACGCATTGTCCTTTGTTCTTAGACAAATGTTGATTCATATCTATAGGAGTTCTACATACTCCCAAGCTTTCTTTTCCAAACTTGTCTAAGATTTTATCAACATAGTGTGATTGGCCTAATACAAATCCGTCTACCGTTCTTGTAATTTTAATCCCTAGACTCACATCGGCTAGTCCCATATCCTTCATATTAAACCTTGAGTTTAATATGCCCTTGGTGGTTGGTGGATTTGACCAATATTTCATTGCTTCCTATAATTAGAATATCATCGACGTATAGACACAAAATCACATATCCACTTTCAGTGGTTTTGATGTATGTGCATTAGTCACACTCATTGATTTTGAATCAGTTTGACAACATCACTTTGTCAAAAAATTTCTCATGCTACTGTTTACGCGCTTGTTGCAAACCATATAGAGACTTTACAAGTATACACACTTTTCTCTCTTGTCCTGGAACAATACAACCCTCAGGTTGTTCCATAGATATCTCTTCTTCAAGATCTCCATTTAAGAAAACAGTCTTCACATCCATTTGATGAATTTCCAAATTGCGCAATGCTGCAATGGCAATTATCATTCTAATGGAAGTGATCCTTGTGTCACAGGCGAGAATGTATCAAAGTAGTCTGGACTTTCCTTTTATCTAATCGCTTTGATCACAAGTCTGGCCTTGTACTTCTCAAAAATGCCGTCTACTTTCATTTTCTTAGTGAAAATCCACTTGGAGTCAAGTGGTTTGCATCCTTGAAGAAGATTAACTAGCTCCCAAGCATAATGGAATCTAAGTCACTCTTTATGGCTTCTTTCCATGAAGGACCCTTCATTGACTGACATCCTCTTTCTACGTTTGAGGTTCAGTCTCAAGCATGCAGGTTAGAAAATCAAGTCCATATGATTTATCTATCCTTCCTCGCTTACTTTGTGTCGGTTTCTTCGAATCGATCTCATGTTCAGGTTCTTTCTCAGTCTCTTATTCTTGAGGTATTTATCTAATATCCTCTAATAACTGAGAAGAACTTAACACACATTCCGTATACTTATAAGAAAATGTATTATCGAAGAACGACGCGTTCTTTGATTCCATTATAGTATCCTTGTGTATATTTGAATACTTTCACAAGCAATCATTCGCATTTCAATTTGCGCCTAACCAATGAAATCATAGTCAATGATTTTTGGTACTATCGTCATTCTCTTAGGAATGGGAGCCATCAGTTTAGCTAAACACCCCCACACTCGCAAGTGTGTGTAAGAAGGTTTTCTCCTTTTCAACAATTCATAAGGAGATTTTTCCTTCTTCTTCTGGGGTATCCTCTTCAGGATAGAACGGCCTCCCCCCACATTCCTTGAGGTAATCATGAACTAAGCAACATCGCATTTATCATTTCTTTGATATTGCGATTCTTACGTTCAGCGATGCCATTCTAGGCAACGATACTTGCAAGTATTTTTAATACGACATCATTCCATTGAATCACTTATAAAGATACTTATGCTCCTTGCGAGGTATCTCACTCAAAAGATACTCAGCTGATAAGATGGTCTTCCCCACATTTCTTGGGATAACACGGAGTTTACCATCAGTACATTCATTATCTCTTTCAGAGTACAACTTTTTCTCTTCGAAATACTGTTCGACTTGAGAGAGTATAATGAAGTGATCATGCTCACTTCTACTATCAAGTTGCTACTCAATCTCTGAAGTTGATATTCAACTTCCCATGACATATTTTTCCTCAATTGTCACAGCTTTGCTATTTAAGCAATAATTTGTACTATCATCAATGAAAGTCACAAAATACTTGTTATCACCCTATATCTCAAATCACATAGCTCACTATGGATTGACTCAATGGATTCCACACTTTCAACACTATGAAAGGAGCTACTATTATATTTGCTTCAAAGTAGATTAACATTTGTGCTTTTGAATTTACATCTGGATACATAATCCAACTTCGTCAAGTACTACGGCGGACAATCATGTCACTCAACCGTGTGAAACTATACCCGTAGATATATTCCTACTACTAGACGTACAAGTCTATTCTTGGCCGTAACCCTCAACGAGCGTCGCAAATACAACATGTATGCCTCCACATTGGAAACAAGTGTGTATCAAACCAAACAGGTTCTGAGGGTATCAGTATTCACTTGAACCAGTGCTCATCTGATTGAACCAATTACACACTTAACCATGATAAATTGGTTCATATCGAACCAAATCAAAATTCCATCAACCAAATGGATCAACCCAACAATTAGGGTTTACACAGCAATAGCATCCGGCTTCCACCATTGCCGCCGACATCATCAGTCAAAACCAATGATTTGCATCGGTAACACACGGTTGCATTTCCATGCTTTAAACACTTTTGTTCAATTTCCGATCCCACCTTCTTATCCAAGAGTCGCTTTGACCTAAAGATCACTAGCGAAGTTGGAGCATAACATACTCTGTTATGACTTCAAAGTAACCAAGGACTCGGTCATTTGCGGCAGAGTGAACACATTTTCACAAAGCACTATCATTTTGCCAATAAGTGTGCGCTCATCCCAAGCCTCTTCAATGAGCTCCTGACCTGACCACAAATCTAAAGCGCACCACCAAATCAGCATTCGTTGATGTCATAGCTTACACAGTACATCTCTGACAACAATCAAGCTCAGCTCGGGCTCAATTTTCAACTGGCAGCTTAGGCCTTCCTTATTGATTCTTTGATGTGAAAAACACCATCAAATTGAGCACTTCTCTGACCACATTTTTCCAAGTCAGTGAAGCCAACCTCTTACTTCATTGTCATCACCGGTCATTATCTCGGTGGCATCTCAGCGCAACAGCAACACGTTAATAGTGAAATTAGTTAGTGACTTCACCACTCAACCAAATTGAACCGGGGGATAAGATAGACTGCAATCTTTTCAATCTAAATTCAATTGGACCAGATCCGTCCATAGAACTGAAAGACCCAATTTAGGGTTTCATGATGGCTGCCAGTGACAGCTTCAACGTCGAAACTCTGGCAAATGGTCGCACGATGAACTTTTGGCGTCGCTCCAGCATCTGACAGACCATGTCTATGAGCCTTTTTGTTTCTCAGTGCAACAGCAGCCGACATCTCTTGCCATTTTATCAAGGCAAGCTAAATCAATTGAGTTGATTCAAAATCAAATTAAACTTTGATCTCCTATTGATCCATCCGCCTCCAGCAACATTGCCTCCAATCGAACCCCTATGAGAGTTGCTATTGGAGATATTACAGGGTTTTAATGCCTAGGGTTGCATCTTTGTTTTTGCTATTTTGTGCCGTTGGTTTCACAGGAGGGAATGCCCGTTAGCTCATTTGTAATTTGGTTGCATACCGAGTGAAACGTCGTCATTCTGGCTATACAAGTCATTAGCCTTGACACGACGTCGTCTCACTTGCGTATACATTCGTTTTGCTTTCCCTCTGTGTTCCCCTGTAACAGAATTTCAATCAATAAACCCTAACGCTTTCCCTGTACGAAATCGCTCAGTCGCTCCGCTCGTCCGCGTCCGTCTTCGACCGTCCTTGTCAATCGGAGCTCAGGTGATGTGGATTCTCATGGTATTAGAGCAGGCTACGGTTCTGGTGAGTTGATTTCTTTCAGTCCGTTTTTTTTTCTTTCCGTTTTCGTCTGGTTTTGTGGATGTTATGGATGAAACGGATTCGGTGTCGAATTCGCAAGTTTTAGCTTCTGGAACTAGAAATCCTGCATCTACTGGTGTGGTTGATGATCCTTATTATGTTCACCACAATGAGATTACTGGAAATCCGATTGTAAGTGATGTATTGATTGGTCAAGAGAACTACATGAACTGGAAACGATCCATGGAAATAGCTATGTCCGAACGATCGAAACTGGCTTTCATTCAAGGCAAATATCCTAAACCAACAGATCCAGCGATGGCTGCGAAGTGGCAAAGATGTAATGATGTATTGATGTCTTGGTTGATTTGCTCGGTGTCTAAGAAAATTGTTGGTGAGATACTGCACGCAAAGGATGCCATGACAGCTTGGGAAACTTTGCAATCCAGTTATGCAGGGACCAACCTGGCTAGGATATCTGAAATACACAGAGAGCTTGGGAATTTGGTGCAAGGTGACTTGTCCGTGATGACTTTTAAACAGAAACTGGAGTCCTTATGACAGGAGTTGGATAGTATCAAATTCGTTGACTGTGCTAGTGCTAGGATCTGTGTTTGTTGCAAGCAACATATGAATGATAAGCTTGGAGATAGAGTTGTGAAATTTCTAATGGGACTTAATGACTGTTATGCCTCAGTTAGAACTCATGTATTTGCTATGGATGAGATACCAAAATTTAGTATTGTCTATGGCTTGGCATTGCAAGAAGAAGCATCCAGGGCCATGAGGAAGATTGGAAATGTTGAATCATCTGCTTTATTCAGCCAGAACAGCACAGATAATGGTACACAGGGGCCTAAGAACAATCAGCCATCTGCTGTTTTTAACAACCAAATGAGAGGCAGTGACAGTACAAGAGGAACTTTCAAAGGCAAATCCAGATTAATTTGTAGCCATTGTCAGAGGCCTGGTCACTCTAAGGAAACATGCTACAAGCTAGTTGGCTATCCTCAAAACACAAGAGTGAACCAGAATTCTAGAGGGAATTTTGGGAATAGGCATTCTGCCAATGCTGCTACTACTGATAACTCAGAAGAATCATCTGCTACTATTCCAGAGAAACAATTTACCAATAGTCACTTGGAACAAATAATGGCAATGCTGAAAAATGGTGGACTTGTAGACAAAACTGAATCAAAGGTCCACATGACTGTTCATATGGCAGGTATTGCTCATTCTCATCCTGATTTGAATATTGGTGATTATTGGCTAATTGATAGTGGTGCTACCAGTCACTTTGTTTATGATGAAAAATTGTTGAAAGACATGCATGAACTGAAAGATGTCCATAGGGTGATTATGCCCAATGGGGAAGTGATACAAGTGAAATTTAGTGGCAACTGTCATCTGGGAAATGGCATAATTCTGTTTGATGTTTTGCTGGTGCCAATGTTTGAAGTTAATTTGATCTCAGTGTCTAAGATTGCTGAAGACATGAAGTGTCGAGTTACATTCACTGATTCAGGATGTTTAATACAGGACCAACAAAACAGGACAATCCTGCAGACTGGTAAACCAGCTGGAGGTTTATATAGGACTCAAGTACCTAAAGTTGTTTCAACTGCAAGCACTGCTTATAGCCTTGAACTGTGCAAAATTCAGGAAGAAGCTGAAGTATGGCACAACAGACTTGGTCATGCTCCATTAGATGTAGTATATCAATTGTTGAACAATAAATTCTCTGGTTTTATTGATAAATACTTCAAGTTTCAGTGCAATGTATGCCCTTTGGCTAAACAGACTAAACAGTCTTTTTCTTTGAGTAAGACTGTTACCAATGGAATCTTTGAGCTATTACACAGTGATGTATGGGGACCATTCCATGAACCAACTATCTCAGGGGCTAAGTATTTCTTAACAATAGTTGATGATTACTCAAGAGCAGTTTGGACATTCCTTTTGAAGCAGAAAACTGAAGTTCCAGACATCATCATTGGCTTCTTTAACATGATTCATACCCAATTCAGCAAGAAAGTGAAATTCTCCAGGTCAGACAATGATAGTGAATTTATGAATACCAAGCTGCAGAATTTCTTTTCATCAGAAGGATGCCTTCAACAGAGTAGTTGTCCCTATACACCTGAGCAGAATGGTGTAGTGGGAAGGAAACATAGGCATCTTTTAGAAGTTGCTAGAGCACTAATGTTTGAAGCTGGATTACCAAAACAATTTTGGGGAGATAGTGTGCTTACAGCCACACACATCATTAATAGGCTTCCCACTGTGGTTTTAAAAGGGAAGAGTCCTTGGGAAGTTCTTTTCAAAGAAAAACCAACTATTAGTCATTTAAGAACCTTTGGGTGTTCTTGCTTTGTTAGCACTCAGAAAATTTCCAGAGATAAGTTTGATGCTAGGGCTGTTGAATGCATTATGCTGGGGTTTCCTGTTGGGCAGAAAGGATACAAATTGTTTTGTTTGCAGAGTCAGAAAATGATTGTCAGTAGACATGTAATTTTCAGGGAAAATGTATTCCCTTTCAAGAGAAATTCAAGTAAATTAGTCACAGCCAAATCAGTGACACCAGTACCATTCCATGGGCTTGATGATTTATTCTTTTCTGATGATAACCCAACTTTGTCAACACAAGAAAATCCTATCTCACATGCTGACACCTCTACAGTAAATAATTTTCACCTTGATGACCCTGCAGCAGATACTAGTGACAACACTGTTTTGTTTCCTAATGAAGTGTCTGAACCTAGGCAGCCCCCACTGTGAGAAAATCCTCCAGGCAGACTAGACCACCTGCTTGGACAAAGGATTATGTTTGTACCAATATTAGACACAGGACTTCACCACATGAACTCAGCAAATTTTTATCCTATGACAAATGCAGTCCACATCATGCTCAGTTTGCTATTGCTTATCAAGTTTCTGAAATAAAGGAACCTACCTCTTATACTCAGGCTTGCAAGGATTCTAAATGGGTTGAAGCCATGAACAAAGAGATTTTAGCTCTTGAAACAAATAATACTTGGATGCTTACTGATTTACCTAATGGAAAGGCTTTGGTAGATTGCAAGTGGATTTACAAGGTTAAATTCCATTCTGATGGCAGCATTGAAAGATATAAGGCAAGACTTGTGGCAAGGGGATTTACTCAAGTGGAAGGAATGGATTATCATGAAACTTTTGCTCCAGTAGCAAAAATGACCACAGTTAGATGCCTTCTTACCATTGCTGCTGCAAGGAATTGGCCCTTGCATCAACTGGATGTTAATAATGCATTTCTCCATGGCTCTTTGGATGAAGAGGTGTATATGAAATTACCACCAGGATTTTACAAGAAGGAGAAGACTATGGGAAAGGTTTGCAGACTGATGAAAAGCTTATATGGTCTGAAACAGGCCAGCAGGCAATGGTTTGCCAAGTTAAGTGAGGCATTGGCTGAGTTTGGTTTCATTAATAGCTTAAATGATTACTCTTTGTTTACTTTGCAAAGAAATGGCCAGTTTATAATCTTGCTGGTATATGTGGATGATGTCATCCTTACAGGCACATCTGAATTGCTGATTCATGAAATTAAGTCTTTCATCCATCAGAAATTTTAGATAAAAGACTTGGGTCATTTGAAATATTTTCTTGGTCTCGAAGTTGCAAGATCTTCTGATGGAATCTTCTTAAATCAGAGGAAATATGCAGTTGAATTATTAGAAGAGCATGGCATGATTGATTGCAAACCATCAAAAACTCCTATAGAATTGAAGCACAAACTGGGACTTTCTACAAAGCCTACTTTAGCTGATCCCCTGCCCTACAGAAGACTTGTTGGGAAGCTGATATATCTCACTATTACTAGACCGGACTTAGCATATTCTGTACACATTCTGAGTCAGTTTATGCAAGGACCAACTGAAGAACACTTGGGAGCAGCACACAAGCTTCTTCGGTTCATAAAAGGGTCACCTGCCCAAGGTCTGTTCTTCCCATCATCATCAGATTTGAGATTACAAGCTTTCTGTGATGCTGATTGGGCATCATGTCCTGTGACCCGCAAGTCCATCACTGGACATTGTGTTCTTCTAGGCTCTAGTGTTGTTTCATGGAAGACCAAGAAGCAACCAGTAGTGTCACGCTCGTCCGCTGAATCAGAGTACCGCTCCATGGCTGCCACTTGTTGTGAGCTAGTGTGGTTGGATAGGCTTATCAAAGACATGGGCGTCATTGCTGAAACTCCCATTCCGCTGTACTGCGACAATAAAGCTGCAATTCACATTGCTCACAACCCAGTTTTCCATGAACGTACTAAACACGTTGAGCTCGACTGCCACCTAGTTCGCTCACATGTTAGTTCCAAGTTCATATCTCCAGTCCATGTCTCAACTTCAGAACAGCCGGCTGATATCTTCACAAAGGCTTTATCTTTGGAGCAGCTTCATCATCTTTGTTCCAAGCTCGGAGTGACGAATTTCCTCCACTCCAGCGCTTGAGGGGGGGGGGGGGGTATTGGAGATATTACAGGGTTTTAATGCCTAGGGTTGCATCTTTGTTTTTGCTATTTTGTGCTGTTGGTTTCACAGGTAGGAATGCCCGTTAGCTCATTTGTAATTTGGTTGCATACCGAGTGAAACGTCGTCGTTCTGGCTATACAAGTCATTAGCCTTGACACGACGTCGTCTCACTTGCGTATACATTCGTTTTGCTTTCCCTCTGTGTTCCCATGTAACAGAATTTCAATTTCAATCAATAAACCCTAACGCTTTCCCTGTACGAAATCGCTCAGTCGCTCCGCTTGTCCGCGTCCGTCTTCGACTGTCCTTGTCAATCGGAGCTCAGGCGATGTGGATTCTTAGTTGCTGCGCAAATAGAATGGTTTTCGTCAGATGCACTGAATAAATTATATTGGGCTGAATTTAAAAGAAATCATTCTCTTAATCAAATATTAATTGAATTGATTCATCCCTTGAACCGATGTAGCCTCAATGTCTAAATCCAATTCGGGTTTCACTCAAACTGGCACCATGGCATGCAGCACTGCCGCCGCCTCTCTACCCAATGATACCGCAGACATCCACTCCTAATCGACTCTCATTTGGACATCTTTTTGAGCCGTGACACTTTTGTCCGAACGACCCAAATGGTCTCACTCCGATCCGTGGCTTTGCTTGCGTAAGAAAACGGATACTATCAGTAATTGGATTTCATTAACCAGCAAGCCATGATTGAATCGGACGACGTCATCATCCTCTTTGAGCAGTCTGAGACTTTGAAAAATGAATATGCATCTCTGATGCAGGCAGATTAGCGATAACTGAGGATTAGAGGAAATTGGCGCTAGTTAGCAGGATTGGCGCTTCCGGTGTCCGTTTTCAGCCCATAATACCTTATTCTGAGCGGAACGACGAGACGATCAGAAACCACCAGCTTTGCTCGTGACGTATGGGCTTTTTTGGGCTTCCGGAGTCGTTTACTATTTTATTTCAAATTTTTAATGTTTTTTAGAAATTTTCGGTTTTTAGTAATTTTCGTTTAGGGTTTCGTTTTATTTTCCTATTTAAGTAAACTCATGTAATCTTCATTAGCAGCTTATTATCAATCAAAGAAAAATCGAATTAGGGTTTTCCCTATTCCATCAGCTTCGTTGTGCGACTCTATCATATTGGTATCAGATTACGGTGATCCTGCGATGGCTCGAGGTCGACCAAGAGGAGGTGCCGCAGCTCATGATATCGCTGATTTTAGAGACCGTGAGAACGCTGATTTACGGCGACAAGTTGAACACTTGACGCGACGTTTGGAGGAGTTTGAGACCAATCGTTCTGATGGCGAGGTGGCGTCTGACCATAATCCATTCGCGGATGAAGGAGTGGAAAATCAGCGTGACCGACGGTGGGAGATTGGGTTTAAAGTTGACATTCCAGACTTTGATGGTGGCCTTCGGGCTGAGGAGTTCGTTGATTGGCTGTCCCAAGTGGAGTAAGTCATTGACTTCAAGGAGGTTCCTGAGGATCGACGTGTGGCGTTGGTCAGTTTCCACTTGCGTGGTAGGGCGCAAGCTTGGTGGCAACAATTGAAGAAATCTCGTGCCCGTGAAGGTAAGGGTAAAATTGTGACTTGGCAGAAGTTTGTGAAACATATAAAAGGGGCGTTTTTACCATACAATTTTGAACGGGAGTTGTATCAAAGGTTTCAGAATTTGAGGCAAGGTAATCGTTCAGTGGAGGAATATAGTGGTGATTTTTATCAATTATTGGTTCGTACAGATGTGCGTGAGACCCCTATGCAGTTAGTCTCTCGTTATATTGGTGGGTTAAAGCTTCAATTGCAGGATGTCCTTAACATGTTTGATCCAGCAACTGTGTCTGAGGCACATCAGCGTGCTTTGCAAGCTGAGAAGCAGATACTGAGGCGTGGACCAAGTGGCTTTCGCCAAACTTCGAGTACTAGCACAACAACTCCAGCCCCGACTAACCGTGGTTCCACAAACCCAGTAGCGCGGCCTCCTGCTGCTAGGCCAACACAGCCTCAACCTGGGGGAACTTTTCGTTGTTTCGGTTGTGGAGAGACGGGACATAGACAATCTGCGTGTCCCAAGGGGTCGAGTTCTCGCGGCCTTTTAGCGCATGATGGTCCCGATGATATACCTGATTTGGAAGGAGAACCTATCTTTGATGACTAGGGTGATGATGGATTGGAGGAAGAAGTTGTTTCAGGGGATGTTGGCCCTGTGTTGATGGTGCGACGCACGTTTCTGAGTCCTCGTGCCCCTGACCATTCTGAGTGGTTGCATACTAATGTCTTTCAGTCCTCGTGTACAATCGAAGGAAAAGTGTGCACATTTATCATTGATGCGGGCAGCTGTGAGAATGTGATTTCTGAGACGGCGGTGACTAAGTTGGCCCTTCCAAGTGAACCTCATCCCAAGCCTTACAAGTTGGCGTGGCTAAGCAAGAATACTGATGTCACTGTCTCTAAACGGGTCTTGGTGTCCCTTGCGATTGGTGCAACTTACACGGATGAAATTTACTGTGATATAGTTCCTATGGACGCGTGTCCCATTCTGTTGGGCCGTCCTTGGCAGTTTGATCGTTCGGTGTTACATGATGGTCGAGCTAACACCTATTCATTTCTCTTTCGGGGTAAGAAGATCTTACTTGTACCAACCCAACCGCGTGCTGTCCCCACTAGTCGGAGTCCGCCTGTGACTACTCTGTTGTCACGAGTACCATTCCAAGAGGCAATGCAAGATTCTGGAGTAGTTTTTGTCTTGTTTTGCTGTGCATTGCAGGATTCTAGCCATGGTGTGGTGATACACCCCAGTATCCAAGCCCTTTTGACGGAATTTGCGGATGTGTTTCCTTATTCATTGTCGACTGAGCTTCCCCCACTCCGTGACATTCAGCACCAGATTGACCTAGTACCAGGCGCTGCATTGCCTAATCGTCCACACTATCGTATGAGTCCCAAAGAACATGAAGAGTTGCGACGTCAAGTGGAGGATCTTCTCCTTAAGGGTCATGTTCGAGAAAGTCTGAGCCCTTGTGCTGTGCCTGCCTTACTAACTCCGAAGAAGGATGGTATGTGGCGCATGTGTGTTGACAGTCGTGCTATCAACAAAATTACGGTCAGGTATCGATTTCCCATCCACATTTGGATGATTTACTTGATCAGTTGAGTGGTGCTTGTGTGTTTAGCAAGTTGGATTTGAAGAGTGGATATCACCAGATTCGCATCAGACCAGGGGATGAGTGGAAAACTGCGTTCAAAACGCGAGGGGGTTTTCGAGTGGTTAGTAATGCCGTTCGGCCTGTCCAATGCACCCAGTACCTTCATGCGGATTATGAACCAGGCTTTACGACCTTTCATCGGACGGTTTGTTGTTGTGTACTTTGATGACATTCTGATTTATAGTTCATCTGCTGATGATCACATTCGTCACTTACGGGAGGTCCTAGTGGTTCTTAGACGTTATAAGTTTTATGCTGCTTCTACTAAATGCTCGTTTTTAACTGATTCTGTTCAGTTTTTGGGTTATGTGGTTTCCAATGTTGGCCTTTGCGCTGATCCAACCAAGATTGCAGCTATTAAACAGTGGCCCCAACCGACATCAATTACTACAGTCCGTAGTTTTCATGGCCTGGCCTCCTTCTACAGACGTTTTATCCCTCATTTCAGCGGTGTGATGGCCCCAATCAGTGATTGCATGAAAGGCACGAAATTTCTTGGGACTCCTGAGGCAGATGAGGCATTTGCGGAGATTAAGAGACGCCTTACTTCAGCCCCGATTTTGGTACTCCCTGACTTTTCCCTCCCTTTTGAGCTGCATAGTGATGCATCGAAGACAGGTATTGGCGCGGTCTTAAGTCAGAATGGACGTCCAGTTGCTTACTTCAGTGAAAAACTGTCGGGTGCTAAGCTTCGGTTCAACACATATGACGTGGAGTTCTATGCTGTGGTACAAGCAATCAAGCACTGGAGACATTATTTATTTCAGCGTGAGTTCGTGCTTTTTTCTAATCATGACGCACTGAAGTATCTTGGCAGCCAAGATAAGGTCTCTCACCGACACGCCTCCTGGATTTCCTACTTGCAGCAATTCACTTTTGTTATCAAGCACCAAGCAGGTATTACTAACAGGGTAGCTGATGCCCTGAGTCGGCGACACAACCTACTGTCCGAACTTCGACTGGAGGTACCTGGTTTTGACTCTTTTGTGGACCTCTACGTTACTGACCCATATTTCTCGCGAGTCCTTGTGTCATTACAACATGGCGAGACATCTGACTTCGTCTTAGAGGATGGATTTTTGTTTCGTGGAGTCCAACTTTGCATCCCAGATTGTAGCCTTCGACTTCAGCTGATTCAGGATCTTCATTGTGAAGGTCATGTGGGCCGTGACCGCACTTTCCATCTACTGGCTACTTCTTATTTCTGGCCATCCATGAGAAAAGACGTCGGACGTTTCGTGGCTCGTTGTACGGTTTGTCAGACAGCTACGGGGACTTTAACTAATGCTGGTTTGTACATGCCATTACCTATTCCAACCCAGCCATGGACTGATATAAGCATGGACTTCGTCCTTGGACTCCCTCGCACTCAGCGCGGTGCAGATTCCATCTTTGTAGTTGTGGATCATTTTTCGAAGATGGTACACTTCATTCCATGCAAGAAAACATCTGACGCAGTGGCTGTGGCCCAATTGTTTTTCCGTGAGGTCTACCGTATTCATGGTCTGTCGGCATCCATAGTATCCGACTGAGATACTCGGTTTGTGAGCCACTTTTGGCGCAGTTTATGGCGTATGGTGAATACTCAGCTCACATTCAGCAGTGCTTATCATCCTCAGACAGATGGGCAGACTGAAGTTGTCAACCGCTCTTTGGGCAATCGATTACGCTGTTTGGTGGATGATCATCCGAAAGCATGGGATCAGCGTCTTCCACAGGCAGAGTTTGCACATAACCATGCTGTTAACCGAACTACAAGTTTTTGTCCATTTCAGGTGGTGTATGGCCTTATTCCCCGCGGTCCATCAGACTTACTGAAATTGCCTAACAAGACTCACGTACACGCGACTGCCGAGGAGCTCATTGATCTGATTCAACAGACCCACCAACGGACCCATGATCAGCTGGTGCTGAATACAGCAAAGTATAAGGCTAGTGCAGATGCTAAACGGCGTTCAGTTGAATTTGTGTTGGGTGATCTTGTATGGTCCGTGCTGACCAAGAACCGCTATCCAGCTCATGAATACAACAAGTTGGCAGCGCGCAAAATCGGTCCAGTAGAGATTGTAGAAAAAATCAAGCCCAACGCTTATCGCCTTCGACTCCCCAGCAATGTGAATACTTCGGATGTGTTCAATGTTAAGCACTTAATCCCCTTTGTTGACGCAGATTCAGACACAGAACCGGCTGCGGATTCGAGGACGAATCTTCTCTACCCAGGAGGAGATGATGCAGGCAGATTAGCGATAACTGAGGATTAGAGGAAATTGGCGCTAGTTAGCAGGATTGGCGCTTTCGGTGTCCGTTTTCAGCCCATAATGCCTTATTCTGAGCGGAACGACGAGACGATCAGAAACCACCAGCTTCGCTCGTGATGTATGGGCTTTTTTGGGCTTCCGGAGTCGTTTACTATTTTATTTCAAATTTTTAATGTTTTTTAGAAATTTTTGGTTTTTAGTAATTTTCGTTTAGGGTTTCGTTTTATTTTCCTATTTAAGTAAACTCATGTAATCTTCATTAGCAGCTTATTATCAATCAAAGAAAAATAGAATTAGGGTTTTCCCTATTCCATCAGCTTCGTTGTGCGACTCTATCAATCTCCTCCTGTTAAAACCTAACAATCAGGTGAGGTTAGTCATTGTCAGTGCAAAGCATGAACCTCACAAATGAGCCACGCAAAGAACCAATTTGTGGTTTTTCATCAGAATGTTCTCCTTGCAAACTGTACGTTCTGATCACACTCCTGTCCTTAAACATTACAAACTGTATAACTTGTTCCTCTTGGTCCAACTTTGGACCTCGATTTCTCATTCGATATAGCTTCGTTTTTGGCATTTCAACATTCGAGTTCATACCTCTCAATTCTGTTGGACCTCGATTTCTCATTCGATATAGCTTCGTTTTTGGCATTTCAACATTCGAGTTCATAATCTAATTTTATCAACACGATTCGAGGTGTTCTCCACACTCAATTTTAGGTCATTCAATTGTATGGAAAAATCAGCAGCAGTTTTGGGAGACCTTGGCTTAACAACTTAATAACCATGATCTTGAAATCATATAAGAACATAACTTGTTCCTCTTTGGCTTCCAATATGGGATATTCATCTTCATATCAATCCCTACCAAAGTCACGTTTCATGAGTTTTGGTCCAACTTTGGCCATCGATTTCTCATTCGATATAGCTTCGTTTTTGGCATTTCAACATTCGAGTTCATACCTCTCAATTCAAGGTATTTTAATCTAATTTTATCAACACGATTCGAAGTGTCCTCCACTCTTAATTTTAGGTCTCAAATGTGACTCACCACCATTTTTTCTTCACACCTTCTAACACATATATTTCAACAAGAAATCGACATATTCATAACGAAATTTGTTGGTTATTTTATCATTCATGCCGAGCTCGACCGTAGCCCGAAAACTCCTAAGAAATGAAGGTTGTTAATGACTTTAAGGTCGATGATTTTTATCAAGGTCCGGCCCTAATGTGCAAAGGCTAGGGCTAGCCTTTTTTTTTGACCGGTAAAATGTAAATAGCATATTTGTTAGTTTATACTTTTAACTCCGCGCAACCAAACCCTAGCTCTGCGACGACATGACGCTTGTAGGGGGCCTCACCGGAACGGAGGAGGATGACGAAATATATTTGTCATCGGATTCGGAAATTGGCGATGCGTTGGATTATTTGGACTCGAGAGATGATGACGGGTTTTTAAATGGGGCTTTCACGCTCAATTCATGGCGTCCTAATGCTCATGGAGGCATTCACTCTCAACCCAATGCTTCCGCTCTTCAGCCCCTTTCCAATCGCACTCAGAAATTCGCTGCTTCTCCACTCGAGGTCTGTGATTTTCTCCTTCAGTTATTTTATGAATTGTTTTTTATTTATTTGCAGGAGTTCCTTTTTATGTATTTGTGTCAGTTATTGTTGTCTCATTATTTAGTATTTTAAGTGCGTAGGATTGGGAAGGAAGGGTGAATGTCAACATGTCGAATTCGGTCAACACCGAGATGTGCGAAAACCTCCGAGGTATGGCTATTGGCAAAACAAGAACTCATGAGAAAGCAGATCGTGCCATAGTGGAACAGGCCCTTGATCCGAGAACCTTTATGGTATTATTCAAGATGATAAACCGCAAGTTCTTCAGTGATATGAATGGCTGCATTTCAACTGGAAAAGAAGCTAATGTTTATCACGCAACAAGAGATGACGGAGCAGAATTTGCCATTAAAGTGTATAAAACTTCCATTCTTGACTTCAAGGTATGTTCAAGGAGACTTCCGTTTCAGGCACGGAAGTTCTCACCATAATCCGAGGAAAATGGTGAAAGTGTGGGCTGAAAAGGAAAGGAGGAATCTAATGCGATTGAAAACTGCAGGAATTAGGTGTCCTACTCCTCTCCTCTTCATCTCAAGCTTCATGTTCTTGTTATGGAGTTCATTGGAAAGAATGGTTGGGCTGCACCCCGTTTGAAGGAAGTTTCGCTCACCGTCGACAAGTTGTGTGAATGTTACATGGAGGTTGTAATAGCAATGAGGACATTGTATCAGAAGTGCAAATTGGTGCATGGAGACCTTAGTGAATTTAACATGCTTTATTATGAGGTATCAATATATCCATTATACTATACTCTCATGCATAGCTAAATGCTGCGAGTGTGTGAATGTCGATAATTTTTTACAAATGTATTTAAACGACCTCGTTTTGACATTCGCAGTATTTTGCTATGCTGCGCCAAATCCGAATCCCATATAATATTCTTATGTCTGACTCCGCTATTTCTTTTTATCCACAGGGGCACTTGTACATTATTGATGTTTCTCAAGGAGTTGATTTAGATCACCCCCATGCTCTTGATTTTCTCCGCAGAGATTGTGTGAATGTTTCTGATTTTTTTAGAAAACAAGGTGTAGCTGTTATGACAATCAGAGAGCTATTTGACTTTATAGTTGATCCGTCCATAACTGACGAATTGGTTGATAGCTACTTGGAAGAGGTTCAAACAAAGATTTTGGCGAGAGGGAATCAGATTTCCCCAGAAGATGAAGTAGCGGATGCTGTATTTATCCAATCCTATATTCCGAAAACGCTAGATCATGTCAGGAACGTTGAGGAGGACGTCAACAAAATCACCAACGGACAGGGAACTGAAGACATGTGTTACAAAACCATCACGGGACTAAAGCAGGCCCTCGAGAGTCAACCCTGTTTCAGTGAAAAGAACAGTGATATTACAACTACAGCTGATCCTCAAGATGAGACGGATTCAGCTGAAAGCGAATCGAATTCAGAGTCAGATGACGATGGTGATGAAGAGGAGCTAGACAGAGATAGGAACACGGGAGATCCCATCGATAAGAAGGCCAGCTCGAAAGGAAAACAAGAAGAGAGGAGCCCGAGGAGGGAGGCTAGGAAACACAAAGTGCCTAAAGCTGTCAAAAAGAAGAAAAAGAAACTGGCCAAATCACACAAGACCAGATAGTCAATAGATTATAGATATGAGGCTATTTTTATTTTGCCCTTAAATTAAAATTTTCAATATTTCTGACTATAACTGGTAAAACATAGGTAGTTGTGGCCTTTTTTTAATACTTTTCCCTAAAGTTTATGGTGTAATTTTTCTTTGATAAGATTTGAAAAATTGAATCTGAATTACAACATCATTGAGATCTTGATCAAGGTGGACATTTACAAGTCAAGGGAGAAATGATAATGATCGTCGCGGATAAGAGGTCAACAACCTATATAAATTCTACATAAATTTAAAAAAAACTATACAAAATTAAAATTATATCATACTAAAAAAAAGAAAGAAGAGTCACCCTCTCCTTTTACCACCACCAAAAAAAAAAAAGCCTCCACTTGTCCCCTGTATTTACTTGAACCGAGCTGGAGAAGTTTAAGTTTCTACCATGTCTGAGCCACGACCTTGCTGCTGCTGGCCAGTTTACTGTCATTTTCATCCCCGAGTGCCACATTGTCAATTGGACCAATATTGTTGTCTAAGAGATTTGTAAGGATTGTTATTTTTTTCCTCCCCGCCGTGGTTGAGATGGAGGGCAAGCTCTGAGCGCGGCGATAGGTAGGGACAGGCCTTGAGGGTGGACCTTGGAGAATGATGAGGTGGCACCATCATGTCAGAGCTCTGCTGGCAGCCATTCTCACAGGATAAAAAGAACTTGTCGCAATGCTGGAGTCAAAAGTCCAAAAAATAACCATACCATAAATCCAAGTTCACAGGGATGCATATTTAGGAAGAGAAGGATATTAAAACATATAATAATATGTTTACAAAACGTTGAAATAGCTTTACCTCTCCGAAGGTCTTAGAGGTTTCATTTGCGCTCCCGAAATGCCAGGAAGCTGCTGCTCATGATTGTGACTACATGGTGCTTCTGAGCTTAATATGTTATCCTGTATAAACGTAAGACTGGTGTAGAAGACGTGTGAAATGTTGGCCCACTGAAAGGCACAGTAAATGTAGTATTTGCAGATGTACCTTGAGTTTCATCACCTTAAGCCCATTGACGCAAGATTGGACATCTTGCTTCGAGTTTCTTAAAAATGGGTGCTCTAATAGGGCATTAGCTGTAGGTCTTTCAGCAGGATTCCTGCGGAAGCAGCTTTGCAGAAAATCATTGCCTTCTGGTGACAAAGTTTTTGGTATGGGCGGGGTTTCTCTCATGACCTTAAACATAGCTGCAGCCTGCATTAATAGAACCATGTGTGAACTTAGTCAACAATCATGCCAAAATGTGTTACAACAAATTAAAATACTTCTTGGCACCGATAAAGAATATACTGCGATACCAAAAACAGGATTATAAGACAATTTGACGAGTATATCTGTTAGTTTTCTCAAGTAAAAACTAGACTACCTGCAACTGGTTTTGCGATAAAAAATTTACACAAAAAGTAAGCATTGTCGGTTTACTAGAATGCTTCTGCTTACCCCTTCATATTCGCTCCAAGGAGGTTTCCCATTGAGCATCTCTATAATAGTACAGCCTAGACTCCATATATCAACAGCAAAGGCATGATCAGGTTTCATATCCTTCTGCATCACTGACTGCATGAGCTGTAATGAAGATCTAATGTTAAAATAAAACACTACATGCTGTTACTAATGTAATGGCAAAAACCACGAACCTCTGGGGCCATCCAGTACGGACTGCCCTTCAATGATAGATGTGCCGCTTGTCCAGTAAGCTGAAAAGCAAAAACTACGTCATAATTCATAAGAAAGAAGAGATGGCCCAGCTACTTCATTCAGCAGAATACAAACCTACTACCTGCTATAAATTTTTGCATATGTGATAATATGTACTCTCAAAACAGGTTATGTGCATTGCACCTCTGGAGAGCAGTTTTATGTGGCATGTTTTCTAGTAGTTGTAAAATAGAATTTTTTTTTTTGGGGTTTATTTTGTTCTTCATTAACACACTCCACACAGATGAAATATAGCTTTCATGAACCTTACGCATTAATTCTTTCTGTTGGTGCTGCAGGTAGCAACAAATTGTTATTAGGATGTGAAACTCACATGTTTTGCCATACCAAAATCTGCAAGTTTCACGACTCCGGCTGAATCAACTAGTAAATTAGCCCCTTTGATGTCCCTACAAATCCAAACATGAATTCTCAGATACTGGGATCCAAGAACTACAGCGCATTTCAATGTCCATAAATAAGAGATTTTGTTTTGAAGTACGACACATAACAAATAATTAAACAAATCATATTCCGTATATTAATCAAATGGTGGGATACTAATACTATAGCATCAATAAAAATATTTGCACCACTTGCCTGTGTACTGTTTTTTTTCTGTGCAAATATGCTAGGCCGCAAAGGATGTGACGCGTGAAGTTCCGTACAACAGCTTCTGTTATAGCTCCACAATGATCACGGATGTACTTACGGATAGCACCAGGATGGACATATTCCAAAAAGATGTACAGTTTATCCTCCACCTGTTCATAGCAAATTGTAATCAACATCGGACACATTTGAGGAAACATTGTAGTACATGGGAAATTGTTGGGATTATAGATACCCACGATTTGACTGCCATAATACTGAACAATGTTTGGATGCTGAAGTTGACTGAGCAACTTTATCTCCTGCAATGGCCAATAAAGAGAAGGAGATTCTGAAGATAAATTAATCTATATAACCATACTTATTCAAACCAATAAATGTCCATCTAATAGATACTTTTTAAGACCATTGAATGCAGAAACACTTGCCTGCTCTAACTGCCTCATGCATTCTGTAGATTTTTGGTCATCAGGGATCAATTCCACTTCTTTCATTGCGCATAAAGCTCCAGTTTGGCTGTTTGCATATAAAAAAAGGCAATCATAAAAAGCCAAACGTTTAAATTTCTTGTGTATCATATAAAAGCAGGCGAAAACTGTAAATGACAGCATACAGGTTAGTTGCTACATATACGCTGCCAAAGGTACCGCGCCCAATAAGCTTCCCTTTTTGCCAATTTTTTGCTGATGAGAATTCGGGTCTAGCAGTAACTTGAGGTGCGGAGGATGCTGGTGCTGGAAAAGGAGCTGATGGTGCAGGTAAAGGAGCAGATGGTGTGGGCAAGGGTGATGATGGTGGTGTGGGCAAGGGTGATGATGGCGGTGTGGGCAGAGGAGTTACTGTTGACGACGGCGAAGAAGCACCAGGTGGAAGAGGTAAGGGGTGAACATTAGTGTAACTACTAGCTCGAGGAGACATCAATGCATCACCAGCTGCCTTCTTATTCAAGGGTGATGTAGATCTGCTTGGATTTCGAGAAATATGCTGAGGGCTTCTCGCATTCAAATTATAATGATCGTTACTACCACGGACACCAGAAGTATCTGGACTACACTTAATTTGTTCGGGAGAGGCTGGAGAGGGGCAAGCTGTGTATCCATCCGAAAAAGGCATCTCTGGGGAAGACTTGTAATAAGAAGAAAACATTTCCTCTGTACTTCTCCTCTGCGGACTTAGCAACGGAGTATCATACGGGCTGGTTGGAGCACTCCTAAAAGGGAGGCTGAATTTGTTGGATTCGACATCAACAAATTTAAGATTTTGTGGTGCCTTGCGGCTTGGTCTTCTAGAAAAGTGCTCCATTCCACTATGGATTCCCTCATTAAGGCTGCAAAAAAACCAGCAGTAAAGACACTAGCTAAATAATTTCATCATCCAAACATAAAATTCTAGCAAGTAACCACGACAACAACAACGAGATTCCTCAAAAACTAAAACAAGGAATAATTTCAAAATGTCATTAATCTCTAATGTTGAGTACATTAAGCTGGAAATTCAAACATTTTAATTGCAATCCAAAAGCTTTAAATAAATTCTCACCATCCAATTTTAAGATCCGAACATCTCCCAGTTTCGGTGAGCCTGGTGGGCGGCTCTCCAGGCGTAAAAAGACGTTTGGAGGCCGCTAAGCCATCCGTCCGCAACAGCTTGGACAGCTCGGGCAAAGGAAGGGGCTGCGGCTCCGGTATGACCGAGCAGCCTCTGGAGTTGGAAGTTGAGGAAGAAGAGTCTCTGTTGTACGACGCCAAACGCGGCATTTCTGAATCCGGCGAATTGAATCCGGAAACGGTGGATACAGAAGCAGCATTGTCCGCCTCGCGCAGATGCTTAGGCTTCCTCTGCCGCGTCGCGGACGAATCGCCCTGACAACCGTTGTTGTTGTTGTTATTGTCGTTGATGGAATTGGGGGAGGAGGTTGAGGAAGGGGGAGAGGAAGAGAGGAGAGCGGTTGGGGCCCACCACGGCATGGCGGGATTGGAGTTAGCAATCGGATTGGTTGATCGGTGACGAAAAATGAAACCCTAGCGACAACGGAGATTTTGGTCGAGAGGGATATATATGGATCGTCGTCCTCGTTCTCTTTGCTGTGTTTACCCGCGTATTGTTTCAGTTTTTTTCTTTCCGTTGTCTATTTTACCAAATTGAGCACCATGTCAATCATAATATTTAATTATTTATATGTATTATTTAATAAGATACTAATTCCGAAATTCAAAGAATGACATTTGTTGATTCTTGAGTAGAATTCGTTCAGACTGTTTTTTCCGACTTTCTAAGTCAAGCTATTTCGTCTTTGTATGTGGTACGTGCACTTTATCAAAAAATTAAAAACAAAAAACTACACATGCTACTCTTTCGGATTCGATGTAATTTTTTGTTGTTGATTTATTTCGTCTCTCTCTCTGATATCTTCCTCTCATTAGGGGTGAGCATGACCGGCTAACCCGACCCGAAAATATTGATCAGGTCTTTTCTTTGAATCCTAAATCGGTCCGAAAGGCCGGATCAATTATGTGAATCCAAATCCGATCATAAAACTAAAATTTATAAAATGCATAATATTCAACGTCTTCTATCATGATATAAATACTTTAAAAATATAAGCTTAAATCACTAATTTATGATATAAAATTTAGTATTACAGTTTTATTTTTCATTTCAAATCAGTTACTTATTCATAGTTTAATTGATATGGTTGTCACATTCATTCATATGAGATGTAAAGTTCGAATATTGTTAAAAATCTACTATTTTTAATATTACTTATAAAATCGAATAATTCGAACCTCAACCATACCCCGATCCGAAACTCATACCGGATTGGGTTACCCGACATTAACCAGATCGGGCCGGGCGAATTGTGCCCACCCCTACCTCTTAGGGATGGATGTTAATTGAGAATAGACACGTGTCGCTTTCTCACGCATCGTTCACATAGTCGGGGAGCGACTGATCCAATGACCAAGTTTTTAAATAATTAATTGAAGCTAAAATTTGGCAAAGGACTAAAATGCCCTCAGCAGTCAGAACGTCTAGCTGACTCGTACCATTATAAAAACCAACACGTCCACCGTTCGTTCCCTCTGCAAATCTTCTCTCTCAAAGATTGATATTTTCCTTCTTCTTCCCTCTCCGCTGATATCGTACGTGTAAGATTTTTATAAAGGTTACCAAATCAAAGCAATGAATAATTTCATAAAAGTTATGTACAAATTTATCATTTGGAGTATTAACATTCCATTGTTTTTAATTTCCACAAATACCCAAACATTACTATCATTTGATGTGTTTAATGTGATTATAGATGTTCAGCTGATGGAGCTACATGACAGGTTCACAGTTCTTATCTCTTTTGATCAAATTCTTGATGAATACTATGTAAGAATTGTATTTTGACTTATCAAGAATTTTACCTATTATTAATGATTTTTTTTTCGCTCACATAGTTTTTAAACCCTAGATCCGCCACTGGTAAGATATTCAGATCGGGGTTCGAGCTGTCACTCTCTCGCTGCAGCTTTCCATTCGAAAAGATCAGTTTGCAGCAAAAGTGTTCCAGCGATTATATTCACAACACTTTGCTTTTAAATCTCGACGTAGAGAAACCACAGCAGCAGTTGTTTGGTGATCCGGCGACGTTTCTTTCCCCACCCCCAAAAGGAATCTCAAGTTCTTTTACTCCGGTGAGATGTCTGAAACGCTCGTATGCATTCAATTTATCATCATCTTTATATATTTTGATTAAGTTTTAGGGCTTTGATTTCATATGGAAGAGTGTGCGTGTGGAAATTAAAGCTGTTTGGGTTTCTCTTGTTGCATGATTCCGTAAACCCTCATTCATCTCTTTCTCTCTCTCTCTATCTCTTGAGGCGGTAATTTAAATTTAATTAGTGTATCGGAGTGTTGTTGCATATTGTTGAGGCATTGGCCTCACAAGTTTTTGATGATTGACAAACCGGTTTAATGGTTTACGTGAGTTTCTGTTAGTCAGGAACCTACTGGAGCAATCAAGGACGTGATGCTGGAATCCAGTACCTGCGGAAGTCTCCGAGTAATCAAGAACCAGAGTATTGGTCAAGTCAACGAAGCGGTTGAACAGTTGAGGTCAACAAGAGCAGTTGAAGTCAAGGCAGTTGGCAGTGGGAGTCAAACACATCATGGAGTGATGGCACGTCCCCACTACAAGTCAAGGAGATCATGGGTTGGCAGTTGCAAGCCATGATCTGTGGCAGTTACCTGACGGTTGCTGAAGAACCTATATAAGGAAGATCATCTCTTCAGAACCGTGCGCGCATCCACATACACTCGAGAGCTTTCCAAGTGAGAATATCAAGCAAGCTGTGCAAGGTGATATTCGTGTGATCAAGCTGTTCTTGATCGGTGCCGGAAAGTGAAGGACGTGCCAAGACTACGAAGACGTCGACGAGACGGTCAGGGAAGTAGTCAGATTGCTTGTGTAAATCTGAGTTAGATTTATACTGAATAGGCAAAAGTTTTGTACCATTGAGTGTACAGTTTAAATAGTAATAAAAGCTATTTAAAGTTTATTCCGCTGTGTAATTAATTAGAGTAATTACCTGCATACTAAGTTAGGTTCCTAACAGTCCCGAACTTAGTTAAGTCTCTGACTACTTGAACTTAAGTCTTTGACTATCTAACCACGATCCTAACATTTGGTATCAGAGCCACAAGGTTCTAGATTTTTGGTTAGAATTGCAGGAATGTCAGGAGATTCAATCTCAAATCCTCCAAAGCTCAAGCCGGGCGAGTATAAGACTTGGGCGACCAGATTTGAAGCCCACGTCATGGCGTATGATGGGGAGGTTTGGCAGATTATTGAGCAGGGTCAACAGTATGTCTACATGGAAGGAAGTGCAACAGAACTCAAGCCAAGAGTCATGTACACCACAGAGGACTACAAGAAACTCGAGAAGAATGCAAGGGCATTGCGGGTTCTTCACAACGCTCTGGAACCTGGAGATCTGAAGAAGGCCATTCAGTACAAGGATCCAAGCGACATCTGGGACTCTCTAAAGAAGATATATGAAGGGTCGAAGGACGTGAAGAGAAACAGAATCTTGGCGGTTCAAACAGAGTTCAATAAACTGAGACAAGTGAAGAACGAGCCACTGCACGAGTACCACTCCAGATTCCAGGACTGTCTGGGGACACTCAACAACCTTGGGAGAAAGTACAAGAACTGGGAGATTACCCACAGGTTCATGCAGGGGTTGAGTCCAGAATGGGACGACATCTCAAGGACATTGGCTGCCTTGCCGAGCACCAAGGAGAGCTCATTGGAAGAACTTGTTGCTGCACTGGTCAGTAACAAAACCATTGATGATGTTAAAATGGAGAGTCGAGAACCTCAGAAGGCTGCTCGACAAGTTGCATTAGTTGGAGAAAATTCCAGATACCAGAAGTTCAGAGGAAAAGACTTCGGCAGAAACAAAGGAAAGGAATCCTCACGGACTGAGGAACGTGAAGTAATGTCAAAGGCCCACAGAGTCACTGATGACAAGAACTCAGGCCGGAAGTCCAGCAACAAAAACAACCAGAAGGACGTGGAATGTTTTTACTGCAAAAAGAAAGGTCATTACAGGAAGGACTGCTATAAACTGAAAAATGATGAGGCTCGGGCTGAGCAGAATGAGAAGAAGGATGACAAAGGTAAGAAAGCCATGTTTGCCTGGGGAGACTCGGACGAAGACAACAACATGGGTGATCTGAGAAGAAATGTGTGTCTGATGGCTAAAGGAAGTACATCAGAATCAGAGACGTTGTCGTCCACCTCCTCATCTAAGAAGACGTACTCCAATGAATCAACTACAGATGGTAGTTACAGTGATTCACATTCAGGTTACTACTCTCGATCTCAGTGCATTGCAATGATCAAGAAACTGGTTCTCAAGGCTGAGGAACTGAATGGAATTGTGGCTGATCAAGACAAACAGATGAAGTCGATGTTTGAGGAAAACCATCAACTGTCCTTAAAAGTCAGGAGACTAGAGAAGGCAGAAGGTAAAAGGGTTGTTGGCTCAGATGATCAGTTCTATGACTCTCCGAAAGGAAAGGAGAAGCAGAAGTCGAAGACCAAGTCAGGTCTCGGATATGGGGAAGTGACCATTGCCAAACCTGTGCGCAGACAGATTCAACAGAGTCCTACTCCCAAACTGAAAGTTGATTTAGATGATAGCAAAACCTATGGAAAGGGGTTTCACATCTGGGAGAAACTCAATCGGAAGAAAAGTCCTATTCCAATTGACTTCGGCAAACAGAAAAAGAAGGTCTCCGAGTCAAAGGACATAGACTTCAGGAAGCAAAAGGTCTGCTTCTACTGTGGGAAGGAGGGACACAGTCAGAGAAACTGTAAAGGATGGAAAAACACTTCGAAGAAATTGTCAGGGAAGTCAAGCTCCAAGTCTGGAACTTCCTCAGAAGTCAAGAGCAGAAGGAAACCTGGAGCTGGGAATGACTCGTCAAGTTCCAGAGTGGTTAAGGATGTATCTCACTCACTGGCAGTTTCAAAAATTCATGCTTCTAATATTAAATCTTCATCTCAACCCAAAAAGGCTAAGCTTGTTTGGGTTCCTAAAACCTGATTGTTTATGTGCAGGTCGAGAGAGGGACAAGTTCATGGCTGATTGATAGTGCATGCTCAGGTCATATGACCGGGAAGATGAACCAGTTCTCCTCTCTACGACATCATTCTGGTGGCTCCATAACTTTCGGAAATGAAAGTAAGTGTCAGGTCATCGGAACAGGTAAGGTACAGTTATCAAGTAAGGTAAGTGTTGATAATGTCAGTTTTGTTCATGGGTTGAAGTTTAATCTGTTAAGTGTTTCACAGTTGTGCCGTGGAGGTAAAAACAAGGTGGTTTTTACAGCTGATGATTGCTCTATTGAGTGTGTCTCCACAGGTCAGGTTCTTCTACGTGGGAGATGTGCTGACAGAGTTTATTTTGTGGATTCGTCGTTTGATCCGGAAGAATACTTGTGTCTGTCGTCCAGAGCTGATGAAACCGAGATGTGGCATCGTCGGTTGGGACACGTAAACTTCAGATTGTTGAAGAGGTTGCAGAATCAGAACTTGGTAATTGGATTACCAAAGATCAGTGAGGTGCCTGATCAGGTCTGCAGTGCTTGCACGCAAGGAAAGCAGTCTAGAGGATCCTTCCACTCAAAGAATGCAATCAGTACGTCAAGAACATTTGACTTAGTACACATGGATTTATGTGGACCTATGAGAGTTCAGTCACGATAAGGTAATCGATATGTGTACGTGTTAGTTGATGATTATTCTAGATATACGTGGGTGATCTTCATCAGGTCAAAGGACGAAGTCTTTGACTGCTTCAAGACGTGGGTGAAACTCGCTGAAAGAAAATTCAGTCTCAAGGTGAAGAGTATCAGATCGGATCATGGTACTGAGTTCGAGAATGGACAGTTTACAGAGTTCTGCAGTGATCAAGGAATTGATCACAATTTCTCAGCACCGAGGACTCCACAGCAAAATGGGGTAGTTGAGAGGAAAAATCGAACTCTGGAGGACATGACCAGAACGATGCTGATAGAAAGCAGGTTGGCAAGAAGTTTCTGGGCAGAGGCAATGAATTCAGCCTGCTACGTCCTCAACCGTTGTTATCTGAGGCCTACTCTCAATAAGACTCCGTACGAGTTGCTGAATGGTCGGACACCTAACATCTCGCATCTTCGAGTTTTTGGCAGTAAGTGCTACGTCCACAACAACGGGAAAAATCAGCTAGGGAAGTTTGATCCAAGAAGTGATGAAGGAATTTTCGTAGGATATGCCCTGCATAGTAAGGCCTACAAAGTATTCAATAAGAGGACCAAGCTGATTGAGGAAAGCGTACATGTCATCTTCGATGAGGAATCCATGGGAAAGGATTCTGGACATGTTCCTGATGTTCAGGTTGCTGATAATGATGAAGGATTTGAGCTAATTCGTCCGAGGGATGATCCAACAGCAGATGTTCCAGAGAATCTGGAAATACCTGAACAAGATGTTCCAGAGAATCTGGAAATACCTGAACAAATCAATGTGCAAGTTCCTGATATCGCGGAACCAGAGCAGGAAGCTGAAGGAAACGAACAAGTTCATGAAGTTGCTGAGGCTGATGATGAACCCGAGGAAAACCAAGAGACTCAGGAAGTCACTGAGTTAAGGAGAAGTACTCGAATCAGGCGGCCGAGTAGCGCACTTCGCGATTACGTCTGTTATGCTGCTGTTCAGGGGGAAACTGTCATGAATGCCTTCGTGTCGTTGATTGAGCCGAAGACAATCCAAGAAGGACTGAAAGACCTAGACTGGATTCAAGCAATGCAAGATGAGTTGCATCAGTTTGAGAGGAATAAGGTTTGGAGACTTGTTCCTAGGCCAGAAAAACGTAAGGTCATTGGCACCCGCTGGATCCTGAAGAACAAGCTGTATCCCAAGAGAGAAGTGGTCAGGAACAAGGCCAGACTTGTGGTGAAAGGATACTCACAGCAGGAAGGAATTGACTATGAAGAGACCTTCGCGCCTGTGGCAAGACTAGAGGCTATCAGGTTGTTGATAGTGTACTCAGTGCAGCTTGGTTTTAAGCTTCATCAAATGGATGTTAAAACGGCGTTTCTGAACGGATATCTCAAGGAGGAAATATTCGTGGAACAACCTCCGGGATTTGAGGATCCAGATCGTCAGGACTGGGTGTATGTCCTTGACAAGGCCGTCTATGGTTTAAAACAAGCACCAAGGGCGTGGTACGAGCGCCTGTCGGAATACCTGCTGGCTCACGGATATGAGCGAGGTAAGGTAGATAAGACTTTATTTGTCTTGAGGACTAATAAACACCTACTTATTGTGCAGGTATATGTGGACGACATAGTCTTCGGATCCACAAGTGACGAGCTTGTGAAGTCTTTCACAAAACTCATGGAGAACGAGTTCGAAATAAGCATGGTAGGGGAGCTGACCTTCTTTCTTGGTATTCAAGTTAGGCAGCTGGAGAATGGTACGGAGATTTCACAACAGAAGTACCTGAGTGAAGTCGTGAAGAAGTACGGATTGGGATGTTCCAAGCATGTGAACACTCCGAGTTCTCCGAACGAGTCCCTGGTGAAGGATGATGGATCACCGAAGTCAGATGCAACGATCTATCGAGGGATGATAGGTTCGTTACTTTATTTGACTGCCTCAAGACCTGACATCATGTTTAGTGTATGTCAGTGTGCCAGGTTCCAGGCCGAACCAAGAGAGCCGCACGTAAAGGCAGTGAAGCGCATACTCAGATACCTGAAGGGTACGGAGAAGTTGGTCCTGTGGTATCCAAGGGTGAAGTCCCTCAGACTGGAAGGCTACACAGACGCAGACTTCGCGGGAGATAGGACTGACAGAAAGTCCACGTCTGGAATGACTCAATTCCTTGGGTCCTGCTTAGTCTCCTGGGGATCAAAGAAGCAAAACTCAGTGGCATTATCAACTGCAGAAGCGGAGTACATTGCAGCAGCAGCGTGCTGTGCTCAGATACTTTGGCTTCGTAATCAGCTAAGTGACTTCAACTTACATTTTGATCAAGTTCCAATTTTCTGTGACAATACTAGTGCGATTAGTATTGCTAAAAACCCTGTTCAACACGGTAAGTCTAAGCATATAGAAATTAAGCATCATTTTCTTAGAGACTGTGTAGAAAAGGAACTTGTCTCCATTAACTTCTGCAGAAGTGAAGATCAGGTAGCCGATATATTTACCAAGTCTCTACACAAGGACGCTTTTGAAAAGCTCAGGATGGAACTTGGATTGATGAGCCCACAGTGAGGTACTTCTAAACTTCTCTCAATGATTGACTAGAAGATAGAATATTTAACATGCACAGCAGTCAACTACATGAGTGAATATTTGAAGTCCCCGAGAAGCTGGTAATGTGCGTGATATTACTTCTTTGCTAAATCTGATATAGTACATGCATTGCTGAACACTTCATTTCTTGATGCCTGACATAACTTCCGGATCTTGTTGCCAATCGCCCCATGAAGGAAGTTATGAGACCACCTGTCCTAATATATACCATATGAACTTGATGACATATTCAATACAATTGCTGAACATGATTGATTATATATATATGTGTGTGATTGAGTGATTGAACTGTGGTGATTTTATTATCAAAACCCTTACGGTAAGCCGACCCACCACAGTGTCCCTTGCGTCAAATCCATAGTCAAGGAACTGGTCTGGTATTCTCTCAGTCAAGGATTAAATGACTCTGTGAATTGAGGAATTCATCGAAGTATTTGAGAAATGAAGGAAGCAGTTCAGTGCAGTTATGATTGAGAAGACAGGTCAGTAAAAATGCCTTGGAAGTCGGACGGTTTCTGTGTGATACGTGCACGCGAGTTAATAGGAGATAATGACAGGATTTTGAATTTAAAGAAATTCTAAAGTCATCTCTCCCCATCCGTCCTCTCAACAGCTTCTGAAACCCTAGAACAGAAAATCCGAAATCATCTTCTCCAGTCGACTCGTCTCAAGTCTCAAGCAAGCTAATGGCGTCGCAATCGAACACAAGTGGAATGGAGACATTTACTATTGCAGGAGTTCGGTATGAGATTCCGAGTGCTGTGGCTGAGATGCTTAACTCGAGTAAGTCACATCTACAAATTACTGTCTTCAATCCTAAATCTGTGAGGTTCATTGATTTCTGTGCTGGGATGTGGAGTGTTGGCGAACGGGATAGAATAGATGTCTCTAGAGTGGTGAGCTCTGTAGAAACTGTTAACGTGATTGAAGAGGTAAAGGAAGGTGGATGCATGTGTGGTCCCAGTCTGGTTGGTGCAGAAGAAGAGGAAGTTGAAATCATAGAGGCTGTCCCAATGAGGAACCCAGAAGGGGTTGAAGAATCATGTGATTCCGAATACTGGAACAATGAAATAGATGGTTTTGAACCCTCAGTTGGCGAGGAAATATCTGCTGGAACACAAACACTGGACAAGCTGGTGGCATTGGGCAAGATTGCCAAGTTCAACAAATCTGAAGGTTCAGATGATATGGACTGTGAGATTGTGGAATCATCTCTAAAAGTATCTAAAAGGCCAAAGAAGGTTTTACCTCTGAGGACACTACCTCCAAGAGGAGCTGGGAAGAGAAAGCTGGTTGTCAAAGAGGAAACCGCCCCTATACCCTCTGCAAAGAAGCCTAAGAAGTCGGTCTCTGAAAAACAAATTTTGATGGAGATGGAATGCTCAGAAGAGTTTCTGAATAGAGAAGACTTGACTGAGGTGCTTGATCTGCTGAAAGCCCAAGGATGGGAGAAAATATGCGACAAGCAGGATTTCGTATGTCCTGAAGCAGTGGAAGACTTCTACAAAAATCTGAAGTTAATTAATGGAAGTGTACCAACACTTGCAGTGAACTTCAGGGGAAACAAATTCACATTGTCAAGCACTGAGCTAGCAGAGATATTGGGGTTGACGCATGAAGGATTTGACTACTACTGCACATCTAGTGTATGGCCTAAGAAATTTGGAGCCAAGAAGGATTTGGTGAAAAGAATCTGTAAACTGGAATCAGCTGAGAAAGGCTTGGGGTTAAGCACTCAGTCCATGGATCCGACAGTCAAGATCCTGCATAAATTGCTAGTGAGCAATTTCATGCAAAGAGGAGTAAAGCCGTCGTATGTTCAACATCAGGACTTGCTGGTTTTGGATAGGCTGCTGAGGGGAGAAAAGATCAACTTACCCAAGTTGATCATCCACCAGATTGATCATCTGAAGACCCTGACTCAGATCGGATATTCAAGGGTGATAAAGAAGGTCCTTCAGAAACACAACTTGTATGAAGTACTCTCTGATGAAGAGGAGCAGGTTGTGAAGACCTTTGATCCAGAAGTCTTCAGGAAAATGCATTTGGTCAAAGACGATGTGGAAGGATGGATCAAGGCTCCTGTTCAAGAACCCAAGCAAAAAGCCAAACCAGTTCTGCAGCAGATTGAGGAAGAGGATGAGGATGAGACTGAAGATTTTAACCATAAGAAGTGGGATCTTCTGGAGAAAGGGATTTTGGATATGAGAAGAGACCTGAGGGCTTTAACAGCAGAAGTCAGAGAAATGAAGGAGGCAATGATCGAAGTGCAGGATGCACTTCTACTTCTCGCTGAAAGGACATGAAGTTCTTCAGTTCCAGGGATGATCTCTTTTGACTATGAGAATGCTGAGATCAGTTCCAACTTAGGATTTCCCAGTCCTTGTTTCACAAACCTTCATATTTCTGCTTCTTTTTGAGTGATAAAACTTGTGTTCAAACTGCGTGTTATGACTATCGTTTTTATCCTTGAAGTTTTATGCCTGCCATTATGGATTGCTCTGAATTTCAAATACGTCCTCATGTCTTTGACTTTTGTGCTTGTTGACTAACTCTTCTTTGATGATGTCAAAAGGGGGAAGGGTAGAAGTATCACCTGAGGGGGAATACAATCTGACGTTCCCGAGTAAAAATGACTAGAAATACCTATGCATAAGTATGACTTAATAGGATGTTTATAAAGTTTCTGAGTGTGCAGGGACTTAGGGGGAATATGTTCCCAAGGAGAATAGGTTCTCAATCCATGCTGTGTGCATGTTTTACATCTATTAAGTGCATCTTCGGTATTTATCTCCTAAGGGTTTGTCATCATCAAAAAGGGGGAAATTGTTGAGGCATTGGCCTCACAAGTTTTTGATGATTGACAAACCGGTTTAATGGTTTACGTGAGTTTCTGTTAGTCAGGAACCTACTGGAGCAATCAAGGACGTGATGCTGGAATCCAGTACCTGCGGAAGTCTCCGAGTAATCAAGAACCAGAGTATTGGTCAAGTCAACGAAGCGGTTGAACAGTTGAGGTCAACAAGAGCAGTTGAAGTCAAGGCAGTTGGCAGTGGGAGTCAAACACATCATGGAGTGATGGCACGTCCCCACTACAAGTCAAGGAGATCATGGGTTGGCAGTTGCAAGCCATGATCTGTGGCAGTTACCTGACGGTTGCTGAAGAACCTATATAAGGAAGATCATCTCTTCAGAACCGTGCGCGCATCCACATACACTCGAGAGCTTTCCAAGTGAGAATATCAAGCAAGCTGTGCAAGGTGATATTCGTGTGATCAAGCTGTTCTTGATCGGTGCCGGAAAGTGAAGGACGTGCCAAGACTACGAAGACGTCGACGAGACGGTCAGGGAAGTAGTCAGATTGCTTGTGTAAATCTGAGTTAGATTTATACTGAATAGGCAAAAGTTTTGTACCATTGAGTGTACAGTTTAAATAGTAATAAAAGCTATTTAAAGTTTATTCCGCTGTGTAATTAATTAGAGTAATTACCTGCATACTAAGTTAGGTTCCTAACAGTCCCGAACTTAGTTAAGTCTCTGACTATTTGAACTTAAGTCTTTGACTATCTAACCACGATCCTAACACATATATAAAGAACGCTGAACATAGCTTGCTTGTGGTAATTATATATATATATAGGGGACGCTCGGTTGAGGCAGGGTTGTAAGAATGAGGCAGTGAGGCACGATCTCGGCCGTCTGTGGAGTTGATCGGACGCACGTGGCGAAGCCACGTGGCACAGCCGCAATTGTTGACTTTTCAAAAGTTAGTGGGTTTACTATTTGCGACACGTGTCGCACCAGAAATGCACGGGGGTTAGATGTGTGGTTGAGATCGTGCCTCACGTGCCTCACATTACTGTTCACATCCTCATTTGAACGCTCATATATATATATATATATATATATTGATATTGATGATGATCATATATATTAGAGACCTGTGGCTGCAGTTATTCAAAACATGCCGCCGAGACAAACCGTCTCTTGCGGGGCTTGCCAGCACTTTGGAAAGAAATGCAGTCCGGATGAGTGCTTTTGGGCACCTTACTTCCCACCTGACAATCCCGAGATGTTTATCAAAGTGCACAACACCTTTAAGGCTTCCAACGTTAAGAAAATTTTGAGCCAAATTAATGATCCGAATGCAAGAAAGGAATGCGTGAGAACTCTGGCTTATGAGGCTGAGGCGCGGTTGCAAGATCCCGTTTATGGCTGTATGGGTTATATTTCCCGCCTTGAACAGGAAGTGGCAAATGCTGAAAGAGAACTGGCTAACTATGTTAATGTTGGCAAGAACATGTTGCTATCCCAACAAATGAATTATAATAATCAGCATCAGCAAATGATGATGGGCGGTGCTGATCAGTCATCTTCTTCCAACTACATGATCTATGGCGCTGCTGGGACTACTACTTGTCAACAGACACAGATCATCATGGATCCTTCTTCTTCTTCTTCTGCATCAGGACTTCCGCCTTATACTAGTGTAGCGCCGTCTCAAACACAACTGATTCGTGAACAATCCCAGCAACATGAGGTTGGGATGGATGTGGAAATGCTAGCATATGCCGACTTACACCCTCATTCAACTCAAAAGCCTTGGCTTGTGAGTTGTGGTGGTGTAACCCAATATATGGTAGTCATTCTTCTTTGAAACGGGCGATGTGGGATAACTTGTCAAGTGCTTATACTTAACACTCCCCCTCACTTGGGAAGTTGGACGTGCTCCGTGAAATCTCGCTAACTATTGTAGCGGAAAGCAGTAGGCGCGCATATGCGACTTGTTAACCTACGCATAAGCTCGTGTGGCGGGTGTGCAACTTGCAACTCCCCTTGACCAACATGGCTGACAAACGGGCGTCTCGTCATGCACTTGGCGCACATAGGCGCATCCCTCGCGTCACGTACAAGGCCTAGGTCGTGTGCCTTCAGCTTTGATACCATGTGGAAATGCTAGCATATGCCGACTTACACCCTCATTCAACTCAAAAGCCTTGGCTTGTGAGTTGTGGTGGTGTAACCCAATATATGGTAGTCATTCTTCTTTGAAACGGGCGATGTGGGATAACTTGTCAAGTGCTTATACTTAACACTCCCCCTCACTTGGGAAGTTGGACGTGCTCCGTGAAATCTCGCTAACTATTGTAGCGGAAAGCAGTAGGCGCGCATATGCGACTTGTTAACCTACGCATAAGCTCGTGTGGCGGGTGTGCAACTTGCAACTCCCCTTGACCAACATGGCTGACAAACGGGCGTCTCGTCATGCACTTGGCGCACATAGGCGCATCCCTCGCGTCACGTACAAGGCCTAGGTCGTGTGCCTTCAGCTCTGATACCATGTGGAAATGCTAAAAAAAATTTTTTTAGCAGGAAACCCAACAATATTATGCGGCAACAACTGATCATCAGCAGGAGTTGTTAAATCAACTACAACAGCTGGTGAGCCATGATCTGATCATGCAGCAACAGGTGCAATATGGCCGAAATGCCACTGCAAGATCTCCAGAGCAACAATATGTTCTTACTGCAGTCCCAAAAGCAGCAACTAATCACGGGCAGGAGTTGTTAAATCAACTACAACAGCTACATAGCCATGATCTCATATTGCAGCAACAGGTGCATGGCCGAAATGCCGCCACTGCAAGATCTCCAGAGCAACATGTTCCTACTGCAGTTCCAAAAGCAGCACACGGACCGGGTTTTACAGACGCGACGGCACCAGGATCAACAACAGAAATAAGCTGGGACTCTGATGAAGGTACAAGTGCCCATGCCCATCCCTCCTGCTAAATAAATATATCTTCAAGTTGTTGATTGCATGCATTACTATTAATTGTAGGTGATCTCTGATCTCTACCTAGTCCATCTTTTTTGCTGCTGCATGGGTTTTCGTTGCTCACTATATTATGGACAATTTAGTAAAGTAGCTAGTCAATTTAAAAATTAACTAGTATATGTCCTCGTGTAGCATATGCAATATGCATGATGACATGTGCATTAATTATTTTTGTAATAACAAGTCAGATCAACTAAGTGTGTGTTTTTGCTATATGCATGGTGGCGGCGCTATATATATGCAGTTGAGGCGGCGCTATATGAGACGGTGCAAGCAGAGGAGCAGGAGGAGGTCAATTTCAGTAAGTAATTACGCCACAGCACCTGGGCCATATATACCAATACAATGATGGACTCATCTCACTGCGTGCTCCACAAAGTGTATATAGAAGATCAAGAGATGGAAGATATAGCTAGTCAATTGCAGCACCATTAATATTGTGAACTGGAAAAGATAGAGAGAGAGAGCTTAGGATAGAGATCCAAGTCGAGGCAAGTCGATCTTGGCCTTTGTTCAATTTCATGAATCACTACTCTTACAATTTTGCATGAAAAATTGAAACGCCAACGTGACAAAAAGAAGCGTAAATAATACATCCAGAATGAATTATACAGAAAAATGAATATGTTCAAAATATGGGGCGTTATATATGCATGTACGTAACTAAACGTAAAATGAGAGCCACATGAGACGAGCGTAGGCATAGTGATCAGTCGAGTTTTTGACTGATTTATGGTCATTCTTCACTATAGTTTTGGGTAGTTTCCGACATTATTTTGATGTCATTTGACCTCTAACTCTACATTTCAGGTAGAAAACAAGTTTCCCCCAAGGTCGAGGCCAAAATACGAAAACTCGGGGAAAATCGATGATTTAGAACAAAACCGAGTAGATTTGACCTTTGCGGCTTGTTCTGGATGCCTAGGACGCCAAAGCCAAATTCGGACGGGAAGACTACCAAAAAGGCCGGGGAAGTGTCAATCGGTCGACTGAAATCAGTCAACCGACCGGCTAACTAAAGGGGAAGAACTTAATGAAAATCGGCCAACTTGAGCCGACCGGCTGGCCACCCAAACGACTGGCTGGCCACCCCTGCCCTACACCAAAGCCACTCCCAATCGACCGGTTCAAATTGCCCATTCTTAACCGACCGGTTGAACTGCTACAATGCTATTTTTTCACCCGAGACTATAAATAGAAAGAGGGGTTTTTGACCTAAGTGTGGAGTTTTTTGGGAAAAGAAGATTGGAAAAGAGGCTCACCCAAGGTCATCAATCATCAAAAGATCCAACCTAAGAGAAGAAGAGAAGATCAAAAGGGAGTTCAAGGATTAACCATCCTCCTTCCTTTACACTTCTCCATTCCCTTTGTTGTGTACTTCATAACCTACTCACATCATGTTGTCTTACATGATGTGTGAGTACTGATCTTGTGTTTTGAGGGTCTTATGACTCTCCTTGGTACTCTTTGATCACATATATACATTGATATTCATATGGATGATTGTTGATTTCATTTTCTCTTGTGTTATGAATGTTATGCACTCTAAGTGTTTAAAAAAATGCCTAAGTAACAACTTGGACTAAAACTTGAACTTAGGACTTGGAAACCCTAGGGAATGGTTCTAGGATGGAGAAAATAATCTATATATATCTTAAATCATGCAAATGAACCTTAGGATATGGATGCTTGACTAAGGATTGAATGTTTACTTCATTGGAGTTGGTCATTAAGCGAATCATCAATTAATCCAATCTAATGGTGTTAATTTCATGTTCTCTATGCACTTCATATATGATATGCTACTAAGTGTTTGAGGAATTGCCTAAGTAACATGTTGAATCTACACTACTACAGAAGACACCTTATGCAACGATTATTTGGACCCTTATGCAACGGTTCATGATTCGTTGCATAAGCTACCGTTGCATAAGAAAACCGTTGCATAAAGTCATGACATTATGCAACGGTTTTGAGCATAGAACCGTTGCGTAATGTCATGACATTATGCAACGATTTTCCATGAACCGTTGCATAATGTCATGACAAATTCTGTAATATTTTAATTGTTTTATAGCTCAAATCCACCTAAAAAATTAAATACAAAATGCAAACAAATGTAATGTCCTATTACTCATTTTCCAAACATCAAAATACTTTCATTTCACTCAAAATACAACCATTCATTACACCATTCATACAACTTCATATAACAAACATACAAGCATCTAGTCTGTTCACTATCCCACTATATCAGCCGTAAATCAAAGCACCTTGCGCTTTTGTCAGTCCACTCATCGTCTGCATTTGCTTCGTCACTTGAGCTTCCATGTGAGAAAAAATCATCGCTAAGATATCCTCACTTCCAGTTTCTGCACACACACACAAAATCCAAAAGGCTAAGATATCAACCAAGTGGGATGAAAACAATGTTTTCTCAAGTCAAAAGAACTGTCAAACACAATCATATGATTTTATATGTATGAAAGCACAGACATTTACAAGGACTTCAACATTTAGCACTTGTCAGCAATATAACTTGAGTTGTGCGAGATATTTATAATCAAATCCCTCTGACAGGTATAATTTTAAGGGTAATTTTTCTAAAGATGTGTAGAATGTACAATACCTTCCAAAGCTTTCCCACTGGCAGCAGCAGCTCTTCCAAATTTAATCCTTTTACTTAAACAACACCACACTTACAACAAAAGATACTTCTGCAAGGGAGCAAAGACCCATATCCATGAGATCTTTCAATCGACCAGGAGTGCCAATAACAAAATCCTGATAAGTATGACGAAGAGTAAATCAGTCTGAAACCATAAACTAGCGCTACAATCATGTCCAGTTTCCACATACATATACCAGAACATAAACAATTAAATACTCCAACATTAGAAAAGCTTACAACACACTGAAGATACACTGCAAGGCCTCCCCGCATCAGAAAGAACATCGAAAATTTGCCTGTAGCCTGTACATATTAATCACACATTCACACCCATGTTCCAAACAACTCAGAGCTAGCACAGTATGCTAACCGATTTTCTCAAACAACGACAATAATAGACTTAACTCAGATGAAAACCCAAAACTCTTGAAATCTATCACTTGCCTTAATTGATTGCACGAAGAAAGAGCTAACTTGTATGATGCGTGAGCCGTTGGGACCCAGAGTTATTGTCGTGGATCCGTACAAACCCAGTATCAGTGTCATAGATGCTGGCATTAAAATTATACAACACAGCTGAATCAAATCAATCCACAACTCTAACATGTATATAAGAACCAATGCAGCATTTATACTTACACAGCCGAAGATAGAGTTTCAAATTTATGGACAAAATGGAAACTCAGTAAAACACTAAGCCACTTATATTGATTCCTCAGGCTTTTCTACTCTCAAATAGCAAACCTAGTAAAACAAACAACACTAGCAATTACATTTTTCTTCAAAAAAAAAATGAAAATGCATTACGGACGAACCGAAAAAACCAGACGGTGAGCAGAACGACGAGGCTCCTGATCCTCCAATCCACTCCGACCTCGCTCTTCCTCAACGTTAACTTCAACAGAAGTCGACGATGAAGCAGCAGCAGTAGCAACCGTCGTCACATCGATCGAATTCAAAGCATTCTGGACACTATCCGGAGCCGATTGCTCATCCATTCTGCCAAATTGAAATCAGATTTTGGTAACTACGTCGGCCCCTTCCGCCTGTGAGCCAGTCGTCAAAGCTTGCGTCGAATCCGGCTGCGATTACTTGGATATTTGTGGAGAGCCGGGGTTTATTGATGGGCTTATACAAACTAGTGGGCCTGGACTCAAAGGAAACCCTAATAAACACTGGTATGATGAACAGACACCTGAAGAACATGGTCCGCCACACAGAGGAACCCGCCACAGAGAACCTTCTGGGCGCCTACCTCCAGAGACGTACGATCTGTAGAGGCCGTTAGGAAATGATGAGCAGTACTGACAGTGTTGCTGAGTTACTATAAATGTAACAGCCTCATATTGCATAAGAATCAATCAATAAACAAACAATCCCCTTCCCTTCTCTACTCTTCACCAGTATTCCTCCATCAATTGGTGCTTTCATTGCACCATGCCCTCTCATGCGGAGGCTATAACCAGCCTCAACTCCGGCATGGAATCCATGGACGGCCGTATCACGGCCTTGGAGGAAAAACAGACAACAATCCTCACCGCCATCGAGCATCTCACCCAAACCATCCAAGAAATGAAGCTAGCACCTCCCGCTGCACCAGACCACCGAACCGGCAAACAACCTCTCTTTCAAAACCCACCTTCCCCACTGCTTGATTCACCGCCTCAGGGCCACGCTAGCATCTCCGACATCACCCATGACCCTTTGGGCGAATCATCCCACATGCCACCTAGCGAACCCAACCCTTGGTACCTGCGTACTCCACGCATCGATGTTCCCATCTTCACGGGCGAAGGAGTTGCTGGTTGGTTGTTTTAACTCAACCGCTACTTCACCCTTAACAACATCTCCCCCGACCAAATGTTCGACTCGGCTCCCCTGTTCATGTCTGGCGATGCATTATTATGGTTCCAATGGAAGGTAGAAACAGGCCAACTCTCTACATGGCAGCAACTAGCTCAAGCTGTCCGCCGTCGCTTCAGACCCAGCGATTACTACGATGCAGAGGTAGCTATCAACCAACTCATTCAAACTTCATCAGTACATTCTTACATATCAGAGTTTGAACGCCTTTCGGCCAGTGCACCACGCCTGGTGGGCCGTAACCTGCTGTCCCATTTTATTGCTGGTCTCAAAGTAGACATCCGTCATGAGCTGGTCATGCTTCGTCCGCCTGATTTGGATGCAGCCATGAGCATGGCGAGGGTTGCCGACGACAAGCTCCAAGCCTTCCTTCGCCTTACATCCCGCCAAACATCCACTCGCCCCACATACAGACTCCCACCCACTTCATCAACTGACCATCCCAGAACTCCACCAACATCACTTCCTATTCGTCGCCTGTCCCCAACAGAGATGGCAGCTCGCCGTGCAAAAGGCCTATGCTTCAACTGTGATGAGAAGTTTGTCATCGGCCATAACTGTCGTCCTCGCTTCCAATGCTTTCTCATGGAGGAGTCGGACGATACTGAGGCTTTTGAGCTCATTGAACATGACACATCTGATCCCGTCACAACAGAGGAACCCCATGAGCTCGACCTCACCCCGGAACCAGCACCATGTATTACTTTCCACGCCCTCCAAGGTCGCTCAACTCCATGCACCCTCCGGTACCAAGCCCATGTCCGCGGCCAACCTGTCCTTATACTCGTGGACAGTGGGTCTACCCACAACTTCATTCAAACAAGGGTTGCCCAGTTCCTTAAACTACCCATCGAACCAGCGACCCACTTAAGCGTGACAGTCGGCAATGGAGAAGAGATGACATGCGAAGGCGTCTGCCGTGATGTGCCGGTGACCATTGACGGTGCCTTGTTCTCAGTTGAACTTCACCTCCTACCCGTTTTCAGAGCAGACCTCGTTATGGGGGCCCAAGGGTTGGCAGACATTGGCCCAACCACATTCTGTTACAGAAACATGTGGATGAGCCTGACCAAAGAAGGAAAGCAAATCAAACTACTGGGTCTCAAACCTCAGACACAGATCACTCAAACTAGCGCAGCCCAAATTCAAAAAACGACCCACCAGAAAGCCGCCCTATACTACCTCCAAATGTTAGCCACCTGGACCCCCGAGCCCACATCTCACACACCCAACCTACCTTCTGATATATCCCTACCCAACACCATCACAACTGATTTTCGCGTCAGCTTATTCAGCTGCTTAACTCCCACCATACTGTATTCACCCCGCCACACGGCTTACCTCCCAACCGCACAACCGATCACTCCATTCCCCTACTAATCGGCTCCAACCCAGTAAATGTACGACCCTATCGATACCCCAATTACCAGAAATCCGAGATCGAGTCTATGATCCGAACAATGCTCGAAGAGGGTCTTATCCGCCCAAGCCGGAGCCCCTTCTCCTCCCCTGTTTTATTAGTCAAGAAAAAAAGATGGTTCGTGGCGTTTTTGTGTCGACTACCGCGCCCTCAATGCAATCACGGTTAAGGATAAATTTCCTATACCCACCGTGGATGAACTCCTTGACGAGCTACATGGCGCAACTCTCTTTACCAAGCTTGAATTGAGAGCCGGGTACCACCAACTCCGTATGAAAGAAGAGGATGTCTTCAAAACAGCATTCCGGACGCATGAAGGGCATTACGAGTTTCTAGTAATGCCGTTTGGTCTCACTAATGCCCCGGCGAGCTTCCAAGCAGAGATGAACAACTTATTCAAACCACTCCTCCGGCGATGTGTATTGGTTTTCTTTGATGACATCTTGGTTTATAGCACTAGCCCAGAAGAACATCTTCATCACCTTCAGCAGGTACTCGCCACTCTAAGTTCTCATTCATTTTACATTAAACCTTCGAAATGTGCCTTTGCCAGGGAATCCCTGTCTTACCTGGGACATGTCATATCTCAACATGGTGTGGCTGTGGATCCGGAGAAAATTGTCACAATTCAACAATGGCCACAACCAAGGAACATTAAATAGCTCCGCGGCTTCCTCGGATTAATCGGGTATTACCGTCATTTTGTGCGACACTATGCCTCATTAGCCGCCCCTCTAACCAACCTGCTTCGGAAGGATGCGTATGTTTGGTCCACGGCTGCCTCCACAGCCTTCGTATCGCTTCGCACTGCCCTGTCATCAACACCGGTACTTACCTTACCCAACTTCTCCATACCTTTTCATGTTCATACAGATGCGTCGGGCACAGGTGTTGGAGCTGTGTTAGCCCAAGGCGGTCGGCCAATCTCGTATTTCAGCAAACAGCTCAGTCCACGGCTTCAGAACACATCTGCATATAACAGAGAATTATGTGCCTTAGTCCTCGCTGTGCAAAAATGGTGCCAATATCTTCTCGGCCACCACTTCATTATCGAAACGGACCACCAGCCACTTAAAGCGATCTTATCTCAAGCTGTCCATACCCCAGACCAGCAGCATTGGTTAGTTAAACTTATGGGATATGACTTTGAGGTTAGATACCGCCCTGGCAAGGACAACGCACCGGCCGATGCTCTGTCACGGTTGCATGAAGCTGACCCGCCTCAACAGTCCTCCTGCATGGTGCTGGCTACATCCAAACCTGAATTCGGAATCCTCAGAGCTCTTCGGAAATACTACTCCTCAGACCCAGTCGGCATCACACTTGTCCAAACCATCCCTGAACAACCTTCCGATGATTGGCTGGTACGAGATGGATTGGTCTTATTTAAAGGCAAACTTAAAATACCAGATGACACCACATTGAAGGAGCTCATTATATATGAATTCCACAATACAACTTCTGGCGGCCATACTGGAATCCGACGAACCATAGCCCGCGTACGTGCTGCGTTTTATTGGAATGGACTTCGGCAGGATGTTGTGAATTATATCCACAAATGCGACATTTGCCAACAGGTCAAGGCACCCAATACTAGCCCAAATGGTCTTCTAGTACCACTGCCGATTCCACAAATGGTTTGGCATGATCTCTCGATGGATTTCATCACACACTTACCCCCGTCGTCCGGAAAATCAACTATCATGGTAGTGGTCGACCGACTCTCAAAATATGCTCATTTCGCCCCATTGAAAGAAGGTTGCACAGCCCCTGAAGTGGCCCAAATCTTCATCCGAGATGTGGTTCGACTTCATGGATTTCCAGGTAGCATAGTGTCCGACCGTGACCCCATATTCATGAGCAAGTTTTGGAAAGAATTATTTCGCCAACAAGGGACCGTTCTGGCACATTCTACAGCTTATCACCCCCAGAGTGACGGCCAAACTGAAGTAGTTAATCGCAGCTTGGAAGACTACTTACGGTGCTTTGTTAGCGATCATCAACGAGAGTGGCTCAATTTGTTACCATGGGCAGAGTATTGTTATAACACAGCATCTCATTCTTCCATTGGTCGGACACCATATGAGGTGGTTTATGGACGGCCGCCCCCAACCCTTTTGGATCATATCCCAGGAAGCACTACTCTGGCATCTGTTGAGGACCTCATCCAGCGCCGAGAGCAAATATTGCATGACTTGCAAGGAAATCTGGCTAGAGCACAACAACGGATGCAACACCAAGCAAATCGCAAACGTCGGAACTTGATATTTGAAATTGGTGACTATGTCTGGGTGTGCCTTCAACCTTACAGGCAGAACTCCCTTCGCAGCCGTGAAACCAATAAACTGGCTAAGCGGTTTTATGGGCCATTCCAGGTCATTGCTCGCATAGGACCAGTGGCATACCGCCTCCAACTCCCTCCTGATGCGCGAATCCATAATGTATTTCATGTCGCCCTACTTCGCAAATTCGTGGGTGATCCAAGCCGCACATCCCAAGACTTTTCGCCCCAGCTAGAGAATCTCCGCCCTCTACTCACGCCGGAGACCATCCTGAACACACGAAAGGTCAAAGTCCCAAACGGCTGGAAACAACAATGGCTTGTTAAATGGCATGCCATACCAGCTGCAGAAGCTACTTGGGAGTTTAAAGACACCCTCCTGCAAGATTTCCCGACATTCAACCTTGAGGACAAGGTTGCTTTGGATGAGGGCGGCAATGATGGGCTTATACAAACTAGTGGGCCTGGACTCAAAGGAAACCCTAATAAACACTGGTATGATGAACAGACACCTGAAGAACATGGTTCGCCACGCAGAGGAACCCGCCATAGAGAACCTTCCAGGCGCCTACCTCCAGAGACGTACGATCTGTAGAGGCCGTTAGGAAATGATGAGCAGTACTGACAGCGTTGCTGAGTTACTATAAATGTAACAGCCTCATATTGCATAAGAATCAATCAATAAACAAACAATCCCCTTCCCTTCTCTACTCTTCACCTGTATTCCTCCATCTTTTATGGAAAGGATGGAGGTTGTTTATGGGGAGAAAGCATCGGAGAGTGAGGGCGATTGTGAAGAGAGACTTTGTGTTTTAATTTTAGGGTTTACTATTATGCAACGGTTTGAATTTAACCATTGCGTAATGTACATACTTATGCAACGGTTATTAAGAACCGTTGCGTAATGTATATACTTATGCAACGGTTATTAAGAACCGTTGCGTAAAGTATACATTATGCAACGTTTCTTTAAAATCGTTGCATAAAGTACACATTATGCAACGGTTTTTAAAAAACCGTTGCATAACATTGAACCGTTGCATAATGTGATTTTCGAACCGTTGCATAATGTCCTTTCTGTAGTAGTGCTAGTTTGGATAATAGAGAATGTGATCCTATCTAGTATTTGCATTTGCTGTTAACTAGTCCCCGAGTTCATAGTATTTATTACCTTAGGAAGAGATTCCAAGGATAATAGTGCTATGGAATGAACCAATTACCTCGAGAGAGTGAGGTTTGAGCTATAAGAGAGCTTGGCAAGGATTAGATTCACACGAGAATTGGTCTATCTTAATCTAAGCTAGGTTTTCTACAATGCATGGGTAGGAAGTGAACTAGTGCGTATGTTCATTGCATTTATCTCCTACCCATAGGACGATAATGCAATGGAATGAACCGATATCCTCTAATCGAGTGAGGTTCGAGCTAAGAAGGTTCTAAACTATTTGACTACCATGAAATGTTTGAATATCGTGTATGTGATCATTGGGAAATTGCCAATGAGGAGAGTAACCCCTCGAAACACCTCTTATCCATCTTTTATCCCTAATTACTCGCCACATAGGATTTAGAATATACACACCCCTTTATATATTTTTGGTTTATAATAGCCGAACGGAAACACGAATCTTACATAGTGCATGTGCTTGGCTTGCTCCTCTTGGTTCGACCCGGTACTTTACCGGTATTATAAATGTTTTGACTACATTCGATCCTCTCTTCATTGATACTATTTAGAGGTGAAAAAGAATAGTTCGTCAAATGGCGCCGTTGCCGGGGAGCAACTAGTTTTAGCACATCCCTAGATTAGATTGTGTGGAAGTTCCGACTATTCTTGTGAATATTTATCTTTTTTCTTATACTTATATATTCTTCTTTTTCTCTCATATCCCTTACTAACTTACTCTATTTTGTTTTGCGAGGATGGACCCCTACAACCAACGAGTCTTTGCTAATGGAGAATACTACCAAGAGGAGAAGCAACCATATTCTTATTTTCAAGAACTTGGCTATTAAACAAATTATTCCACTCCAAATTAGAATGATACTAATAGCTTTAAAGTTGAAAACTCCTACCCTCCATACCCTCAACCACCAAGCAAGCCCTCAAACTTGGACTCTATATTGGCCATGCTCCTTGAGATGAAGCAAGAAATGAGGGATCGATATGCTTCAAGCAAGGGTAGTGACAACGTCTATTTTTACCCTCCCGACGTGTCGGTTTAGAAGAGGGTCATCGTAGAGGTCAAAAACAATTTATAATGACCGGTAGGGTACCGGGTCGAACCCAAAGGAGCAAGCTAAGCACATGTACTATTTAAGATTGTGTTTCCATTCAGCTATTCTAAACAAAATGTATAAAAATGTGTACATATCTAAATCCTATGTGGTTAGTAATTGGGGATAAACGTTAAGTAAGAGGCATTTTGAGGGGTTACTCCCCTCCTTGGCATTTTCTCAATGATCACATACACGATATTCAAACATTTCATGGTAGTCAAATAGTATTGAACCTAGTTTAGACTAGGATAGACTAAATGTCACTTAAATCCATTCCTAGCCAAACTCTCTTATAGCTCGAAACTCTTGGTTCATTCCATGGTAATAAATACCATGAACTCGACTCCTAGTTCACTTCCTATCCATGCATTGTAGAAAACCTAGCTTAGACTAAGGTAGACCAATTCTCATTGAATCTAGTCTTAGCCAAGCTCTCTTATAGCTCGAACCTCACTCTCTCGAGATTATTGGTTCATTCCATAGCACCATTATCCTTTGAATGTCTTCCTAAGGTAATAACTACTATGAACTCGAGTCCTAGTTAACAACAAATGCATACATTAGATAGGATCACGTTCTCTATTATCCAAACTAGATTCAACATGTTACTTAGGCATTTCGTCAAACACTTAGTAGCATGTCATATATGAAGTGCATAGAGAACATGAATTTGACACCATTAGATGGGATAAATTGATTATTCGCTCAATGACTAATTCCAATAAATCAAACATTCAATCCTTAGTCAAGCATCCATATCCTAGAGTTCATTTACATGATTCAAGATATAGATAATTTCTCCATCCTAGAACTATCCCCAAGGGTTTCCAAGTCCTAGGTTCAAGTTTTAGTCCAAATTGTCACTTAGGCATTTTATCAAACACCTAGAGTGCATAACATTCATAACACAAGAGAAAATGAAATCAACAATCATCCATATGAATATCAATGTATATATGTGATCAAAGAGTACCAAGGAGAGTCATAAGACCCTCAAAACACAAGATCCACTACTCACACATCATGTAAGACAACATGGTGTGAGTACGGTTTAATGGCAACAACAAGTAGAATAGAAGAGGAATAGATTAGGATGGTTAATCCTAATGTCTCCCTTTGATCTTCACTTATCCTTGGTTGGATGATGATTGATGACCTTGATTGAGCCTCTTTTCCAATCTTCTTCTCCCTAAAAACCTCCACAAAAAGCCAATTGTTTTGGTAAAAAACCCCACTTTCTATTTATAGCCTCGGGTAGGGTTTCGGCACTGTAGCATCCCAGTCGGTCCACTGGTGGATGCTTGCTTCCCAGTCGTCGACTGGTGGATGCTTGCTTCCCAGTCGTCGACTGGTGGTGTGAAGGCTGCCTGATGAAGTGATCTCCCAGTCGACCGATTGGAGGTCCAATCGACCGATTCGATTGACGTGCTTGGAGGGCCTCCTGAGGTGTTGGTCCTATCGACCGACTCGAGGGTCTCAGTCAACCGACTCGTAGTTTGAGAGGTGTAAGCCTCTTCTCAGTCGACCGACTGGAGGGTTGACAGATGCTTGTCGTCACAGCAAATGTGCAAATAAATTTATAGTCCGCTACTCGCAACTATACTACTGGGTAGTACTTGGTAAGTAGGGGTCGAACCCAAGGGAATCAGGGGAATAGATGTTCTTTGAGGGGGTTGTCCAGAGAGAGAGCGTGTTTTAGGTCGGTTGGTTGGTTTTAAAGCTACCAGCTAAGTGATTGATTGATTGATTGGTTGGTTGGTTGGTTTTAATACTGGAAAGTAAATTACAGTTTATAATTAAAGAGAAATGTTCGGTTTCAGGGGTCTTGTATTATATCCTATTTATCATTGACCTTTAGTGAATTATCTAAGTATTCAAAGATGAATCGAGGCCCTTTCGTAGCGCAAGACTTGCAACATCGTTTAAAGCAACACTTGTTCTAAGCAAAACTAATTCCTTCTTTCGAAGTATCTTAGCTGTAAGTGCATCCACTTGATCTCCCAGTTACGTTATTGACCAAGTGGTGTTTTAGATAAGTCGAACTCCTCGATAAGTTTTGCTTGTGACAGCTTCCACTTACCAAGTATGATCACGAATTTCCACGGCAGAGCTTTGCTTGTGACAGCTTCCACTCAACCTTGGAAACTCTGACTTGATATATGGCACATAGAACAAGTTTTGAATACTAAGACTAGACACTAAGTTAATAGTCTTAAAACATTTTATAATACAAGTGCGCCCCTTCTACCGAACTACTAGTTTAGCTACTATTCATCGCGCTAAACATTATAACTAAGGAAATAAAATAGTTGAATAAATACTAAGAATTACTTACAACCGTTGAAGCGCCAAGGGAGCTATCCTTTATTTCCAAAGCCAAACTTACATATACATAACTTAGAGAGAGAAGTGAATTTTACAAGTGAGTGATTATTTCAAATGAGGAGGAGCTCCTCCTTATATAGCCATGGGAGGAGGAGGAGATGGAGGCAAGTGTTGCATGTTGATTGGAGGAAAAAATGGATGGAGGAGATGGCCACACATGGAGGAAGGAGAGGAGGAGGAAGGAGGAGGAGACATGTGGAGGAGGAGGAGAGCCGCCGGTCATGGTGGAGGATAGCCGCCGGTTGCCGGTGGTGGAGGAGGAGGAGGGGTGGCTTTGGCCACCTCTTGCCCAAGTGGCTGGTCACCTTGCCCAATGTGTGATTTTATACAGTTTTGTGCAGTCTTTTCACAAAACTGTCAATGTGTTTCTTCCCCGGGCTGTCTTGATTCCTCTCCTGATTCTTCTGATTAATTTATTACGAGTGCTTCAATGTCAGGATCCTTGATATTTCTTCAGTCGACATATGATCTTGACCTTGGATTGACTCGTAACATCTTTTCTGCTTAAAAAGCTCCTCTTTAGAGTGTATTCTCTCTAAGCTCTGAATTACCCTGTAAAAATATATCTGAACTAACAAGCAAAAGTTAAATAGACAAAATGTCTAAATAAGGGGGTTATACTGTGTTTCTGATTCGTATAATTTTGGTCCATCAGATTACCCCACACTTTTAGTTGTTCGTCCCGAACAATGCTATTCAAGGGCTGTACTCTAAGTTGGCTTTGAAATATGAAAATTAGAATGTGGTACTCGATCTATCCTAATTCATGCATTGCTTACTTATTACCAAATTAAACTGCGTAAATAAATAGAAGAAACTTAATACTTGTACCTTCGTGCTGAGATGCAAATTATATTGGATGTCTCGGGAGATAGCCCTTTTTAGGCTCCTGGACTGCAATCTTGGGATCGTCTCGCACTATATGGTTTTCTGGTAGCTTTCTCTAGCACGTGATTCGGTTCAGGTTTCAGTGGTTTGAGTACTTTGATTTTCTTTTGGCGAGGGACTGCTTTTGTAGTGAGTCGGCATTTGGCCATTGTTTTGACTTTTTGAGTTCTTCACTTTTTGTTCGGTTAAAACCTTCACAATTTTGGGCCTTTGGCCTCTTGATTTGCTTCATTGAGCTTTTCGCCTTTTTGTGACTGCTAGTCCATTTTTTCGAGCCTTTTTGGGAGGTCCAATCATCGCCCGCAAGCCTATGGAAATACCTCCCCGCTCCTCTCATTTTTGCCGTTTTCGCGCGGGTCAAGGTGAGGGTCGTTCATCTATTTTCTCGGCTACTTTGACTGGAGATAGGACGGTCTGATTCCCGTCCTCGCCTTTTGCATTGCATGGCGGAGATGACTTCAATTTTCACTGAAACCCGAAGTGCAGCCTCCACTGACTTTGAAAACCATATAGTTTGATCTGATCCTTTGATTGCTTGCAAAGCCTCTCTAGGGCTGTTTATGTCAACTCCACATCCCTAGTTATCTCAGCACAAAGGACAAATGGAAAGTTACATTCTAAGTTTTTAAACAGTTGAATTTTCACAAGGTTAATGCATGAATTACGATTTATCTTTTTCACATTCTTAAGTTCATATTTTCAAAAAGATACTATTACTAAGAAAAAGAAAAAACAGCAAGCATGTTATTTATGTACATAGGTGGTTCTCACCCCCCACTTTTGAACGAAGGCGTGCCTTAGTTCAAAAGTCATGCAAGCTTAAAACTAAATTACTGAATTTAAATGACAGAAATTAAAGTGCGGAAAAGTAAGATAGTGTCGGGTTACCTCCCGACCAGTGCACTTGTTTAACGTCGTTGGCTCGACAGTACCTCGTTGTGGATTACTGGTTTGGGTCCCATGGGTGGCTAAGGTCAAACTTTGCCACCGTTCCAGTGTTGCTTCTTCCTGACTTCTTGCCGGATGTTGTGTTCTGGTCAGGACTCCTTGGTTTCAGGATCTTTTCTTTCCAATACCCCGGAGGGGGTGATGGACCTTTCACTACCAGCCTTTCGAAGTTTTTGTATTTGGGACTGCCTAGTCCGGTTGCGGCATAGCAATGCTCCATCGAGAGGTCATTCTGCAGAGGTGCTTTTCCCATTCTCCTTTGAGCTTCTTCTTGGATCGCATAGTTCGCGGCGACTTGCTCATTAATTAAGGGGAAAAGTCGGGAAGGCCTCATGAGGCTTGGTTCTGCCTCGTTTTGTTGGTTCGTGAAGAACTGATCGTAGATAGTTTCAGCTGCCTGGGTAATGATAGTCGGGTATGGCTTGGGCAGTTCGTCAGTGGTGTTCTGGACTCCTACTTCGTTGCTTCCGGTGCTTTCCATGTCTGATTCTTCAGACGGTTCAGGAGTCTCTTCCGACGGTTCGGTGGTTTCTTCTTCATCAGCCTCAGGATCAGCTTCTTCTGTCTGCATTTCCTCATCAGTTTGGGGTACTCGTCTTGTGGTAGCGGCCAGGCCGATTATAAGGCACCACATGTCTGCAACGGTGAAGTTTGTTGCAGACCTTTTCATAGCTTCGTTAACTCTTCCCAGCTCTTCGGCCCTCATCCCACGAAGAAATTTTTGGAGAAGAACTTTCTTCGTAAATCCATGGTGCGGGCAGCTTGAGACGATGGCATCGTAGTTCATGTAGTACTCGTCCAAAGTCTCATCCCGGGATTGATGAAGGCTCATGATCTTCTCACGGGTTTCTTGGCGTAAAGATGGTGGGGAGAATTCTTTCAGGAACGGAACGCAGAGGTCTACGAAACGTTCTGCACTGCAAGCGGTGGATGTGTAGTACCATATCGTGGCGAAGTCGGTTAGAGAGAATTTAAAGCATTTCAGCTTAAATTCCTCTAATACTTCGTTCTCCGGTTTGATGTGATGGCAGACGTGGTGGAAGTTTCGGCAGTGCTGTACAGGGTCTTCTCCCTCCGTTCCTCCAAACAGGGGCAGAAATCGCGTTGTCCATGCATGCGTAATGGGTAATGACATAGGAAAAAGAAAAAAAAGAAAGGGGAGGGAAAGAAAAACTATCCGATAACTGATTCCCCAGCAACGGCGCCAATTTGACAGATGCTTGTCGTCACAGCAAATGTGCAAATAAATTTATAGTCCGCTACTCGCAACTATACTACTGGGTAGTACTTGGTAAGTAGGGGTCGAACCCAAGGGAATCAGGGGAATAGATGTTCTTTGAGGGGGTTGTCCAGCGAGAGAGCGTGTTTTAGGTCGGTTGGTTGGTTTTAAAGCTACCAGCTAAGTGATTGATTGATTGATTGGTTGGTTGGTTGGTTTTAATACTGGAAAGTAAATTACAGTTTATAATTAAAGAGAAATGTTCGGTTTCAGGGGCCTTGTATTATATCCTATTTATCATTGACCTTTAGTGAATTATCTAAGTATTCAAAGATGAATCGAGGCCCTTTCGTAGCGCAAGACTTGCAACATCGTTTAAAGCAACACTTGTTCTAAGCAAAACTAATTCCTTCTTTCGAAGTATCTTAGCTGTAAGTGCATCCACTTGATCTCCCAGTTACGTTATTGACCAAGTGGTGTTTTAGATAAGTCGAACTCCTCGATAAGTTTTGCTTGTGACAGCTTCCACTTACCGAGTATGATCACGAATTTCCACGGCAGAGCTTTGCTTGTGACAGCTTCCACTCAACCTTGGAAACTCTGACTTGATATATGGCACATAGAACAAGTTTTGAATACTAAGACTAGACACTAAGTTAATAGTCTTAAAACATTTTATAATACAAGTGCGCCCCTTCTACCGAACTACTAGTTTAGCTACTATTCATCGCGCTAAACATTATAACTAAGGAAATAAAACAGTTGAATAAATACTAAGAATTACTTACAACCGTTGAAGCGCCAAGGGAGCTATCCTTTATTTCCAAAGCCAAACTTACATATACATAACTTAGAGAGAGAAGTGAATTTTACAAGTGAGTGATTATTTCAAATGAGGAGGAGCTCCTCCTTATATAACCATGGGAGGAGGAGGAGATGGAGGCAAGTGTTGCATGTTGATTGGAGGAAAAAATGGATGGAGGAGATGGCCACACATGGAGGAAGGAGAGGAGGAGGAAGGAGGAGGAGACATGTGGAGGAGGAGAGCCGCCGGTCATGGTGGAGGAGAGCCGCCGGTTGCCGGTGGTGGAGGAGGAGGAGGGGTGGCCTTGGCCACCTCTTGCCCAAGTGGCCGGTCACCTTGCCCAATGTGTGATTTTATACAGTTTTGTGCAGTCTTTTCACAAAACTGTCAATGTGTTTCTTCCCCGGGCTGTCTTGATTCCTCTCCTGATTCTTCTGATTAATTTATTACGAGTGCTTCAACGTCAGGATCCTTGATATTTCTTCAGTCGGCATATGATCTTGACCTTGGATTGACTCGTAACATCTTTTCTGCTTAAAAAGCTCCTCTTTAGAGTGTATTCTCTCTAAGCTCTGAATTACCCTGTAAAAATATATCTGAACTAACAAGCAAAAGTTAAATAGACAAAATGTCTAAATAAGGGGGTTATACCGTGTTTCTGATTCGTATAATTTTGGTCCATCAAGGGTCCAGTCGACCGATTTGATGGGCGAGCTGAAGCCTTCTCCTGTTTGCTCAGCCAATCGATCGACTGGTGCAGGGGAAATTCCCAGTCGACCGACTGGGGATCTTTCCTGCCCAAATCTTGCTCAAGTCTCCAATTTTTCCCCGAGTTTTCGTATTTGGGTTTTGACACTGGGGTATCTTGATTTGTACCTGAAACGTACGAAAAGAGATCAAATGACATCAAATTATCACCAAAAACGAGCTAAAGCTATAGTGAGAAACAGGTATTAATAAGTCGAAGACTCGACTTATCAGGTAGCACAACAAGCAATGGACATTGAGAGCTTGGATGGGGAAGGAGAGATCTCTGAAGAAGAAGTTCTTGAATCTAGTGCCTCGAAGGAAGAATGGGATCAAGAAGCGGAGGATGAATTTTGGAGAGCGGCCACCAAAGCTCATTACAACAATAGGGATGGTGAATCTTGTAACGAAGAGGAGATGGAGTGCAAAAGTGAAGCATCCTTCACTACTAGTACATCTCATGATCATTTGGAGGAGAACACACAAGAGCTCGCCATCCCATTAACACTCTCCGATGAGGAATTCTTCAATGATGATGCCTCTTACAAAGAGGAAATACCTTTTGTTGATGAAGATGACTTCCTCCCTGCCGCTATGAGTGAGCCTACATGTGAACCCAAACTTCTTGATGAGGATAAGATAGAGGAAGAGCTTATGGTGCAAAAAGGACTTTGAGGGTACAAAGACTTTGTTGAGGTCTACATGGAAGAAAGTAAAGGACAACCTCGCATACAAGAAAACACAAGCTTAATGAGGGATATTGAGGATTAGGCACCCATGGACATCATTGAGAAACTAAAGGAAGGTGTGCCCATCAAATTCGAGACTAGTTATGAAGACCCTTTCTTCACTACTTCGTCTCGAGACATGTTTGGGAGCTTCTTGCCGTATTTCCAAACATCATTTGGAAAAAGCTCCCATGGCCCCTTAATTTTTAAGGGATGTTCACTATTGAAAGGGTCATGCTCCCAAAGGAAAGTCCATTATAGACTTGATGGGAAGAAATTTAAATGGGATTTGAAGGTGGATTGACACGACCAAATCCAAGGCCCCGTGAGAAGGGATCCTAGCAAAGGACTTCTCAACGAGTGATTCTATGGGGCGCTTTGCTACGTCTAATTTGCCAAGACAGGAAAAACTAGGCCCTCGCGGGAGGTAACCCGGTTTGTAAGTTGTTCATTCTCGCTTTTCATTACTAAATGTTTGGCATGATTTTGAGTAGCTAAGGTTCTAAAGTGTGGAGTGTGATATGTGTTATTAGTGGGTAAAATTTTAAGTGTGGAGTGAGTTCTACTCCTTCACATCACCACACCCCTCCAATTTTCCCTTGATCTTTCTATGATTAATGATGTTGCCCTTAGTGCTCATGTGCTTTATTGGTGTTTACTAGAGTGGAACTAAATTGTTATACCATGCTATGACTCTAGTTTGACGTTTTCTTGGCACTTAAGATACTTTGTGCACATTATGGAGGATGTAGATTACTTTCCTTGCTTGTATTCTATGAAACTTATGCCATGATGTTATCATGTGACTTGTGATGCTCTCTTGCTCATACTTGTGTTGCATAACCTAGTATGTCACTTGTTACCTTTAACCTCTCATGTGTTCTTGTCATCAAGGAAGTTATTTGCACCATGTATGATTACGTTTAGCACAATGTCGTCTTTTCTATCGGTGGGGCACATCTACAAACGAGGGGAGTTCCTATGCGTCTTTATCTCATTGTTCTTTATTGTTTGTGCTTAGGGACTAAGCTATGTTTTAAGTGTGGGTGGGGTAGTCGCATAGTTCACTCATATCATGCCATGCCTACCATTTTTGAATGAACACTTGCATTCATGTATTCTATCCCTAACATGCAAGTGTTTTGAACAATATAGGCTTGTGACTATCGATTCTAAATCCCTATAAATCGCATCTAGCCTACTTTTCATTATTCAGATTATTACAATGCAAATGACGGTTTATCATCTAGTATATATTGATCTATGTAGCTTTAGCAAGATATCTTGATCGGATCCGAAATCATCTGGTACATTTTTCTCCACTTCTAGAAGCGCAGACCAGATTTGATATATTTATCATGCATGGATCCGCACATCCACCCCAAATCACCGGTACATTCTTCAACACTTAGAGCTCATGCCACTTTGGGCACCTTTACCTTTGTAAGACTAGAGGAAAAAGATGAGAAAAATTATGAGAAAATTGTTGGCCTCATGATTCGAACACAAGTAGTAAGGATTAAACCATCTCAGGATTGACTCCTTAACCAACAGACCACTACCCACCCATGTTGACAATTACTCCCTCCGTCCCTTGAAGTTTGTCCACTTTCCTCTTTGGGTGCCCCCTAAAGTTTGTCCACTTTCCTTTTATATACACTCAATATTCAAATCAATCTCCATCAACATTAATTTCCCACCAACTCATTTTTCTCTATTTCAATTTAATTAAAACATCTGCAGTAACTTTTTATAAAACACCTTCACATTTCATAAAATATTTCCTAACCCAATTCATCCCAACTCAATTATATTGACCCAATTTTTTGTGTGATCTCTATTGACCCAATTTCCAAGTAATCCATTTCTCTATAGTCAATACCCTTCCATAACCCTAAACCTCACAAAGTCACGCGCTCCTCTTGTTCTCCTCTCTAATCCGCTTCATCATTTTCTTGTACTTATGCTTATTCATCTTACTCTTCTTCTCCGTACTATCCGCCCGCATCTTACCCGATCCATTCTCACATTCTTCCACCACCACCTCATCCTCTTCCGTCACAACCTTCTGAAAAGCCGGCCGGATTCAATGCCAATCCATTCACTACCGTCAAATTTGAACCCTAAACCTTACGCGCTCCTTCCTTCCTCTAATTCTCTTATTGTTCATCTGATTCCATTGATGTAATTTTTGTCCTAGATGATGCTGCTGGTGGAGATGTAATCCCTAATAGTGAAGATGATCCGCTAAGTCTCCTTAATTTCATTACATTAAGCATTTTTTTGCCATAACGTATGCAGTTTCATAAAAGTTCCCAATAGCTTGCGTGTTTACAAAAGTGTTCGTGTTTCTCAGCCATCCCAAAAAGGCTTAACTACACAAAAACTGACTGTATAATGTACACAAAATTCATTATTTTTCTGCATTGGATGGTCCTGCTTGTGCTTGGATGGTCCTACTTGTGCTCCTGTTTGTTGGGTGCTTAGTCTTTATAAGCTGTCATAGCCCCATCACTCTATTGTTCTGCATTGGATGGTCCTGCTTGTGCTCCTATTTCTTGTGCACTCCCTTGAATAATGTCCCACGCTTCTATGACTGCCCATAGTGGTGCCTTTATTTCTCTTGGTAGAGTACCCTGAGCCTCTAACCTCTTCTTGTTCACATGTGGCAAATCAGAATTGTTTCCTCCTTTAACTTTTAAGATTTCATTCATAACATACTATATTGACATCCACACATTGCTCAGAGTTTTGGGTTCCAACTCATAAAATGCTTCATGTACTGCCGCTACCATGCTATGAACATCCTTAGGCATTTTTGTGTGCATGAGTGACTGTATACTCCTAAAAAATCCTAGGTCTAAGATTTTTAAATCAGGACTATTAGCTGGCTATTGAATTAAAATGAAAGTGAATCCATCTTGTTGAAATACCTGCTGCCATTCTGCATCTTATTGAGTTATATGTGTCTTGGCATTATCTTGTTGTATGAAAATGGTTTTGTGTCTTCCATCTTGTGGCCATTTTGCCTTGATTGCTGGTATAATTAGTTGATCAACATGCTCCATGTGACCTTCTTATTAACTGATTCCACTAGCTTTGTAACAACAGTCCCCTTTTCTCTATTTTTTGATGACCTTTTTGCTGGTCCTTGGTAAGTGAATGGAAAGATTCCAATCTTTTCATCAAAGATGCATTGTCCGTTAGAATTAAATCTTGGTCTAGCTACAACTGTAGTATACATAACTTTGGGTATAAACTTACTTGAATTCAGGGACGGATCCAGGAATTTTGGTAGGGGGTGACAGACAAAAAAATAATTGCATCATGAAATATTTTTTTTTCTGAAATTACTTGGGCATTTTACAAAAATTGTATAAATTTCTTGAAAAATACACTTCAAATTCTATATATAAAAAAATTGGTGCCAAAAGCCCAAGATTTTTTTTGGAAATCAAAGTTAATAGAATTGGTTTGTCAAAATGAAACAAGTATCTCTAGAATAATATGAAACAAAATGCAACTGATACAAAAACTGAATATATCAAACAAGAGAGAGCCTAACATGTTATATCCCAATGTACTCAGCCTATTCCTTAGAGGCAGATCCTTCATCGCTCTTGTTGTTATGCTTCCTAGCGTAGCTCTGCCCGAGTCATGAACTCAATATAAGATTGATGAGTCAAATACTTGACTAATTTTCTTCTATTAGTAGTTTTGATTCGTTTCCTTAGTAGTTTTGATTCGTTTCCAAGTAATTTTGATGTCATTTCATACCCTTCATGGTCTATTAGGTCCCAAAATGTATTTTGTCTCACTCGGAGCCTCAAAGATCAAATGGAGCACAAGTTGAGTGAATTTGAGCCAAATATGGAGTTTCGGGCAAAACAGGGCAAACCGACCTCGCCGGTGTATTTTCCATGCCCAGATCGCATACGGTGTCCGAATTGGTTGATTCAAAGCTTGTTGGAAAGCTAACTCAAAAGGCTACAACTCTCTAGTTGACGTCAAGACCTAATTCGGACATTAAGATTGTGAAAAAGCCGCTGGAAACCCATTCAGGCCTCGCCCTCTTGATGCAAACTTGCTCGAAACAGGGCAAACCGACCTTGCCGGAGTATTTTGCATGCCCAGATCGCATTCGATGTCCGAATTGGTTGATTCAAAGCTTGTTGAAAAGCTAACTCAAAGGGCTACAACTCTCCAGTTGACTCCAAGACCTAATTCGGGAATTAAGATTGTGAAAAAGCCGCTGGAAACCCGCTCAGGCCTCGCCCTCTTGAACGCAAACTTGCTCGCCCGAAAATTTTTCCGAAAAACTTGGGGGTGACATGTGCCACCCCCGGCCCTTAATAGATCCGTCCCTGCTTGAATTAGCAGTTCTGTGTTTGCCCCTCTCATTTTGTGCTGATATACTCTTTGTGACTTCTTGGTAAGGTAGAACCACTTCTCATCCAAATGAACAAAATCAAACATTGGATAATATTCTGTCTTTGTATATATTGTGTCCCCTTGTAGTAGCTTTAATATCCAACCCAATCGCGTCCTCTTGTGTTCATCACTCAATCTAGGGTGGAGTGAGTTTGCATGTGGATTAATAAAACCATATTTAATCAACCTATGAACTGTGGACTTTGAAACACCAACCTTGCTAGCTAAGTCCCTAATGCATGTTCTGTCTCCCATATTTAATGTTGTGATTGCTTCAATTTCTACTTGAATTCTTTTTCTTACACCGTATTTGTGATATTTTGTACTCACATTGTAGCTTTGCATTGCATTCTCCTGTTGTTTGGCTGTCTGCCATATTCTGCGTATGGTCCTTGTTGATAGTTTGAGTTTATCTGCAGCCTCAATAGCTGCACCATGTGGAAGTTTCCCCTCTGATGCTTTGTTTAAAAGCCAACTCAAGACTTGGATTCTTTGTTCACTGGTGAGCCTTGTCTGTTTTGGCTCATGATGTTCAGTTGGGTGTGTCTGATGCTCTGCTTCTGGATGCTCTACTTCTGATTCTTCTGGAGCTTCATTTAAGTCGAAAGATGAAGCCATTAACACTAAGTAGAAAATGCTCGGTTCTTTCTGGAAACTGTTGTGTTTATGATGGGATGCATTTATGGTTCATAAATGTAGAAGAATCTGGTGATCTGTGTACGTGCTTCAAATATTCCATTTGTATTGGTTGTAATAAATTTAAGGGAAAAGTACAAAAAGGGTCCCCGAACTACCACTCAATTCCAATTTGAGGTCCGAACTACCACAATTTCCAATTAGGGGGCAAATTCAAGATATATTTTGGGAAAGTACAAATAGGGGCTCCGAACTACCACTCAATTCCAATTTGAGGTCCGAACTACCACAATTTCCAATTAGAGGGCAAATTCAAGAAATATCATCTATATATTTTTCATGGTATATTTTTATCTTTTATTTTTATTTTTATATTTTTATTTTCTTTAAATATCATACTACAAATGAGTATTATTTTTAAATTAATTATTCACAATTTTTTAATTTATCATATAACATGTATGAATAAAAATAAAATAATTTGTTTCTTAATTCATATTGTTAAAATTTCAAGTTTTTTTTTTCTTTTATGCATGATGGGTGGCTATACTATTTTAAATTTATAAAATTTGACAATTTACCGCATAACATGTATGACAAATTAAATTATTATTTCTTGACTAATTTTCATAAGAAAGTGAATATAATGAAATATATATATATACTCATTTGTAGTATGAAATTTAAAGAAAATTAAATATTATAGTAAAATTTTAAATGAAAAATACATAGAATAAACTAAAGAAAAATATTTAATTTTACTTTGTATTTTTTATCCTTTTCCGTTAGTTCGGTACCTTTTTTTGTACGTTTCCCTTTAAGTTAAATAATCCATATTAGATTTAGGACTTCTGATTAATACGCATATCATTGAAATTTTTTGACACGTTAACATCTGGAAATCTTTCAAGACATTTGTTCAATGCATTTTTGAATAGGTGATGCTGCCTTTTGATGCCATGGTATTTAAAGAATTGTGAATAATTATTTTATTTTTATTCGTACATGTTATATGATAAATTAAAAAATTGTGAATAATTAATTTAAAAATAATACACATTTGTAGTATGAAATTAAAAGAAAATAAAAATAAAAATAAAAATAAAAGTTAAAAATATACCATGAAAAATATATAGATGATATTTCTTGAATTTGCCCCATAATTAGAAATTGTGGTAGTTCGGACCTCAAATTGGAATTGAGTGGTAGTTCGGAGCCCCTATTTGTACTTTCCCAAAATATATCTTGAATTTGCCCCCTAATTGGAAATTGTGGTAGTTCGGACCTCAAATTGGAATTGAGTGGTAGTTCGGGGACCCTTTTTGTACTTTTCCCTAAATTTAATAGGGAGCAAATCCAATACTTCCATTGTTTGGAGTTGTAATGCAGGAGTAGTTAATGCTGTAATAAATGTTACTCGTACTTAGTTTAGTTTTTCTTAATTTTCGTGCATAATATCCTTTTGGACAAATTTTACGGGACAGAGGCAGTACTTGAATATCACACCCAGCCTTCTTAATTTAAAAAAATTGTCACGTGTCACATTTTGATTAGCTGGAAAAATATATATTTTTGTTTTCCTCGGCTCTATCTATGGATATCCATTTTAATAGGGTTACTTATAACTTTTATTTGGTATAAAATCGTAATAGTGAAAAAATGGTGAAATGATATATCATTAGTATATGATATATAATTTAGAGAGAGATTGAGATCATTTATTTTAGTTGATTATTATTAAGAGTGAATGTTGAGATAAGATCTTAAAAAGAATTTTTAAAGAAGAAACAATTTTCATGATTTTTGTTTTGAGATCATCACAAAGGATTGCTCTAAACAAATATCACCAAGTGATACAACTAGACCTGCTTCTCTTTCCGATTCGATGTAAAAAAAAATTCTGGTTATTTATTTCGTCTTTCTGATATCTTCCGCTCACGTACGGACGTTAATTGAGAATAGACACGTGTCGCTTTCTCACGCCTCGTCACAAAGTCGGAGAGCGACTAACCCAATGATTAATTTTTGCTGACTAAAACGCCCTCTCCTTCAGGACGTTTGACAAGTCGTCCATTATAAAAGCCAACACGTCCACTCATTCGTTTCCCTCCTCTGCAAATTTTCTCTCTCAAGATATAATATTTTCCTTCTTCTTTCCTCTCGCTGAAATTGTTGGAACTCATAAGGTTTTGATGATGACAAGCACTTGACTAATGATTTGATTAAGTGTGCAGAAATTCTATATGCTGGATTAATGCAATAATCCACGAGATGATTAAGTCATAATTAAATACAGTAAGTTTTGTTTAGCAGACAAACAGAATAAAGGAAGATTCTAGAAGAAGACGTATTTTTATTGGGTGTAAATCCATTGGGATTAGACATATTGGGACTGGGCCAGGTCATTGGGAGTTAGGCCCAGATGTCATGTCACAACAGACCTTATATAAAGAGCTAGGGTTTGTCAAGTGAGAAGTGTGCGTTTCCAAGAAGCAGAACGGCGACCAGCTCAAGAGTAAGAAGCGACCAACCAAAGAAGAGCAGCCTTGCCGAAACACACACACGGAGGTTTGTGGTAGAAATTGATTACTCTTGTCGGATTGAGTAGAGGTCATCAAATAGAGTCTATGCAAAAGACCTAGTTTGTAAACCCTACAAGCATATCGGAATAAAAGAGTAATCGTATTTCAAAACGCTTCTAGAGCAATCTAGGAGGTAGTGGTTTTCACCTTATCATAGTTTTGATAAGGTTTCCACTATAAATCTCTGTGTTTTATTGTTAAGTCGAATACTATCTGCTGCATAACTTCCGCTGCTACTCGACTATCGTACGGAAAATAACTTGATAAAATCCATCTGATAGATTTTCATTTATTGCTAACACTATCGATCCAACACGTGGTATCAGAGCCGAGGGTTCTAGATTTGTGTGTTAGCTTCGCAGGTAAGTATGTCGTCTATCAGTGATTCCTTCTAGAAACTGCCTCTCCAGAAGCCCGGACAGTTTGACTGCTGAAAAGACCAGTTTGAAGCTCATGTCTGCTCACTGGATGGTCAACTCTGGAGCATATTTGAAACAGGTCCTCTTACTATTCCACTTGATACAACGGATCCAGAAAAGCCCGTGGAAAAGACAAAGAATAAATATACAGATGAGGACTACAAGAAGCTCGAAAAAAATGCCAGAGCAAAGAAAGTACTCTACATGGCTCTTTCTCCCGGAGATCAGATCAAGGTTGCAATGCACAAAACAGCCAAAGAAATGTATGATGGATTGGTCATATTGTATGGAGGAAATGAAGAAATCAAGAGAAACAGAATATTGGCTGCCATTAAAGACTACGAGTCTGTCATGCAGAGAAAGGATGAATCCTTAGAAGATTTTTTCACCAGATTCCAAGTAATAGTTGGGCAACTGAATTACTTAAATGAGAAGCTCCCGGAGTGGAAAATTACTCACCAATTTATGCAAGCATTGAATTCTAAATGGGATCATGTCACCTTAGCGCTACAAGCTCAAAAGGGGATTAAGGACATCACTCTGGAGGAACTTGTTGCCAATCTCCAGAGTCAAGCTGGAATTGCCGAAAGGAAGATGGCTAGAAGACAATCTGATAAATCTCACGCCATAGCCTTAAAGGTAGAAAAGGCTCTAGATCTAGCTCATGGAAATGAGTCTGTAGAAGAAGATGAGGATATAGCCCTATTGACAAAAGCATTGAAAATGGCTAACTTTAGCAAAGGGAAAAGAGATTTTAGAACAGGAGGAAATCGTGGAAACTTTTCAAAAGGAAACAGAAGTGCGATCTCAAGTGAAGATAAAGGGAAGTCAAAGGAAAGGGAAGATAGGATATGCTATTATTGTCAAAAGAAGGGTCATCTAAGTAAAGACTGCTACAGTAGAAAGAAAGGAGAAGAACCGGCTCCGAAACCAGCTCACGCCATGTTTGCAGCTTGGGGAGACTCTGATGGAGATAGCAATGATGGAGATTGTTCCAAAGAGCCCTGCTTGATGGCTCACTCCCCGGCGAATGAGGTAACAGATACTGATTTTCTTATTAATGAAACGTTCACTGAATCTGATTTTGCAGAAACAATAGCCAAGCTCCTCGAAAAAATTCAAGATCTGGAAAACAGAATGTCAAGAATGCAACAGGAGCATCAGGACGACCTGGAAGAAAATCATCTATGGTCAACTAAAGCCATGCGCCTTGAGAAGGAAATGACAGAACATGTGTGCAAATGTCTCACATGCGCAAGAAAAGAAAGACAGATAAGCAAACTAAGTGAGGAACTCAAACGCATGACAATTGGAAATACCGAGATGGTTGATTTCAACACAAAGGTTGAAGAGTTGGAAAGGGAGCCGGAAAATCACAAACAGAATAATGAAGAACTTCTCCATATAGTAGCTGAACTTAGATGCGAGGAAGCCATTAAGAAGGAGAATTGGCTTCGTGAGCTGGAAACTAAGAGGATTGAAGAAGAAAAGGAAGAATTCAAGAGAAAGTTTGCTAGACCAGACCTTGGTTATGAAGGGAAAAATACAAAACACAAGACCGCAAACGGGAAGACTGTTATGATGGAACCAGGAGAAAGCTCACGACAGAATAGAATGACTCAGACCACCAGGCAGACTAGAAGGGAAACCAGTCCACAGGATGGATTCGATATCCATGATAAGGATTCTGTCCCTTACAAAGCCAGAAAAGCCTATGAGATATGGCTGAAAATGAGTCAGAGTCGTAAACCTTCAAGGACAGACTTCCATGCAAGAAGAACGAGGAGGTATGTTCCACCTGGCAGAAGTAAGTATGTTGATCTTCCATGTCACAGAACCTGCTGGTGTTGTGGTAAATCTGGACATTATAGATCCGAATGTCTAAAGCTGAGGAAAATAGAAGAAAGTAAACGTGACTGGATGGCTACATCTCAGAAGAAAGTACACTCTATCAGAAAGAAAGGAATAGTCGACTATCATCGCCACCACTATGACTCAGAAATCCGTGCTAGACCAAGAAGCAAACCCAGGAGAAAGATTGATATAACTAACCATGATGCTTACTATCAGTCTTCTTATATTCCATTCGCTAGATTTATCCCTAAACCCAGTAAGCCCAAGCTTATCTGGGTTCGTAAAAACTAATCCCTTTTCTGCAGGGTGGAGTGAGGACCCGTCCCTGGTACCTGGACAGCGGCTGCTCAAGGCACATGACCGGGAATCCAGAGTGGTTCGACTAGCTCCAAAAACACTCCGGAGAGAGCATAATCTTTGGAAATAAAAGCAAAGGAAAGGTTATAGCAGTGGGAGAGGTAAGGATTTCTGATACTATTCGAATAAAGGAGGTAAGCTTAGTTGAAAATTTGAAGTATAATCTGCTAAGCGTATCTCAGTTATGTCTAGATGGGAAAAATCATGTTATATTCAATTCGCATGACTGTTTGGTGAGGTGCAATGAGACAGGTAAGATAGTTCTAAGAGGTATTCGTGTGGGTGAAATCTATACCGTCGATCCAGAATTCATTCCTGAGGTAGATCTGTGCCTTGCAAGCATCACTGAAGATTCCATCTTATGGCATAAGAGGTTTGGACATGCAAGTATGAAGCTGCTTCATAAACTCCATCAAGGATTTGGTGGTCGGCTTACCCAAGGTGGAGAGTGCCTTTGAACAAATCTGCAGTGCATGCGCCACGGGAAAGCAAGCACGGATATCTTTTCCATCAAAGCAGGCCATAAGCACCTGTGCTCCTTTGGACATGGTCCACATGGATCTGTGTGGTCCTGTCAACGTGGTAAGCCGTGGAGGAAACAGGTATATTCTTGTCATAGTCGATGATTACTCCAGATACACATGGACAATCTTTCTATCCTCCAAAACTCAAACTTTCTGCGAATTTGAAGCGTGGTTGAAGTTGATAGAAAACAAGTTAGATCAAAAATTAACCTCTATTCGTACTGATAACGGAACCGAGTTCCGGAATGTGCAGTTTCTTTCGTTGTGCAGGGATAAAGGTATTGATCACAACTTTTCCGCCCCACGGACACCACAGCAAAACGGTGTAGTGGAACGAAAGAATAAAACCTTGGAGGATATGTCACGAACGATGCTTATTGCCAGTGGAGTTCCAAAAATCTTCTGGGCGGAGGCAGTGCACGCTGCAAGCCACATTCTCAATAGAGCATCACTTCGTTCCATGATAGGAAAAACCCCTTATGAACTATTGCGTGGACAAAAACCGAAGATATCTCACCTAAAGGTATTCGGGTGCAAGTGCTATGTCCATAACAACGACAAGGAAAGTTTGGGAAAGTTTGATGCTCGAAGTGATGAAGGGGTATTCGTCGGTTATTCTAGTCATAGCAAGGCCTACAAGGTTTTTAACATAAGGCTAGAACAAGCTGAGGAAAGTGTGCACGTAAGATTCGATGAGACGGTGATGGCTGGTCACTTAATACAAGACCCCTCCTCTACGGGTATGCTTGATGCTGGGGAGCTGCAGATCACCAATGAGTCAGATCCTGACTGAGAACTCCCACCAAACCTCAATGCTGAATTACCTCAGATGGACATCCACCAGACAGATCACGAGGAAATGGCAGATCCACCAGGTGGAAATGAAACTGTTAACGCAGCAGTAGAAGCTGACCAAGAGGCACCTGGAGAGACAGTGATCGCTGAACCTACCCCTGCTAATCCTGAGGGGGAACTAAGAACTACACGTTTTGGACGAGCGGTTCATCGACCGGCCAGACTGGAGGATTACCATTGCTACTTCTCTCAGGATCAGGTAGATCTTAATCAGTTGCATCTACTCTGTGGATTTGCCTCTTTCGTTTCTTTTGCAGAACCAAAGACAGTGATGGAAGCACTTAAGGACCCAGAATGGGTCAATGCTATGCAAGAGGAGTTGCACCAATTCGAAAGAAATGAAGTTTGGCGCCTAGTTCCTAGACCTAAGGACAAGAACGTAATTGGAACAAAATGGGTCTTTAGGAACAAGATGGATGATAAGGGAATGGTCGTAAGGAACAAAGCCCGTCTGGTGGTCAAAGGTTACAATCAGCAAGAGGGAATAGATTACGACGAAACATTCGCTCCAGTTGCTAGACTTGAGGCAATTAGACTGCTTATTGCCTACTCGACGTATCATGGCTTCACCTTGCAACAGATGGACGTAAAGACGGCCTTCTTAAATGGGGGTGCTAAAAGAAGAAGTGTATGTAAGCCAAACTCCTGGATTCGAAAACAAAGATCACCCCGATCATGTGTATATCCTGGACAAGGCATTGTACGGGTTGAAACAAGCTCCTCACGCCTGGTACGAAAGGTTGTCCGTGTTCCTTCTATCACATGGATATGTCAGAGGAGTAGTGGATAAAATGCTATTTCTTCTGAAAGAAGGAGCAGACACTCTTGTGGTTCAGGTATATGTGGATGATATTATATTTGGTTCAACTAACCCCGTACTTGTTAATAAGTTTACAGATTTGATGTCGAGTGAATTTGAAATGAGTATGGTCGGGGAGTTGAAGTACTTTCTGGGACTTCAAGTGGCACAAGATAAAGATGGAACTCGGATTCACCAGCAAAAGTATGTGAAGGAGATATTAAAGAAATTTGGGATGGATTCTGCGAAACCATGTGCCACCCCGATGTCACCAAATGACTACTTAACAAAGGATAAGTCCTCCTTGCCTGTGGATCCAACCCTATACCGTGGAATGATAGGTTCACTTCTCTACCTAACAGCAAGTAGACCTGACATTTTATTTAGTGTATGTCTATGTGCTAGATTTCAGGCGGATCCCAGAGAGTCGCATGTGAAAGCCGTCAAGCGGATCTTAAGATACCTAAAGGGGACGGACAACTTGTGCCTATTCTATCTGAAGGGAGGAGACCTCCGTCTTGTGGCATACACAGACGCTGACTATGCTGGCTGCAAGACGGATAGGAAATCCACTTCAGGGATGACACAATTTCTAGGGCCATGCCTGATTTCATGGGGATCTAAGAAGCAGTCGTCCATTGCTCTATCCACTGCAGAGGCCGAATATATTGCAGCTGCCGCATGTTGCGCACAATTGCTTTGGATAAAGCAACAGATAAGTGATTTTGGTGTTCATCTTGATTGCATATCTATTCAATGTGATAACACCAGTGCCATAAATATTTCTAAAAATCCAGTGCAATTTTCACGCACTAAACACATAGAAATCAGATATCACTTTCTGCGTGATTGTATAGAAAAAGGCATCATTTCCATGGATTACTGCAGAACTGAGGAGCAGATCGCGGACATCTTTACGAATGCTTTGCACAGGGAGCCCTATGAGAAGCTAAGACTTGAACTAGGTATGATCTCCCTTACCTAGTCTGTATTCCATGGTAGATTTCTCCAATGATTGGCTAGACTAGGTTGCATGCTAAGTTGCCATGGTATGGAGGTGTTGCATATGAGTTGAAAACTGTGTGATAGTTTCTCTATGTGTTCACCATGCATGCTGATGAATGAGACTTCTAGATAACAGAAACTGAGCATGTCACATACTTTGTTGAAGCCCAAAAGAGACTTCCTATTTGAACCCTCATTACATGCCAAGGAAGTTCTCTAAGACCAACCCAAGCCTTTAATGTGTGGAGACTTATTGTTGATTGTTTAAGCCCCTTAATTGAAACATCACATTTTGTTTGTTGTCTCCACACTACATGACATTACTTTGCCTAGACGTGTCAAGTTGTTTATTTTATACATAAGTAGTGTTTTCCTTGTACCTCTTGGGTAAACCGAAAGCACTATGACCCTTGTGTAAACCATGAGACAAAGAGATCGGGTAAATCTCAAGCCAGCTCAATTGGCTCAATCAAAGCTATGGTTCTTGCTGAGAAACAGATGAAAAGTTAGTGGATGAGAGCTGTCTAGAAGTTAAAGCAAGGCTAGTGATTTAACCGCACAATTGAAGGAAAGGATGCTCAAAGGACAGATATGATGGCTGTTACTGTTAGTGATGTCATGTGGAGTGGAAAACGAACAACCCAAAAGGTGTGTAGTCAAGATAAGTAACGCCAAGTTCTGTCAGATGGACACGTGGCAGTAATCCACACAATTTTGGTTTTCGAGGCAGCTATGATTGATTTGCCTACTTTGAAATAAAGTGCTGTGACGACGGTTCAGTGGATTTGAAAATTGAAACTTGAAATTTTGGCGTGGCGATTGGGTTTTTCACAAAATTAAAAGTAACTCCCTGGACGCGTTTGGTTTAAAAAAAGGAGGGACGATTGAAACCCTACTCGTCTCATTCCCTTCTCCAGATAAGAAACCCTAGCCTCCAAAACCCAAATTTAGTAAAGTCTCTTCAATGGCTGCATCCAGTGAAGTTTATGACGTCGAAGTCGCAGATCTGATTGCTCAACTGAAGGCGAAGGGCATTAGTGTTGAAGAAGTGATGACGGAGAAGACAAAGTCTCCAACTGCCTCCTCCCCCACAGTCCATCCGATTCCTGAGAATAAAAAGGAAGTTGCAACTGACGTCACATCTCTGCGGAAAAGAAAAGCTAGTACCGCAGAAGGATCCGGATCCGGATCCAAGCAGAAAAGGTCTGCCATACCTCAGGCCCCTGTCCGGCAGAGCGGACGAAACAAACGAGCTCCTGCTCCTGTAGTGAAAAAGGAGCCGTCTACTCCAACAGCCAACAAGAAGCAACCCACTCCTGAGGAACAGGCGGAAGAATCCATGAAGGGAAGGGTCGTAATTCCTGAGATGACGATTGATCGGGAGTTTTTGGCTCAGTTCCAACTTGTTGAGGTTAGTGATACTCTTATTGCACAAGGATGGGATCATTTATTTCGTGAGGAGGTGTTGGTGGATGATGACAGGGTGAGGGAGTTTTATTCAAAGTTTAAGTTAGAGGAGTTGAGAGGAATGCCCTTGGCCACGTTCGTGGTTAGTGGAGTAGAGCAGGTATTCTCTTGCCGTGAGTTGGGTGATCTGCTGGGAGTTCCAGCACGAGGATATGAGGAGTACAATAAGGGGATTTGTCCTGAGTCGGTGGCGAAGGGGGACGTGATTAGAAGAGTGGGGGGAGATCCCAACAATGTCTCCCATCAGGGGAAAGCCAACACGTTGAGCTTAATCAATCGAATCCTCCACAAGCTGATATGCACCTCTATCACTCCCAGGACCCAGAAGCATGATGTGCTCAACTTCCAGGACTTCCTTCTGCTGGATAAACTCCAAGCGAAGGCTCAAATCCATCTCCCAATGCAGATTCTGAAGCATATGGACAAAGCAGCCAGCAGCAAGACGCATGGTCTGCCATTCCCAGGAGTCGTCAAGAAAATACTTGTCAGGCTTGGGATCTACCAGCCGGAAGTGGAGAGTCAGCTGTCTTTCGCTCTAGGGGTACAGACCATGGCCAGCTGGAATTGGGAGTATGTAGATGAGACTGTTTGGAAGAACGACTTGTATGTTCCTACCCCTGTTGTGGAAGAGGGACCTCATGAGGTGGATCCTCTGGATCAGCGTCAGCTGGATCCAGATGAGGGATCACCGGCCGTGATTGAGGCGCTGAAGAGTTTGTCAGAGAAGATAGTGATGCTGTCTGAGAAAGTGGCTCGTCTGGAGTCGTTAATTGAGTTAAAGGTGAAGGAATCAGATGCGGGATGGATGGGTGAGCTGAGATCGAAGATGGAGACTCTTCTGGTTCTGCCTTCTATGTTGAAGGAGATCGAGGAGTCGGCACAAATCAATATATGGTCCATGGATCTCAAATCAAAGAAGAGATAGGGGAGCTTAATCGTCAGCTCCGATATGTGGGAACCGAGCTCATGGGTCAATTGAAGTCTCTAGTGAGGGACTAGCTTGGTCTCCGTCTCATGGTTGTCCCCCCTTAAAATCCCTTCCACATCATTCCTGTTTGTTTGTGTGCAACTTATCCTTCTTTGCTGACTTGCTCTCTTGTCTGTTTGATGAATGTTCAATTATCTGTGTGTTATGGTGTTTCTACGGGGACTTTCGCCTGTGGTTAATAACATATGCAGCTCATTTTCCATTACTTGGTTTTCTTAAACTGCGCCCTTTTTAATGATGCCAAAAGGGGGAAGATAACATGAAATGCATCACTTGAGGGGGAAGTCATCACTGAAACTTAAGTCCATGCCTATCTAAGGGGGAACTGTTATGACTTCGTAATACTGTCTGCCTTCTGTCTAACAGAATAAAAATGACAAATCTACATGTTGAATCTATCCGATAGATTGCTGGTGAATTGAAATGCTTGCTACTTACTGTGGATTTCTGTTTTGCTGAAGAAGTGTTTGTCATCATCAAAAAGGGGGAATTTGTTGGAACTCATAAGGTTTTGATGATGACAAGCACTTGACTAATGATTTGACTAAGTGTGCAGAAATTCTATATGCTGGATTAATGCAATAATCCACGAGATGATTAATCCACGAGATGATTAAGTCATAATTAAATACAGTAAGTTCTGTTTAGCAGACAAACAGAATAAAGGAAGATTCTAGATGAAGACGTGTTTTTATTGGGTGGAAATCCATTGGGATTAGACATATTGGGACTGGGCCAGGTCATTGGGAGTTAGGCCCAGATGTCATGTCACAACAGGCCTTATATAAAGAGCTAGGGTTTGTCAAGTGAGAAGTGTGCGTTTCCAAGAAGCAGAACGGCGACCAGCTCAAGAGTAAGAAGCGACCAACCAAAGAAGAGCAGCCTTGCCAAAACACACACACACACGGAGGTTTGTGGTAGAAATTGATTACTCTTGTCGGATTGAGTAGAGGTCATCAAATAGAGTCTATGCAAAAGATCTAGTTTGTAAACCCTACAAGCATATCGGAATAAAAGAGTAATCGTATTTCAAAACCCTTCTAGAGCAATCTAGGAGGTAGTGGTTTTCACCATATCATAGTTTTGATAAGGTTTCCACTATAAATCTCTGTGTTTTATTGTTAAGTCGAATACTATCTGCTGCATAACTTCCGCTGCTACTCGACTATCGTACGGAAAATAACTTGATAAAATCCGTCTGATAGATTTTCATTTATTGCTAACACTATCGATCCAACAGAAATCTTCCGTATAAGATCGGAAAATCGGATCGAGCTAGCTGTCACTCTCTCACTGCAGCTTTTGGTTCGCAAAAATTTCACTTTCCGGCTATCCGGAACTCGTTTTTATCTAATCACCATAGTTTCTTTTTTATTGGTGATCCTCTAAACAAGAAGAAGAAAAGTGTTCCAGCGATTATTCACAAAGTTTTAGAATTTAAATCTGGACGTAGAGAAACCACCAGCAGTACTTGTTTGGTGATCCGGCGACGTTTCTTTTCCCCCGAGGAATCTCAGTTCTTTTACTCCGGTGAGATGATGACTAAAACGCGCGTATGCATTTAATTTGAATTTTTAGGCTTTGATTGTTGAAATTTATTAAAGCAGTTTGGGTTTCTCTTGCATGCTTGATGCGCGCTTCTTATTAAACCCTCTCGTTCATCTCTCTCTCTCTCTATTTTTTTTGTTCTCTTTCTTGAGATATCAAAGAACACTGAACATCGCTTGTGGTAAAATAAGTAATTATATATATTGATATTGATCAGAGCCCTGTGGTTGCTGCAGTTATATTCGAAGAATTAAAATGCCGCCAACCGGACACACACATCCTCCAAATGCGGGGCTTGCCAGTAATACAGAAAAAAATGCACTCCGGATTGCTTTTTGGCACCTTACTTCCCACCTGACAATCCCGAGATGTATGGCAATGTGCACAAGGTCTTTGGGGGTGCCAACGTTAAAAAGATGTGGAGAAAAGCTAATACTCGGGACGAAAGAACCGAATGCGTGAAATCTCTGGCTTATGAGGCTCGGATTGGGCTGCATGATCCAATTTATGGCTGTGCGGGTTTAATTTCACGCCTTAAGGAGACAGTGGAAACTGCTGAACAAGAACTGGCTGATCGTCGCCGGCAGCAGTACAACCAAGAACAGCTTATTAATGGAGGGCCGTCGAGGAATGATCTCTCGCAGTATGATAATTCTTCCAACCAAATTATTCAGCATGCCCAAAATGCCCTTGCAACAAGTTCTCCAGAGCAACATCCTACTGCAGTACCAACAACAGACGCGACGGCATCAGGATCAACAACTACAGAAAGCTGGGACAATGAGAAAGGTACCAAGCGCCGAATCCGATCCTCCTGCTAAATGATCTCGATCTCTTCATGTTAATTTGAGTTATAGTAGTTGTAGTTGATTCCAAGTGAATTACTAAGTGTGTTTTTGCTATATATATATGGTGGCATGCAGTTAAGGAGCTATATGAGAAGGTGTGCAAGGACCAGGAGGTTAGCGAGTAATTAACGCCGGCACCTCGCGGCCATGTTCATATACACAAATAATACAATTGTGGACTCATCTCTCTAGCCTACCTTGCTCCACCCTATATAGAAGATATCTAGATAGTGTTGTTTTGAGGCATTATATTACCATTGCAATGCACTATTAATATTGTCAGCTGTGGAGAAAAAATTATAAGAGAGATATCGAAAAATTAAGTGATGAATAATCACTTTTACGGTTTTGCATGAAAAATTGAAACGTCTATTATGTTAGTCTATGTGACAATTGAAGAAGCGTATAATATAAGATCACCTAATGCATCCCAGATTGAATTACACAAAAATAAATATGGGACATCACATGCTTGTACGTAACTAGAAGTAAAATGAGCCACATGACACGATCGTAGATAAATTACAAGTTGATGAGGGAATTACCAAAGTTGCAAGCTAATAAATAATAGTGTAGTATAATGTTTAAATTATTTATATTTCATTTTAATGTAAAAATGAAAACTGACCACGAAATTCGGTTTATTTTCTTATATTGGGACTAGATAAAAAGATTAATTTAAAATGTTAATTTTATGAAATTTATGATAGCTTTCAATTAGTGTACTTAAGTGTTGTGTGTGCCTCATTATAACAAGATTGTAAACAAGTAAACAGTAAGTATAACTTCTATTTAATTTTCTTAAGAAAACAGCTAAAATCGATTTATCATAATACATTTGAAAGTGTGAAAATCTGATTATAGATTTGTTCATAATTTCTTTAGTATAGTCTTACTATTTTATATTTGGATAATAATCAATTAAATAGCAGAAGTGACTTAGGTAAGTAAACGCTCCAAATTTTCAAATCAACGTTCCCGCTAAATCCAAATCTAACGCTCCAAAATAAATCTCAAAATCAACGGCTGATATCGTTTGACTGAACACTATAAAAACCAACACGTTCATCCAATCGATTCTTTCTACTTCAAATTTTCTCTCTCCAGAATTTAACAGTACTTTCCTTCTTCTTCGTCCTTCACAGAGATCTTATAAGATCCGATCAATCGAGAATTCTCTCTCTCATCTAACCGCAGCATTTGGTTCTCGAATCGCAGCTATCGGAGGTACGCCGCAACTTTTTTGTATCAACACTTCATCTTCTTCCATATTTTGTACGAATAGCGCAATTCCTCTCTTCCAATTTATGATCGTTGCCGAGTTTTCTGTCGCGGCGATTATGCAAGTTTTTTCGTTTAATGGTGAATTGGCTTCGTCTCTAATGCTAAGCTACATATATAGGAAGCGAATAAAGTGTTGCAGTGAAACCACACCAGCGCAGCGCGGTTGTTTGGTGATCAGGCGACGACGTTTAATTTCTTTCATCAAGAATCTCAGTTCTTGTACACAGGTGAGACGTCAGCGCTATTTTGTTGATCTTATTTTGAGTGGCTTCGGCTTTGCATTTGATATTGAAGAGCGTGCTGTGATAGGATTAGTAATATAATTAATGACACAATATTAATGCCATGTTGTGACCTTTTTTGAATTTGTCTTGAAATGGCTGCTTGCAGTGAAGAAGCATATGGCATACTACAACGGAAGGCCGTGCGCGGCTTGCAAGCATCAGAGAATAAAATGCTCTCCGCAATGCATTTTTGCACCTTACTTCCCACCCGAACAGAAGCAGAACTTTCTGAATGTGAAAGAGGTCTATGGTGTTAACAACGTTAAAGAGATTTTGAGTGCTCTTGATCCCAAGGATAGAGCCGCTGCTGTTACATCTCTGGTTTATGAGGCTGAGATTCGGTTGAAAGAACCTGTTTATGGATGTGTGGGTTATGTTGCCCACCTTCAACAGAGGCTTAAAAGTCTTAATACTGAATTGGCAAGTGCTTATCAAGAACTGGCTAGCCTTACTGGTCCGTCTACTGGGACGATGCCTCGACAACAGCCCGCCGCCGCCGCCTATGGCCAAATGGTCTATGATCCTTTGCAGCAGCAGCGGATGATGATGGGCGTTCAGTTGTCTTCCCCAGCTGCCGTTCCTGCTTATGGCGCTGGGACGGCTGCTAGTCACCAGGCACATATGATGGGAGTTGGTAATAATTCTTCAGGACAACAACAGCAACATGGGATTGGGATTGGGATGGATATGCGACAATATGCGGCTTTAGTAGCAACACATCAGCACCAGCCCCAGGCGGGTGTTCAGTTATCTTCTTCAGCTGCACAGATGGATGCTCCCGCCGTCCATGGCCGCGCTGGGAAACAGATAATGATGGGAGTCGGTCTTGATAATCCCTCATCTTCCACTTCAGGACAACAACAGCAATATGGGATTGATGTGGACGCGCGGCAATATGCGGCTTTAGTAGCAAGTCATCAGCACCAGCCGCAACCGGGTGTTCAGTTATCATCTTCTTTAGCTGCACAGATGGGTGCTCCCACCGTCTATGGCGCTGGGACACAGATAATGATGGGAGTTGGTGATCCTTCGTCTTCCATTTCAGGACAACAACAGCGATATGGGATTGGGGTGGACGCGCAACAATATGCTGCTTTTGTAGCATATGATCAGCAGCAGCAGCCGGGTCCTTATGGAATGACACAGGCACAGATGATGGGTACTTCGGACGTGTATGGCGGCGGTGCTGGGACTTCTCAACAGGCAGAGATGATGGGAGTGGCCAATAATGATCCTTTTGCTTCCTCAGGACTAATTCCTTTTACTAATTTAGCGCCGTCGTCTCAATCACAACTGATTGGTGAACAATATGGAAGTGGATATGTAACAACCGGCGATCAAGTACAGCGCCATGATGAGTTGGCGAGAAATTATAGTTACCAATTACATAACCAACAACAGGGCGGTACTCTTGCTTCTTCATCTGTTCTGCTTCCATTTACCAACCGGACGGGTGCTACGTCAGACGTCTATGGCGGCGGCGCTGGTACTTCTCAACAAACACAGTTGACCAGCAGTGAACAACAGTTGTATAATCAACATGAGTTTGGAGTGGACTACACCCAACAATATGCGGCTGTAGCAACAACTGATCAGCAATATGAGTATATTTCTTCTGATAGTGGTGGTGAGAATAGGAGGTAGAGGTAGCTGCGCGTCTACTGGTTTTATTCAAATGGCTACAGATGTTGAGGCTGCCAGTGCCAAGTCTTATTGGTCTTCGTTCTTTCGATTGAGGTAGCTAAGTGTAGTAAGCTGTACATAGGAAGTCATAGTACGATTAGGGAATAAGAAGACAACATATAATGTCTGCGGCTTATAAACTAGTTGTTCAACATTACCTACAAAATAAAATAAAAAAATTGGCTACTATCTGAATTCGGGAAAACAGAAATACTACTGCTAGGGACGTTTTGCATGAAAATTGATATGTCCCCACCAAATTTTATGAAATATAAATAAAACTTTCTTATAATATATATGTATACAAGGCAAAGAGATCCACCCCATGAAGCCTGAAAAAATTTCTAATTTGTGCAAAATCACAATTTGGATTTCCAAACTAAGCAAACTTGAAATTGGATTTCCGATTTAGGTACATCTTCTTAGGCGCTGTTGGTAAGGACGCTTAAGGCATAACACGCTCTTAGCAACGACGCCTAATGCTTAAGTATCAAATTCTTGATACGACGAATGCTGAGTCAGCCAAAAATCATAAACGGACATCTTAAATTTGATTACACACCCATCTGTTCTGGTTAACGCTTAAGGCGCTGTTCTGGTTATTTTTTTAATGTTATTTTTTTTGAAAAATTTGATTACACACCCATCTTCGATCACTATATTTATGAGCTTAACCTTTGAATTTCATTTTTGAGTAAACATGAAAGTTATAGAACATTCAATTAGCTTTCTAACCATATAAAGAACATCTTAAACGGACACCGGATGACGCCTCTATGAGCTTCCGAATGTTAGCTCGGACCCCCTCGGTTTCGGCTAATTTCGATCGATCATCCATCTTTGGTCACTATTTTTATCAGCTTAACTTTTGAATTTTATTTTTGAGTAAACATGAAAGTTATAGAACATTCAGTTATCTTTCTAACCATATAAAGAACTTCTTAAACGGACACCGGATGACGCCTGTATGAGCTTCCGAATGTTAGCTCGGACCCCCTCGGTTTCGGCTAATTTCGATCGATCATCCATCTTCGATCACTATATTTGTGAGCCTAACCTTTGAATTTCATTTTCGAGTAAACATGAAAGTTATAGAACATTCAATTAGCTTTCTAACCATATAAAGAACATCTTAAACGGACATCGGATGACGCCTCTATGAGCTTCCGAATGCTAGCTCGGACCCCCTCGGTTTCGGCTAATTTCGATCGATCATCTATCTTTGGTCACTATTTTTAGCAGCTTAACCTTTGAATTTCATTTTTGAGTAAACAAGAAAGTTATAGAACATTCAATTAGCTTTCTAACCATATAAAGAACATCTTAAACGGACACCGGATGACGCCTCTATGAGCTTCCGAATGTTAGCTTGGACCCCCTCGATTTCGGCAAATTTCCAATACTACTCCTAGGGACGTTTTGCATGAAAATTGAAATGTCCCCACTAAATTTTATGAAATATAAATAAAACTTTCTTATAATATATATGTATACAAGGCAAAGAGATCCACCCATGAAGCCTTGCATATAGATGCACTTTACAATTTGAGTATTTGTGTCAAATAAAAGAGCGGTCGGTTCAGAATAGTTCCCAGTATTTGAGTAAAGGCCTCTACTTCACAATTTGCTTTAGTTTAAGAAACGTTCGGTTCAGAATCTCTTAAAATTCAAGAATTTGAACAATTAGATCATTATGCATCTGACAAGTCACATTTAGTGATTTTGTATTTACATTAAAAGCAAGTTTGAATATGTACATGGGACACGTACACCACAAATTTTTGGATTTTTTCCATCCAGAAATTTCGCCGCAAAAACGTCGACAGACACGACGCCGGAAAATACTCCGTTGCAATACCGTCGAATTTCCGTCAACAAAATTTGAAATATTTAAAATCATCGTAATTCCGTCACCACATATTCCGTCGCGAATAGTTAGTCGGATTGTTGACGGAACATTTGTGACGAAGAATTAGCGGAGAGGTTACGCAAATATTATTCGCTCACATTCCGTCAAACTTCAGTCAGTGTATATTGTAGCCTAATTCCGTCAACATTCCTTCACCATTCCGTCATCTGAAATTAGTTTTCATTTTTTTCGTCAAAATTCCATCACTATTTCGTAGTATATAAAAATCATTTTTAATTTTTTTAACATACGTTTTGTTGTTACCGTTTGCTCGGTGACCGTTGTGTACAAATTATTCCGTCACTATACCATCATTATTCCGTGACTGAAATATAATACAAATTTATTTTAATGAAGTTCCGTCAAGTTTCCCCCTCTATTCCGTCACCCAACGACTGAATTTGAAATATAAAATATTACACTTTTAGTTACCGTTATTTATTGACCGTTGCCTTTTTCCAAATTTTTCCGTCATTATTACGTGTGTTTTCCGTCAACATCGATGGAAACGTGAGGGAATTTCGACGAAAAAAATAAAATAAGACATATTTCAGTTTTGCCCTATATATATGAGAACTCTTCCATTCAACACACAAACATTCATTTACAACATACTTCATTCCAATTGAATATTGTCAACATGTCTCCTTCATTCGACCTTGTTGGTTTCGGTGACAATCCACGTGACGTCAATCGTAGAGTGCATATTACACCTGTTGGAAGAAACTGGTAAGAACTCATTGTACCTTCATATTGATGGTGTTGATAAATCCACCCATTATGTGATCCCAAATTTTGTAACAATTTCTTCCCATTCGATGTTCATCGGAAATGCGATGACGTTGACGGAGAATCTCGCCGGATACATGCCGAAATTGCGACATAATTTTTTATATCGGTAATGCGACGGGATATTGATGTAATATTGACGGAAACGGAAGAAGGAATGTTGACGAAAACTAAATTCCGTAGGGAAAAAGGCCGTCAACGTCATCACTGACAGAAATTTGTGTTTTTCGGCAACATTCCGTCACTTCTCCGTTGTTTTCCTTGTGTCGGAATTTTTTCATAAATTAGTAGTGGTATCCCCACTAATGACTTGACGATACACTTTTAAAGGTGAAGATCGAGCTCTCAAGTTTTCAAAAAGAAGCAAAATTCTCATTTGAGTGGTGCTCTCGTCAAATATATAGGAGTGGGTGTGTAAGCCTTGTGCTATATTTGAGTCAGTTTGTGATGAGTCGAGTTTTCGACTCATTAATCCATTTTCACTATAGCTTTAGTTCGTTTTCGACGATATTTTTGATGTCATTTGACCTCTCTCCCTATATTTCAGGTAGAAAACAAGATCCTCTCAGTGTCAAAGCCTAATTACGAAAACTCGGGGCAAAAGTGGGCAGAAAAGGAGCCCAGCCGACCGGCTGGGAAATACCCCCTGTACCAGCCGGGCGGCTGGATGGATGACACAGACTCAATAACATCCTTCGCACCTCAACCCGGTCGGGTGGTCTCGCCAGCCGGTCGGGTGGATAATGCTTCCAGACTACCTGCATCAAGAAGATCTCCAGTCGATCGGCTCATGAACCCAACCGGTCGGGTGGAGAAGAGCTACCAGGCTGCCTTACCAAGACCATTCTCAGCCGGGCGGCTCAACTGACTAGCCGACCGGATGGATAAACATTTCAGAACCGACTAAACTCACCCTACGCTAGCCAACCGGCTGAGATCCGAAGGCCATGGACAGGCGAACGGCTGGGCTTGTTACAGCAGAATTTTTGCCTGAGGCTATAAATAGAAAGTGGCTACTTTGACCTAGACACTTGGCTTTTGGGGGAAATTTTTCCAAGAGAAGAGATCAAATTAAGGTCATCCATCGTCATCCAACCCAGGAGGTGTGAAGATCAAAGGGAGACATTAGGATTAATCATCCTACTTCTATCCTTCTTCTCTTCTCATTTGTTGTGCTAAAACCCTACTCACACCATGTTGTCTTACATGATGTGTGAGTAGTCCCCTTGTGTTTTGAGGGTTTTACAACCCTCATTGGTACTCAATGATCATGTATACACATTCAATATGCAATCTATGGAGTTGATTTCATTTCACTATGCTCTCTATTTATGACATGTTACTAAGTGTTTGATAAAATGCCTAAGTGACATGTTTACCTTAGAACTATGATCTAAGTATTGAAAAAGCTTTGTAATGGTTTGGATATGGTGGAAATGAACTCATCAAGTGTTTATGAGAGTAAATGCATGGATGTGAGGTTAACTAAAGCTTAATGCCTATAGCATTTATTACCTTGGGAGATGTTCCAAGGATAATAGTGCTATAGAGTGAATCAATATCTTGAATAGGTGACGTTATAATTCGGATGGCTTGACTAGGATTAGACTCACATGATAGTTTGTCTATCTTAGCCTAAGCTAGGTTTTAAACCTACCGACCCCTAAAAATGATTTAACTCTTGTGTACATGATCGTTGGGAAACGCCAAGGAGGGGAGTAACCCCTCGAAACTCTCTTTGAATTGAATTAAAACCCCTTTGAAGCCATTTCTTTACTTGTTTTACTTGAAAACCACATCATAATTGATTTGAAGGAATAGCTAAGTTGAAAACTTGATTCCCCTAGCGCATAATCACATTTGCTCCCTTGGGTTCGACACCGGTCTTACCGGTCAATTATAAATTTATTTTGACTATACGAAAAATACAACTGTCAAAATGGCGCCGTTGTCGGGGAGCAATGGCTAGATTGTCCATAGGACGAATCATTTAGTACTTCGACTATTCCATGTTTTTCTTTATTTGTTTCGCTACTTGTGATTCTTGAGCTTAATCCACTATCCTCACTTGTCTTATTTGTCTTCCCCTTGTAGGTGCATCTCGTTTATGCCACCTAAGACCAAGAAACTTACCAAGATTGTGGATAGAGACTTGAATCAACCGATAAGAGATATCGTTAATCCTCACCTTACAAGGAGTAAGACAATCAAGGCTAAAGGATCAACCTCAAACGCTTAAGAAACTACTCAAGACATGGGAGACAGACTTCCTCCTTCTCCACCCCCTCCTCATCAACTACCACAAGGCCCTCAAGCTAGAAGGGCCCTTAAGGACTACGCCGCCAGTAATGCTTATGGATATCGTTCCCCAATCCTTGTCCCGGCGGTGGATAACCAAAACTTTGACTTGAAGACCTCAACAATCCAAATGGTCCAATCGAACCAATTCTTGGGGAGAGACCACAAAGACCAGAACTCTCATTTGACTACATTTCTTGAAGTTTGTGCCACTTTCAAGATCAATGGGTTCTCCGAGGATGCTAAACTCTTGAGGTTATTCCCTTTCTCCCTCACGGGAAGAGAAAGGGATTGGTTAAGAAGCCAAACGCCGGATAGTTTCACCACTTGGGAGGAGCTCGCCGTTGCATTTCTCAACAAGTATTTTCCTCCTTCCAAGATGGCCTATTATAGGGGTCAAATCATGAACTTTGCACAAATGGATGGGAAAACACTCTATAAAGCTTGGGAGAGATATAAAGAGTATCAAAGGCTTTGCCCACATCACAACTTGGACAATCTCCTCGTGTTCCATACTTTCTATCATGGTGTAGACAGTCCCTCGTGGCTTGCACTTGATACCGCCGCGGGAGGATCTATCATGAAACTTGAACCTTCTGAAGGATATGCGGTGATTGAAAACATTACGAATAACTACTTCATGTGGGGAAGTGAAAGAGGAAACCCAAGAAGAAGGGGAGAAAAACATGAAGTTAAAGCCGTGAGCACAAGCGACTATGATGCCCTAAGGAAAGATTTTGAGAACCTCTCGGATGAAGTGTTCATATTGAAACACCCGGAGAAAGACCACTCAACGAGCCAAGGTTGCGATATTTGTTAGGTATATGAGCATGAAACCAACTCTTACCCTTTGGTTCAAAGGGATGGACATAGAGTTCGGTATGAAGAAGAGAATTATGTGGGTGGAAACCAAGGTAGAGAGTATGGAGCTAGTTCCACTCAAGGCCAAAATTCCCAATCTAATTATACTACGCCAAGGTTTTCCTCGGGATGGAAGAATCACCCTAATTTCTCCTACAAGACTATGAATCCTACTCGTCCCGACTTTGGAGCTACACCTCCCGAATTTGGTCCTAAGCCTACCTTAATCAATCAAGCCTTCCCACCAAAGAATCAATTCCAACCTAGGAACCAATATCAAGGCCAAGGACCGACTTTGCTTCAAAAGGACCAAGGGAAACAATATCAAGCTCAAAGGCCCTACCAATAAGGTGACCCCCTCCACAAACTTCAAATGAACTCTCCGATGTTGAAGCAATGTTTGCTAAACTCCTTGCTAACCAAGATAAGATGCAAGCCCAAATAGAAAGGATGGAGACTCACAACAAGATGCTTGAGAACCAAATAGCCCGCTAAGCCGAATCATCCACAAGGGCACAAGGAAAATTACCGGCTCAACCCGAGCAAGGGCAAAGAGAGCATTGTAATGCGGTTACATTAAGGAGTGGCAAAGGGCTAGAGGGTGAGCAACCAAAAAGAAAGAAAGTTTCTTTTGATCTTGGAGGCCAAGCTAGTGCCGAAATTGAAGAGTTGGATGAAGAGGTCCCTAATCCTCAAAACCAAAGGGAGAAAGAAGTGGAAAAAGAGAAAGATGAGCTTAAACCCTACACCCCTCCTATCCCCTTCCCACAAAGGCTAAAGAAGAAGAACAATGACAAGCAATTCTCGAAGTTCGCCGAGATGATGAGGAAGCTCTATGTTACCATGCCCTTCACCGAGGTAATCACTCAAGCCCCATCTTATGTGAGGTTTCTAAAAGATGTTATTACTTGCAGGAGGACGATCGAGGACGTTGACACGGTGTCCCTTAGTGGAGAATGTAGTGCCATACTCCAACCACTTATGCCACCCAAACTTGAGGATCCCGGTAGTTTCTCCATTTCATGCTATATAAATGATGTTAAAATTGAACGTGCTATGTGTGACTTGGGTGCTAGCATATCTTTGATGCCTTATTCTTTGTGTAAGAAATTGAACATGGGTGAGCCTAAACCAACACAAATGATCTTAAGACTCGCGGACTGATCCTCAAGATTCCCTAAGGGAGTTCTTAAGGATGTCCCGGTTAGAGTAGGGAATTTCTATATTCCGGGTGATTTTGTTGTGTTGGAGATGGAAGAGGATAATAAAATTCCCATTCTTTTGGGAAGACCTTTCCTCTACACCGCGGGAGCTATATTTGATACTACTAAGGGGTCAATTACTATGAGAGTAGGTGATGAGGAAGTTAAATTTAATCTAGAAAAGGCACAAAAAAGTCCTAGTTCTACAATGAGTTGCAATTATCTAGACCTCGTTGATGCTTATGAAGTATATGATGTGCCCAACTTGCTTATGAATGAAATTGACCTTGACAATGAGCTACCCGAGCATGTTGATTGTTGGGCTATCTTGGATGACGAAGGTGAAGGGGAAACTCGAAGCGACAAAGGTAAGGAGTCTTGTTCGGTAGAGCTAAAAACTCTGCCAACAAGCCTAAGGTATGAGTTTGAAATTCTACCCCCTGTTCAAGCTTGTGTTCAAGGTACAGTTGAGATAGACCTTGAACTCCTTTCACAACAGTTCAGACAGAACAAATAATAGAGGCACACACAGAATGATAACCCAGTTCGGCTTCGCCTACTCTGGGGGGTTTCCCACACCCTAGAAGGGACACAAATCTTTATTACGAGTTTAGAGCTTACACGTGGACTTACGCTTACACCTTGTAATTGCCTAGCCTCTAAACCTTCATCTCTCAGATTTGCAACCAAGGTTTACCGCAGTTCCCCTTGATCCCCTTCGTCCGAACCTTCTGTCCGAACGTGCTCGACCTTCTCTTGAAGCTCGGATGCTTTCTCTCGAAAGCTTGTTCGCCTTTGTTGTGTGCAGCAGTTGGATCGCTTCCAGGCAGTCTGAGTTGCACTTTAATAAGACTGCTCTTGCACCGATGAGTTTCTAGTGGGGAAAAACAACCGGCCGTCGCTTTCTTCTTCTCTAATCGATAGTGTATGCTCGTGTGTATTTGATATCGAAAGCGATGTAGATTATGGATGCCCTAGCACTGTATTTATATGCTCGGACGATATCCAAATCTGCTCAAGATAATCCCATCAAATATTTAGGAAATATTCCTAAGTATTTGATGTATATCTTTCTCAAATCGGTTGGAAGAATATACGAAGACTTCATGCCCAAGTCAGCCACGCCGCCTACAATGTAGATATTCATTCGAATATTTGATGTTCAAATAATTCACCGACCGACTTCAAATCGACGAGATCTTCGCTGTCTAAATCCTTCCGGGAAATATCCTTGCGTCTGTTTCACGCTGTACATGAGTGCTAGGATATGTTCGAACTCCCCTTGAACTCCTGCTCGAACTGTCTAACTCCGTTTTGCCAAATACATGCCACTCAAGGGAACATCAATCTCCCCTTGGCATTTTGGCAAAACCAAATCTACTAGATTACTAAGTCTATCTAACTATCTAGACAATAGACAACTTTGAGGGACCAAAAATTGTCCCCTCCAAAATACTCCCCCTTTTTGCCACAAACTGGCAAGGGGTCCGATCTAGTTCGAACAACCAATCAAACAGTGCCAGAACAAGCACATAATACGAAAGTTCTAAACAAATAGTTCAGAGAGTTAGGGTTTTCAAGGGACCTTCATGCAGACGACTCATCATCAGTGTCATCCTCAGTATCTGCATCATCAGATTCATCTTCACTTGGGTAGCTGAGGGCACGAGCAAGCTTGTTGATGCGCATGCGTTGTTCCTTGTCCGCTTCCATGATGGCATTCAGGTCCTTGAGCAGCTTACTTCTCTCATCCCGGCCCATTCTTGCTCCCCCTCGACTCGATGACTCTGCAATATCTTTTCCTTTCTGGTTCGCCTCCTTGAGATCGTTCATGTGACAGCCTTTATACAGCTTGTGATCAACGATGAACTTGTTGGGTGCCTTTGAGAGATGGTCAATCGAGGACTTCAAATCTGGAGCTTGATGGATGATCAACTCATATATCAGAGACGGGAAGCAAATCTGGTGTAGAGTTCTCTTAGAGGTAGCATGATCAGTGATCAGTTTGAACATAACTCTACCCAGGTTGAACTTCAGCTTATTCCCTATCTGGTAAATTAGTTGGGCCATGTCCCGGTTGACCGTTGAACGGTGAGTTGAGGGTCTCCAGTTGAACACCGCAATGAAGAATAGCATTGAGTAGAACGTGGAGAGATCAGCTGTATGCACAACAGTGTCAGGCCTCCATCGAACTGAGCCTGCAGTGATGGTCTCTATCACCTTTTCAAAATCTAATTCTTCTTCATCAGCAACTGGATCATCCATGGAGAAGTAAACATTTATGAGCTCAGGATCAATCTTGATCTGCCTTCCTCTGACAAAGAAGACCCCATATTCCAGTTCTCCGATAGCCCCAAACCGAGGGGGAAGGTTTACCATGGCCTCACGAACCAACTGTTCGTTTAACGGTTTGCATTTGTCCAACGTCCAGAACAGATCAGATTGCTTCAGTACCTCGACAACTTCCTTTCCTTTGTACCGGGACTCCTCTAGAACTCTTTCTGGTATGATTTTTCTCTTCTGAACGCATGACCACTTCTTTGCAGCATCTCGATTAACAAACCACACTCCTTTCTTGACCACACCTACTGGGACAGAATCAGAATCTGGAGGTGGGACTTCGCATCTCCCAGCATCCTCTGAAACAGGGAACGGAGCTTCACGTTTTCTTTTCTTAGATGAGTCAGCTCCCCCTGCCAAGTTGCCCATCTTTGCAGCATCTTGGGCTAACCCCTTAGCAGATCTTTCAAAGGTCACCTTCTTCTTTCCCTTGTCCTTTTTTGTCTGTTTGAGATTGACAAGTGGAACAAGGTCCTGGTCATCATTTGAAAGAGTATTCTTCTTTGAAACTGGCTCAGTAGCATCCTCACAAACGGATGCACCATCTTCCTGTATACCTTGAGCAATAACTGGGTCGACCACTGATTCCCCAACAGTAGCTGTCACTGGAGCACTAACTGACACATCTTCAGTCTGAACACCTGGTTCCTTAGTTGGAACACTTGCCTCTTTCACTGCATCAGACACTTCTACCCCAACACCCTGGGCACGAAGTGAATTCTCTGAACTTTCCACTACCAGATGCTTCTCCTTTTCCAAATCTTTCATGACATCATCAATGTCTTTGAACATCCTTTCCAACTCTTCATCCTTTTCTGTAGGATTAGATTCTTCTACTATGGCTTCCTTCAACACATCACCCTTCTCTGATGGATGAACCATCTCCGTCACAGACTCATCTTGCTTACTGATTTGATCACCCTCTGATCCTCCAAGCCTCTCATCAGAGCCATCGTCAGAAGCCTCATTAATTACTAACTTCCTCTTCCCTGAGGAATCAAGAAACTTCTCTGTCTCCTCATCAGACATTGCAGTGAGCTTCCCTCTGATTGAGCTGATCTTGGCCAGACACTGTCTTTGAGAGACCACTCAGCGAGTCCCCTTCTTTCTCCGCAGACCTCCCGAACGAATATACCCAGAAGCATGGATTTTCTCCCTCCATACTCCTGATCCACCAGTGCCTTTAGACACAGAGATGTTGGGCTCTCCTTCATTCATGGAAACATCACCTTCTTCACAGACAACATCCCTACTGGCTTCACCACCAATCACAGCCCTACTGGCTTCATCACCAATCACAGCCCTACTGGCTTCATCACCAATCACAGCCCTACTGGCTTCATCACAGACAACAGACTTACCATCCTTCTCAACACCCACATTCACATCTTCCTTCAGCATAATATTTTCAACAATCGGAATATTTGCAGAATCTGAAAGAACAGTTGGAAATACCTCAGATTGGGGACGGACTTGTGTCGAACCAACATCGATTGAGTCAGACGAGTCCACTGCGGTCGACTGAGGAAGTTCAGCGGCTGTTCCTCCGCCAAACTTCTTGGCTTCGGCCAATGCTTCAGTGTCTGAGTGTAAAGGTGACACCTTTTTCACCTTCGGCACTTTCGATTTCAGGATTCGGGGTTTCGCCGTCAGTGCCTTCAAAGATTGCATGCTCTTTTTCTCGGTGGACGAGATGCCAGATTTTGACGTTTTTCTGGTGTTCACCATTGCAATCGAACGGAAGAAGGATTTGAGAAAGAGGGAGTTTGAACTCGGCAGACGAACTAGGGTTTTCGAAGAGAGAAGAGACGCAGAGCAACTGTTTAGATTTTCAAATCAAAATCTTTTTCAAAACATGATTGGTCGCTTCGACTTCCCAAAACCGTCAACTCCCGTTTTCAAATAATGGCATGAAAAATCTTCAAGAATATTCAAAAATATATTCATTCCCAAAGCTGTAGTGTCTTCTGTTCCAGCTTTCTTCCTTAGGTGGTCAGTCCAACAGTTTAGCTGGAGTTTCGACTTTAACTGACCACCGTTGGATGCAATCAGTGTTTGACACCACGAAGACCCGAGAAGAATCTGGGTGTTCCAAACTGTGAAATGCCGTCTGGATCGATGAAGGTCTTAGTCAATTCCACGTCCTATTTTCTTGTCCGGTTCAAGCTTATGTTCAAGGTACAGTTGAGACAGACCTTGAACTCCTTTCACAATTGTTCAGACAGAACAAATAATAGAGGCATGCACAGAATGGTAACCCAGTTCAGCTTCGCCTACTCTGGGCGGTTTCCCACACCCTAGAAGGGACACAAATCTTTATTACGAGTTTAGAGCTTACACGTGGACTTACGTTTACACTTTGTAATTGCCTAGCCTCTAAACCTCCTTCTCTCAGATTTGCAACTAAGGTTTACCGCAGTTCCCCTTGATCCCCTTGGTTCGAACCTTCTGTCCGAACGTGCTTGACCTTCTCTTGAAGCTCGGATTCTTTCTCTCGAAAGCTTGTTCGCCTTTGTTGTGTGCAGCAGTTGGATCGCTTCAAGGCAATCTGAGTTGCACTTTGATAAGACTGCTCTTGCACCGATGAGTTTCCAGTGGGGAAAAACAACCGGCCGTCGCTTTCTTCTTCTCTAATTGATAGGGTATGCTCGTGTGTATTTGATATCGAAAGCGATGCAGATTATGGATGCCCTAGCACTGTATTTATATGCTCAGACGATATCCAAATCTGCTCAAGATAATCCCATCAAATATTTAGGAAATATTCCTAAGTATTTGATGTATATCTTTCTCAAATCGGTTGGAAGAATATACGAAGACTTCTTGCCCAAGTCAGCCACGCCGCCTTTAATGTAGATATTCATTTGAATATCTGATGTTCAAATAATTCGCTGGCCGACTTCAAATCGACGAGATCTTCGCTGTCTAAATCCTTCCGGGAAATATCCTTGCGTCTGTTTCACGCTGTACATGAGTGCTAGGATATGTTCGAACTCCCCTTGAACTCCTGCTCGAACTGTCTAACTCTGTTTTGCCAAATACATGCCACTCAAGGGAACATCAATCTCCCCTTGGCATTTTGGCAAAACCAAATCTACTAGATTACTAAGTCTATCTAACTATCTAGACAATAGACAACTTTGAGGGACCAAAAATTGTCCCCTCCAAAATACTCCCCCTTTTTGCCACAAACTGGCAAGGGGTCCGATCTAGTTCGAACAACCAATCAAACAGTGCCAGAACAAGCACATAATACGAAAGTTCTAAATAAATAGTTCAGAGAGTTAGGGTTTTCAAGGGACCTTCATGCAGACGACTCATCATCAGTGTCATCCTCAGTATCTGCATCATCAGATTCATCTTCACTTGGGTAGCTGAGGGCACGAGCAAGCTTGTTGATGCGCATGCGTTGTTCCTTGTCCGCTTCCATGATGGCATTCAGGTCCTTGAGCAGCTTACTTCTCTCATCCCGGCCCATTCTTGCTCCCCCTCGACTCGATGACTCTGCAATATCTTTTCCTTTCTGGTTCACCTCCTTGAGATCGTTCATGTGACAGCCTTTATACAGCTTGTGATCAACGATGAACTTGTTGGGTGCCTTTGAGAGATGGTCAATCGAGGACTTCAAATCTGGAGCTTGATGGATGATCAACTCATATATCAGAGACGGGAAGCAAATCTGGTGTAGAGTTCTCTTAGAGGTAGCATGATCAGTGATCAGTTTGAACATAACTCTACCCAGGTTGAACTTCAGCTTATTCCCTATCTGGTAAATTAGTTGGGCCATGTCCCGGTTGACCGTTGAACGGTGAGTTGAGGGTCTCCAGTTGAACACCGCAATGAAGAATAGCATTGAGTAGAACGTGGAGAGATCAGCTGTATGCACAACAGTGTCAGGCCTCCATCGAACTGAGCCTGCAGTGATGGTCTCTATCACCTTTTCAAAATCTAATTCTTCTTCATCAGCAACTGGATCATCCATGGAGAAGTAAACATTTATGAGCTCAGGATCAATCTTGATCTGCCTTCCTCTGACAAAGAAGACCCCATATTCCAGTTCTCCGATAGCCCCAAACCGAGGGGGAAGGTTTACCATGGCCTCACGAACCAACTGTTCGTTTAACGGTTTGCATTTGTCCAACGTCCAGAATAGATCAGATTGCTTCAGTACCTCGACAACTTCCTTTCCTTTGTACCGGGACTCCTCTAGAACTCTTTCTGGTATGATTTTTCTCTTCTGAACGCATGACCACTTCTTTGCAGCATCTCGATTAACAAACCACACTCCTTTCTTGACCACACCTACTGGGACAGAATCAGAATCTGGAGGTGGGACTTCGCATCTCCCAGCATCCTCTGAAACAGGGAACGGAGCTTCACGTTTTCTTTTCTTAGATGAGTCAGCTCCCCCTGCCAAGTTGCCCATCTTTGCAGCATCTTGGGCTAACCCCTTAGCAGATCTTTCAAAGGTCACCTTCTTCTTTCCCTTGTCCTTTTTTGTCTGTTTGAGATTGACAAGTGGAACAAGGTCCTGGTCATCATTTGAAAGAGTATTCTTCTTTGAAACTGGCTCAGTAGCATCCTCACAAACGGATGCACCATCTTCCTGTATACCTTGAGCAATAACTGGGTCGACCACTGATTCCCCAACAGTAGCTGTCACTGGAGCACTAACTGACACATCTTCAGTCTGAACACCTGGTTCCTTAGTTGGAACACTTGCCTCTTTCACTGCATCAGACACTTCTACCCCAACACCCTGGGCACGAAGTGAATTCTCTGAACTTTCCACTACCAGATGCTTCTCCTTTTCCAAATCTTTCATGACATCATCAATGTCTTTGAACATCCTTTCCAACTCTTCATCCTTTTCTGTAGGATTAGATTCTTCTACTATGGCTTCCTTCAACACATCACCCTTCTCTGATGGATGAACCATCTCCGTCACAGACTCATCTTGCTTACTGATTTAATCACCCTCTGATCCTCCAAGCCTCTCATCAGAGCCATCGTCAGAAGCCTCATTAATTACTAACTTCCTCTTCCCTGAGGAATCAAGAAACTTCTCTGTCTCCTCATCAGACATTGCAGTGAGCTTCCCTCTGATTGAGCTGATCTTGGCCAGACACTGTCTTTGAGAGACCACTCAGCGAGTCCCCTTCTTTCTCCGCAGACCTCCCGAACGAATATACCCAGAAGCATGGATTTTCTCCCTCCATACTCCTGATCCACCAGTGCCTTTAGACACAGAGATGTTGGGCTCTCCTTCATTCATGGAAACATCACCTTCTTCACAGACAACATCCCTACTGGCTTCACCACCAATCACAGCCCTACTGGCTTCATCACCAATCACAGCCCTACTGGCTTCATCACCAATCACAGCCCTACTGGCTTCATCACAGACAACAGACTTACCATCCTTCTCAACACCCACATTCACATCTTCCTTCAGCATAATATTTTCAACAATCGGAATATTTGTAGAATCTGAAAGAACAGTTGGAAATACCTCAGATTGGGGACGGACTTGTGTCGAACCAACATCGATTGAGTCAGACGAGTCCACTGCGGTCGACTGAGGAAGTTCAGCGGCTGTTCCTCCGCCAAACTTCTTGGCTTCGGCCAATGCTTCAGTGTCTGAGTGTAAAGGTAACACCTTTTTCACCTTCGGCACTTTCGATTTCAGGATTCGGGGTTTCGCCGTCAGTGCCTTCAAAGATTGCATGCTCTTTTTCTCGGTGGACGAGATGCCAGATTTTGACGTTTTTCTGGTGTTCACCATTGCAATCGAACAGAAGAAGGATTTGAGAAAGAGGGAGTTTGAACTCGGCATACGAACTAGGGTTTCCGAAGAGAGAAGAGACGCAGAGCAACTGTTTAGATTTTCAAATCAAAATCTTTTTCAAAACATGATTGGTCGCTTCGACTTCCCAAAACCGTCAACTCCCGTTTTCAAATAATGGCATGAAAAATCTTCAAGAATATTCAAAAATATATTCATTCCCAAAGCTGTAGTGTCTTCTGTTCCAGCTTTCTTCCTTAGGTGGTCAGTCCAACTGTTTAGCTGGAGTTTCGACTTTAACTGACCACCGTTGGATGCAATCAGTGTTTGACACCACGAAGACCCGAGAAGAATCTGGGTGTTCCAAACTGTGAAATGCCGTCTGGATCGATGAAGGTCTTAGTCAATTCCACGTCCTATTTTCTTGTCCGGTTCAAGCTTATGTTCAAGGTACAGTTGAGACAGACCTTGAACTCCTTTCACAATTGTTCAGACAGAACAAATAATAGAGGCATGCACAGAATGGTAACCCAGTTCAGCTTCGCCTACTCTGGGCGGTTTCCCACACCCTAGAAGGGACACAAATCTTTATTACGAGTTTAGAGCTTACACGTGGACTTACGTTTACACTTTGTAATTGCCTAGCCTCTAAACCTCCTTCTCTCAGATTTGCAACTAAGGTTTACCGCAGTTCCCCTTGATCCCCTTGGTTCGAACCTTCTGTCCGAACGTGCTTGACCTTCTCTTGAAGCTCGGATTCTTTCTCTCGAAAGCTTGTTCGCCTTTGTTGTGTGCAGCAGTTGGATCGCTTCAAGGCAATCTGAGTTGCACTTTGATAAGACTGCTCTTGCACCGATGAGTTTCCAGTGGGGAAAAACAACCGGCCGTCGCTTTCTTCTTCTCTAATTGATAGGGTATGCTCGTGTGTATTTGATATCGAAAGCGATGCAGATTATGGATGCCCTAGCACTGTATTTATATGCTCAGACGATATCCAAATCTGCTCAAGATAATCCCATCAAATATTTAGGAAATATTCCTAAGTATTTGATGTATATCTTTCTCAAATCGGTTGGAAGAATATACGAAGACTTCTTGCCCAAGTCAGCCACGCCGCCTTTAATGTAGATATTCATTTGAATATCTGATGTTCAAATAATTCGCTGGCCGACTTCAAATCGACGAGATCTTCGCTGTCTAAATCCTTTTGGGAAATATCCTTGCGTCTGTTTCACGATGTACATGAGTGCTAGGATATGTTCAAACTCCCTCTGAACTCCTGCTCGAACTTTCTAACTCCGTTTTGCCAAATACATGCCACTCAAGGGAACATCAGAGTTCTTAGGCCCCAATTCTACTTTGCCTATCATTGTGAATGCCTCCTTGAATGATATTGAGACTTCGAGATTGCTTGATGTGATTAGAGAGCACAAAGATGCTATTGGGTATTCTATTGATGATTTAAAGGGGATAAATCCTAATTTGTGCATGCATAGAATTAATTTGGAGGATGATAGTTTACCATCAAGAGAGCATGCTATGAGACTTAATCCCATTGTTGGTGAAGTGGAAATTTTGAAAATGCTTGATGCGGGAATCTTCTTCCCTATTGCGGATTCTAATTGGGTGAGTGCCATACATGTGGTACCCAAAAAGGGGGGCATCACGGTTGTGAAAAATGATAAAAATGAGTTAATACCAACTAGAACCATCACGGGTTGGCGTATGTGCATAGATTTCCGAAAACTTAACAAAGCCACTAAGAAAGATCACTTCCCACTTCCCTTTATTGATCAAATGTTGGAAAGACTAGCCAAGCATGATTACTTTTGCTATCTGGATGGATATAGTGGATTTTTCCAAATCCTTATTGACGGAGCCCACTACACTGTCGTTAAGGTGCAATGTTCTCTGTGCAAAATAAATTTATATTTTCCGCTACTCGCAACTACACTACGGGGTAGTATGTGGTAAGTAGGGGTCAAACCCAAGGGAATTAGAGGGATAACTGTTCTTTAGGGGATCGTATGGTGAGGGAGCGTGTTTTAGGTTGATTGAGATTTTAGCGCGATTGACTAAGCTACTGTTTTTTGGTTTTTTGGTTTTTTGTGCGGAAAAGTAAATACAGAAAATAAATACAGAATTTAAAATACTGAAAATAAAAGAGTTAAGGGAAGAAGACTTACAGTGGGTGATGCGTGGTTGCGATTCCTCCGGTAGATGAGCGGTTGATGGTTGTAGTTGATCGAGCAGTTTATAAAAGTAAATAAAGGGGTTTTTTTTTGTAATTCAAGGAAAAGTATTCGGTTTCGGGTACCTTGTATTATAACATGTTTATTAATAACCGTTAGTAACCTTTCTAAGTATTCAAAGATGAATCGAGGCCCTTTCGCAGCGCAAGACTTGCAACATCGTTTAAAGCAACACTTGTTCTACTTCAGACTAATTCCTCCTTTCGAAGTATCTTAGCCTTTTGTGCATCCATTTGAATTCTTTGGTCCAGTTTCCAAATGGTTTTTTAAGATAAGCCGAACTCCTCGATAAGTTTTGCTTGTTACAGCTTCCACTTACCGAGTATGATCACGAATTTCCACGGAAGAGCTTTGCTTGTTACAGCTTCCACTCAACCTTGGAAACTCTGACTATAAATGGCACATAGAACAAGTTTTGAATACAGAGAAATGAAACTAAAAGAAATTAAAACATTATATAATACAAGAAAATACCTTCGACCGAATGAGGAGTTTAGCTACGAGTATCCATGGAAAAGGACATCATAACTAAATACTCGGGGGTTTTTGAAAACAGTAAGAGGGAAAGGGGTGAAATACTCAAGAACCAACAGGAGTATTCCTAATTTCCTACTGAATACTCAAGAACCAACAGGAGTATTCTCTAAAGTATAATACTCAAGAACAAACATGAGTATTATTTACAATCAGTATAATACTCAAGAACAAACAGGAGTATTATTTCATAAACCAAACCAAACTTACAAAGTAACTTAGAGAGAGAAGTATTTTTTACAATTTGTGGATTTTTGGATGATACAAATGAGGAGGGGTGAGCCTCTATTTATAGCTAAAGGGGAGGAGGATGGAGGGCCAAGATGGTGGCATGTGGTTGTGCATCCAAGGGAGGAGGAGGAGGAGATGAAGATGTGGTGGAGGAGCCACCACATGGCAAGCTCTCCATGGAGCTTGGAAAGCCGCCGGTTGGAGGTAACAAAATGGGGAGGTTTTCTCCTCAAGCTCACCTCCTCCCAATAGCCACCGGTCATGGAGGAGAAGGGAGGTGCTTTGGCCACCCATGAGTCATCTAAACACCAAAAACCGCCGGTCACTTGAGGAAATGAGGGAGTTTTGTGAGTTTTGTACAGTTTTCACAAAACTATCAGTCCAATTCTGCTCCGGTCTGACTTTGATTGTTCCTCGGTTGGATTTGATTTGAGTAATTCAACGTCGGGATCTTGAGATTTCTTCGTTCGGCGTCTGATCTTGACCTTGGATTGACTCTTATCATCTTTTCAGCGTAAAATCCTCTCCTTAGCGTGTTTTCTCTTTAGTCTCTAAAATGCCCTGTAGAAATAAATCGGGACTAACAAGTAGAAGTTAAATAGACCAACAGTCTAATTTGGTGGGTTTTACTGTGTTTTTGATTCGTATAATTTTGGTCCATCAGATCACCCCACACTTTTAGTTGTTCGTCCCGAACAATGCTATTAAAGGGCGGTACTATAAGTTTGGTTTTAGAATATGAAAATTAGATTGTGGGACTCGATTTATCCTAATTCATGCATTACTTACTTATTACCAAATTGAACTGTATAAATAAATAGAAGAAAATTGATACTTGTACCTCTGTACTGAGATGCAAATTATTCTGGATGTTTCGGGAGATAGCCCTTTTTAGGCTCCTGGACTGCAACCTCGGAACCGTCTCTCACTATATGGTTTCCTTGTAGGTTTTTCTAGCACATGATTCGGTTCGGGTTTCACTGGTTTGAGTACTTTGATTTCTTTTGGCGAGGGACTGCTTTTTGTAGTGAATCGGCCTTTGGCCTTTGATTTGACTCTTTGAGTACTTGACTTTTTGTTCGGTTAAAACCTTCACAATTTTGGGCCTTTGGCCTCTTGATTTGCTTCTTCGAGCTTTTCGCCTTTTTGTGGCTTTGCTAGTCCATTTTCTCAAGCCTTTTTGGGAGGTCCAATCATCGCCCGCAAGCCTATGGAAATACCTCCCCGCTCCTCTCATCGTTGTTGTTTCGCGCGGGTCAAGATGAGGGTCGCTCATCTATTTTCTCGGCTACTTTGACTAGAGAGAGGACTGTCTGATTCCCGTCCTCGCCTTTTTTCTTTTTGCATAAACACTGCATGGCGGAGATGACTTCAATCTTCACTGAAACCCGAAGTGCAGCCTCCACTAACTTCAAAAACCATATAGTTTGATTTGATCCTTCGATTGCTTGCCAAGCCTCTCTAGGGCATTTCTATCAACTCCACATCCCTAGTTTATCTCAGCACAAAGGGACAAATGAGAAGTTACGTTCTAAGTTTTTAGACAGTTGAATTTTCACAAGGTAAATGCATGAATTTCGATCTATCTTTTTCACATTCTTAAGTTCATATTTTCAAAAAGATACATTAAAAAAGAAAAAGTTTTTTATTTATGTACACATGCGGATCTCACCCCACACTTTTGAACGAAGTCGTGCCTTTCAGCACTACTTAGTTCAAAAGCCATGCAAGCAGATATTATACGAGAAGGAAATGATATTAAGGAAAAGGGAAGGACAGAACTCCCTTTAAGGTGCCGAGTGAACGACATGGCTCGAGGCTGGATAATCGAGGGAGTTCGGCTGGGGCCTTGTTGCCCTGACTGGCTTAATGTTGCACCCAAGTCCGATTCCTGAATAATCAAATCTTCTATGCACCAAGTGGGTGAGAGCGACTTATTGAAAAAGTAAAATACAGAAAATAAAAGACAGAAAATTAAAGTGCGGAAAGTAAGATAGTGTCGGGTTACCTCCCAACCAGTGCACTTGTTTAACGTCGTTGGCTTGACAGTACCTTATTCCTGGATCACTGGTTGGGATCCCATGGGTGGCTTAGGTCAAATTTTGCCACCGTTCCTGTGTTGGTTTTTGTCTTGCCTTTTCCCGATTTCTTGCGAGATGATGTGCTTGGGTCCAGTTCCCCTTGTTCTGATGGTGTCTCCTTCCAACGTCTCTGAGAAGGTGAGGGACTTTTGACCACTAACTTCTTGAACTGGGTTTTCTGGTGTTTAGGGCTACCTTGTCCAGTCATGGCGAAAACATGCTCCATTGAGGAGTTGTTCTGCTCAGGCCCTTTTCCCATCCTCTTTTCAGCCTCTTCATTGATCACATAGTTTTCAGCGATTTGTCTATTAATCGAGGGGGAAAAATTGGGAAGCTTGCATCTTAAGGCTCGGTTCTGCCTCGTCGTGTCTGTTTGTGAGGAACTGGTCATAGATGGTTTCGGCTGCCTGGGTGATGATAGCTGGGTATGGCTTTGGCAGCATGTCGGTGGTATTCAGGACTTCTTCCATTGCTGACACTTCCTCGTTGCTCCTGACACTTTCTATATCCCAGTCTTCTGATGGCTCGGGAGTTTCTTCTGATGGCTCGGGAGTTTCTTCTCTTTCTGTCTGCATTTCTTCGTCAGCCTCGGGTATTCGTTTTGTGGCTGCGGCCAGGTCATTTATGAGGTACCACATGTCTGCTATGGAATAGTTCCTAGCTGATCTCCTCATTGCCTCGTTAATCCTTGCTAGATCATCGGCCTTCATTCCACGAAGAAATTTTTGAAGCAGAACTTTCTTCGTGAATCCATGGTGCGGGCAGTTTGAGACGATGGTGTCAAAGCTCGTGTAGTATTTGTCCAAAGTCTCATCCCGGGATTGTTGCAGGCACATGATCTTCTCACGGGTTTGTTGTCGTAAGGATGGAGGGGAAAATTCTCTCAGGAATGGAACGCTAATGTCCAAAAAACGTTCTACATTCCAAGCGGTTGACGTGTAATACCAGATTGTCGCGAAATCCGTTAGAGAGAATTTGAAGCATTTAAGCTTAAATTCTTCTAACATTTCATTTGCAGGTTTTATGAGGTGGCAAACGTGGTGAAAGTTTCGGTAGTGTTGTACTGGGTCTTCTCCATCCGTACCTCCGAACAGTGGCAGATGTCGTGTTGTCCATGCATATGAAGGGGGTTGCGTCATGAGGACATAGGAGGGAAAGAACAACTAATCCGATGGCTAATTCCCCGGCAACGACGCCAATTTTGACGGAGCCCACTGCACTGTCGTTAAGGTGCAATGTTCTCTGTACAAAATAAATTTATATTTTCCGCTACTCGCAACTACACTACTGGGTAGTAAGTGGTAAGTAGGGGTCGAACCCAAGGGAATTAGAGGGATAACTGTTCTTTAGGGGATCGTATGGTGAGGGAGCGTGTTTTAGGTTGATTGAGATTTTAGCGCGATTGACTAAGCTACTGTTTTTTGGTTTTTTGGTTTTTTGTGCGGAAAAGTAAATACAGAAAATAAATACAGAATTTAAAATACTGAAAATAAAAGAGTTAAGTGAAGAAGACTTACAGTGGGTGATGCGTGATTGCGATTCCTCCGGTAGATGAGCGGTTGATGGTTGTAGTTGATCGAGTAGTTTATAAAAGTAAATACATGGGGGTTTTTTGTAATTCACGGAAAAGTATTCGGTTTCGGGTACCTTGTATTATAACATGTTTATTAATAACCGTTAGTAACCTTTCTAAGTATTCAAAGATGAATCGAGGCCCTTTCGCAGCGCAAGACTTGCAACATCGTTTAAAGCAACACTTGTTCTACTTCACACTAATTCCTCCTTTCGAAGTATCTTAGCCTTTTGTGCATCCATTTGAATTCTTTGGTCCAGTTTCCAAATGGGTTTTTAAGATAAGCCGAACTCCTCGATAAGTTTTGCTTGTTACAGCTTCCACTTACCGAGTATGATCACGAATTTCCACGGAAGAGCTTTGCTTGTTACAGCTTCCACTCAACCTTGGAAACTCTGACTATAAATGGCACATAGAACAAGTTTTGAATACAGAGAAATGAAACTAAAAGAAATTAAAACATTATATAATACAAGAAAATACCTTCGACCGAATGAGGAGTTTAGCTACGAGTATCCATGGAAAAGGACATCATAACTAAATACTCGGGGGTTTTTGAAAACAGTAAGAGGGAAAGGGGTGGAATACTCAAGAACCAACAGGAGTATTCCCAATTTCCTACTGAATACTCAAGAACCAACATAAGTATTCTCTAAAGTATAATACTCAAGAACAAATAGGAGTATTATTTCCAATCAGTATAATACTCAAGAACAAACAGGAGTATTATTTCATAAACCAAACCAAACTTACAAAGTAACTTAGAGAGAGAAGTGTTTTTTACAATTTGTGGATTTTGGGATGATACAAATGAGGAGGGGTGAGCCTCTATTTTTAGCTAAAGGGGAGGAGGATGGAGGGCCAAGATAGTGGCATGTGGTTGTGCATCCAAGGGAGGAGGAGGAGGAGATGAAGATGTGGTGGAGGAGCCACCACATGGCAAAGCTCTCCATGGAGCTTGGAAAGCCGCCGGTTGGAGGTAACAAAATGGGGAGGTTTGACACGCGTCGTCTGACGTCTCAAATTTATATTTATAATTTTCCCTGCAAGCAACTAGTAGAGCGGCAAGTAGGGGTCGAACCCTAAAGAGCTGGTGTGGTTCAGTTGTCCTGTAAACAAATTAATTGGGGTTTTTTGTAAGCAAGTATAAGAAAACACGAGAGAAACGAATAACAAGGATTTCAATCAGCGAGAAAATTCAGTCTAGGGTTTCTATTGTGACACGTTTATCATCGATATACTAATGATCAATTCTATACTTCAAAGTGTGGTTGTCCCAACAAAAGTAACAACCTAAGTATCCCGACAAAGGTGATACGCCACAATCTAACCCGACAAAGGTGTTAGACTTCTAGTTCTTTCCTAAATTAAACAATCCGACAAAGGTGTTATTTAACCTAGGTGTTACTATCTACCTTTACGACAAAGTATCCAGTAAATATTAACGGTAAGAATTAATTGTTCAACTAAGCTTTGCGACAAAGCTTCCTCTTAGTCTAGCAATTTAATTCGTAAGAATGAGCACAAGAACTAGTGAAATATAAAATAGCATTAAGAACGAAAATCTCAAAACGTGTTCACAACGTACGAAACCCTAAACCGAAAGAGAAATTTAGCTACTCATTGTCATTGAAATAAACACAAATATTTTTGATGAAAAGGAAGTAGAAATTCTCTGTGTCGCCGAAAGCTTTGCGTTCTTCGTCTTCTCCAGAGTTGTGCAGTCTTCGTATGTGTTGTGAGATTATGAGATCATCAATCCCTATATTGAACTGCTATTTCCAAATCTGTTTTGGGCTGGAATTATCAAAATTCGGACTTGCTGACGTCATCAAACGGCCTGCTGACGTCAGCCCTCGCCGACCTGGCGCGTTTTCCTCTTGCATTAGCGGCGCGTTTTCCGTAGACATTAGCGTTGCTGCTAATGCTTCGCGAAAACGCGATCCGCACTGAATTGCGATCCTACTTCTGCGCGCTTGTTCTGACTTCGACTCTGGATTTGACCTTCTGGATGACCTCGGTTGCTCTCGGTGTGAACTAGAGAGCTGTAGGGAATTGAGTCATCTTTGCAATGGCATGTGGCTCGTATTTTTCTGATCAACGGTTCATTTCCAGCACTCCGTCGACTGTCCGAAGGTCTGATCTGAAACTGTAATGTTTTCGGCCTAAAACGCCATCTTTTATGCGCGTTTCCTCCTAGAGCTTCCGAAACACCTGAAATGCAAAACCATACTAAAAAGTAAATGTTCGCATATAAAAGTATCGAAATAAACGGGATTAGTTGACTCGACGAGTCATATAAATACGACTCATCAAACCACCCCACACTTAAACTTGTTCGTCCCGAACAAGAACTAAGTCATAGAAGAAAAATAAATGCACACCACAATTTCTTCGACGTCCTGGATAATACTACATGAACATAAGTTGCTAGTCTAAATTCCTCCTTTCCATGCAAGGCTCAATCGTTACTCAAATCATCATGCTCAACATAGAATTAACTTTGATACATGTTACCTTTTGAGCTGAAATTCAAATTAATTCGGATGACTGGGAGATAGTCCTTTTCAGACCCATGATCTGCATTCGCTGTTCCGAACTCTCGCTATATGGTTATACTTCATTGCTTTTTCTTGCACGTGATTGATTCGAGCTTCAAGGTGTTTGAGTTTTCGGACAGCTTTGTAGTGACTTGGCTTTTGATGTAACAGTCCTGTACCTCACTTTTTGTTGCGTGTAGAACTTCACAATTGATTGATTTTTTTTTGATACTGATTGTGAACTGCTCGCCCGTGATTCCTCTTCCTTTCGACGCGAGTCAAGCCGAGGGTCGCTCGTCTATTTTCCCGGCTACTTGGACTAGACATCTTCTCGCTCTCACTCATCCTCGTCCTTTCAACACGAGTCAAGCCGAGGGTCGCTCGTCTATTTTCCCGGCTACTTGAACTAGAGATTGGACGGTGTGTTGTTTTCCCGTCCCACCAAACCGCATAAGTACCGCAGTGGCGGAGCAGACTCTTAACCATGTTGCCTCGAAGTGCTAGCCTCCACGAAATCCACATAACCATATAACTCGAAATTCGGTCCTTTGAATGCTTCGTCAAGTCTCTCTAGGACATTTCTATCAACTCCACATCCCTGTTTATCTCAGCTCAAAGGACACGTAATGGGTTAAATTCACAAGTAAAAGCACAAATCAGATTTTACGAGAGAAATACATGTAGTCGGGATCATAAATTTCACATACTCATAATCCAATACTGCATATCCAAGAAACAGAGAAATTTCATACTCCAATTTTTTTTTAACAAAAAGAAACGTGCAGACACAGTACAATATGCAAGAAAACAGAAACAAACGTGTAGACGCAACAAACTGACTCTCCCACCCCACACTTTTGAATCAAGCCGTGTCCTCACGGCACGACTTTAATTCAAAGACAACAGACAATGCAAACATAACAGACTGACTCTGACAAAGAGAAAAAAGAAACAAGGAAAGGAAAATAAGTACTCCCCTAGTCAGAATCTGACGATGAAGCTGGATGAGGAATAGCAAACTCCGGAGGAATTGGATCTCCAAACTCCCATCCGGGCGGGGCGGGTACCGGCTGTGTCCCTGGCGGCAGAATGAACTGTATAGCTCTAGCGAAGTTAAAGGCCATGTCTAGTTGTTGCCTAGGAGGGATAACTGCTGATGGCTCTGGGACTCTGGCACGTCTCTGTCGAGCTATGGAGCATTCCCCTACCTCTCGGGTTTGGGGTCGGCGGGCAGCGGCTGATGAAGATTCGGGACTGCCTCTGGGTGCTGAAAAATTGCGCCGATCAACAGGCATGTCCGTGTGATACCGCGGATCATCATGGTAAGTCCACGCATACTGCTCCCTCCTGCGAGCACGCCTGGTAATGGCTTTCCTGAAAAAATGAGCGTCAAAATGAGCTGGAGGGAGGCGACGATGATCTGCCAAGTCCGGCTGCCCGTGCAGACGGCGCAGCATGTATGTGATTATCCCTCCACAAGCGACTGGTCCTTGCGAAGGGCGACGCTCCCAGAAATGGCAAGCTAAGTGGAAAAAATCCAGTGGCTGCCCTCGGTCGAGAGCATCCAAGACGATCATGTCGGGGAAAGTAACCTTGTCGCCCCCGTTATCTCTGGCGAACAGTGTACCACTCAGCACCTTGTGCAGATAAATAGGGCAGGATCACGAATACTCATCGCCCTCGAATTAGATGGCCGAAATGTACCTTCACCATCCACCCTGATTCTGGCCTAAGCGTTTACCAATCGAACTTCATCTCGAACGAATTCCCCAACTGCTGGCCACCCAAAAATCTCCTTCACCTGGACAGGGAGAATATGGTGAAACTCACCTCTGTGCCTATAGCGAATACCCTGATGGTCCTGTCTCCCCACATAGTTGAGGGAAGCTAAAAATTCGCATGTATCTTCGACATCCGCCTCATGGCTGATGGTGAGGAGGCCTGGCCATCCACTCACCTGTAACATATCTCGGACTCGGTCTTCAAACCCACTGTTTCGTAGAAATTTAGCCTCCACAAATCTGCTCAGAACGTGTCGTCGGGCCATAAGCTTCTCATATAACTCCTCGAATGTGAGCACTCGTGGTGCCATGTCGAATCAAGGCTCAAACCCAAGAAAAATCCACCTGGTCAACTCTGACAGCGTTGACCGCGTTTTCCTTTGACGTAGAGCCGCCGCGTTTTCACGAAGCGTAAGCTTAATGTTACTTCAAAACGCGCTCCCGTAATGTTGATGGAAAACGCGCCGACCTGCACTTCGTCTCCTCCGTCTGGTATCCGATCGGGAGTCGCAAATCCCACACTTTTGAATACCAAATACAATCAGGAATCCACTGAATACCCCTCCAGTACTCTATTCAATAATCACCAGCCAAAGAAATCCGATTTCAACAAACCAAATCTTCACAATGAATCGATTTAGGTTACCTTGGTTTCTGATGAACCGGAGCGAGGGTTGATCTGGTGCGAGGCGATGATGATGATGTGAGTGAGTTGCGATCCAAAATCCTTGCGCAAAAGTCTCAAAAACTCCTTGGCGATTTCGGCGTGCAAGCGAGAGAGTTGATTTGAGGAGTGTTGATGTTTTGGGTGGAATGAGGAGAGAAGCTCGAAATTAGGGTTTTTACTCAGGTCAACGCATCACCGCATTTTCCTTTGACGTTATAATCCAGTCAACGCATTAATGCTCCTTCAAAACGCGCCTATAATGCTTCTTCAAAGCGCGCCAATAATGCTGATCGAAAACGCGATCCGCACTGTATGTTACCTGAAATTCATCTGCAAAACAGCCTTTCTCCACACAAAAACCAAGTCAAACTAGACCGGTTACATTACGAAAACTAAATAAGACTCAAACATGACACAAAAAAACACACGAAAATAGAGGAAAATAAGAAAAAACAAAAATTTTGCCGGGCTGCCTCCCTGCGAGCGCCTTTGTTTTACGTCGTTGGCTCGACGATACTTCATTTATGTTTCTATGGTAGGTTCGGCTAGGTCAAACTACTGGACCGGTGCTTCGATTTCGCCTTGGTAGTGCTTCACCCGTTGTCCATTGACCTTGAAATGGTCTCCATTCTTCGGGTTTTCCAGCTCAAGTGCCCCGTAGTTAAAAACTTTCGTGACCGTGTAAGGACCTGTCCATCTAGAACGCAACTTGCCAGGCATTAGTCATAAACGTGATGAAAATAAAAGTACCTGCTGGCCAATCTCAAAAGAGCGTCGTAGAATGAACTTGTCGTGGTACAGCTTGGTCCGCGCCTTGTAGTCTGATTGGCTCTCGTAAGCCTCCAGGCGCAGCTCCTCTAGCTCACATAGCTGCATCTTCCTTTCCAATCCAGCCTTCTGCAGGTCGAGATTACACGTCTTAATCGCCCAAAAGGCCTTGTGCTCTAGCTCGACCGGCAGGTGACACGCCTTCCCGTACACCAACCGAAAAGGCGAGGTGCCGATCGGTGTCTTGTAGGCTATCCTGTAAGCCCAGAGTGCATCGTCAAGTCTCTGACTCCAGTCCTTCCTGTTCGGCTTCACCATTTTTTCTAAAATCAACTTAATTTCTCGGTTAGAGATCTCTGCTTGTCCATTCGTCTGGGGATGATAAGCTGTGGAGGTGCGGTGGTGAACATGATATTGCCTCATCGTGGCTGCCATCATTCGGTTACAGAAATGCGTCCCCTGATCACTGCTTATAGCTTTAGGCACTCCGTATCTGCAAAATATGTTAGTGCGAAGAAAATCCACCACAATTTTAGCATCATCGCACCGAGTAGCCTTAGCTTCTACCCATTTGGACACATAATTTACTGCAACAAGAATATATAAGTAGCCAAACGATGCAGGAAAAGGACCCATAAAATCAATCCCCCATATGTCAAAGACATCATCAACTACAATAGGCATTTGGGGCATCTCATTCCTAGAAGAAATATTACCTACTCTCTGGCATCTGTCACATCTCTTACAATGATCGTAGGCATCTCTAAACACATGTGGCCAATAAAAACCACACTCTAAAATTTTTCTGCTAGTCCTCTTGGGGCCAAAGTGGCCACCACATGCATGCTCATGACAGAAACTAAGTACAGAAGCAATTTCATCGTCGGGAATACACCGCCTAAGTATTTGGTCTATGCCAATTTTCCACAAATACGGGTCATCCCACATATAATATTTCGAGTCATGCTTAAGTTTCAGACACTGAGCTTTTGAGTAAGAGGGTGGAAATTTACCTCCAACCAGGTAGTTCACAATGGAAGCATACCATGGTACTTTACCTGTGAGAGCGTACAAGTGCTCGTCCGGGAAGGTCTCTATGATCTGGCCCGCATCCTCTTCTCGTACCAGCCGGCTCAAGTGGTCAGCCACAGTGTTCTCTATCCCCTTCTTGTCCTTGATTTCTAAGTCGAATTCCTGTAGCAGCAAAATCCATCTAATCAGCCGCGGCTTGGCCTCCTTCTTCGTCATCAGGTACCTGATAGCTGCATGATCAGAGAAAACAACTACTTTAGTACCAAGCAAGTATGGACGAAATTTCTCCAAGGCGAAAACTACTGCTAATAATTCTTTCTCAGTGGTCGAGTAGTTTCGCTGAGCTGCATCCAGAGTCCTCGAAGCGTAGTAAATCACTACTGGCTTTTTGTCCATCCTCTGGCCTAGAACAGCTCCCACAGCGTAGTCGCTGGCATCGCACATAAACTCAAATGGCTGGTCCCAGACTGGTGCTCGAATGATAGGCGTGCTGGTGAGTGCCTGTTTCAGCTCGTCGAAGGCCTCCCTGCATGAATCTGTAAACTCAAAAGGAACATCTTTCTGCAAAGGGTTAGATAAAGGCAGAGCCTTCTTCGAGAAATCCTTAATAAATCGACGAAAAAAACCAGCATGCCCAAGAAAAGATTTAATATCACGCACCGTAGAAGGATAAGGCAGAGTAAGAATTAAGTCAATTTTCGCTTTGTCTACCTTAATACCATCGTGTGAAACAATATGACCAAGGATCACACCATGAGTAACCATAAAATGACACTTCTCATAATTGAGCACCAAATTCATAGAAACGCAACGCTCTAGTACTCTACTCAAGTTATCCAAACATGCATCGAAAGTGTCACCGTAAATAGTGAAATCATCCATAAACACCTCAATAAAAACACCTATCATGTCAGAAAAAATGCTAGTAACCACCCGCTGAAAAGTACCGGGTGCGTTGCACAAGCCGAAAGACATACGTCGAAAAGTAAACGTACCGAATGGACATGTGAAGGTAGTCTTTTCCTGGTCCTCAGGTGCAATGGGAATTTGATTATAACCAGAAAATCCATCGAGAAAACAAAAATAAGGCTTACCTGCCAGCCTGTCAAGCATCTGGTCAATAAACGGAAGAGGAAAATGATCCTTACGCGTCACGGCATTCAGCTTCCTGTAATCGATGCACATGCGCCATCCGTTCTTGACTCTCGTAGTCACCATCTCACTCGCAGCATTCTTCTCAACTGTAATCCCTGTCTTCTTCGGGACTACGTGAACTGGGCTCACCCACTGACTGTCTGAGATAGGGTAAATCACATCAGCATCTAGCAATTTCTGAATTTCTTTCTGCACTACCTCCATCATGATCGGGTTTAGCCTCCTCTGAGGCTCTCTGGAAGTCTTAGCTCCATCCTCCAACAAGATACGGTGCATGCACACCGTTGGACTGATTCCTCTAATGTTTGCAAGCGTCCATCCAATAGCGAGCTTGTGGCTACTCAGTACCTCGATCAATCGTCTCTCCTGGTCTGTTTCTAGGCCGTTTTTGATGATGACTGGCAGCGTGTTGTTCTCCCCTAGAAATGCGTATTTCAGGTGCTCAGGTAGAGGTTTCAGTTCCAATGTGGGTGCCTGCACAGTAGATGGCAAAAACACGTTAGATTTAAATAGACGAACCTCATTAACTCCATACCTGGGTGTGAGAGGTCCCGCGATCTCCAGCTGAGATAGTACATCAAGAATTGTCTCAGTGAACTCGTATGAGTCCTCATGTGAGTAAACCGCTCTCTCCAATGCGAGCTCGAGTGGATCTTCTCCCCTCCCCTGTCTCACGTCCTGGACAAGATTGTCCAGTGCATCTAGAGCGTGCACCGATGCAAAATTTGGTGGGTGTTTCATGGCTTGAAAAATGTCGAAGCGAATCACTTCACCCTCCACCTCCATAGACAGTGTGCCACTGTCGCAGTCGATCTTCATCTTTGAAGTCTTCAAGAATGGGCGACCTAATAAAATAGGAGCGTGATCCGTCGGGTCGCTACTGTCCATCTTAAGCACGTAGAAATCAGCGGGGAACACCAGTTCCCCCACCTGCACTAAGACATCCTCAATTTTGCCTTCTGGCTACTTGCATGATCTGTCTGCTAGCTGTATGGTAAGACCTGCAGGTTCTAATGGACCAATATGAAGACAGGAATAGATAGAATATGGTAATACATTAATCGAAGCACCAAGGTCAAGCATGCAATTCTCAATACGAATGTTACCAATAGTGCAGGGAATAGTGTATGTACCAGGATCACCACATTTGGGAGGTACCTTACGCTGAATGACAGCGGAGACATTCTTACTCAGTAGTTCCTGGTCTTCGCGGGTGGAGCGCCTTCGGTTGGTGCATAACTCCTTCAAGAACTTTGCATAACGCGGAATTTGCTTAATCGCCTCGAGGAGTGGTATGTTGATCTCCACCTTGCTAAATAGCTCCCACACATCTTTATCGATCATATATTTCCTTGGAGCCTTGACCTGCATGGGAAACGGAAGAGAAAGATCAGTTCTGGATTTTTCGGCAGTGCGGATCGCGTTTTGCTTCGACGTTAGGGGCGCGTTTTCATTAGACTTTAGTGGCGCGTTATCCTTAGACATTAGCGTCGGGCTAATGTCTATTGTAGGCGCGATCCGCACTGAGTCAGCCTTTTTTTCGCTATTTTCCAACTTTTTTCCGCTCCTGAGTGTCACCGCATTGACATTCCCTTTCGGGTTTGGAATGGTTTGCGATGGTAGCCTTCCCGGATCGTTCTTTAGCTCAGAAACTGTGGTGGCTATCTGGGACATCTGCTTGGACATCTCGGAGATTGCGCCATCGGTTTTGGCCTGATTCTGCTGTACCATGGCGGCCAGTTGCTGGGTGCTAGCTGCCAGCTCCTTCACGACGTCCTCTAAAGATTTGCTGATGCTCTGGCTACTAGGTCCTGCCTGGTTGTAATTCTGCCCACGTTGCTGATACTGGCTCTGATTATTATAGTTGTTGTAGCCTCCCTGTTGCTGGCGGTTTGGTGGACGATAATAACTGGACTGCTGGGCTTGTTGAGGGGCTGTCTGCTGTACTGGTTCCCTCGGCGCATTGTTATCATTCCTCCAGCCTTGACCGTTGGCTCCTTGCCCGTAATGTCTGCTCGGTCCAGTCCGATTGCCATAGTTCTGGTAATCTCCCACTGCATTGACTTCGCCCTGGTCGTCCTCCACTAAAGTCGGGCACGCGTCCGTTTTGTGGTCTAATGCTCCACAAAACTCACATGGTTTGGCTTGAACCGGCTGCCTCCTTATGACCTGCTGCATCATCTCTTTGAGTTGCTTAATTTCTTCGGCCATAGTACCAGATGGGGGCTCGACCTGTGAGACGTTCCTGGTCCGACTGAACTCTTCTTCGTTGTTGGACTCATCTTGGAACCTTGCATTTTCAGCCACTTCCACTATCTTTCTTCGCTCGCTCACCGGCTGGAGTAAGTCTCATGAGGGCTCCTCCTGCCGAGGCGTTCAGCAGCTTTCTGTCCAGCTTCCTCAGTCCATTGAGCATATATTCCACGATTAGTTTTTCTGGGAGTCCGAGGTTGCAACAGCTTTGCTCCAAAGCGTGGAACTTTTCCACGTACTCATACATCGTCTCGTTCGGTCCTTGCCTGAGATCTTGCAGCTGCTTGCGTACCTGCATTGCTCTGCCCGCTGGGTAATACTTATCCAGGAACTTCTTCAGCATCTGTTCCCATGTCTGGATGCTACCTGAAGGCAGAGATAAAAACCAATCGTTAGCAGCATCTACAAGTGAGAAATAGAAGGCTTTTAATTTAAAGTCCTCCACTTCGACTCCATGTGGCTTGAGGTTCTGGCAGATTCCATGATAGCGCTGCAGGTGTGTAGTTGCGGACTCTCCTTGGCGTCCCGAGAACCTGGGCAGGTTATGGATAACTGCCGTGTTGATGGCTATTTCCTCAAGTTCCGGTCCCTCTAAAATGCACCAAGGCTGATTCCGGAAGTGTGGAGCAGACAGCTCTCCCATGGTGGCCCCTTGAAGGTAATCCTCTTCCTCTCTGAAGACCGGCTGTTGTGAAGGCCGCAGAGGCCGTTGATACTGCTGCTGAGGTGGGTATTGTGGGTAAGGCTGAGGTGGGTATTGTGGATATGGCTGTGGGGGGTATTGTTGATATTGCGGGTATGGTTGCTGTTGATATGGTTGTGGTTGATATGGTGCGATCGGGGGTCTTTGGTTTACTGGGGCAGCTGATCGTTGTAATTTTTAGCATACGTTGATCAAAAACAATTTATAATCAACCGGTAAGACCGGTGTCGAACCCAAGGGAGCAAATGGATTACACGCTAGTTCAATCAAGTTTTCTTACTCGGCTAATTCCTAAAATTTGAATTGGTTGAGTTATCAATGATTGTAAAACAAGAGTGAAGTGGTTTTAGGGATTGAATTCAATTAAAAGCGAGTTTCGAGGGATTAATCCCCTCCTTGGCAATCTCTCAATGATCATGCAAACAAGAGTTCAATTAATTAAGAGTTGATAGGTTTTGAACCTAGCCTAGATCAAGTATTAGGCTATTACGCGTATCTAATCTCAATCAAGCCATCTTAATTAGGATCTCACTAATTAAAGGGTGTTAATCCACTATATAGCATTTACTCTCATAAATGCTATATGCATAAGTTCTAGTTCACCTCTCACCATGCATTTACTCTCATAAATGTAGGTTTAGTTCAATTTTACTATATCAAAACCATCCCTAAGCTCTCTCAAGACTTAGATCAAAGTTCTAACATAAACATGTCACTTAGGCATTTTATCAAACACTTGGAGACATGTCTAACATAAAGAGCATAGTAAAAATGAAATCAACTTCAATAGATCTATTCAAATGTGTTCACAATGATCATTGAGTACCAAGGAGGTTCATAGAACCCCTCAAAACACAAGGGAGACTACTCACTCATCATGTAAGACAACATGATGAGTAGGTTTTTACAAGCAAATCTAGGAGAAAAGAAGAGGGAAAGAGTAGGATGATTAGTCCTAATGAACTCCCTTGATCTTGATTCCTCCTTGGTTTGATGATGATGAAACCCTTGATTTGATCCCTTTCCTTTGTCTTCTTTCCCAGAAAAATCCCCCCCTTTAGGTCAAACTTGCCTCTTTCTATTTATAGGCTCGTCAGAAATTCGGCACTGTAGCAGGTCCAGTCGATCGACTGGCGTTGGGCTGATGGCCCAGTCGATCGACTGGAAGAAGAAAAGTCGCTTGGCTAGCATGTTCTCAGTCGATCAACTGAAACAGGGTAGGATCCCAGTCGATCGACTGACAAGTCTCAATTTGCAGCACCTCCTGTTTGCCCATTTAGTCGATCGACTGAGATCCAGTCGATCGACTCATCGTCACGTGATCTGCATGCTCTGGGCAGGGGACTCTTCAGTCGATCGACTGAAAGGGTCAGTTGATCGACTGGCGATGGTCGATTTTCAGCTCCTTCTGTTTGTCCATTTAGTCGATCGACTGGTCCAGGGGAGCTTCCCAGTCGATCGACTGAAGACCAAATTTTGCCAACTTTTGCTCTAAACACCGATTTTTCCCGAGTTTTCTTCCAATGGCTCTTGACACTGGGACATCTTGCTTTGTACCTGAAATGCACGAGAAAAGGATCAAATGACATCAAAAAGTAGTCGGAATCGAACTAAAGCTATAGTGAAAAACGGGCATTAATGAGTCGAAAACTCGACTCATCAACACTCCACACTTAAGCTTTGCTCGTCCCGAACAAAGTATGCAAATATGCCAAGGAAGTGCAAATGTCGAAATGCTAGTGGTGCTATGTTTTTCGTGCATTTGCCACACTAGATTTCACGAGGTCTCGATTCTTATTTCTAAACATGTTATTGAAAAGTAAATGACAAGTATATACAATCTAACTAGCTCCTTTTCGTAGGAGTTACGAATGCATTTAGCATATGCATTAAGCCTTTAAACCCCTAGGCTACCCTAGTGGACGAGTTATAGTCTCGTGAGAGTTTTCAGAAAAGGGAATACTCACAAATGCCATATATGCACATGTCCCATAAGAGTGAATGCAAGAGTGCTCAACCAAGGCTACGATTTTTCAAAACCAATCCCTCACCTCAAGCTAGACTAGCGCCACAATATCATAAAAAGAGCTTTCTCAACCTTTTGAGTACCTTTTTCGACGTGCATTCAAGAGCGTCAATACTAGGGCTATGAAGAGACTATCCAAAATTCTACTCATTTTCGAAGCAACAAAATAGAAGTAAGGCTTATAGCTTGCACGATAGAGTGTCAACCGCTCACCTATGCTAGCTAGGGCTAGTCCATGGGCTCGCGGCAAGAAACTCATTCCCAAGTTTTAGGCGCTTAAGCCGTAATCCATAAGGGAAGTGGAGTTCGACACCAATGTTTCTTAATAAACAAGCATAGACCAAGTGGATACTCCCGTGCAAGCACGTGGGTCGTCCAAGAATTATTCTAACAAGCACACGATGGAAATGACTAATCCCGCACAAATATAGAATGATGGAGGAACATAGGGTCAAGTCGTAAGTGCTTCTCATTTTCTTATTGAGACAAATGCTTTCGAGGGGGGACTTACCTCCCTAACCCCCGGCATTTGCTCTTCTTTCTCTTTTTTTTTTCCTTTTTTTTTTCCTTTTTTTTAAAAAATGAAATGACTCCACACTTAAAACTTGACAATATGTTCAAAAGTTGTAAGGGATGTGCGGGAATTAATCATGAACAAGGCACTATGTTAGAGAACTCAAGTCACCAAAGAGCATTCAAATGATCTAAGTTTTTCACAACGATTTTTAAAAGTGCTTGCTAGCTTGATCCAAGGTGTTGAAACAAAAATACTTAGAAAGTTGGATAGTCAAGATGTAGCAATGATATTGATTCTAAAGAATGCAAGCTTCAAAGGACTAGGTCGGTAAATGTGGCACATAGGCTAGATGCGATCTATAGGGATTTAGAATTTAAAATCACAAGCCTATGCGGTTAAAAACACTCTCATGTTGGGACGATATGCAAGTATGCAAGTGTCCATCTAGAAATGATATGTATAGCATGCAATCATGTGAACTATGCGCATCAAAACCACTCCACACTTAATTAAAGCTTAGTCCCTAAGCGCAAAAAAAATGATAAAATAAAGGCAAAGGCGCATAGGAACTCCCCTCATTTGAAGTGCCGGTGATATAATCCATAAGAGCGAGAAATAGCCTTTTGGTTGCAAGTGTAGATATAAGAGGGTGTTTTAGACATGATAAGAAAATGTGAATGTATATCCTGTAGAGTGAACAGTATAAATGGTAAACACCTCCAATATCATCATAAGAATATAGCATACAACCAATAGGCAAGAAAGGATAGATATCACCAAAATAGCATACATCACCAAAAATGCGCCAAAAGGCGACTTATCATCCAAATCAACATCCAATGCAACAAGTCAAATAAGGATAATACACATGTGGAAAAAGAAATGAAGCATGGACTAAGATGTAGCCTCGTCGTCTCCCGGAGGTGTCCTCCTAGCTGAATCAACGGCTCCATCGTCCTCAAGCGGCTGCGTGACACCGGGGAAGAGAGGGCTATCGCCTAAAGCAGAATCCACGTAGGGGATCGTCTCTCCTGGGAGTGGAGTACCCGCCTCCCCGAATGCTGAAACTGGCGAGAAAGGTAGTGGGGAGGCGCCACGCGGTGCTGAGAACTCAGGAGCGAGTGGAGTGGCAACTGGAGTGCCGGAGCCTCTGCCGAACGATAAAACCGTGGATCTCAGCCACTCCCACTCTCGGCGGGCTCTAGCATCAGACTCTCGGACAAAGTCCTCTAAGCGAGTCAATCCGCTCCTCAAATCTGACACCTCGGTCGATAAACGAGCAATCCCCGATGTAACACTCTGCCTCCACTCCGCTAAGTCATCAACGACTGGAGGGGGAACATCGGCTGCTGGCTCTGCAGGGAGTGGCTCATCATCATCTGCGGGGAGATCTCCATCTTCCTGTCCCTCAGGAGCGTCTGCTGGAGGAGGTGAACCGGGAGGAGAGGGAGAGGGGGAGAGGTGGGCGAGATAGTAGAGTGGGTGCTGCTGCTTGAAGGCTCTCCTCCTCGCGGTAGCGGCGGTCACAAGATCCTCCACGTGAGGTGACGGGTCACTACGCCATGTCTTACCATCCCGCTTGACCATATGCATATTTTTCATCAAATCAATGTCAAGCTTGCTCCTAGCAGGGGCCTCACTACCCTCATGGCCAAAGGTGAAGTTACACCTTTGGGCTATCAATGTAATCAAAGAGCCACCCCCCATGCTCTTGTTCCTCGTGCTCGGCTTCACAACGGTCTCAAACCGGTTGATGAGAACCGCTAGCCAATCAATGGCCTCCCCGTGATCCATGGCAACCATGAGGTCCATATCAGGGAAAGTAACCTTCCTAGCCCTCTCCGTCCTCGTGTTAAAATCAATAGCAATGACATGGTGCATAATCTTCCAAACCGGGTCAACGATCGCAGAAGAGTTATATGAAGACACAAACCACTCATTCCTACCGGAAATCCTCTTCCAAAGTCTGGATTGGTCGTGCTCAGTGAATACCCGGGGCGAGGCCACAGGCTGTGGAAAACCAAACCACTCTCGGATCGTACTCTCCCTGATCCGGAAATCCCTTCCTCCCATCATAAACTTCCAATAATAAACTGAGGACCCATCATCCCCCATTCTCTCCTTCACCGACTCAAACGAGCACAAAAACTCCTCAACTACCCTCTGGTAGGAGCCCGGATCATCACAAAATAGAAAAGATAAACCATGTTGTGTGAGACGAGATTGTACCTCGGTAGCTACCACTTCGTCGATGCCACGAAGCAAGCCCATGTCTAGGTACAGTGTCGGGATGGCCTTCTTCTTCTTCGAGGTAATAGTAGCGTGATGAGCCCGGTGCTTCTCGTCCCTAAACACCAATGGAACCGAGAATGGATAGGGGACCGGAATGGGCATCGGTCCCTCATAAGGCTCCACTTGGGGCACAATCGGCACAATGGCCATGGAGGGAGGAGCTGCAGCAGGGGAGGGCACTCTAGGCACTGGAGGCGAGGGGGCTCTAGGGGCGGGAGGCACGGGCGCTCTCCTCTTCGGTGCCGGCTTCCTCGGTTGAGGCTTTTTCTTCTTTGGGGGAGGCGGGGAAGCCGGCGCGGCCTCAATCTCCTCGTCTGATCCCGAGCTAACATCGGCAAGTGAGCCCCTCAACAATCTCCTCTTGCGGGTAACAAGTGGTCTATCATCCTCGCCCTCAAGTGTAAAGTCGTCAATTTGCTCATCGAGCGAGGGCTCGTGAGCGATCCCCTTTCCTTTTGCTTTCGAACTGGAAGATGAATCGGCGCGACCCATAGTGCACTTGGAAATGGAGGCCTGAGTCAAATTGAGCAAAAACTCAAAAACTGCACTGAATTGCGATCGAGTCGATCGACTGAGATGGAACTGGAATTCCAGTCGATCGACTGGAGGTTGAAATCCGAGCGGGTTAGGTCGAATTTGGGGGCTCTCGCCGGAGGGATTTTTGACTCGAATTGATGGGTGGGGTTTGTAGGCGGGGTAGATAGGAGTTGAATGGTGGTGGAATCAGACAGAACGGATGGCGGAGGAGGGAGATCGGCGGCGGTGGAGATTTCCGGTCGGAAATCGATTTTTGGAGGGATTTTTGGTGGCGGTTTGAGGGCGGCTTGACGGCGATGGAACGGCGAGGCTAAGGCGGTGCTGCGGCGAGATGAGCGGCGCGGATTGGTGGTGGTCGGAGTTTGGATTTTGGAGGTTTAAGGAATTAGGGTTTTGTTCGAAATGAAGAAGAAGGGAGGAGAGGCTGGGATTTGGATAGGGGATTCCCAGTCGATCGACTGAAAGCCCAGTCGATCGACTGAGAATGCACGAAAAACAGGAGCTCCTGAAACACCATTTAGTCGATCGACTGGGCTATAGCTTTACTCCAGTCGATCGACTGAACCCTAATTTCTGCTTGAAAAATAATTTCTTTTTCCAACGAAACCCGACTCCACACTTAGAATTTTTACTCAAAATCAAGAATATGTACCACTCAAAATATCACATATAATCAAGGTACGCCTCTTCTAAGTAATCACTAGCACATAGCGTAAGATTTTCAAACAAACAAGCTAGGATTACCACTCCACACTTAAAACTCCACCATCGTCAAGAAAATTCATGCAAGCCTCATATCACATCACACACACCCAAATCAAGCATATAAAATCATCCCAATCACCAAGCCATATCAAGTTCACAAAATGCATGCTACACATATATGGAAATTACTTGTGCATAGATAGACAACTCACAAACCGGGGTACCTCCCGTGAGGTGCCTAGTTTAACGTCTTGGCAAAGACCGAGCCGATCCTTTTCTCACTAAGAAGCACACTTGAGGAGTCCATAGCTAGGATCCCTCCTCAAGCGGAATAAGGCACTCTATGGGTCGGTCAAGGGGAATGTGACATTATGCTCGTCACGAAGTCCTTCTCTATAGTGCTTTAGCCTTTGTCCATTCGCCGTGAAAGTAGTCCCATCATTGTTTAGCAATTCAACATGGCCATCTTCGTAAGGCTTGTGGACAATAAATGGGCCACTCCATCGGCTCCTCAACTTTCCCGGAAATAGCTTAAGCCTAGAATTAAAGAGCAAGACCTTCTCTCCCTTCTTGAATTCGCGACGAAGTATCCTTTTGTCGTGCCATTTCTTGGTCTTCTCTTTATAGATCCTAGCACTTTCGTAGGCCTCATTCCTTATTTCTTCTAACTCATGGAGTTGAAGCACCCTATGGTCTCCCGCCATTTGTAAATCCATATTCAACGTTTTGATTGCCCACATCGCCTTGTATTCCAATTCCACCGGCAAGTGGCACGGCTTCCCATAAATAAGGCGATAGGGAGACATTCCAATAGGGGTCTTGAACGCCGTACGATAGGCCCTTAGAGCGTCATCTAGCTTCGATGACCAATCTTTTCTTGAGCTCCCCACGGTTTTCATCAAGATTGCCTTGATCTCTCGATTTGAAATTTCCACTTGCCCACTAGTTTGTGGGTGATAGGGAGTGGCAACCTTGTGACTAACTCCATATTTGCGAAGTAAGGCCTCGAAATGTCTCTCCTTGAAATGTGAACCACCATCACTTATAACGGTCCTTGGCACCCCAAATCTCGGAAAGATGATTTTCTTGAATAGTTTCGTGTCCACCTTGGCATCACAAGTGGGGGAAGCGACGGCTTCAACCCATTTTGAGACGTAATCAACCGCCACTAATATGAATCGGTTCCCAAATGAAGAAGGAAAGGGGCCCATATAGTCGATGCCCCATACGTCAAATATCTCGACCGGGAGGATGCTTTGTTGGGGCATTTCATGCCTCTTTGAGATATTGCCGGTCCTTTGACATTGATCACATGCTTTCGCGAACTCATAGGCATCACCAAAGAGAGTAGGCCAATAAAAGCCGCATTGTAGTACCTTTGACGCGGTTTTTGCTCCACTACCATGTCCTCCATATTGAGAAGAGTGACAATGGTAAAGAATTTCTCTCATTTCCTCTTCGGCGACACAAGTCCTATATAGCCCATCCGCGCAAAGCCTATAAAGGTAGGGCTCATCCCAATAGTACCTCTTGGTCTCGGAAAGGAACTTCCTCCTTTGATGGTGGTTCATATCGTGGGGAATAATCCCACAAACCACGAAATTTACGAAATCCGCGTACCAAGGAAGGGCCTCCGCCTCAACTCTCATGAGTTGCTCTCCAATAAATGAATCATTCACCGGTCTAGCATCCACTTCAATCTCTTCATTTTCCTCTAGCCTTGATAGGTGGTCGGCTACCACATTTTCTACTCCCTTTTTATCCTTGATCTCTATGTCAAATTCTTGAAGCAATAGAATCCATCTTATCAATCTAGGCTTAGAGTCCTTCTTTGCTAAGAGATATTTGATAGCCGCATGATCCGTGAATACTATAACCTTTGAAGCCACAAGGTATGGACGAAACTTATCGAAAGCGTACACGATAGCAAGAAGTTCTTTCTCGGTAGTAGTATAATTCAATTGGGCTCCATTGAGAACTTTGCTTGTGTAGTGGATGGCATGAAGCTTCTTATCCACCCTTTGCCCAAGAACCGCCCCAATGGCGTAGTCACTAGCGTCGCACATAAGCTCAAATGGCAAATCCCACCTAGGGGGTTGAATAATAGGAGCCGAAATCAATGCCTCTTTCAACTTCTTGAAGGCTACTAAGCAATCTTCATCAAAATGAAATTTGGTATCGTTGCACAATAGATTTGTCAAGGGCTTGGCATTCTTTGAGAAATCCTTAATGAACCTTCGATAGAAGCCGGCGTGGCCAAGAAAGCTCCTTATTCCTTTTACGTCTCTTGGAGGTGGCAATTTCTCCATGACTTCTATCTTGGCTTTGTCCACCTCAATTCCCCTTTTCGACACCAAATGTCCAAGCACAATTCCCTCCTGCACCATGAAATGACATTTTTCCCAATTTAGTACAAGGTTCGTCTCAATACATCTTTTCAACACTTTAGCCAAATTGGCTAAACAATCATCAAAAGAGGAACCATAAACGGAAAAGTCATCCATAAACACTTCCATAATCTTTTCAATAAACTCCGAAAAAATAGCCATCATGCATCGTTGAAAAGTACCGGGCGCATTACAAAGTCCAAAGGGCATTCGCCGATAGGCAAATGTTCCATAGGGACAAGTGAAGGTCGTTTTCTCTTGATCTTGGGGGTGAATAGGGATTTGGAAGAATCCACTATACCCGTCAAGATAGCAAAAATAGTCATGCTTAGCTAGTCTTTCCAACATTTGATCAATAAAAGGAAGGGGGAAGTGATCTTTCTTAGTGGCTTGGTTAAGTTTTCTATAGTCCACACACATACGCCACCCGGTTACCGTTCTTGTGGGGATTAGTTCATTCTTCTCATTTTTAATAACGGTCATTCCTCCCTTTTTCGGCACTACATGAATGGGGCTCACCCACTTAGAGTCCGCAACGGGGAAAATAATTCCCGCATCAAGCAATTTAAGGACCTCTTTCTTAACAACCTCCCCCACAATAGGATTCAACCTCCTAGCTCTCTCCCTAGATGGCATACTATCACTCTCTAAATTGATTTCATGCATGCATAAATTTGGGCTTATTCCCTTCAAGTCATCAATAGAGTAGCCAATGGCATCCTTATGTTCTCTAACCACATCAAGCAATTTAGAGGTTTCAACATCATTCAAAGAAGCATTAACAATGATAGGCAAGCTAGAATTTGGGCCTAAGAACTCATACCTTAGGCTTGTTGGTAGAGCTTTAAGCTCTACCGAACAAGACTCCTTACCTTTGTCGCTTAGAGTCCCTTCTTCACATTCCTCCTCTAAGATAGCCCAACAATCGCCAATGTCGGGAAGCTCATTGTCAAGGTCAATTGCACTCATGAGAAGGTTAGGCACATCATACAATTCATAAGTATCAACTAGGTCAAGATAATTACAAGTCATTGTAGAATTAGGCCCTCGTTGTGCTTTTTCAAGATTAAACTCAATTTCCTCATCTCCTACCCTCATGGTAATTGACCCCTTAGTCGTATCAAAAATAGCCCCCGCGGTGTAGAGGAAGGGCCTTCCCAATAGAATGGGAATTTCATTGTCCTCCTCCATCTCTAGCACCACGAAATCCCCCGGAATATAGAAATTCCCTACTCTAACCGGGACATCCTTTAGGACTCCCTTAGGGAATCTTGAGGAGCGGTCCGCGAGCCTTAGAATCATGCTAGTTGGTTTAGGCTCACCCATATTTAGCTTTTTACACAAAGAATAAGGCATCAACGATATACTTGCACCCAAGTCACACATTGCTCGTTCAATCTTAATATCATTAATAAAGCATGAAATGGAAAAGCTATCGGGATCCTCAAGCTTTGGGGGCATGCGTGGTTGGAGTATGGCACTACATTCTCCATTGAGGGACACCGTATCGACATCCTCGATAGTCCTCCTACAAGTAATGATGTCTTTTAGAAAATGAGCATATGAAGGAGCTTGAGTTATTACCTCGGTGAAGGGCATTGTCACATAAAGCTTCCTCATCATCTCCGCGAACTTGGAGAATTGCTTATCATTTGTTTTCTTCTTTAGCCTTTGAGGGAATGGAATAGGAGGAGTGTAGACTCTAGGTTCGGCTTTCTCCTTTTCCACCTCGATTTCCTCCTCAACTTGAGGACTAGGGATCTCTTCTTCGAATTCTTCGATATCGGCACTAGCTTGGCCTCCAAGATCAAAGGTAACTCTCTTCCTCTTAGGTAGCTCTACCTCTAAGTCTTTCCCACTTCTCAAGGTTACCGCATTACAATGCTCTCTATTCCCTTGTTCGGGTCTAGCCGGTAGTTTGCCCGGTGCCCTTGTAGATGCCTCGGCTTGTTGGGCAATTTGACTTTCAAGCATTTTGTTATGAGTTTCCATCCTCTCGATTTGTGCTTGCATCTTGTCTTGGTTTGCAAGGAGCTTGGCAAACATGGCTTCAACACCGGAAAGTTCACTAGAAGGTTGTGGAGGGGCTTCAACTTGTTGATAGGCCCTTTGAGCTTGACTTTGGTATTGTTGCCCTTGGTTTTGATTCCTTTAAAGCAAAGTCGGTCCTTGACTTTGATATTGGTTCCTAGGTTGGAACCCTTGATTGGATTGAGTAGGTTTAGGACCGAATCCAGGAGGTGTGGATCCAAAGTCGGGGCGAGTGGGATTAGTGGTTTTGTAGGAGAAATTCGGGTGATTTCTCCATCCCGAAGAGAACCTAGGTGTAGTATAATTGGCTTGAGAGCTTTGCCCTTGATTGGCACTACTTCCATAGTCTCTACTTTGGTTTCCTCCCACAAAATTGACTTCTCCATAACCTTGCCCTTGCACGTCCCTTTGAACCAATGGGCAAGAAGTAGTTTCATGCTCGTACACCTCACAAATGTCACATCCTTGCCTCGTTGAAGATTCTTTTTCCGGGTGTTTTAGCTTAAACACCTCATCCGAGAGGCTCTCAAAGTCTTTCCTCAAAGCATCATAATCACTAGAGCTCACGGCTTTTACCTCGTGCCTTTCATGCCTTCTCCTCGGGTTTCCTCTTTCGCTTCCCCACATGAAGTAATTTTTGGTGATCTTCTCTATCACCGCATATCCTTCATGCGGTTCTAAGTCCATTATAGCACCACCCGAAGCGGTATCAAGAGCAAGACGAGAGTTCCCATCAACCCCGTGGTAGAAAGTATGGAAGACTTGAAGATCATCAAGGTTGTGGTGAGGACAAAGCCTTTGATATTCCTTGTATCGCTCCCAAGCCTCATATAGATTTTCCCCATCCATTTGCGAGAAGTTGGTGATTTGGTTCCGATAGAAAGCCGTCTTGGAAGGGGGGAAGTACTTATTCAAGAAAGCCACGGCTAATTCTTCCCATGTAGTGAAGCTATCGGGAGTTTGGCTCCTTAGCCAATCCTTCGCTTTTCCCGTGAGTGAGAAGGGAAAGAGCCTCAATAACTTTGCATCCTCCGAGACTCCATTTATTTTGAATGTAGCACATATCTCTAGAAACGTGGTCAAATGAGAATTGGGGTCCTCGTTATCTCTCCCCGAGAATTGGTTCGCTTGAACCATTTGAATGTGCGCCGTCTTCAAATCGAAGTCTCGGTTGTCAACCGCGGGAAGTTGGATGGGAGAATGGTAACCATACGCCGTAGGAACGGCATAGTCCTTTAATGCCCTTCTAGCTAGGGGCAATTGTTGAGGAGGAGGATCTTGGTTCCTTCGGTTGTAAGGAGGGGGCGGGGGTGGTAAATTGTTGTTTTCGGCCATGGTTGCTTGAGAATTAGAAGTAGAACCTTTGTCCTTGTTGGTTTTACTTCTTGTAACGGGAGGATCAACTAGTTCTCTTATGGGTCGATTCAAGTCTCTATCCACGATTTGAGCAAGTTTCTTGGTTTTCGGTGGCATAAAAGAAGTGAACCTACAAGAGAAACCAATTAAAACAAGTAAGCGTAGTGAAGTGGTTCAAGAATTGCAAGTAACAAGCAAAATAGAGTAAAACATGGAATAGTCGGAGTACTAAATGATTTTCCTAGGGGTAATCTAGCTATTGCTCCCCGGCAACGGCGCCATTTTGATCGTTGTAATTTTTAGCATACGTTGATCAAAAACAATTTATAATCAACCGGTAAGACCGGTGTCGAACCCAAGGGAGCAAATGGATTACACGCTAGTTCAATCAAGTTTTCTTACTCGGCTAATTACTAAAATTCGAATTGGTTGAGTTATCAATGATTGTAAAACAAGAGTGAAGTGGTTTTAGGGATTGAATTCAATTAAAAGCGAGTTTCGAGGGATTAATCCCCTCCTTGGCAATCTCTCAATGATCATGCAAACAAGAGTTCAATTAATTAAGAGTTGATAGGTTTTGAACCTAGCCTAGATCAAGTATTAGGCTATTACGCGTATCTAATCTCAATCAAGCCATCTTAATTAGGATCTCACTAATTAAAGGGTGTTAATCCACTATATAGCATTTACTCTCATAAATGCTATATGCATAAGTTCTAGTTCACCTCTCACCATGCATTTACTCTCATAAATGTAGGTTTAGTTCAATTTTACTATATCAAAACCATCCCTAAGCTCTCTCAAGACTTAGATCAAAGTTCTAACATAAACATGTCACTTAGGCATTTTATCAAACACTTGGAGACATGTCTAACATAAAGAGCATAGTAAAAATGAAATCAACTTCAATAGATCTATTCAAATGTGTTCACAATGATCATTGAGTACCAAGGAGGTTCATAGAACCCCTCAAAACACAAGGGAGACTACTCACTCATCATGTAAGACAACATGATGAGTAGGTTTTTACAAGCAAATCTAGGAGAAAAGAAGAGGGAAAGAGTAGGATGATTAGTCCTAATGAACTCCCTTGATCTTGATTCCTCCTTGGTTTGATGATGATGAAACCCTTGATTTGATCCCTTTCCTTTGTCTTCTTTCCCAGAAAAATCCCCCCCTTTAGGTCAAACTTGCCTCTTTCTATTTATAGGCTCGTCAGAAATTCGGCACTGTAGCAGGTCCAGTCGATCGACTGGCGTTGGGCTGATGGCCCAGTCGATCGACTGGAAGAAGAAAAGTCGCTTGGCTAGCATGTTCTCAGTCGATCAACTGAAACAGGGTAGGATCCCAGTCGATCGACTGACAAGTCTCAATTTGCAGCACCTCCTGTTTGCCCATTTAGTCGATCGACTGAGATCCAGTCGATCGACTCATCGTCACGTGATCTGCATGCTCTGGGCAGGGGACTCTTCAGTCGATCGACTGAAAGGGTCAGTCGATCGACTGGCGATGGTCGATTTTCAGCTCCTCCTGTTTGTCCATTTAGTCGATCGACTGGTCCAGGGGAGCTTCCCAGTCGATCGACTGAAGACCAACTTTTGCCAACTTTTGCTCTAAACACCGATTTTTCCCGAGTTTTCTTCCAATGGCTCTTGACACTGGGACATCTTGCTTTGTACCTGAAATGCACGAGAAAAGGATCAAATGACATCAAAAAGTAGTCGGAATCGAACTAAAGCTATAGTGAAAAACGGGCATTAATGAGTCGAAAACTCGACTCATCAGCAGCCCCCCTGTTTTCTCCGTTCTGAACCATCTGATTCTGATTTTCATGCTGTGGCAGTAGCCCTCCCATGTCATGCATGCCCTGCTCGACTTCCTCGTTGTTCTCACCGACCTGGCTACCTGCATGAGACATGGTGAAACAAGTAGCAAGTACGAAAAATAACTAAATAAAAACAAACAGAAAATTAAAACAAAAAAGAACAGCTTCACCGAAGCGCAGCTCCCCGGCAACGGCGCCAAAATTTGACACGCGTCGTCTGACGTCTCAAATTTATATTTATAATTTTCCCTGCAAGCAACTAGTAGAGCGGCAAGTAGGGGTCGAACCCTAGAGAGCTGGTGTGGTTCAGTTGTCCTGTAAACAAATTAATTGGGGTTTTTTGTAAGCAAGTATAAGAAAACACGAGAGAAACGAATAACGAGGATTTCAATCAGCGAGAAAATTCAGTCTAGGGTTTCTATTGTGACACGTTTATCATCGATATACTAATGATCAATTCTATACTTCAAAGTGTGGTTGTCCCGACAAACGTAACAACCTAAGTATCCCGACAAAGGTGATACGCCACAATCTAACCCGACAAAGGTGTTAGACTTCTAGTTCTTTCCTAAATTAAACAATCCGACAAAGGTGTTATTTAACCTAGGTGTTACTATCTACCTTTACGACAAAGTATCCAGTAAATATTAACGGTAAGAATTAATTGTTCAACTAAGCTTTGCGACAAAGCTTCCACTTAGTCTAGCAATTTAATTCGTAAGAATGAGCACAAGAACTAGTGAAATATAAAATAGCATTAAGAACGAAAATCTCAAAACGTGTTCACAACGTACGAAACCCTAAACCGAAAGAGAAATTTAGCTACTCATTGTCATTGAAATAAACACAAATATTTTTGATGAAAAGGAAGTAGAAATTCTCTGTGACGCCAAAAGCTTTGCGTTCTTCGTCTTCTCCAGAGTTGTGCAGTCTTCGTATGTGTTGTGAGATTATGAGATGATCGATCCCTATATTGAACTGCTATTTCCAAATCTATTTTGGGCTGGAATTATCAAAATTCGGACTTGCTGACATCATCAAACGGCCTGCTGACGTCAGCCCTCGCCGACCTGGCGCGTTTTCCTCTTGCATTAGCGGCGCGTTTTCCGTAGACATTAGCGTTGCTGCTAATGCTTCGCGAAAACGCGATCCGCACTGAATTGCGATCCTACTTCTACGCGCTTGTTCTGACTTCGACTCTGGATTTGACCTCCTGGATGACCTCGGTTGCTCTCGGTGTGAACTAGAGAGCTGTAGGGAATTGAGTCATCTTTGCAATGGCATGTGGCTCGTATTTTTCTGATCAACGGTTCATTTCCAGCACTCCGTCGACTGTCCGAAGGTCTGATCTGAAACTGTAATGTTTTCGGCCTAAAACGCCATCTTTTATGCGCGTTTCCTCCTAGAGCTTCCGAAACACCTGAAATGCAAAACCATACTAAAAAGTAAATGTTCGCATATAAAAGTGTCGAAATAAATGGGATTAGTTGACTCGACGAGTCATATAAATACGACTCATCAAGGGGTGAGCCTCTATTTTTAGCTAAAGGGGAGGAGGATGGAGGGCCAAGATAGTGGCATGTGGTTGTGCATCCAAGGGAGGAAGAGGAGGAGGAGATGAAGATGTGGTGGAGGAGCCACCACATGGCAAGCTCTCCATGGAGCTTGGAAAGCCGCCGGTTGGAGGTAACAAAATGGGGAGGTTTTCTCCTCAAGCTCACCTCCTCCCAATAGCCACCGGTCATGGAGGAGAAGGGAGGTGCTTTGGCCACCCATGAGTCATCCAAACACCAAAAACCGCCGGTCACTTGAGGAAATGAGGGAGTTTTGTGAGTTTTGTACAGTTTTCACAAAACTATCAGTCCAATTCTGCTCCGGTCTGACTTTGATTGTTCCTCGGTTGGATTTGATTTGAGTAATTCAACGTCAGGATCTTGAGATTTCTTCGTTCGGCGTCTGATCTTGACCTTGGATTGACTCTTATCATCTTTTTAGCGTAAAATCCTCTCCTTAGCGTGTTTTCTCTTTAGTCTCTAAAATGCCCTGTAGAAATAAATCGGGACTAACAAGTAGAAGTTAAATAGACCAACAGTCTAATTTGGTGGGTTTTACTGTGTTTTTGATTCGTATAATTTTGGTCCATCACTTATTCATCCACAAGATCAAGAAAAGACTACTTTTACTTGTCCCTATGGAACATTTGCCTATCAGTGAATGCTCTTTGGGCTTTGTAATGCACCGGGCCCATTTCAAAGATGCATGATGGCTATATTTTCAGAATTTATTGAGGAAATTATGGAAGTGTTTATGGATGATTTTTCTGTTTATGGTTCCTCATTTGATGATTGCCTAGCCAACTTGGCAAAAGTTTTGAAAAGATGTATTGAGACGAATCTTGTGCTAAATTGGGAAAAATGTCATTTTATGGTGCAGGAAGGCATCGTGCTTGGACACTTGGTCTCAAAAAGAGGAATCGAGGTGGATAAGGCTAAAGTGGAAGTTATTGAAAAATTGCCACCTCCAAAGGATGTTAGAGGGAAAAGAAGCTTTCTAGGCCATGTCGGCTTTTATAGAAGATTTATTAAGGACTTCTCAAAGATTGCAAGGTCTTTAACGAACTTATTATGCAATGACACCAAATTCCGGTTTGATGAAGAATGCTTGGTGGCCTTTGAGAAGTTAAAGAAGGCATTGGTCTCGGCTCCCATTATTCAACCTCCGAATCGGGATTTGCGCTTTGAGCTCATGTGTGATGCAAGTGACTATGTTATTGGAGTGGTTCTCGGTCAAAGGGTGGACAAGAAACTTCACGCCATTCACTACACAAGCAAGGTCTTAAATGGAGCTCAATTGAATTATTACACAACCGAAAAGGAACTCCTTGCCATTGTGTATGCCTTCGACAAGTTTTGTCCATACCTTGTGGGATCAAAGACCATAATCTTCACCGACCACGCGGTGATCAAGTATCTCTTGTCAAAGAAGGACTCAAAGCGAGGCTAATAAGGTGGATCCTCTTGCTCCAAGAATTCGATATTGAGATCAAAGATAAGAAGGGAGTGGAAAATCTCGTTGCCGATCATCTATCTAGGCTTGAGGGAAATGAGGAACTCAAAGAAGACACAAGCCTTGTAGATGACGCCTTCATTGGAGAGCAACTAATGAGAGTGGAAGCAGAAGCCCTCCCATGGTATGCGGATATGGTAAACTTTGTAGTGTGTGGGATCATACCTCACGACATGAACCACCATCAAAAGAAGAAATTCTTATACGAGACGAAGAGGTATTATTGGGATGAGCCATTCTTGTATAGACTTTGCGCAGACGGGATATATAGGACTTGTGTCGCCGAAGAAGAGATGAGGAATATACTATACCATTGTCATTCATCTCAATATGGAGGACATGGTAGTGGAGCAAAAACGGCGTCAAAGGTCCTACAAAGTGGATTCTATTGGCCTACCCTCTTTAGTGATGCTTATGAATTCGTCAAGGCTTGTGACCAATGCCAAAGGTCGGGAAACATTTCTAAGAGGCATGAAATGCCCCAACAAAGCATTCCTCGGTTGAAATATTTGATGTTTGGGGTATAGACTACATGGGTCCTTGAGTCTTCGTATGGAAATCAATATATATTGGTCGCGGTAGACTACGTTTCTAAATGGGTAGAGGCCATCGCCTCCCCTACTTGTGATGCCAAGGTTGTTACAAAGCTCTTCAAGAAGATAATTTTCCCGAGGTTTGGAGTTCCAAGAACCGTCATTAGTGACGGTGGTTCACACTTTAAGGAAAAACATTTTGAAGCCTTGCTTTGCAAAAATGGGGTAAGCCACAAGGTAGCAACGCCATATCATCCACAAACAAGTGGGCAAGTGGAGATCTCAAATCGGGAAATTAAAGCAATTCTAGAAAAGACGGTGGGAAGCTCATGGAAGGATTGATCATCGAAGCTAGATGATGCGTTATGGGCTTATCGAACCACCTACAAAACCCCATTGGGATGTCTCCATATCGCCTCATATATGGGAAACCATGCCATTAGCCTGTTGAATTGGAATATAAGGCAATGTGGGCAATTAAATTCTTGAATATGGACTTACAAACAACGGAAGAAAATAGAGTCCTTTAACTTCATGAGTTGGAAGAAATAAGGAATGAAGCTTATGAGAGTGCTAGAATCTACAAAGAAAAGACGAAGAAATGGCATAGCAAGAGAATCTTTCGTCGTGAGTTCAAAAAAGGAGACAAGGTCCTACTTTTCAATTCTAGGCTCAAGCTCTTTCCGGGAAAACTAAGGAGCCGATGGAGCGGTCCTTTCATTGTTCACAAGCCTCATAAAGATGGCCATGTAGAGTTACTCAATGATGAATGATGGACCATATTTATATGATTCATTAAGACAGTTAAACCCACCAAATTAGACGCTTTATCTTGACAACTTTTACTTGTTAGTTTCACTTTTGTTCTACAGGCTATTTCAAGGAGTAGAGATGAAACGAGCTAAAAAGGAGTTCTTGACGCTAAAAGTGGATTACAAGTCAGAACTGGCCATGCTCCGGCAGTACTCCGATCAAGCCACAACTAAGTCCCAATGACTTGTTCCAACAAAGATCAAGAACACAAGTGAAATGCCAAGTATAAGTGCCTTGTCCTTTGATGTCAACCAAGAAGCAACCAAGGGGCCACCAAAGTATAACCGGAGTTGCATGGGAACCGATGGCTTTTGGAGGCAAAAGATCTCATTCCACTCAACTCACCCACTCCCTCCACCTCATGGCCGGCGGCTACCATGGGAGAGTGCCACATGGCCGGCAGCTTTGTGGCTTGTGCCACCTATGGCCGGTGGCTTTTGGCCCTCCTCTCCCCTCTTGACAAGTGTGTGGCTCTCCTCCTCTCCCCTTGCCTATAAATACAAGTCCTCCTCCTCCTTGAAGAAGTGTCCCAAAAAAATCCTAGTCTTTGGTCCTTGGTTCTAGCCCCATTTTGGTTCTTTGATCACTTGTTGCTTGGATAGAAATCTCTCTACAATCCATCCCACAATCCTTGTAAACACTTTACTTTGAATCAAAAGCTCCAAGTTTGTTCTTGAGATTTACTTTCAAAAACCTTTACTTTCTTATCTTTCGAAAACATTTACTTTTCAAGCACTTAGCTATGGTATCCACCTCTATGGATATTTGTAGCTAAGCCCTTCATTCGGTTGAAGGGGTGTGCTTGTATCATAAAATGTTTTAGACCCTTCTCTTAGTGCCTCTTTGTGTTCAACTTGTTCTATGTGCCATATATTAGGTCAGAACGCTATTGGTTGAGTGGAGGCTCGAAAGAGCAAAGCTCTTCCATGGGTTCGTGAACTTCCGTGGATAAGTGGAGGCTCGAAAGAGCACAGCTTATCTGTGGAGTTCAACCTCTTTTAAACACCATTTGGTTGATCGTAAATGATTGATCAAATGGATGCACATAAGCTAAGATACTTCGAAAGGAGGAATTAGCCCAACTAGAACAAGAGTTCTATGTCTTGAAAAGGACTAGACAGTGTGTCAAGTTAAGTGCTAGAAATAGCCTTGATACATATTTGAACACTTAGTATGATCATTAGAGGTCGATGATAAACAGATTTATGATACAAGGCCCCTAAAACCGAATCCTTTCCTTTGATTAAAACATCACCTGTCACTTTACTTTCAGTCTCATTATCAACTGCTTATTTTCAGTCATTTACTTTCAGTACTTTAATTTCCGCTCATTTACTTTCCAGCAATCTACTTTTCAGCAATTTACTTTCTGTCGCTTATTACAGACCCTTTCAATATCAGTCCATACCAAAAGTATGTTGATTAAGTAGATATTGAATTCGACTGTTCCAGCAGTTACTTTCAGTAATTTACTTTCTGTCGCTTATTACAAACCCTTTCAATATCAGTCCATACCAAAAGTATGTTGATTAAGTAGATATTGAATTGGACTGTTCCAGCACTTTACTTTTCAGTATTTACTTTCAGTCCTGTATTTACTTTCTTTACTTTCAGTCATTTACTTTTCAGTACTAAAATCACAACCAACCCACATTACTTTCAGTACTAAAATCATAACCAACCCCCAACTGTCTTACTTTCCATTTTCGAAAGAACAACTATCCACTAATTCCCTTGGGTTCGACCCCTACTTACCGCTTTACTACCCAATAGTAAAGTCACGAGTAGCGGACTTATAAATTTATTTTGCACACATTGCCTCGCGACAAGGCAGTGCTGTCAATGAAGGAGCTATTTTTAAGGCAAACGGACAAAGGCTCAGCACTATTGTGAACAAGCTCGGGATGAGTATAATGCAACTTATTCTTTGACCGACTCTTGAAAAAGCTACAATCCGCTTGAGGAGGGATCCTAGCAAAGGACTCCTCAAGTGTGTTTCTTGAGAAAAGATTCGGCTCGGTCTTTGACAAGATGTTAAACTAGGCCCTTACGGGAGGTCACCCGGTTTGTGAGTGGTGCATCTTTGCACAATTAATGTCATATATGTTTGGCATGTGTACATTGAACTTTGGATGTGAACTTGGTGCTAGGATGATCTAAAACGCATGATTAGGCGTCCTTGGTGTGGAATGATGCTTGCATGTAATTTCCATATGGTGGATGATGTCTTAAGTGTGGAGTGTATGATCCTAGCTTGCTCTTTGTTGAAAATCGTATATATGCTAGTGATTTATTGGGTGTGCATGCCTTGAGTTTGTGACAGATGCTTGTCGTCAGAGCAAATGTACAAATAAATTTATAATAGTCCACTGCTTGCAACTATACTACTGGTAGTACTTGGTAAGTAGGGGTCGAACCCAAGGGAATCAGTGGGATAGTCGTTTTTTGAGGGGGTTTATCCAGCGAGAGAGCGTGTTTAGGTTGGTTGGTTGGTTTTAAAGCTACCAGCTAAGTGATTGATTGATTGATTGATTGGTTGGTTGGTTTTAGTACTGGAAAGTAAATTGCAGTTTATAATTGAGGAGAAATGTTCGGTTTCAGGGGCCTTGTATTATATCCTGTTTATCATTGACTCTTAGTGAATCTGCTAAGTATTCAAACGGTGTATCAAGGCCATTCCAAGCACTCGATTTGCGTACACTGTCTAGCCTATTCCAAGGACGTAGAGCACTTATTCTACTTAGACTAATACTCCATTCCCGGTTATATTAGCCTACGTGCATCCATTTGATCAATCATTCCCGATCAACCAAATGGTGTTTAAGGGAAGTCAAACTTCTCAGATAAGCTTTGCCATTCCAAGCATCCACTTATCCGTACAAGTTTACGAACCCCCACGGAAGAGTTTTGCCATTCCAAGCGTCCACTCAACCTTGGACGTTCTGACTTAATATATGGCACATAGAATAAGTTTTGAATACTAAGGCGAGACACTAAGTTAATAGTCTAAAACATTTTATAATACAAGTGCACCCCTTAGACCGAACTACTAGTTTAGCTACTACTTATCACGCTAAACATTATAACTAAGGAAATAAAAACAATTGAATAAATACTAAGAATTACTTACAACCGTTGAAGCGCCAAGGGAGCTATCCTTTATTTCCAAAGCCAAACAAATATTACAACTTACAAAACTTTAGAGAGATAAGTGAATTTGGATTTTGAGGTGTGTTCTAAATGAGGAGGAGGAGCTCCTTCTTATATAGCCATGGGAGGATGGAGATGGAGGGTGGAGATGGTTGCATGTGGAGGCCATCCATGGAGGAGGAGAATGGAGGGTGGAGGAGCCACCACATGTCTTTTGATCCAAGGGAGGAGGAAGGAGGAGCAAAGAGGAGGAGACATGTGGAGGAGCCAAAAGCCGCCGGTCAAGGGAGGAGGAGCCGCCAGTTGCCGGTGGTGGAAGGGGAGGAGCTCCTCCCTTGGTCACCTCTTCAACAAGTGGCCAGTCACTTTGGTCCAATGTGTGAGTTTTGTACAATTTTGTGCAGTCTTTTCACAAAACTGTCAATGTTTTTTGTCCCGGGCTGTCTAGATTCCTCTCCTGATTCTTCTGATTAATTTGTTATGAGTGATTCAACGTCAGGATCCTTGATATTTCTTCAGTCGGCATATGATCTTGACCTTGGATTGACTCGTAACATCTTTTCTGCTTTAAAAGCTCCTCTTTAGCATGTATTCTCTCTAAGCTCTGAAATACCCTGTAAAAATATATCTGAACTAACAAGCAAAAGTTAAATAGACAAAATGTCTAATTAAGGGGGTTATACTGTGTTTATGATTCGTATAATTTTGGTCCATCAGTTTGCATTAAATTTTTAAGAGAATCTTGAGTGGTGCTTAGTCATTGTGCGGACTGAAAGATTTCAAGTGAGGAGTTGGGTCTAAGGCGGAAGCAAAATATGGTGGGAGTCAAATGCTTGAAACAATGTGCTGGATATTTCCCTTAGCCGACCGGCTGAGAAGCAACTGATGTGCCAGCCGACCGACTCAATTGAAACCTCAGAAGGGCCTCTTTTTCACTCAGCCTCAGCCGACCGGCTGGGAATCAGCCTGAGGCCAGCCGACCGGTTGGGAAGTGGCTATCCTCCCCCCATTCCTCTTTTCATTCTCATTCCAACACTCCTCTACCCTTCATCTTCCGAACCCTAACTCACCTTCACCCGACCTCAGCCAAGCTTCGGCCTCTAACCCCTTGCGCGTTGATTTTGGTCGTCGAAGCCTCCAGCGAAAACCCTTATTTCAACCTCCAAACCGCCAGCCAGTCGACTGGCTGAGCAACTCTTCTACATCCAGCCGACCGGGTGAATCACAACTCAGTGCAGAAATTCAGTTTTCCTTCCCTTTTTCCAACCATGCCTCAGAGTGGTTCCTCCTCAAAATCCAAGTCAAAGGGAAAGGAGGTAGCCCATGAGCCTCCTAGTGACATTCCCATGGAGAGGCGTATGAAAGTGATGACGATGACATGCCCCTTGTCACTCGCAAAAGGAACCAATTAAGGCGCTCATTGAGAGAGCTCAGCTCGGACGAGGAAATGGACTCTCTCCTCCCTCTCCCAACCCTCCATCTAAGAAGAAGAGCAAAAGTTTGAAGGGAGCCTCCTCCGCACCTAAGAAACCGAAGAAGAAGAAGGCCCTTGCGCCTCCCATTGCGTGAGCACCATCACCCTCACCTGCTGCCTCTCCCACCAATGCACTCGTTCCAGTGGTGCCGGTTGAAGGTCCATTAGAGGGCCCCTTGCCTCTCCCCACCCCTTCTCCGAGCCACTCGTGTTCGAAGATGAAAGGCACCGGGAGCATTATGACACCATCAAGAAAAAGAAGAAGAAGGCCATCGCGACTCTCTACCCGGACATGGAGCTACTTAGAGGCCTCGACCTTGGAGTCGCCGATGAGGTACATTCTTGGTTTCATCATAGTGGATTAAATTTCTTATTTATGGATGATCCGGGCTCCTACCAAAGGGTAGTGGAGGAGTTTATATGCTCATTTGAATGGTTTAAGGATGAGGAAGGGGAGATATCTTGGAAATTTGTATTGGGAGGAAGGGATTTCCAAATAAGGGAGTGTGTGATTCTGGATTGGTTAAGCTTTCCTCCTCATGGTGTAGAAGTGCAGAAATTCAATGAGCATGAACGAAGAGGATCTCGGGGAGGCGAGAATGGTTTATAGCATCTTACAACTCTTCGGCCATCACTAACCCAGTTTGGAAAGTTATTCACCGTCTTATAGCCATTGGGGTGAATACGAGGAAGTATGAGGCTAGGTCGCTATCAATCTCCGATATGGAGATAATGATGGCTATTGATAATGGAGATGTCCTCGATTGGTTTGCCATCCTTTCCTCCCAGTTTTTGAGCATTGTTAAGGAGTCCTCATGGAATCTTGCCTTGGGAGGAGGCTCTTTGATCACATTAATTATTTTACGGTGTAACTTCACCTTTGACCATGAGGGTTGCCCCATACCATCTAAGGAAATCCTTGATGTGCCTACCATGAAACATATGCACCTTCTTAAGGCGGATGGGAAGACTAGGGAGGAGGATAAGAAACCTCACAAGAAGGAGCTCCGAGACAATGCAGTGTATAGGAAGCAATTGTTCAAGCATCAGAATCCACTTTATTGCATAGCCAACCTCACACCATCCACTCCATCCTCGCCTGCACCATCTCCACCCCCCACAGAGCCTGCTGTTAAGAATTCTCCTCCTGCCACAGATGATTGGGCGGCGTGGCGAGAGCGAGTCTCCTCCGATATTGCTGACTTGAGGAATGGCTTGACCCGACTTGAGGAGTTTGCTAGAGATGAGGCTATGAGAGCTCGCCAGGAGGCGGAGTGGCTCTGGTCTACACTACTATCCATGATCAGAGGTTCTAGAGCTCTAGTTGTTGCTCCTCCTCCAGTTGATCCAGGGTCTTCTATCCCTTGTGCCGCCTCCCCCTTGTCTACCACGCCATCTTCTGGACTCGGGGAGGCGGGCTCACGACTCACTGGTGGCACGATGGAGCGGGAGAGTTCCATTAGAGAGGAGAGCGCACCACTCACTGGCGCCACATTGGAGGGGGTTGGAGGTTCTACTAGGGAGGCCACTCCGGGAGGCGATGAGGCTACATCTTGAGCTTGTATTGCATTTTGATCTTGCTTGTGTCTATGTTTTGATGCCTTCGTGCTTAGATCATGTACTTGAATGTTAAGTAGCCTTTTGGCACAATTTCGGATGATGTATGCCATTTTCAGTGATATACTCTTGACTTGTCTTTGGTTGTATGCTACATTTCATATGATATTGAAGGTGTTTACCATTTTTACGGTTTACTCTACAGGATATACATCTACATATTATTCTCATGTTCAAAATTCACCTTCTTTGTCTACATTTGCAACCAAAAGGTTATTTCTCACTCCCAAGAGTTATGTCACCGGCTCTACAAACGAGGGGAGTTCCTATGCGCCTTTGCCTTTATTTTATCATTCTTTGCGCTTAGGGACTAAGCTTGAATTAAGTATGGAGTGGTTTAATGCGCATAGTTCACATGCTTTCATGCCATGCATATCACTTTAGATGGACACTTGCATCTTTTGCACCTTATCCCTAACTTGAGAGTGTTTTTAACCACATAATCTTGTGACTATCGATTCTAAATCCCTAGAAACCACATCTAGCCTATTTGTCACATTTATTGGATCTTGAACTTAGAACCGACCTAGCCCATTGAATGTGTATTCTTGAGAACCAATATCATTGCTATCTCACGTCTATCTAATCCTCTAATTAATTTCGTTGGAATACCTTGGATCAAGTTATAGCAAGCACTTTTTAAAACCTTCGTGAAAAACTTAGACCCTTTGAATGCTCCTTGGTGACTTGAGTTCTCTAACACGGTGCCTTGCTCATGTTTGTTCCCACACATTCCATACACTTTTTGAACATATTGTCAAGTTTTAATGTGGAGTCAAAAGAGGGCGAAAAATAGACCCCCAAAAAAAATGTTTGCGGTCAAAGAGGGCAAAGCCCCGACTAAAAACTTTCTCAAGTGACGAGAAGTTTTGCTCCAAAATATACAAATGTCGGGGGTTAGGAAGAAAATTTCCCCTCGAAAGCATTTGTAGGCCAAAGGCCATTTCAAAAAGAAAAATAAGAAGCACTTAAAACTTGACTCTATGTTTTCCTCCATTCTTCATTTGTGCGGGATTCATCATTTGCATTGTGTGCTAGTTGGAATGACTCTTGGACGATCCATGTGCTTGCACGGGAGTTATCATTTGGTATATGCTTGTTTATTAAGAACTCTATTTCAAACTCCTCTTCCCTTATGGATTACGGCTTAAGCGCCTAAAACTTGGGAATCAGTTCCATGTCGCAAACCTATAGACTAGCCCTAGCTAGCATAGGTGAGCGATTGACATTTTTTTTGTGCAAACTAAAAGCTTTACTTCTATTGTATTGCCTTGAAAATGAATAGACCTTTGGATGAGACGATTGATAGCTCTAGTATTGATGACCTTGAATGCACAACCTCAAGGGTTCTCAATGGTTCAAAAGTTCTTTTGATGATATTGTGATGGTAGTTCTAGTTTGGGGTGAGGAATTTGTTTTGAGAAATCATAGCCTTGGTTGAACACTCTTGAATTCATTCTCATGGGATACGTGCATATGAGATTTGTGAGTATTCCCTTTTCTGAAAACTCTCACGAGACTATAACTCGTCCACTAGGGTAGCCTAGGGGTTTAAAGGCTAAATGCATACGCTAAATGCATTCGTAACGCCTACGAAAAGGAGCTAGTTAGATTGTACATACTTGTCATTTACCTTTCAATAACATGTTTAGGAATAATGATCGAGACCTTCTGAAATCTAGTGAGGTAAATAGATAAAAAAACATAGCACCACTTTCGCCATTTGCACGACCTTGACATATTTGTATACTTTGTTCGGGACGAACAAAGCTGAAGTGTGGAGTGTCGATGAGTCGAGTTTTAAACTCATTAATAGCCATTTTCACTATAGCTTTAGTTCGTTTTCGATGATATTTTTTATGTCATTTGACCTCTCTCCCTACATTTCTTGTAGAAAACAAGATCCTCTCAGTGTCAAAGCTTAATTACGAAAACTTGGGAAAATCAGAGAATTGAAGCAAAAGTGGGTAAAAAAGGAGCCCAGCCGACCGGCTGGGAAATACCCCCTGTACCAGCCGGGCGGCTGGATGGATGACACAGACTCAACAACATCCTTTGCACCTCGACCCGGTCGGGTGGTCTCGCCAGCTGGTCAGGTTGATAAGGCTTCCAGACTGCATGCATCAAGAAGATCTCCAGCCGGTCGGCTCATGAACCCAACCGGTCGGGTGGAGAAGAGCTATCAGGCTGCCTTACCAAGACCATTCTCATCCGGGCGGCTCAACTGACCAGCCAACCGGCTAGATAAACATTTCAGAACCGACTGAACTCACCCTGCGCCAGCCGACCGGCTGAGATCCGAAGGCCATGGCCAGCCGACCGACTGGGCCTGTTACAACAGAATTTTTACCCGAGGCTATAAATAGAAAGTGGCTGTTTTGACCTAGACACTTGGCTTTTTAGGGAAACATTTCCAAGAGAAGAGATCAAATCAAGGTCATCCATCATCATCCAACCAAGAAGGAGTGAAGATCAAAGGGAGACATTAGAGATTAATCATCCTACTTCTATCCTTCTTCTCTTCTCATTTGTTGTGCTAAAACCCTACTCACACCATGTTGTCTTACATGATGTGTGAGTAGTCCCCTTGTGTTTTGAGGGTTTTACAACCCTCCTTGATACTCAATGATCATGTATACACATTCAATATGCAATCAATGAAGTTGATTTCATTTCACTATGCTCTCTATTTATGACATGTTACTAAGTGTTTGATAAAATGCCTAAGTGACATGTTTACTTTAGAACTATGAGGCAAGTATTGAAAAAGCTTAGTGATGGTTTGGATATGGTGGAAATGAACTCATCCAGTGTTTATGAGAGTAAATGCATGGATGTGAGGTTAACTAAAGCTTAATGCCTATAGCATTTATTACCTTGTGAGATGTTCCAAGAATAATAGTGCTATAGAGTGAATCAATATCTTGAATAGGTGAGGTTCTAATTAGGATGGCTTGACTAGGATTAGAGTCACATGATAGTTTGTCTATCTTAGCCTAAGCTAGGTTTTAAATCTACCGACTCCTAAAAATGATTTAACTCTTTTGTACATGATCGTTGGGAAACGCCAAGGAGGGGAGTAACCCCTCGAAACTCTCTTTGAATTGAATTAAAACCCCTTTGAAGCCATTTCTTTATTTGTTTTACTTGAAAACCACATCAAAATTGATTTGAAGGAATAGCTAAGTTGAAAACTTGATTCCCCTTGCGCATAATCACATTTGCTCCCTTGGGTTCGACACCGGTCTTACCGGCCAATTATAAATTTCTTTTGACTATACGAAAAATACAACTGTCTGTTTGTAACAGGTAGAATTAAAATAAGTGCAGGGGTAGTTAACGGCTAGTAGGGTTTTGGTTTATTAGTTCGCTAGGGTCTAAACGACATAGTTTGAATATTGATCAGGGACGGAGGCAAGTGGTGACTGGAGATCAACTTAGGCTCCAATCAAAAGTAGAATTCATCAGGATTTTTATACCGTGCAGCCAAGCAACAAATAGCCATTTGAATAGATAAAACAATATCAAAACTGCAACGTTTCAATAATATAACCCCTAAGTTATAAACTGAACCCTTTATAAAACTACGCAGTTTTATTTTAAAACCTACAAACCTGCTTTGTTTTTGTTTTGGTTAGCTGCGCTGCTCGGGAATTTATTCCAATTCAGCAAGAAAAAAAAACGATGCGAAATTTAAAGCGTGAACCTAGTATTTCTCAATTAATAAACATAATCACCCTGTAATCATCTCAGCTACGATCAAATATTGTTAAAAATACATTATTCAGTTGTAATTTGAAAATTCACATGTTGCTCTTTTTAGTTATTTATATTGAATTTGATTTGTTTTCCTACTTTTTTTTACTTTTTTTGGTCCACCGTGTCATTTATAAATAGAATTTTTGATTAATTAATTTTTTTTGATGAAGGGGTAAAATTCATAATATTTCAACACATATCGCGATAGCCTTAATTATCTGATACATGTATATCAATCTTCAAAACTTTCTCAAGGCATCTCGATCAGATCCCGAAATCATTGGTACATATATTCGCATCTCGAAGCGTACATGCCAGTTTCGGCACATTTACCATGAATTTGCACACATATACTCATGAAACCACTGTTACATTCTTCAACATTTTGAGCACAGGCCACATTGGACACTTTTACAATTGTTAGACACGTCATGTCCATCATAATGTTCTAATAACACCTCAATTGGAAGGCAACAACACATCCACGCGCAAGTTGAGAAGAGGAAGGTATCCATGAGGGAAGTAGGAGGAAGGAAAGAAAAAGAAAGAAGAAAAACTCACAAAATTATGCCAGACCGGCTGTTGTTTTGTCCAGACCGGTTGTAGATCCTTTTTGTCAAGGTTTGCTGGGCTCCTGCGTGTTCCCAGCCCCTTTGATTCTATTGTTTTTGTTTCCTGTTCTGTTTCGAGGTCCCATCGTGTTTTAGCCTGTTCAGCGTTTTTAAGGGGTTGTAGTATATAACCTTCCCCTGGCGCTTGAGGGTGGTTTTTGTATACGCTACGATCCAGGCTATTTGGATCCTTTTTTAATAAAAGTGCTGGCACCGCCCAGTTTAAAAAAAAGAAAAAAAAGAAGAAAAACTCACAAAATTGTGAAGAAAATTGGTATCTCCACGACTCAAACCCGGGGTAAGGATCCATGACGGACTCCTTATTAACCAACAGGTCACGACCCCTGTTGGCGATTAATTAATTTTAATTTGATGGTGTCTAATAGTTTTTACTTTTGATGGGTGAAAAGTGAGCTTTAATTATGGTCGGAGTATAAAAATTAAAAAATAGGATGAAAATTACAAGAGTTTTCGACTCGCTTTGAGTTTCAAGCCTAAAATATAGTCATATTATTAATTTTAGATTTAGTGTTTATAATTTTTGAATTCTAACTCCGTTAGTGGTCTTGATAGTATAGTAATTCTTCGAATTTTGGAGTTTCGTGTATAATGTCTGATAGTTAGGAAAGTGAAGTCAAGTGAGACATATGTTAAGAAGATGAAGAATGTAATTTGGGAATTACAAGGTTCAAAAAGGATCTGAGATAGTAATTCGAATGCAAGTGATAAGGTTTTTGGAGACAAGCGGAGTTCTTAGAGTCGTGCGATTGAGTCTGTAATTGTTGAACAAGAACATGGTACAATTAAAGAAATATTTCATATCACTTGAGACAAGAGGGAACTGATAATTTATACAGTACTATAGAATCATGACTCACAAACTTGAATTTTTTAAGTTATAATCAAACAATGGTCTTACATAATTTAGATGAAATAGGTACATCAATGTTATTGTGATTAACAACTTAGTTGACATGTGTATGAACACTTTATTTTTTACATGTGCTTCAATATTCATTTGCACCCATCACTACAAGTTTTGAGTGTGATCGCAGGCTTGCCTTAATGTTCCCAATGGCTGTCTCACAAATGTCCTTCTTATACAACTTCTGAGATAATTGTGCGAGAAAAACGTGGGCTAGCTATGGGATAGTTGTACACGACACGTTATCGTAACATTGTTGTATGGTTGTCGCACGCAATAACTTTATGATAATATACATAAAAAAAACTTTATGATAAGAAAACGTTTTTTAAATAGTTGACCATCCGAGGTGTAAGGATTCATGATGGACGCCTTAATCAACAGGCCACCACCTCTGTTGGCATAACAAAACGTTACGTACATAGATTTGCGACAGAAACTTAAAAATAGTATTTATATAAATCAAATCCATTTTTTTCTTAATACATATGCAAAAAAAAGGCTAACTGCACGAATAAAACATGAATAGCATACATTCTGACTATGCGTTGCACTGGTAAAAAGCATTCACATGTGTGTTCAGTGAGTTTGATTCCACAATGTCTCATTAAGTTCAAAATGTATATAGGGGCGGCCAGTGACAATTCCAGAGCTTCATTTGAGGGGGGTCCTAAATTTTTTTTTGGAACAACAAGATATAAGTTGGATCCGGCAAAAAAAAAGTGAGCTAAAGAGCAGGTGAATTTTTTTTCGAACAACAAGAACAACAAGGTCCGCTAACGATCAACCAACCTTTTGAAGCTCATAAATGTGTCATCCGTTGTCCATTGAAGATGATCTACATATGAATCGAAAGCTAATTGAATGTTCTATAACTCTCACATTTAACTTAAGATGAAATTAGAGGTTAAGCCAATAAAAACAACCACAAAAAATAGATGATTAATTGAAATTTTAAAAAAAATTGAGTGGATCCGAGCCAATCTTCTAAAGCTCATAGACGTGTCATCAGATGTCCGTTAAAGATGATCCATATATGTCTAGAAATCTAATTGAATGCTCTACAACTTTCATGTTTACTTAAAGATGAAATTTGACGGTTAAGCTGATAAAAACAGTGACCAAAGATGGATGATCGATCGAAATTAGCCAAAATCGAGGGGGTCCGAGCTAACCTTCGGAAGCTCATAGAGGCGTCATCCAGTGTCCGTTTAAGATCTTCTTTATATGGTTAGAAAGCTAATTGAATGTTCTATAACTTTCATGTTTACTCCAAAATGAAATTCAAAGGTTAAGCTCACAAATATAGTGACAGAAGATGGATATCTAATCAAATTTTCAAATAAAAATACCCCAAATATGAGAGGGGTCACGGAACCCAGAGAACCCCCTGGCGCCGTCTCTGGGGGCGGCGCTCTGCAAGAACTTTGAACTTTAGTGCATTCTTGTAACGAGTCTAACACATGAGATTAAAATCCTAATCACAAAATCGAAGTATACATAAATATGTCATTCTTTGCCTCAACCACTGCCTACCTCGTAATAAATATTAGTTGAATAGTCTCAATAGTGACTGATTTTAACTCGAATTCAATAGTGTCAACAGCCGTCAAAAGAGTGGTGGCCTGTTGGTTAAGAAGCCAACCCGTAGATGATTGGATCCTTACACCCTGAGTTCAAATCCTGGGACCACCAATTTTCTCATAATTTTCTTCTTCCTTTTCTTATTTCTCTTCATCGTCATGCCTTATGCGTGGATGCTTTCCCTTCACGTCTCGCGCGTGATGCTTCCTACATCCCTCTTGGATGCTTCCTTTTCACGCCGCAGCATCGCGCGTGATGCTGCGGCTGTCAAGATAGACGTGCCAAGTCTTATAACTGTAATGGTGCCCAAGGTGGCATGAGCTCTAAGTGTCGAAGAATGTACCGGTGATTTGTGGTGGATGTGCGGATCCATGCATGGTAAAGGTGCCAAATCTGGGATGCGCTTCACAAGTGGAGAATAATGTATCAGATGATTTCGGATCCGATAAAGATGCCTTGCTAGAGCTGCGGCAGAAATCAATATATATGTACTAGATAATAAGGCATCATTTGCATTGTAATGTTCTGAGTAATTGTTCCCACCCATTATCAAAAAAATAAATAGTGTCAACAACCCAATCAAGCCCGTACACTGACCCAAATATAACCACCAATACCACAAATAATTGAAGAATCACAAACTCTAGTACTCATATCAAATAGAATTTTAGCTCGTATAATTTTACTTAAGAAAAAATCAACAAAAGAATTTGGGCATTGGGTGAAGCATGGTTTTAGGTGAGTTACTATTTAGTTATTATAGCTTATTGATCCATAAATAAAATATATATACATGAGCATGTGTTCAATTGTCACTAGATATAAAATTCCGTTGACTTTATATGTAAATTCAACGGAAATAGTCTAAATTCAACCGAAAAGACCATTAATAATAACTTTTTTTTTCTTGTATTGTCATATAAAAATTTTCAATAGCCAACTTCCATCCTAAATTGAGGGAAAATTTTCTAATTTGCTCAGCAATTTGGTTCCCAATCTACTCGGTTATGAGACGTTGTTGAGTAGAGTGTTTTATGTTTAGCCGTCGTTTGAAACAATCTTTACTTTTCGACATTCTTGAGGTACTGTCTGTACTCAAAATAATTTACATATTGATAACTATGATTTATACGCTGTTGTGTGGAGGGCTTCTTAGGCCTTACCATTGTTGCTAAGAACGGCTCATGAAAAGTGAATAACACAAAAAATAATTTGCCAAATTAAGTAGATTGGGAGCTAAAATGGAATTTTTTCCTAAATTGAGAGGTGGCAAACCAACTAACAGATCAACGTGAGGGTGAGTACAAGCAAATTTGAAGTAAGTTGGCTTAAAATCAATGGAAAGTGACAAAACGGGATGATGAATTATCATCTGTTAAAGGTTCGAACTATTAAAAAATGACAATTCTGGGATAAATTGAATTTTTTAAAACTAATTTATCACCTAAAATTGTAGGTTATGCACTACAAATTTTGGTCTCAAATAACGATAAAATGTGTACGAGAACAGACGTTATCGTACAAATGATACGTTAAGTTAACGACGCCTAATACGTTAACAAAGTTAACTGCGATAACGTTTGCGAGACGTATACGATGAAAAATTATATGATGACTAAAAGTTGTCGTATGTTCATCGTATTAAGGACTGCCGACACTTTCAATATTTAAATTTCCACCGCTCAAAGAATCACCGTTTTCCTTTTCGTCGCTTAAACCTATTCGTTTCACCGATCTCACCTTTTCATTTAGAAATCCAGAACTTTTGCAATCCAAGAGGTGAAACAAGCGACGAAAACAGCCGCTCCAAAGTCACTCATCTCAAGTAAAGTCCAAACCCGCCGCAGCCGACCATCTGCTGCTTTCCCCATCCGATATGAAGGTACTTTTGGATTTAACGACAGCCATTCACAGTAAAAGTAGATCTAGGGTTTTCAATTCCTTGTAATCCATTTACTTATACAAATCGGGGCTAACGAAGTAGACATAAGTTTTTTGTTTGTGGCAATTCGATGTCGTATAAGTCGATCGGTGTGGATTCCATATAACGCAAAACTTGTTTCACTGCATTTCTGATTCTACTAATTTTGGAGAATATGATGTCCTCCGTATCTGACTGCACAAGTTGTTGTCTCCCAAGTTAAATATTGTTATACTGTCTAGATTCTCCTACATTTGATTATATAACTTGTACATGTTTTGTACCACTTTGCCTCTGTTAATTTCTTTAAACTAATGTAATTTTTTCCAACATTTCATCCATCTTTCAGACATGGATGACAGTCGTTCATCGCAACGACCAAAACCACCGTCCACTGGTTTAGCACGCTCCGAAGGAGGGGCTCTCGGAAGTTTTTGGGCAAAATTTGATGCAGGACTCATCATGGGTAGTAGACGGATTTTCGACTGCTGGTAGCTCTCAAGCAGAAGTTTCGCGACGTCCTTTGATTGAAATTCGTTAGCATGTACATTCTCCTTAACAAGTTTCCATTTCTGTCTCACCCAATGAACAGCAGCAGACATATGAACGAAGGGTTCTCCCGCCGAGGGAAAATGTTGCAACGACTACAACGCCCAGAACAGCAACACCCAGCTCACCGCATCCACAGCCTACAGATTACATCCCTCAACCTATTACATACCCCGAATGTAACAGAGTCATTAGTACGACATCCTTAACCCGTGATCCTCGCCTCCCCCATATGGATCATGATGCATTCCCTCTTGACGACGATTCGTTGATGATAAACATCAGTCCACTATTTAGGAATAGTTCATACGGTTTACCAAGCCACCCAGATGGGGATTGACGCGCGTCGTTTGACGTGTCAAACTTAATATTTATTTTCTCCTGCGAACAACTAGTTTAGTGGTAAGCAGGGTCGAACCCAAGAGAGCTGGTTGGTTGAAGTTGTAACTGTAACAATAAAGAAAAGGGGGGGGGGGTTTGTGAGTAATTGTTTGGAAAGCACAAGAGAAAAGACTAACGAAGATTTCAATTGGAGAAAGCATTCAACTTAGGATTTCTATTGTGATACGTTTATCATTGACTGCTAATAATCAAATCTCAAGTTCCTGCGTGTGGTTATTCCGGCAAAGGTAATAACCCAAGTATCCCGGCAAAGGTGATACACCACCGTTTAACCCGGCAACGATGTTAAATGTCTAGTTCTTCCCTAAACACGATAATCCGACAAAGGTATTACCTTGTTTATGTGTCACTACTTATTTTTACGGCAAAGTATCAAATAAGCATTAACTGTAGGGTTTAAATTGCTAGGCTAAGCTTGACGGCAAAGTATCCACTTAGCTTCACAATTCAATCCTTGAAATTAAGCACAAGAACTAGAGAACAAGAAATTGCATTAAGAATAAAGTCTCAAAACGTATGTCACAATGACAAAACCCTAAACTGAACTAGGAGTTTAGCTACTCATATCCATGGGAATAAAAACACGAAATAGTAGGAATGATGAAAGTAGATGAATGTCTTCTCGCTAGTGATGAGCAATTATTTGCATGATCTTTGATGTATAAATTCACACACTTTGAGCTGCATTTCCATGTAAGATTACGCAGATTTGATGTTTTTACTTAGTGTTTCAGTGACAGTAATTTGAGAAGCAAAAAGCTGATTTGTGACCTAGTGCACCCGATCGGGTATACAATCCTAAATGCTCACCCAACCGACCGGCCACCCGACCTCACTTGGTCGTCCAACCGCCCGGCTACCCGACCTCACTTGGTCGTCCAACCGCCTGGCGAGCCGCTCGCACACCTCTCAGCCGCTCGGCCACCCGAGCTCCATCCCTTGCCAGCCGCTTGCACACCTCTCAGCCGCTCGACCACCCGAGCTCCATCCCTTGTCCAGCCGATCGGCCAGCCGCTCGCACACTCGACCATCACTCGGCCAGCCGCTCGTACCTGACCTAAAACCCTAGTGCATCCGATCGGCCACCCAAGTTACTAGCGCATTTATTTCCTTCCATCGAGCAGTGTGAGTTTTATGGGGCACAAAGAAAGGCCATCGGAGATTGAGAAGCCTGCATCGGAAAGCCAGGAGACAAAGTAATTACGACAATAATAAGGAACAACACTATAGAAGGAGCGCGCATCATTGAAAAAGAAAGATCATCGGATTGAGACATAATCAAATCACAGAGATACTTGGCGACAACAACATCACGGCAGAAGAAGTTCAACAATCAGGGTTTCTCTTAACCTAGTCTTGTACTTCATTTTTATTTAGCTGTTGTCATGTATCAACTCACCATGAGTGAGTAGTCCACTTATTGGGATCCAATGGATCCCCAGAAACATCTGCAGAGTAACATATGTCTTTTTATATGAGTGCGATTTTATTTATTTACATTAGATACGAATAGTTCAATTCATACATCCTGTATTTGGTATTTTCGCGAGATATCATTAATGTTTGTGTGCGGATTGTTTGTATCTATTGTCTGTGTTTGCAGTAGCATATTACAGTAGGTTTACATAGTTGCATGATAGGCGAGAAGCGAAAGTTGAGTCTATGCATGTAATGAGATAAAATCTGATAGGCGAGAAGCGAAAGTTGAGTCTTGATGATTTGTGCATCTAGTTTTGTTATTATGCAAGAGGCGAAAGTTGAGCATGTAATAAGGCAAATGACCTAGAGAAATAATTCACTATCATATATCAAGATCTACTGTTAGGCAAGAAGCGAAAGTTGAGTCTGCAGTAACTTTGTGTTATAATCTGTTTATTTTTGGGGAGTCATTGATTCCCAATGTTTCATCAAATTAAAAGACAACCAAACAACAAATCGTATGCAACAACAAATTAAATCTTTAATTCTGTGTTAGTTCATTTCATTATTCATCTTATTCACTGTACTGCGTTTTTATTTTAAAACTCCCCATTTCAGTACTAATATAAACAATCATTTACAGAAAGAAACAAGCTAGTTCCCTGAGGATTCGACCTGAGTCACACTCAGATTAATTGTTTGATCTGTGTTGCAATTTCAATCACTATATTTACAACCGATCAAAATGGCGCCGTTGCCGGGAAATTAGCCATTTGTTTATTTTCTGTTATTATTTTTGTTTATTACATTAGTACACTATCTATTCAGTACTCACTTTTAATCCTTCCTTCGTCTGTACGAAGAGAGTAAGGAAAGGTAGAGGAAAGATGGAGCAAAACAATCACAACAATCTGGTGAACGTACCTATTCAACAGAGGGAACCTACTGTCGCAGACTTTATGATACCATCAACCCACACTCAAGGAAATCCCATCCAGATGCCTGAAGGAGGGAATATTGAATGGAGGTCCGGCCTGATACAGATGATAACTAGTAATGCCTACAATGGGATGACTGGTAATGCTCATCATCACCTGGATCAATTCAAGGATTTCTGTGCGACATACAAGCCAACAAATGTGGATTTGGAAACGATGTACCTTCGTCTGTTCCATTTGTCACTAAGGGACAGAGCCAAGGAATGGCTCAAGAACCATCCGCCAAACACCTTTACCACCTGGGACCAGCTATCCAGTGCATTTATGATGCAGTTCTTCCCACCAGGAAAGACTAAAGAGCTGAGAGAAGCAATCAGCAAATTTACTCAAAAGATGTGCGAGGATTTTCATGAGGCTTATGAAAGATTTAAACGATTACTGTGGGAATGCCCACATCATGGAAAATCACCTTGGCAGCTGCTGTATTCCTTCTACAACGGAATGGATAAGGAAGCCCGACATCTGATGGACAACAGTGGAAAAGGTGCCATCAACAAACTGCCACCAACTGAGGCCTTCCAACTGATAGAAGAACTCGTATCAAACTCACTACAGTTTGGCAGTGGACGCAACAACTATCCTAAGGATAGAGACTTCATCAGTGGTGCTGTTGCAACCAAGGACAACATTCAACACCTCACCACAATGTTTGAAGCAATGATGAAGAATCAGAATCCTAGCGTAGCACAAGTCGGAATGGAATACAGTAACCAGTACACTGTTCCACCGCCACCTGGGAACTACCAGCGTCAACCATACTTCAATTACCAAAACAATCATCAAAGCAATCAGATGCCTCAAACAAACTATGCAGCCCCTGCCCCGAAGCCATGGAACGCCAATCCTATTGCACCTAGTGCTCCCAAACCTCAAAACACTCATCCAGGTAATGTCGCATCGTCGAGCAATTCTAATCAGACCGACTTGTCTTCTATTGTTGCACAGCTTGCAGCAACACAACAACAGATGATGCAGCAGATGATGCAGCAGCAGCAACAGAGTAAACAAGAAAGCCAACTAATAGTGCAGAAGCTCAACGAACTACAGAAACATAATGCAATATTGGAGAATCAAATAGCTCAGCAAGCATCAGCATCTAGATTCCAGAGCCAATTACCACCTCAAGCCGATGTAAATCAGACGGAGAATATCAATGCTGTCACTTTGAGGAATGGGAAGGAGTTGAAAGCAGCAGAGCAAACCATGGTAGCCGGTCGTGTATCCGAGCAACAAGCCAGGGCAGCCGATCGTGTGGTCGAGCAAGTAACCGACTGCATGTCCGAGCTTCTAGCCGATCGTGTGCCCGATCATTTCACTCGCACAACCGATCGTGTATCCGAGCGTGTACTCGACCAGGTAACCCAGCCTTCTTCAAATAAAAATTTCACTAACTTGTCTAAACCTTTGTAGGAACAAGATGCTGAAACAGAAGACAAAAGACAGCAAGAGATCAAAGAGAAAGTACCTTTCCCGTAAAGATTGAAAAAGCGGAACGACAATTCGCACATCCAAAGGTTTGCTAAACTTCTTAGCAACCTTCAGGTATCAATGCCATTCACCGATATAATGCTTAAGATGCCTGGTTATGGAAAGTTTCTGAAAGATATCGTCACAAATAAGAAAAAGTTAGACACTGATCATGTTACACTCGATACAAATTGTAGTGCCATTATACAACATGCCATGCCTAAAAAGTTGAATCATTTTGGTGCATTCTGTATTCCCATTACAATAGGTCCTGTTAATGTGTCTAATGCTCTATGTGACGTGGGTGCGAGTATTTCGTTAATGCCATTTTCTCTGTATAAAAAGCTTGATGTAGGAGAATTAACACCAACACCCATTAGCCTGAGATTAGCTGATAGAAGCTCTAAGTTGCCTAAAGGTATTTTAGAAGACATGCTCATTAAAATTGGTGAACTTTGGGTGCCCGTTGACTTCTATGTTCTAGAGATGGATGTTGAGAATGAAAGTCCAATCATACTAGGAAGGCCATTTTTGAATACTGTTAAAGCTGTCATTGACTGTGGTAATGGAACTATTGAGATGAACCTGGGCAGTGAGAAAGTAAAATTTTTCTTAAAATCTATGATGAAAGCACCTAGGGACTCTTTGGACTGTGCTTGGCTTGATACTTATGATGATTCTAACCATTTTGATGAGCTGCCAAATTTTGAACATGAACTACTAAGCAGTGACAAAGAAGCAGGTGCACTTATAATGCTGACGGAGTGCGAAGCAGTTGAAGAAGCTATTGAAAATAAAGATAATGAAGACAAGGAATCAGATTCGGAATGGGTGAATTCTATTCATGTAGTGCCAAAGAAAGGAGGACTAACTGTAGTAACGAACAACAAGGGAGAACTTGTTCCAACAAGAAAGCTGTACAAGGAACGTTCGAAAAAATGGCATGATAGGAAACTAAGAGCTAAACACTTTTCTGTTGGAGAAAAGGTGTTACTGTACAAGTCCAAACTCCAGCTATTTCCAGGAAAGCTCAAGTCAAGATGGGCACGACCATATACAGTGAGCAAAGTTTTTGACGATGGACATTTAGAACTCTCAAATGACAATGGCCAAACTTTCAAGGTGAATGGACAGAGGGTGAAAGAATATTTCGGATACAAGCCAGGATTACAAATTTGAAGACGTTGAATCAAAATACTACAATCTCAAAATTTTAGAGCAGCTCCGTCTTGGCCAAGACGTTCAATTTTAGAGCAGCTCCGGTAAGAACTTCAATTTTAATTCACAATCTCTTTTCACTTTCATCAATCAAATAATATTTTTCTACCCTGCCTGCCCATTATTTACGATAGAGTGCTTAGGGACTAAGCATGTTTCAAAGTGTGGGGTGGTTGATGTTTATTCGATTATATTTGATTGATGATTGTTATGTGTGCTAAAAAAATTTGCAGAAAAATGATTGAATGTGCTTACCGGATATTTGCTCAAATCTTTGCTGAAAACACGTTGAATGATGAACATGTTAATCTCTGATGCTATGGCTTTGCTGCTCTGAACTCATGAATTTGCTAGCATCTGATTTCTGATTTTCCTTGTGATATGAAAGTTTATGTAAATAGACGATTTCATGCCAGCTTAGTTCAGCGTGTTGAATTCGTTTAGACTTTTGGAAAAATCATGATGAACAAACTCCCGCAAACGAGTTTATTTTTCAGTTTGGCTCTTAGGTGACTTCAAAAATACTGTGGTTGTGTTTCTGTGCTACACTGTCAATTTCAAGTGTGGGGTATTTTCTTATTGCATTTCTATTTCAGAAAAAAAAAGAAAAACATAAGCCAAAAGAAAAAAAAAGGTGTGGCTGCTGAGAAAAAAAAAGTGTAGATGGCGGGGGTTAGGAAGCGGTAGATATGGGTAGCTCCCTGAGCCAGGTCTTCCCCTTTGAAACCATCCACACCTGAGTAGTGTGAAAGTTTGTATATAAATAAACCCCCACTTGATCGTGACTTTGTACCAGATTTTGTGCACTGACATATTGACAGTCACTGCCTTGTCGTGAGGCAATGTTGCACAAATAAATTTATAAGACCGCACTTGTGACTTAACTATTTTTTAGGTAGTACGTGGTAAGTACGGGTCGAACCCAAGGGAATTAGGGGGATAGGTTGTTCCTTTAAAACTATACTAGCGATGGACGTGTTTTACGTTGATTGAGCTTTTAGCGTGATTAACTAAGCTACTATTTTTGGTTTTTTGTGCGGAAAGTAAATTACAGAAATTAAATGATTAATTACAAAGAGGGACTTACAGTGGGTGATGCGTGATTGTTGATTCCTCCGGTATATGAGTGGTTGATGGTTGCGGTTGATTGAGTAGTTTACAAAAGTAAGTACAAGGGGGGGGGGGGGTTTAACAGTTGTGAGTAAAGTATTCGGTTTCAGGTGTTCTTGTATTATAACATGTTTATTAATTTAGTAAACCTTCTAAGTATTCAAACGATGAATCGAGGCTAGTTACAGCACAAGACTTGCAACATCGGCTACTTGTTCTAATTAGACTAGTCTGAACACTGATTAAAGCGTACTAGTCTGTGTGCATCCAATTGGTCCCTTTGGTCCAGTTTCCAAATGGTTTTTAGGATAGTCGACCTCTTCAGATAAGTTTCTCCATTTGGTCCCTTTGGTCCAGTTCCCAAATGGTCCACTTACCCGAGTGTGATCACGAATATCTAAGGAAGAGCTTACGAATTTGGACCCTTATGGTCACATTTCCAAATGGTTTACTCGACCTTAAACATTCTAACTTTTATATATGGCACATAGAACAAGCATTGAATACAGAGAAAATAAACTAAACTAATTAAACATTAAATAATACAAGATTGTACCTTCCACCGAATGAGGAGTTTAGCTACGCCTATCCATGGAAGAGTAGCACATAGCAAAGTATCGTAACTTTATTGATCAAAACCAAACTTACAAAGTATTACAATTTCTAGAGAGATAAGTTGTGAAGTGTGGTGGTGATGATTTGTGAAGAGGTGAAGCTCTCTATTTATAAGGAGGAGGAGGAGGCAATGGAGGGTGGTGATGGCTCCATGTGGTTTGGGATCAAGGGAGGAGATGGGAGGAGGAGGATGTGGATGGGAGGAGAAACACATGGCACAACCCCATGGTCCTCCCTAAAGCCGCCGGTTATGGGTTGTTTGGGGGGAGGTTTTTGTGGCTTTGCAACCTCTTGCACAAGTCTTCAAGTCATCCCATGAGGAAAAATGAGAAAGCCACCCCATGAGTCATCCATTTCACAAAAGCCACCGGTCATCCTTGCCCATGGATGAGATTTTGACAGTTTTGTACAGTCTTTACAAAACTATCATTCCAATTTTGCTCCGGTCTGACTTTGATTGCTCCTCGGTTGGATTTAATTTGAGTAATCCTTGGTCAGAATCTTGAGATTTCTTCGTTCAGCGTCTGATATTGACCTTGGACTGACTCTTGTTATCTTTTCAGCGTAAAATCCTCTCCTTAGCGTGTTTTCTCTCTAGACTCCAAAATGCCCTGCAAATGCATTTCGGTACTAACAACCAAAAGTTAAATAGACAAACAGTCTAATTTGGTGGGTTTTACTATGTTTATGATTCGTATAATTATGGTCCATCACATATTCACACGTATTATTTGAGGAAAGACCCTTGCAGATTACTGCGTGAGCCTTGAAGGGAATTTACAAGTTTCGTGTAAGTGAAATTCTTCTTGATAATCTGATTGACTAAACTGAATTTTCGATTAGTCTGAATGAATGCTAGCTTATTTGAGTCAAACTTGCATATACTGAATATCATATTGAAATGAAGGAACCTCTTATCTGCTTTGAGGTGAGTAATATTGATGCAGCACTGCCTGAACTGATGAGTTATTATGTTTATCACTGTTTGAAAATTCCATTCCTAACTGAGCAAGTATCGCGGGATTTGTGAGTACTCCTGTTCTGAAAACTCTCACTAGTTTTATTGTTCTTTTGTTTGCTTAGTTTTAAGATGTTCTGGGGTGATGCCTCTGATGTGTGTTTGTTCGGGATGAACAAAATCTAAGTGTGGGGTATTTTGATTAGCAATTATTTGCATGATCTTTGATGTATAAATTCACACACTTTGAGCTGCATTTCCATGTAAGATTACGCAGATTTGATGTTTTTACTTAGTGTTTCAGTGACAGTAATTTGAGAAGCAAAAAGCTGATTTGTGACCTAGTGCACCCGATCGGGTATACAATCCAAAATGCTCACCCAACCGACCGGCCACCCGACCTCACTTGGTCGTCCAACCGCCCGGCTACCCGACCTCACTTGGTCGTCCAACCGCCCGGCCAGCCGCTCGCACACCTCTCAGCCGCTCGGCCACCCGAGCTCCATCCCTTGCCAGCCGCTCGCACACCTCTCAGCCGCTCGGCCACCCGAGATCCATCCCTTGTCCAGCCGATCGGCCAGCCGCTCGCACACTCGACCATCACTCGGCCAGCTGCTCGTACCCGACCTAAAACACTAGTGCATCCGATCGGCCACCCAAGTTACTTGCGCATTTATTTCCTTCCATCGAGCAGTGTGAGTTTTATGGGGCACAAAGAAAGGCCATCGGAGATTGAGAAGCCTGCATCGGGAAGCCAGGAGACAAAGTAATTACGACAGTAATAAGGAAAAACACTATAGAAGGAGCGCGCATCATTGAAAAAGAAAAACCATCGGATTGAGACATAATCAAATCACAGAGATACTTGGCGACAACAACATCACGGCAGAAGAAGTTCAACAATCAGGGTTTCTCTTTACCTAGTCTTGTACTTCATTTTTATTTAGCTGTTGTCATGTATCAACTCACCATGAGTGAGTAGTCCACTTATTGGGATCCAATGGATCCCCAGAAACATCTGCAGAGTAACACATGTCTTTTTATATGAGTGCGATTTTATTTCTTTACATTAGATACGAATAGTTCAATTCATACATCCTGTATTTGGTATTTTCGCGAGATATCAATAATGTTTGTGTGCGGATTGTTTGTATCTATTGTCTGTGTTTGCAGTAGCATATCACAGTAGGTTTACATAGTTGCATGATAGGCGAGAAGCGAAAGTTGAGTCTATGCATGTAATGAGATAAATCTGATAGGCGAGAAGCGAAAGTTGAGTCTTGATGATTTGTGCATCTAGTTTTGTTATTATGCAAGAAGCAAAAGTTGAGCATGTAATAAGGTAAATGACCTAGAGAAATAATTCACTATCATATATCAAGATCTACTGTTAGGCAAGAAGCGAAAGTTGAGTCTGCAGTAACTTTGTGTTATAATCTGTTTGTTTTTGGGGAGTCATTGATTCCCAATGTTTCATCAAATTAAAAGACAACCAAACAACAAATCGTATGCAACAACAAATTAAATCTTTAATTCTGTGTTAGTTCATTTCATTATTCATCTTATTCACTGTACTGCGTTTTTATTTTAAAACCCCCCATTTCAGTACTAATTTAAACAATCATTTACAGAAAGAAACAAGCTAGTTCCCTGAGGATTCGACCTGAGTCACACTCAGATTAATTGTTTGATCTGTGTTGCAATTTCAATCACTATATTTACAACCGATCAGCTAGTTGAAAGCTTGTCCTTCTCTCGAGCCCCTTCTCCCGATTCTCCGAAATGGGATTTGATCGAATGAAATCGTGGCTACTTGCGAACCCTAACTTATGAGTGTGTTTCTTATTTCGTTTGGGCCAGGCTTCTAAATTCTGACTTGCTGACGTCAGCCGCGGATGATGTACTAGCGCCGCGGACCATGATCATGCTACCATATCCGTGGATGCCACAGATAAAGTGGCCTGCATCCGCGATCCTCTCGGAGAAGCTTCCCTTAGGCTGCTCGTCAGTCTTGACTTTGGCTTTCGAGTCAAACTCCATGAACTCCATGTGACGTATTTGGCACCGAAACGCCGTCGTTAAACACGCATTCCTTCCATGGCTTCCGAAACACCTGAAACGCAAAAAAACACTAAGAAGTAACTGTTTGCATAACAAAGTGCCAAAATAAATGGGAATAAATGAACCAAGTCACAGAAGGAACAAAAAGACCACCTCACACTTAGACTTGTTCGTCCCGAACATGAACCAAGTCACAGAAGGAACAAAAAGACATCACACTTGTTCTTCGACGTCTTGAATAAATGCATATGAATATGAGCCGCTAGTCTACACTTGCTTTACTACACACAACTCAATCATCACTCAAATCATCATGCTTCACATAGAAATAACTTGATACGTGTTACCTTTGAGATGAAATCCAAACCAATTCGAATGAATGGGAGATAGTCCTTTTTAGACCCATGATCTGCATTCGCTGTCCCGAACTCTAGCTATATGGTTATACTTTATTACTTTTTCTTGCACGTGATTAGTTCGAGCTTCAAGGTTTTTGAGCTTTCTTTCATCTTTTGTTGGACAGCTTTTGATGTAGGGAACTTTCTTTAGCCTTTGGCTCTTGATGTAAGTATGATGTACTTCACTTTTCTTGTAGAAACCTTCACAACTTGGCTGATTTTTTTTCTTGAGCTTTGCTCCTTTCTTGTGAATAGCTTGTCCTTTTTCTTCCGCATTGGTTTGGATTTCAGCTCAAAGGTAACACGTATCAAGTCCTTTGAATGCTCCTTTCTGTGAACCATAAAGTCTCGAAGTGCTAGCCTCCGCTAAATCCATATAACCATATAACTGGAAATCCGGTCCTTTGAATGCTTTGTCAAGTCTCTCTAGGAAATTTCTATCAACTCCATATCCCTGTTTATCTCAACTCAAAAGGACACGTGGTGGGTTAAATTCACATGTAAAAGCACAATTCAAATTTCATGAGAGAAATTTAATATAATCAGCATCATCTATTTCACATCATCAACATCCAATATTGCATATCCAGGAAATAGTGAGAGATTTCATACTTTTCAAATGTTTTTAAAAAAAGGAAACGTGCTGACACAACTGACTGAGTGACTCTCCCACCCCACACTTTTGAACCAAGCCGTGTCCTCACGGTACGACTTAAGTTAAAGACAACCAAACAAATGCAGACAAAATGAAAGGGAAAGAAAAGAAATAAAAGATAGCAGTAGCAGGACTCCCCTAATCTGAATCCGAAGGCGGCGCCTGCGGTGGAATAAGATACTCTGGGGGAATAGGCTAGTCTGGAGTCCATCCTGGCGGGGCTGTGACTGGCTGAGCTCTTGGCATCAAATGGTACAACACTCGATAAGTGTTGAACGCTACGTTCAACTGCTCCTGAGAAAAATGTGGTGGCTGAGGAGGAGGCTGCAACTGCAGCTGTGGCTGAACCTCTGGACGGCGGCGACAAGGTGCAAAGGTCCTGCCTCGTCGTCATTGCCACGTTGCCTACCGGTAGGTAACGGTTGACGATACGTAGCCACTGCATGATATGTCTAGGCGAACTGATCCCTGACGGTTCGTTGATCGGTCGAATTCTTGACCTATTATTCACTTCATTCGATGATGGATTAGGTTTGTTTTCTGGACATTTTGTTATCATTTAACCTCTTTTCTATTGTTTCAAGTCATATATCACATACTTAATACTTTTGGATAGATCCGAAGCAAAGCAAAGCAATTGGTGAAGATTTGGGCAAAAACAGGACAAAACAGGGCAGCCGGACCTTTGCGACGTATTTTGCATGCCTAGAGCGCATATCATGTCCAAATGGGTCGAAACTTAGCTTGTTGGAAAGCTAACGCAAAGGCCCACAACATTTTAATTGACAACAAGAGAAGATTCGAAGGTTTAGACCTCTAAAAAGGAAATGGATGTCAGGTCCCGTGACACTCCTGGGTGTCATGGGAAATCAATGTTGTCACGAGACTTGGCTGTGCATGTGCAAAGTTGATGAGCCCGTGATAGCCCGTGACACTCCTTACTTTCACGGGCCCGTCATCAATTTTGAGCTATAAATGGCAGTTTCAGACCAGATTTTGAGTACGCTGACTTTGAGGATCGATTTTGACCTAGATTGAAGGAGGATGACTAAGAGCTCAAGAAAGACCAAGATTTGAGGCTACACTTCATTAAAGCACGATTTCCTCATTTCTAATTTTTTTCATATATATATATTTTTGGTTGATAGCCATAAATCGTGATTAGTCGTTTTACTCCGGGATCCTACGGATCTTGTGCTTGTACCTAACTCTTCATGTGATTTATAGAAACGCTTTCATTAATGCAATACACGTATTCTTTTCTTCTACGCTTAATTTTATCGTTCTTTCACGTTATACATTGGTTTGATGTTTTCTTGTGTGAACGAAATTAGGTTAAATACCAAAAGATGGATGGGTCTGAGGTATTTAACTGGATCAAGTAGAATTGATGTTAGGTCTTAGTAGCTATGCTGATAGTGTATGACCTAATAGGAGAGTTAATATTAATTGTTTCGCTAAACTACGGTAGCTACGCAGGTAGTACGTAGGTATTTGTAAGTACAACGCGCGCGCATCCGCGACGATGGTATAACAAGTACGTAGTGAAATAGTTAGTATTTGGAAAACCCTAGGCTCAATAAATCGAAATTGTTGATAATCCGTGGATGGGCGGCGTTCAACAATCTAGGTTAATTTAGACAATGATCCGTGGATGGGTGCTTGTCTAATGTTATTTTGGTTTATTTCCATATTTGATAGAATATTTGGATTGCATGACATTATCACATGAATTGTATGGAAGGCACGAGTGAAGTTTGATCTTGGAATTATTTCTCTGATTGAATCAAACATTTCCTAATTTCAGTGGCACTTAGGAATTAGTAATTACCCAAACCTTTTCCCTATAGGAGTAGCTGAACACGTCACTTGTTAGCTAGTATTCACACACGTTATTCCTTGGATCGACCCTTGGCTTACCAAGGTTTATAAATTGTTTTTGACTACAACTTGACCCCTAAAAATCATAACTTGATGACTATAAAGGGTTAAAAATACACTTGTCAAAATGGCGCAGTTGCCGGGGAGCAGCGCTTAGTGTGATATTAGATTTAACGAGTGTAGTTTAGACTATTCCATTTTTTTCATTACTTCCTTGTACATACTCTATATACTTCTGACCTTCACTAATCACTTTTATTTTGAATGTTGCGAGGATGTTCTCTTTTGGTCACCAAGACGCCTACCCAAGGGAATAGCCTTATTGTCAGACATATTCATATGATACAAATTGGGAAGGAAATCAAAATCAGTTCTATGATGAACATTATTATCAAGATGATCCTTATTATGAGAGCTGCCAGAATCACTCTCAGCAGCAGTAGTCTCAGGACACTGGTGGATCATCGCGTTTAGAGTCTATGTTGGCTAGCTTCTTAGCGGAGCAAGAAAGATCGTCTAGGGAAACTGCTGCGATATTAAATGACCTTTGGAAGACGGTGGAATTACCAGAACCCTGTTATCAAAATGACCACTACTATGAGAGTTACTAGGACTAGTCACAACAACAATAGTAGAACATTGAAGAATCATTGCGTATAGAGTCATTACTGACTAGTTTCATGGAAAAGCAACAGAAGTGGACTCAGGAGCAAGACATGCGATTTCAAGGGGTACAGAGGTCAACAGAGCAACTCAAAGTTAAATAGAGAATACTGAAAAACCAGTTAGAGCAATAAGCCATTGCAGCCACCAATGAATGCTGAGATGAGGACATCGAGATGACAATGACCAATCATCAAGAAGTTCAAGTCAATGAAGCACATTCATCTTCAGTTTTATTTCCAATCCACTTGGAAGATGATCAGGATACGAGAATGCTCTCTAAACCAGAACAACCTGATTGTGAGGACGGTTTTGAGACGTTGAGAATGGTTGTCAAGGCTTACACTGAATTGGAGGATGCTGACTCTTGTACTGAACACGTCTCAGAACATGAAGATGCATCTCCCTCAACTACGAGTGCTTCTAAAGGTCATTTAGCTAAAAACATAGATGAGAACATCATTCCACCAGTTTCTCTGGGCGCTGATGAGCTATCAAAGGATTATAGGTATGAAGACTTTGTTGATGTGTACCTCAGCTTGATTATAGAGGATCCTTGCATACATATGAATGTGATAGTGAAGGGAAATTTTGAGGCATGGTAACGTGAGTTCCTCGCTAAAGAGTATACAGGAAGTGTGCTTGTTGGAGCTGGGCTTGAAGATACATATTTTGCTGCACCACCTCCGGACAAGTTTCGTTGGTTCTTACCATATATCTTGGAACTGCCAAAAAGGAGCCCCTACTACTCCTTCATTCTTAAAGGACTTACACTTTTGAAGGGGTTCTACTCTCTGCTCAACATCTGTATTACTCTTGAAGGACGTAAATTCAAATGAGATTTGAAGGTGGATTGATAGCTTTATATTTCTGAAGGCTATGTCTCACCAAGACATTAAACTAGGTCTCTTCGGGGAGTAATCCGCGCCGTAAGATTTAGTTAGTTGCATTTTCATTTGCATTATGTGCTTTGTGTGTGGACATTTCAGGATTCTAAGTGTGGAGTGCCCCTTGGCAATTTTCGATGCTAACCGATCACTTGTGATGCTATATGCTTTTTTATATATATCTACCCGTTCATGAGTCGCATTTCACTCCCCGGACATCGTTTAATCTCTATGGATATTGAGCTAACACACACGAGGGAAGTTCCCATGTACCATTTCTTATCTTTTGTTTCTTCGCTTAGGGACTTAGCTCATTTTTAAGTGTGGAGTGGGTAGCGCATAGTCACATACATTGCATATCACACATTCACTCTTGCATATGCTCAACTGTCTATGTATTGCGATTGAAATCCTCGTTTTTCTACGATACTCCTTGATTGATTGTCATTCTTTTGGATTCAAAGTCTAGGACCTGAAATAGTTTTATTCGTGTGTGTATTCTCTCGTATTAGTATCATTGCTAGCCTTTGTCTATCACGTGTTTTACGTATTTCTTGAAGCATGTTTGAGACTTGAAATTAGTAGGCACCGGTTCAAAATGTCAAAAATTAAATTGCATCTCTTTTTTTAGGTGACCTTAGTACTAGTATGGGTTTCTCTACACTTGTTGTGATTTGCATGCGCCCGCCTTTACTCATACACTATGTCAAGTTTTAAGTGTGGAGTTAGAAAAAAATAGTCAGAAGAGGGGCGGAAATTAGGCCCCCAATCAAGAACAAAGTTCTGATTTTTTGAAAGAGGGTGAAAAATTGACCTCAAGCATAGTTGTTTTTGAAGAAAAGCAAAGAAAAAAAATAGAAAATAATACCAAGGGCAAAGTGAGAAAACTCACCCCTTGTGTATGAAAAAAAAATAAAAAAATTTGTGCCCCCTTTTGCTTGATGTAGTTCTCTCCACCTTTTCATTGCGTGCAATCATGACTTGTCTTGAGAATTCATGTACTAGAAACTAAGGGACGATCCTCGTGCTTCTTGCATTGAAATTTTGATGTGATTTTTGAATTATTTTTCAAAAAATTCGTAACCCAGGCTCCTCTTCTCTTACGGGTCATTGCTTAGTCCTTGGCACTTGAGAATGAGCATTGCGCCAAGAGCCCGTCGACTATCCTTAGATAGCATAGGTGAATGGCGAGCATGTTTTGTGTAACTATTCATATTCTTATCACGTTGCTATAGAACTATTTAGAACATGTGATTAGTCGCATGCTAGCCGTGTGTACTGACCGTTTGAATGCATGACACGTGTCGTCTGACGCGTCAAACTTAAATTTATTTTCTCCTGTGTGAAACTAGTAAGCGGCAAGTAGGGTCAACCCCAAGGGAGCTAGTGTTGTTGAAGCTGTAACGTTTCAATCAGAGAGAATATTCAGCTTAGGGTTTCTATTGTGACATGTTTATCATTGACTGCAAAATGGTGAATTTCATGTTTCTAAGTGGTTGTTCCGACAAAGGTGACAACCCAAGTATCCCGACAAAGATGATACGCCACAACCTAACCAGACAAATGTGTTAGACGTCTAGTTCTTTCCTAAACTCAATAATCCGACAAAGGTATTATTTAGCCTAGGTGTTACGATCTACCTTTACGACAAAGTTTCCAGTAGATATTAACGGTAAGAATTAATTGCTCAATTAAGCTTTGCGACAAAGCTTCCACTTAATTTAACAAGTTAATTCATGTAATGAAGCAAGAACTGGTAAAACATAAAATAGCATTAAGAACGAAGTCTCAAAATATGTGTCACAATGAACGAAACCCTACACTGAATTAAAAGTTTAGCTACACATGATTGAAATAAAACACATAGCAAAAGTCGAAAATTCTTCTCTCGTCAAAAGCATCACCTTCTCCTCCAGAGTCGTCTTGGTCTTTGTAAAATGATTGATGATGGAAACCCTAACCCAAACATCTTATTTATAGCAAAAAGTAGGGTTTCCAAGTCTGTTTTTGGGCTCAATTTCCAAGTTTCGGCCTTGCTGATGTCATCAAAACGCATTGATGACATCATCATCACGTTCGGTAGAGACGTTATCGGTCACGTTCGGCCCTTACGTTAACGTTATTGCTAACGTCTCCTTCGGACACGATCCACACTGAGTCAGATTCTGCTTCTACGCGCCTATTCCGACTTCGACTCTGGATTTGACATTGTATATGACCTCGGATGCTCTCGGTGTGAACTAGAGAGTTGTAGGGAATTGAGTCTCCTTTGCAATGGCATGTGGCTCGTATTTTTCTGATCGGCGGTCCATTCCCAGCACTCCGTCGACTGTCCAAAGGTCTAATCTGAAACTGTGATGTTTTTGGCACAAAATGCGATCTTTTATGCGCGTTTCCTCCTAAAGCTTCCGAAACACCTGATATGCAAAACCATACGAAAAATTAATTGTTCGCATATAAAAGTGTCAAAATAAATGGGATTAATTGACTCGACGAGTTGTATAAATACGACTCATCAAACCACCCCACACTTAAACTTGTTCGTCCCGAACTAGAAGTAAGTCATATAAGGAAAAAAATGCAACACCACAATTTCTTCGACGTCCTAGATAATGCGACATGAATATGAGTTGCTAGTCTAGACTCTCTTTTCTATGCGTAACTCAATCGTTACTCAATCATCATGCTGAACACAGAATTAACTTTGATACGTGTTACCTTAGAGCTGAAATCCAAACCAATTCGGATGAATGGGAGATAGTCCTTTTTAGACCCATGATCTGCATTTGCTGTCCCGAATTCTGGTTATATGGTTATACTTCATTGCTTTTTCTTGCACGTGATTCATTCGAGCTTCACAGTTTTATGAGATTTTTTTGTTGTTGGACAGCTTTTGTAGTGACTTTCTTTGGCCTTTGGCTCTTGATGTAAGAATGATGTACTTCACTTTTTTGTTGTATGAAACTTCACAATGTGGCTGATTTCTTTCATGAGCTTTGCTCCTTTATTGTGAATAGCTTGTCCTTCTTTCCTTTTGAGAGGTCCAATCATCGCCCGCAAGCATATGGAAATACCTCCCCGCTCTTTCTCATCCTCGCCCTTTTTCAAGCAAGTAAAGATGAGGGTCACCCACCTTTTTCTCAGTTACTTCGGACTAGAGATAGGACGGTCTATTTTCCCATCCCGCCTACCTACATAAACGCTGCAGTGGCGGAGCTAACTCTGAATCATATCGTCTCGAAGTGCTAGCCTCCAGAAAATCCACATAACCATTTAACTCAAAATTTGGTCCTTTGAAGGCTTCGTCAAGTCTCTCTAGGATGTGGAGTAGGATGTTTCTATCAACTCCACATCCCTGTTTATCTCAACTCGAAAGGCACGTAGTGGGTTAAGTTCACATGTAAAAGCACACTTCAAATTTCACGAGAGAAACACATCTATCAGCATCATCTGTTTCACATCATCAAAATTCAAAAATTCATATCCAGGAAATAGAGAGAAATTCATACTTTCAATTTTTTAAAAAGGGAAACGTGCTGACACAGTGCAAGTGCAAGAAAAATAAACGTGCTGACACAACAGACTGATTGACTCTCCCACCCCACACTTTTGAACCAAGCCGTGTCCTCACGGTACGACTTCAATTCAAAGACACAACAATGCAAGACACAAACGTAAGGGAAAACAAATAGTGAATAAAAGTGAACAATCACTCCCCTCGTTTCATCGCGTGATGGTAAGAATTCTGGTTAAACGAGTCGGTCAACGCTGGTCAACGGTCCACCGCGTCCTATGAAGACTTTACGTGCCGCGTCCGGCAGAGACGTTAACGTAACGTTAACACCGAACGCGGCCATATAATGTGGAAGGTGAACGCGATCGCCACTGAGTTGCACCTGTTTCCTGTATGAAAACATCTCTTTTCCCAAAAGACAATGTGAAAAACATGACTCAAGACTCAAACAAACATAAAATGAAATAAAAAATGAGAAAAACAAAAATTATGTCGGGCTGCCTCCCTGCGAGCGCCTTTGTTTTACGTCGTTGGCTCGATGATACCTCTTTAGGGATCACAAGTTAGGATCCCATGGACGTGTGAGGTCAAATTTTGCCTCAGCTACTGCTTCAATCTACCCAAAATTCTCATGTAATGGTGTGCTCGTGTCTGCTCTCCATCGATCAGGCGGGTTCACCTTCACATCCTCCCGAGCCTGCGAGGACACCTTGCTCATAGCTACTTCATTCGCTGCACAGCTCATCTCATCTGGTAGGTTCGGAGGTAGGGCACCAAGATATGGTGTGTGCACTATGTCCGGTGGTTTCTTCGTGCATGGACGGTCATCATCCTCATAAATATAAAAATCTGATGTTTTGCCACCGAACGCAAGTGACAACAAGCCTGTTGATGGACCATAATTGTATGAATCATAAACACAGTTAAACCCACCAAATTAGACTCTTTGTCTATTTAACTTTTGCTTGTTAGTTCCGATATTTACCAAAGTCAGTCCGGAGCAGAAATGAACCGATAGTTTTGTGAAAACTTCACAAAACTCACAAACCACTCCCCTCATGCCACCTAGCCGACGGCTTCCTCCTCACATCCCCCTCTCCTCCTCTCCCCTTCCTCCACATGGGCCGGCGGCTTTGGGAGGAGATGACAAGGGCCGGCGGCTTTGGAGAGCTCCATGGAGAGCTTGCCAAGTGTCTTCACTCCTCACCACATCTTCCCCTCCTCCAAGCCTATAAATACACCCCCCCTTCCCTTTGTAAGAACATCCACAATCCCACAATCCACAATCCCACAATTCACAATCACTTATCTCTCTAGATTTGGGCACTACTTTGTAAGCTTTTGTTTGAAATCTACAATACTCCTGTTGGTTCTTGAGTATTCTAGTAGTTTTTGAGAATACTCCTGTTGGTTCTTGAGTATTCTCCTTTACTTACTGTCTTTCAAAAACCCTCGAGTACTTAGCTATGGTATCCACCTCTATGGATATTCGTAGCTAAACTCTTCATTCGGTTGAAGGGGTGTACTTGTATCATAAAATGTTTTAGGCTATACTCTTAGTGCCTCTTCTTTGTATTCAAAACTTGTTCTATGTGCCATATATTAGGTCAGAACTTCCAAGGTTGAGTGGATGCTTGAAATGGCAAAACTCTTCCGTGGGGGTTCGTGAACATACTCGGGTAAGTGGATGCTTGAAATGGCAAAGCTTATCTGAGGAGTTCGATCTCTTTTAAACACCATTTGGTTTGATCGGAAATGATTGATCAAATGGATGCACATAGGCTAGTATACCTTGAAATGGGGTGCTAGTCTAAATAGAACAAGTGCTCTACGACCTTGAAATGGGCTAGACAGTGTGTGCAAATCGAGCGCTTGAAAGGGCCTTGATACACGTTTGAATACTTAGTAGGATCACTAAAGGCCAATGATAAACAGGCTATGATACAAGGCCCCCGAAACCGAATGCTTTCCTTAGATTAAAACACCACCTGCATTTACTTTCAATTTTAGTATAAACTGCAATATCAACTGCTGACGTTCCGCAAGACTTGCTGATCATGCAACAACCGCTGTAAGTCTTCTCTTTTATTTTCAGTATTTACTTTTCTGTCATTTACTTTTCCGCACTAAAAACCAAAACCAACCAAAAAACACTTACTTTTCCGCACTAAAACCTCAATCAACCTAAAAACACGCTCCCTCGCTGTACAATTCCCTCAAAGAATAGCTTATCCCCCTAATTCCCTTGGGTTCGACCCCTACTTACCACTTGCTACCCAGTAGTGAAGTCGCGAGTAGCGGACTTATAAATTTATTCTTGACGTTTGCACACGACGACTATGCATCCGTCACCTGTGTCTATGTCAATCTTGGTTTTAGTGGCAAAGAGGAATGGATGTCCCAAAATAAGTGCTGGAGGATCGTCGTTTCTAGCATCTCCCATCTGCAAAACATAAAAGTCTGCAGGAACAACAAGATCACCTACATGTAGGGTCAGATCCTCTAGCAACACAACAGGACGAATACAAGATTTATCTCCTAACTCTACCAATAGTTTAGGAGGTTTCAACGGCCCCAATTTAATTGAACAATATAATGAATATGGCATAGCGTTAATGGCAGCACCCAAATCAATTAAATAGTGATGTATAAGAGTCTCACCAACACCACAGGTGACTGTGAAGGCACGTGGGTCCTTACTCTTTTTAGGCGGTGCCTCATGACTCGCAGCAACTGGGCGCTCCATCGTTGGATCATTTTGCTCATGCCTGACCTCCAATCTGCCTTCTAGCTCATCCTTATTTATCACATGGTCTTTAAGAGCTATTACCTGCATAGAAAATGAAGGAGAAGGGTCAGTTTGGAACTGTGCATCAGTGTGGATTGCGTTCGCTTCAGACGTTATGGGCGTGTTCGGTCTTGACATTATAGGCGCATTCGCTTCAGACATTAGCGTCGAGCTAATGTCTCCTTCGAACACGATCAGCACTGACTCTGAGTCATTTTCTTCATTTTCTGCATCAACGTGCCCGTCGAGCGCGAGCATCTTGTTCACCAAATATGCAGACTCCTTTAGTGCTGCGTCCACATCCACTACTGCCAATGTGCTGACATTCTCTCTCGGATTAGGCACTATCTGCGATGGTAGCCTCCCTGAATCTCTCTTCAGCTCAGAAACGGTCTGTGCTAAATTAGACATCTGCTTATCCAGCTCTGCTAGAGTTCCATCGGTCTTCACCTGATGTTGCTGCACGGTAAGCGCCAACTCCTTCACCACATCTTCCAGAGACTTGCTGGAAATCTGATGGCAAGGGCCTGCTTGATTGTAATTCTGTCCTCACTGCTGATACTGATTCTGATTATTGTAGCTGCCTTGCTGCTGGAGATACGGTGGACAGTAGTACTGCTACTGAGTCTGATGGGGTGCACGGTTATTGTAATTCTGAAATTCACCCACTGCATTGACATTGGCATGTGTATCCTCCTGTAGACTGGGGCAAGCATCTGTCGTATGGTCTGTTGCACCACAAAACTCGCACGGTTTCACCTGAATCGGCTGTCTCCTTATCAACTGCTGCATCATCTCCTTCATCTGCTTCATCTCCTCGGCCATTGAATTCACCGGAGTGTCGGCCTTTGCCACGTTCTTGGTCCGGGTGAATTTCTCTTATCGATTGGTCTCTTCTCTGAACCTTGCATTCTCAACCACGTTTGTGATCAACTTCCTAATTCGACCTAGGGGCAGGTTCATGATCGTGCCTCCAGCCGAGGCGTCTAGGAGCATGCTGTCGAGCGGTATCAGGCCATCGAGCAGGTACTCAATGACAAGCTTCTCAGGAAGTCCAAGGTTGCAGCAGCCTTGTTCCAAGTGGTTGAACTTTTCTAGATAGTCGTACATCGACTCGTTAGGCCCTTTACTAAGATCCTGTAGCTGCTTGCGAACCTGCATCACCCTGCCTGCTGGGTAGTATTTGTTTAGGAACTTCTTCTGCTTCTGGTCCCATGTCAGGATGCTACCTGAAGGCAGAGACAAAAACCAATCATTAGCGGCATCAATTAAGGAGAAATAAAAGGCCTTTAGTTTAAAGTCCTCCACTTCGACTCTGTATGGTCTGAGGTTTTGGCAGATGCCATGTAGACGCTGAAGATGTGTGGTAGCCAACTCTCCTTGACGTCTCGAGAACTTGGGCAGATGATGCATGACTACCGAGTTGATGACTATTCCCTCAAGTTTTGACCCCTCGTATATGCACCACGGTTAGTTCCGGAAGTTCGGAGCGGACATCTCCTCCATGGTGGGCTCTCGGTAGTAGTACTCTCCTTCATAGTTGGCCTCTTCCCTGACGGGCGGCTGCGGTGGCCGTGGCTGTGGAGGCGGTGGAGGCGGCTGTGGTGGTTGTGGCGGTGGAGGCTGCTGCCTCGCACCAGTACCATTCTGAGCAACAGGTGCCCTCTGATTCAGCTGTCGAGCCTCCCTGACTGCACGGTTGCGAGCACGGATGAGATGCTCCGGGTCATCATAGAATGGAGGTATAACTACGTTTTCATTGACTGGAGCGATCGCATTGTTGTTGTTATTGTTGTTGATGATGTCATCGCCATCCTAACTTCCTGCGCGAGACATGGTGAAACAAGTAGCAAGCACGAAAATACCTAAAGAATAATAAAAACAGGAAAATAAAAATAGAAAAAATAAAAACAAAAATGAAACAGCTTCACCTAAGCGCAGCTCCCCGGCAACGGCGCCAAAATTTGACACGCGTCAAACTCAAATTTATTTTCTCCTGTGTGAAACTAGTAAGCGGCAAGCAGGGTCGAACCCAAGGGAGATGGTGTTGTTGAAGCTATAACTGAAAACAATTAAAAAGGAAGGTTGTGAGTAACTGAGAGTGCAAAAGAGAAAAATAGCAGAAGGTTTCAATCAGAGAGAATATTCAGCTTAGGGTTTCTATTGTGACATGTTTATCATTGACTGCTAAATATCTAATTTCATATTTCTAAGTGTGGTTGTTCCGACAAAGGTAACAACCCAAGTATCCCGACAAAGGTGATACGCCACAACCTAACCCGACAAAGTTGTTAGACGTCTAGTTCTTTCCTAAACTCAATAATCCGACAAAGGTATTATTTAGCCTAGGTGTTACGATCTACCTTTACGACAAAGTTTCCACTAGATATTAACGGTAAGAATTAATTGCTCAATTAAGCTTTGCGACAAAGCTTCCACTTAATTTACCAAGTTAATTCATGTGATGAAGCAAGAATTAGTAAAACATAAAATAGCATTAAGAACGAAGTCTCAAAACATATGTCACAATGAACGAAACCCTAAACTGAATTAAAAGTTTAGCTACACATGATTGAAATAAAACACATAGCAAAAGTCGAAAATTCTTCTCTCGTCGAAAGCTTCGCCTTCTCCTCCAGAGCCGTCTTGGTCTTTGTAGAATGATTGATGATGGAAACCCTAACCCAAACATCTTATTTATAGCAAAAAGTAGGGTTTCCAAGTCTGTTGTTGGGCTTAATTTCCAAGTTTTGGCCTTGCTGACGTCATCAAAACGCATTGATGATGTCATCATCGTGTTCGTTAGAGACGTTATCGGTCGCGTTTGGCCCTTACGTTAACGTTATTGCTAACGTCTCCTTCGGACGTGATCCACACTATGTCTGATTCTGCTTCTGTGCGCGCGTTCCGATTTCGACTCTAGATTTGACCTTCTATATGACCTCGGATGCTCTCGGTGTGAACTAGAGAGTTCTGGGGAATTGAGTCACCTTAGCAATGGCATGTGTCTCGTATTTTTCTAATCAGCGGTCCACTCCCAGCACTCCGTCGACTGTCCAAAGGTCTAATCTGAAACTGTGATATTTTTGGCACAAAATGCCATCTTTTATGCGCATTTCCTCCTAAAGCTTCCGAAACACCTGAGATGCAAAACCATACTAAAAAGTAATTGTTCGCATATAAAAGTGTGGAAATAAATGGGATTAATTGACTCGACGAGTCATATAAATACGACTCATCAATGCATAACTCATTTAATCTATGATTGTCTGACAACTATGATGAAGATGTTTGACTTGAAGTTCGGGTAACACAATGAATCCGAAGTATGACATGACTTTACTGTGACTCGTTGAGATCATTTCATGCATACACGTTAGTTAGTTGTACATGGGATTTGTAGGTTGTCCCACTCCTGAAAACCTTCACGAGACTATACTCGTCCTACTAGGGCAGCCTAGGGGTTTAAAGGCTTGATGCATATGCTAAATGCATTCGTGTCCTCTACGACAGTGACAGAGCCATCGTTGAGGCACTGCAAAATTTACATTTATAGTTCCACTACTCGTGGCTCACTATTGGATTAGCAAGCGGTAAGTAGGGGTCGAACCCAAGAGAGTCAGTGTGGAATAGTTGTTCTTTAAAAAGAAAGAAAAAAGAAAGTTAAAACATTTGGTTTTTTTGGGGTTTTTTATGAACTGAAAAGTAAATGACTGAAAGTAAAGAAAGTAAATACTGAACTGAAAGTAAATCCTGAAAGGTAAAGTGCGTAAAGTAAATGACTGAAAGTAAGTGCAGAAAATAAAGTGCGTAAAGTAAGTGCGAAAAGTAAGACTGAAAGTAAGAAAGTAAAGACAATTGGGTTTGAGTGTTTTAGTGCAGAAAAGTAAATGATAGAAAAGTAAATGACTTGAAAGTAAAGTGCGAGAAAGTAAATGACTGAATGTAAGTACTGAAAGTAAATGTGCTGAAATTAAAGACGAAAGATATTCACATAAGAAAGAGATTCACATAAGAAAGATATTCAGTCTAGGGTCTCAACTAGTGACACATCCATCATTGACTTCAAATGATCTACTTTGTGTTCATAAGTGTGGATTTATTCCTTTTCAAGACTTAAACCCTAAAGTAAGGCTTTTTCAAGCGCTTACACCACAATCCACTCCAAAAACAAGACATAGATTTCTAGTTCTGTCTAGACTAATACTCCTTTTTAAGATATATTAGCCTATGTGCAGCCACTTGATCTCACATTTCCGATCAACAAAGTGGTTTTAAAGAAGGATTAGACTACTCTACCAAGCTTTGCCCATTCGATGCATCCACTTGGTCTTGTTGTCTAATCTGGATTGAACTACCCAGCTAAGCTTTGCCCTTTCGATGCATTGATAAGTCGATTTCTCGACTATCTTTCTCCTACCTTTACTAGATGTTTTGATTCATTCCGAGTCTCTTTTGATGTCATTTGACCCTTGTACTTGCCATTTCAGGTTAGAAATCAATCCTACGGTTCCGGGACTTAAGATCACAAATTCTTGGAGAAAAACAGAATTTCGAGCCAAAAGTGATGAATCTCATGCAAAGTCTCAACGCTCGGCCGAGTAAAGGAAAGCTCGCCCGAGCATTCCTCGCACAGGACGATCGCTCTTCACCAAGCCCGAGGCTCGCCCGAGCATGAAGAACGCTCGCCCGGGCATCATTTGCACCACGCTCGGATCCCTCCAGCGATCGCCCAAGCGCGTCCCGCGCTCGCCCGAGTGCCTGGGACCTTGACCAGGTCCTTGCTCCATCAAGCCGGACACCCGCCCGAGTACTCCAAGGCGCGACCGAGCCCCTCGCCCTTCATGTCGTGCCACGCCCGGCCGAGTTCCATCATGCTCGCCCGAGCGTCCATACCCATCGAGCCTCCAGCGCGCAACACTCACACTGTCCGGCCGAGCGCCTCCAAGGCTCGGGCGAGTGTCTCCTGAAAGACAGAATTTTTAGGGTTTGGCTATAAATAGAAAGTTTCGTTTTGGGCACGAATATCAAGGTTTTTAGAGGGTTTTTGGAGACACGTTCAAGGGTTTTGAAGATCAACACATCAAATCGAAGCACTCCAAGGATATAGGGGGATTCTTCACTCTAAATCCTACTCTTCCTTGTGTTTTCTTCATTTTCCTTGTAACAAAACTACTATTGTTTGTCTATGAACATGAGTAGTGAGTAGTCCTCTTAGTTTCTAGGGGTCTATGGACCTCCTTGGTGTACAAAACTCGATTATCTATTGATTATATGCATGAATGAAGACTTGTTATGATTTGTGAATTTACTTGGATTAAATGTCTATTCTATGCCCACCAAGTGTTTGATAAAATGCCTAAGTGGACTAGAAACATGAATTTGAAGTTGAGTGCTCTAGCGAACGATACTAATGATTCTAGAACGAAGTAGATTCACCCTTGTCAAGTGACAATCACTAGTGTGACCCATCTTGGCATTGAGATAGACTTGATCTTAAACCGCTCATTGGTTATCAATTACTCAACGAGCGTTGATGATTGAAAGTCCTTGAGTAGGACGTGAGCTAACAATATCTAGCGATTGAAGCTCACGAGCAAGGTGTCTTCTCCTTAAATCGAATAACAACATCTAGCGATTGAATTTGATTTAATAGGGACACGCCTAAATCTATCATTTACATTATTCGTTCTTGCATGAAATTGAACCTTTGAGAGTTGAATGCACCAAGGAGGGAAGTAGTACCCTAGGAACGCCTTTTAAAATCTTGAAAACAACCTTTTATATCGTGTTAATCATTGTCCGATAATTGATAATCACATTTCTCACAACTAATTGGAAATAGACTTATTGAGTAAAATTGAATAGTGATCCTAAGTTTACAGTCGCTCCTTGGACGACCCGGTACTTACCGGTCAATATAAATGTTTTTGATCATGCACTAAAAACTGCACGTCATGCATCCACTTAGCCTTGTTGTTCAACCGAATAATGACACGAGAACTAGTTGAACACAAAAAGCATTAAGTAAAAGGGTCTCAAAACATTGTCATAGTATAAGAGAACCCCTAAACCAAATATAAGCCTTAGCTACTTGTATTCATGTTAAGGAATACAAGTAGCCGTGACTTGAACAAAGAAAACAAGAAAACCGAAAGCTTTGTGGAACACAACAAGAAAGTAAAAAGAATAGCTTAGCTACTCATATTCATGTCAAGGAATACAAGTAGCCTTGCTAGAGAATAGCTTAGCTACTCATATTCATGTCAAAGAATACAAGTAGCCTTGCTAGAACAAGGAAAGGTAAAGTAACCAAAACAAGAACAAGTAAAAGTAAAGGGAGCTTCGAACTTGGAAAGTAAAGAGAAGCTTTAGCTAGTTTTATTCATGTCAAGGAATACAAGTAGCCATGGCTTTGTGCAAGGAAAAGTAAAGAACTTGACAATAAAAGTAAAGAGGAGCTCGTATCCAACAAGGAAAGTAAAGATCAACAAAGGAAACAACAACTAAGAAAAGAGTAGAAAGCTTTGTGTATTGAAGTGTGGAGAAGAGAGATAAGCTCTCTTCTCCCTAATGTGGGTACATTGGACAAGGGATATCTAAGACTAAGGGCTTCTATTTATAAGCAAAGGAAGACTTGGGGGCTAAGTTCAGAGTTGGAAATATCCCAAAAGCAAGTCACTTTCATTGGTTCTTCCAAAAGCAAATCACATGGGTTGTGGAAGAGGATAAGAGACACCACTTGGCCTTGGCACTTGCATCTCCATGGGCAACGACTTGGCCATTTGGTTGAAGCCAAAGGGCAACCAACTTGAGCTTAGTTCTCTCCAAAGGCCAACCGACTTGAAACCCAAGCCAACCGAAGTCCAAATGCTAACCAAAATGAATAGTAGAGGCCAATCGGAATATTGGGACTTTGGTTGGTTCTTGGCCGGAACTTGGTTGGGTCATGGTTGTACTTGGCCGGAGCTTGATCAGAGCTCGATCGGAGTTGGGCCGGAGTTGGCCAGAATCTGGCTGGAATTTTGGCCGGCGGTCCTTGGCTTTTGGACCACTGATTTGGAATGCTGAGGAGATTCTAAGATTGATCCATGAAGGATGCTAAACAAGATTCTGCCCGGAGCATGGTCAAAATCTCAAAACGGCCAGAATTGCCGTAGTCAAGCCATCCTAATTAGAACCTCACTTTATCAAGATATTGTTTCATTCTATAGCACTATTATCCTTGGAACATCTCCCAAGGTAATAAATGCTATAGGCATAAAGCTTTAGTTAACCACACACCCATGCATTTACTCTCATAAACACATGATGAGTTCATTTCCACCATATCCAAATCATGTCTAAGCTTTTTCAATACTTCGATCATAATTCTAAAGTCAACATGTTACTTAGGCATTTTATCAAACACTTAGTAACATATCATGAATAGAGCACTTGGTGAAAATAAAATTAACTCCATAGATTCCAAATTGAATGTGTATACATGATCATTGGGTACCAAGGAGGGTTGTAAAACCCTCAAAATACAAGGAGAGTACAAAGAGAATAGAAGAAGGATAGAAGTAGGATGATTAATCCTAATGTCTCCATTTGATCTTCACTCCTCCTTGGTTGGATGATGATGGATGACCTTGATTTGATTTCTTTCTTTTGTATTTGAGCCCCAAGATGCCAAGTGAGTAGGTCAAAATTGCCTCTTTCTATTTATAGCCTCGGGTAAAATCTTGTACTATAGCAGTCCCAGTCGGTCGACTGGGGTACCTGCGGCCCAGTCAGTCGACTGGTGGTGAAGGAGTTGTCTCTGGTAAGTGATCTCCCAGTCGACCAACTGGCGGTTCCAATCGACCGACTCTGCAAGTGTAGATTGTGAGCCATCTGAGGTGATCGCCCAGTCGACCAACTGGACAAGCCAGTCCACTGACTGTGCAAATGAAGATCGAGGCCTTCCTGAGTAGCTTGGCCAGTCGACCAACTGGCGACCTCAGTCGATCGACTCTGGAAATGGGCACGTCTGGGCATCTGAAGCTCTTGGTCAGTCGGTCGACTGGAGGGTTCAGTCGATCGACTCTGGAAGGAAGATTGTTCCCTGGTCTGCTCAGTTCTCCAGTCGATCGACTGGCGCATGGGAGATATCCAGTCGGTCGACTAGAGCCTCTTTTGCCCATGTTTTGCTATAGTCTTTGATTTCTCCCTGAGTTTTCGTATTTTGGCTTTGACGCTGAGATATCTTGTTTTGTACCTGAAATGTACGAAAAGGGATCAAATGACATCAAATTATTACCGGAAACGAACTAAAGCTATAGTGAAAATGGGTACTAATAAGTCAAAAACTCGACTTATCAGTGGTACTGCTATCTCTTGGGCTTCAAAGTTGCAGAAAATTGTTGCCTTGTCTACTGCTGAAGCTAAATATGGTGCAGTGACTGAGGCTAGTAAGGAGATGGTGTGCCTGCAGAATTTCTTGTGTGAATTGGGAAAGGACCAAGGGGGTAGTACTCTTTACAGTGATAGTCAGAATGGCATCCACTTGGGCAAAAACCATGCATTTCATTCGAGGACCAAGCACATAGAGCTGAAGTATCACTATATACGCCATCTACTGGATAAGAAGATCTTGCAACTAATGAAGATTTATGGAAATAAAAATCCTGTTGACATGTTAACTAAGGCTGTGACCTTAGAGAAGTTGAAGCTATGCATGGCTTCAACTGGCCTTGGTACTTAAGTTGAAGGCCTGGCACTATTAAAATTCATGGGTTGATGAATGTGTAGATGACAGCGATTAGGATTGGAATCAGACTCCAGGTGGGAGATTGTTGGGCTATGGAGCCTGATAACCAAAAACACATATGTTTCAACGGCAGCTAGGGTTTCAGCTGTGCAACACGGCTAGGGTTTCATATCTTGCCGTATATAAACATGGTTTGAGTATTGTAATTGTATCTCATCAACATAGTAAAAATCTCCAGGCTTGATAGTTCTCCTAGACGTAATCACATTCGGTGGCGAACGGGGTATCAAATTCTTGTGTTTTTTGTTATTTTCTTTCATTACTGCTTTAGATCCTAACAATTTCATCTCCCGGTGCCACATTGTCAATTGGACCAATATTGTTGTCTAAGAGATTTTTGAGGATTGGTATTTTTATCCTCCCTGCCGTGGATGGAGGCAAGCAATCTCTGAACGGGGGATAGGCAGGGACTGGAGTCAAAAGTCCACTGAATAAAAAGAACTTGTCACAAAGCTGGAGTCAAAAGTCCAAAAATAACCATCAGCAGCATGCATATTGACCTGACTTGACCTAACTTTAGGGCCTTGGTGTAAATGTATTTATGTAGGTGTTCATAGTGTATTTCTTATATAGTTGTGGGGCTCTCATGTAACCTATACATTCAGTACACTAACTGTATTTTTCAATTGAATTCGAAATAGTGCTTTCTGATGTTTCTAAAATGGCATGGTTTGGCAAAACACGTTTAGAGAGTTCAAGCTGGAGTTCGAGAAGAGTTCAACCAAATCTTGAAACAGAAGTACAGCGTGGACTAGACGCAAGGAGGTTTCCTAAACCGGAAGTTTCTAAAGATCGAGATGGAAGTCGGCCAGCGACAAAATAGAAGATCAAATATTCAAATAGATATTCACATTAGTTAGAAGAAGATTCGGAATGACTTGGCAAGAAAGAAAGATCGAGATCTTCTTGAAGATTGGAAGAAATATATCTAGCAAATATTTAGGAATATTTCCTAAATATTTGACAGATTTCCTAGGCTGATTCGGATCCGCCAATGCATATAAATAAAAGGCTAGGGCATCGACATCATTATCGCTTTTCTGAGATAAATACACTTGAGCACATTTGTGAGGTTAGAGAAGAAGAGCGACGGCCGGCTGAGTTTTTCCCCACTGGAAAATCACCGACGCTGAATCAGTCTGTTTAGTGTGCTGATCAGACTGTTCGTGTTGAACTGACCCGCTGCACACACAGAAGACCACTACTGGCTTTCGGGAGAAAGCAACCGAGCTTCGGGAGAAGATCGAGCACGTTCGGAAGGGAGGTTCGGACAAAGGGGATCGAGGGGGAGCCAAGATCATAAATCTGAGTAAAGTAGTGACAGAGGCTAGGCGTCTTTGTTCGGGAGATTGTAAGAGTAAGTCCACGTGTAGCTCTATACTATTTAATAAACATTTATATCCCTTTAGGGCGTGGGAAGCCCCCAGAGTAGGCTTTTGCCAAACTGGGAAGTACATTGTGTGTCCTCTTCATATACTGTCCCACTTATTGTCTGCTAAGGTGTTCAAGGTTCGTCTGAACACTACCGCAAAGAGTTGCTTGAACAGATAACAGTATTTCAATTGGTATCAGAGCAGACACTCAACAAACTGAGTGTGATCCTAGAACTGTTCAAGATGAGTCTGAAGGAAGGACAAAGCACAACCCGACCCCCGTTACTTGAGGGGCCAAACTATGGCTACTATAAGTCCAAGATGAAGGCCTTCCTGAAATCTCTTGATGAAAAAGCTTGGAAGGCTGTATTGGTTGGATGGACACAACCCATGATGGAAAATCTTGTGGGCGAAGCTGTACCAAAACCAGAAGCTCTGTGGATTGATGCAGATGAAAAGGTGGTTGTTGGGAATTCAAAGGCAATGAATGCAATCTTTTCTGGAGTGGACAAGAACGTGTTCAAACTGATTGCTAATTCTGAAGTCGCTAAGGAAGCATGGGATATCCTCAGAACAGTCTATGAAGGTACAGACAAGGTTCGAAACTCTCGAATGCAGATAGTAACAACAAAGTTTGAGGACATGAAGATAAAGGACAATGAAACCATTCCTGAGGTCAATGCAAGAGTTCTAGACCTGTCTAACGAGGCTACTGCTCTGGGAAACCTGATTAATGGAGAAAGAATGGCTAGCAAAGTTTTGAGATTGCTCCCTCCAAGGTTTGCCATGAAGGTTACTGCCATTGAAGAAATGCATGATATCTCCAAAATGAAGTTGGACGAGCTCATGGGTTCACTCAGAACTTACGAGATGAATCAACAGCAAGATGTCCAACCCAGAGATGGGAAAGGAATTGCACTAAAAGCAGAAGTGACTGAAGACATGGTTGAGTCCGGCTGTTTCACCGAGCAAGTAGCCATGATGGCACAGAATTTTTGTAGAATGGTACGGAAGATCAATAGACGTGGTCCTGAGCAAGGTCAGTCATCCTCCAGTAACTTTCGTAACTGGAAGAAGGGGAAGTCCAGGATAAGTGAAAATAGACAGGAGTTCTCTACTGAAAAGGGGAAAGACATACAGTGTCGAGAATGTAGAGGCTTCGGCCACATTCAAGCAGAATGCGCCAACACCCTCAAGAAGAAAAAGGCGATGGATGCTAATCTGAGCGACAGTGAGTCTGACGATGATGAGGACAATGATGAAACTAATAACTTTGTTGCATTTGTTGCCACCATAGAAGATTGCGGTGAGACAAGTAGAAGTGGCAGCAAGTACTCCAGCACTATGTCTGAACAGCCAGCTGACGACCTGTCAGACAGTGATGATGAAGAGTTCACTTGGGAAGCTTTGGCTAAGACGTACAAAGAGCTATACGAAAAGTGGCTGATGGTGATTGATCTGAACAAGAAGCTCACTGAAACGGTGTCTAGTTTGACTGAAGAAAAGGACAAAATTTGGCAGGAAGTCGAGATCTTGGCTACTCAAAAGGTGGAACTCCAAGGTGAGATTACTTCTCTAAAAACTCAATTTATGGAAATGAAACAGGAAAGATCATCACTTGTTGCACAGAAAACTGAACTTCTGGGTACCGTCTCGTCGCTGAAAGTTGAGATGGAGAAGAATCGAGACATGCACCCAGTTGGCATGGTAGGTCTGAGGAAAACGATAGTGGGTCCAAATCACAAAGAAGTATTTCTCTTAAACAGAATCAAGTCTCTAGAACTCCAGATGGCCCCAAAGAGACTGGAACATGTAAATACCATGAAGGAACTCAGCCAGGTCAAGAGGTCACCAAAGATGTTAAACTCAGGATCTAAAAACCTGAACGACAATCTCAAGTCCCAAAGAATAGAGTCTGGACAGAGAGGTCTTGGTTTCACGGAAGAAGGTAACTCGAAAGGAACAACTTTTGTTAAGGATGAACCAGTGGTGGTATAGGAGTCTGGACTGGAGATGACACTGAACCTTGAGAAGGTCCTTAGCAAACTCCGAAGGGGGACCCTGACGTCTCAAGCTAGACCCAATCTAGGTGGGAGAAGAGACACTCGTACTTGCTGGTATTGCTATCAGATGGGACACATCAAACCTAAGTGTCGACTGTTTCTAGCTGAGCAAAAAGCTATGGGATCAGGATCCAACCCTCGGATTTGACAAGTATAGAGACCTAAAGCCAAAGAGGAAGTGTGCATGGTTGCCTTCAGCTCGTCAAGTCACATGAAGAAAGACCAATGGTATTTTGACAGTGGTTGCTCAGCCCACATGACAGGTAACTCTAATTATCTTACACATGTTAGCCCTGTTAAGAAACATCAGTTTGTCACGTTTGGTGATGGGGGAAAGGGCCAGGTGATCGGCTGTGGGACATTGAAGGTTCCGGATCTACCTGCGCTCGAGGATACCCTCTTGGTTGAAGGGTTGAAGTTGAACCTGATTAGTATCAGCCAATTGTGTGATAGCGGATCTCATGTCCGGTTTACTCATAATGCTTATCAAGTGTTGGATAAGGTAGGTGGTACACTGATGGAAGGACGAAGGTCAGCCAACAACTGCTACCTCATAAGATCTGCTGGAACAGTCGCTGCATCAGCCTGCTTAACGAGTCAAGCTGATGAGATGGCCTTGTGGCATAGGTGACTGGGTCATCTGAATCTCAAGACCCTAAAGAAAATCTCCACAGCTGGTCTCATCCGAGAAATGCCCGCTGTGAAAGGTGATTTAGATGTAATCTGTGGGGAGTGCGAGATAGGCAAGCAGACGAAGGCTACGCATCCTAGAACCTTGCAGATCAGCACCAGTAAACCTCTGGAACTGGTTCATATGGATCTGATGGGTCCGATGCAAGTTGACAGCTACGGTGGCAAGAAGTATGTCCTGGTGTGTGTGGACGACTTTACCAGATTTACCTGGACTAGATTTCTTCGAGACAAGCCTGAAGTTGCCCAACAGTTCATTCAACTCTCTACCTTACTTCAGAAAGAGAGGGAGGACAAGGGAGAAAACTTGGTGGCAATCAGGAGTGATCACGGCACAGAATTTAAGAACAACACTATGAGTAGTTACTATGCAGAACATGGGATAGCACACCAGTTTGCGTCCGCCATCACCCCCCAGCAGAATGGTGTCGTGGAACGCAAGAATCACACAATTCAGGAGATGGCCCGTGTAATGCTACACGTCAAGAAGATACCACTTAAGTTCTGGTCAGAAGCTATGAACACGGCATGTCACATCATTAATCGTGTTACAGTTCGCACTGGAACAGAGATGACCTGTTATGAACTTTGGAAGGGGAAGCAGCCAACGGTGAAATACTTCCACATCTTTGAGAGCGTGTGCTACATCCTGAAGGATGGAGAGTACAGACAGAAGTTGGACCCGAAGAGTGATGAGGGCTTCTTCTTAGGATACTCCATGAATAGTCGAGCATACCGGGTGTTCAACAAGCGTACAGTCTCTATCATGGAATCAGTCTATGTCAAAGTGAAGGATGAAGTGTTTGAGAAATCTGTCTCAGACGATGCTGACTATGAAGCTGGAACTGTAAGAGAGACACCTTCCTCGCCTCAGTCGACTGGAAATGATCAACCAGGAGGAGTGCCAACGGAGGATAATCACACCTCGGACTCCTCATCTGACGATGCTGAAAACACCAGTACCCGAGAGGATATTTCTAACTTATAGCCCTCTCGATGAATTGCCAGAAACTACCCAATTACTGAAGTCATTGGTGAACCGAGTGAAGGTATGCGGACTCTCGGCAAGGAGATCAATTTCAGAGAACTAGCTGCATGCTCATGTTTTCTGTCTGCTATAGAGCCGAAGAACATCAAGGAAGCATTGTTTGATGAGTATTGGGTTCTGGCTATGCAGGAAGAGCTGGAGGAGTTTGCTCGAAATGATGTATGGGACTTAGTTCCGAGACCTGATGATGTGAACGTCATCGGAACGAAATGAATCTTCAAGAACAAATCAGACGCAACAGGAAACATCACAAGAAACAAGGCACGTCTAGTGTCACAAGGCTACACTCAGATAGAGGGCAACGACTTTGATAAAACCTTTGCTCATGTCGCACACCTTGAAGCCATTCGCCTACTACTTGCACTAGCCTGTCACTTAAAGTTCCGCCTGTTCCAGATGGATGTGTGAGCGCGTTCCTGAATGGCTTTCTGAATGAGGAAGTATACGTTGCTCAGCCAAAAGGATTTAAGGACCCACATCACCCTGCTCACGTGTACCGACTGAAGAAGGCGATGTATGGCCTCAAACAAGCACCCAGAGCATGGTATAAGCGTCTTATTGTATTCCTCGTCGACCATGGATATGTGCGAGGGGGAGTGGATAAGATCCTATTCGTGAAGCACACAAGGTCATACTTTATTATCGCACAAATCTATGTTGATGACATCGTGTTTGGGTCCAACACACAGAAGCTGGTGGATCAGTTTGTGGAACAGATGCAGAAGGAGTTCAAGATGAGCATGGTTGGAGAGATGAACTACTTTCTTGGACTCCAGGTGATACAGAAGAAGGATAGCATCTTCATCTCACAAAGGAAGTTTGCCAAGAACTTTATCAAAAAATTTGATCTTGAGAAGGCAAGCCACAAGAGGACACCAGTTGCTACTCACTTAAAGATCACTATAGACGATGCTGGAACAAAGGTTGACCAGACACTGTATAGGAGTATGATTGGGAGCCTCCTATACTTAACTGCCAGAAGACTAGATATAGCTTATGCAGTAGGAGTATGTGCAAGGTACTAGGCAAATCCAAAAGGGAGTCATCTAATGCAGGTGAAAAGAATTATAGAGTATGTCTGTGGAACTGCTGATTTTTGGATCTGGTACACCAAGGACACCAACCCATACCTGGTTGGTTACTGCGATGCGGACTAGGAAGGAAACACTGAAGATCGAAAGAGTACTTCTGGAAGTTGTTTTTTCTTGGGCAATAACTTGGTTTCCTAGTTCAGTAAAAAGCAAAATAGCATCTCGCTCTCTACAGCCGAAGTAGAGTATATAGCTGCTGGCCGTTGCTGCACTCAACTACTATGGATAAAGCAAATGCTGTCTGAATATGGAGTGGAACATGAGGAGATGACCTTGTACTGTGACAACATGAGCGTGATTAGCATATCCAAAAATCCAGTACACCACTCCAGGACGAAGCACATTGACATCAGACACCACTTCATCGGGGAGCTGGTTGAACAGAAGGTAGTTACACTAAAGCATGTAACAACAGACACGCAACCACCTGATATCTTCACGAAGCCACTGAATGCTACTTAGTTTAAAACACTTAGATCCTCTCTGGGTCTGTGTGTTGTCAAAAACTAACAGTCCCAGGCAGTGGTCAGTCAGATGCAGAATTCTAGTAAAATAGTTGGACTGACCAAAGGAAAAAAGGAGCTGGAATAGATGATGTATGGTGAGTTTATTTATTCAAAATATTTCGGAGATATTTTCCTGCCGTTATGAAGAGAGAGATGATTGAACAAATATCTCACGCAAAGTATTCTCAAGTCGGTTTTGGGAAGTTGAAGAGGCTGTTTATTTTTGAAAATCAAATTACTCATCCTCTGCCGTTCTTGCTTAGTCTTCCGAAACCTTAGCGCAACAACATTCTCAAAATCTCTCAAACCTCAGCAAATCGGCAACAATGGTGAACACAAGGAAAACTACCAAGATTGCAGTCAAGACAACACCAGATCCAAAGAAGGAAGTCAAGGCAATGTCCAAAGCACTGACAGTAAAACCCCAAATCTCCAAGTTGGAGAAACTGAAGATGTCAAAGGAGAAAAAAGACGACACCTTTAGGTGACGGAACTCCAACGAAGAATGTTGTCAAAGAGGCGGATAAAGCACCAGTTCCAGTAAATCCTAAGGTCGGTGTGGAGAAAAAGAAAAAATCCAAAACTGAATACACCGCAGGATAGTCTCTCCAAAGTCCCACAAAAGTTTACTGTAGATCATAAGCTCTACAAAGGACGTCCTAAGAATGATTTCAAGAATCCGGGACAGAGAAGAAAGGACATCCCAGAGTCGTCAATGAGAGGAGCTGCTGCCGCCTTGAAGATGCCTCATGCTGAGAGGGACAAGCTGCAGAAGGAGCTGGAGATCATCCTCACGATGGACAAGTAGCAAAGGTAATGCATCAACAACTTGGTTCATGCGCTACGCTACCCCAGCGACGATGAGGATGAAGTATCTGATGCAGAAGCTGGTGACTCCGAGGATATCTCGCCTACTTGAAGGTCGTTGCTCTGAAAAACTCTGAACTCTAAAATTTGTTTATGTTCTAGTACTTGTTCTGGTACTCTGTTCCTTCTGTTTGAACTATGATTGGACCCCTTACCAATTTGTGGCAAAAAGGGGGAGTATTGTTGAGGTGACTATTTTTTTTCCTCCAGTTTCTCTATAGTCTAGATAGATAGTTCTAGAAGATTTGGTTTTGCCAAAAATGCGAAGGGGGAGGTTGATGTTCCTAAAATGGCATGGTTTGGCAAAACGCATTTAGAGAGTTGACGCTGGAGTTCGAGAAGAGTTCAACCATATCTTGAAATAGAAGTACAGCGTGGACCACACGTAAGGATGTTTCCTAAACCGGAAGTTTCTAAAGATCGAGATGGAAGTCGGCCAGCGACAAAATAGAAGATCAAATATTCAAACAGATATTCTCACATCAGTTAGAAGAAGATTCAGAATGACTTGGCAAGAAAGAAAGATCGAGATCTTGTTGAGATTGGAGGAAATATATCTAGCAAATATTTAGGATTATTTCCTAAATATTTGACAGATTTTCTAGGGCTGATTCGGATCCGCCAATGCATATAAATAGAAGGCTAGGACATGCAAATTGAAATGTCCCCACTAAACTTTATGAAAGATAAATAAAACTTTTTTATAATATATATGTATACAAGGCAAAGAGATCCACCCCATGAAGCCTTGCATATAGATGCACTTTACAATTTGAGTATTTGTGTCAAATCACAAATAAAAGAGCGGTCGGTTCAGAATAGTTCCCAGTATTTGAGTAAAGCCCTGTACTGTACAATTTTCTTTGGTTCAAGGAGTGTTCGGTTCAGAATCCCATAAAATTTTAGAATTTAAACAATTATATCATGATGCATCTTTGAATATTCATCTGACAAGTCACATTTTGTGATTTTGTCTTTACATTAAAAGCAAGTTTGAATATACACATGGGACACGTATCTCCGCTAATGACTTGATGATGCACTTTTAAAGGTGCGAAGATCGAACTCTCAAGTTTTCAAAAAGAAGCGAAATTCTCATTTTAGCGGTGCTCGCGTCAAATATATAGGAGTGGCTGTGTATGCCTTGTGCTATATTTGAGTCGGTTTGTAATGGGTAGAATTAAAAATAAGTGCAGGGGTAGTTAACGGCTAGTAGGGTTATTAGTTCGTTAGGGTCTAAACGACATAGTTTGAGTATTGATCAGGGACGGAGGCAAGTAGTGACTGGAGAACAAAGTTTCTATTTATTTTTGGAAATAATCGATGATGCCGGGACACCCGGGACATTCCAATATGTCATGGTCGTCACGGTGCATGAAAAATTGCTCTGAGCTATGAATGTGCCGTGACACCCGTTGCATTCCAATATATCACGGCAGTCATGGTACGCCGGTAATCCGCTTGAGCTTTCAACCTGTCGTGACACCCGTTACGTCTGGGTATGTCACGTCCATCACGGGGCTACCAGAATCCTTCTAAGAAAATATCTAGACGTGACACACGTGACATGTATAGGGTGTCATGGCCGCCACGGCTTGTTGCTGGTGCATAACACTTTTACGGTCTTTTTCTGTCAATCTTTCCATTTTTCGATACTTTGAGTCCAAGGAGCAATGATAAGTCTTTTTGTCCTGAAACACTCGAGAAAGATGTTAAATAGTGACAAATTACCGGGAGAACTAATGATATCCTTCAAAGAATATTGACCAATCATGCAGCTAAGCAAAAACAGCGATTTAAAAACAGCATAGTTTAGATAAAACAATATGAAAACTATACTGTTTCATTAATATAACCCCTAAATTAGAAACTGAACCCTTTACAAAACTATGCAGTTTTATTTTAAAACCTACAAAACTGTATCGTTTTTGTTTTAGCAGCAAATAGTTGCACTGCTTGGGATTTTATTCCAATTCACCAAGAAAAAAAATGATGCGAAATTTAAAACATGAACCTAGCATTTTTCAATTAATTAGCACAATCACCGTGTAACCATCTCAGCTACAATCAAATATTGTTAAAAGTACATTATTCAGTTATAAATGTTTGTATAACCACCCAGTAATCATCCCACCTTTGGTGTGGACCTCTTCCTCCATCCTTCGCAGATGTTTTCTTATATTTTTCTCTTTCTTTCCTCGTCCCTTGTGGATTTTTGAAGGTGTTATGCCCTATCCTCTCATGGAGGCATGCTTAGGCGCTGCTATGGCTTTACCATGGCCATTTTGACAAGCGTATTTTTAACCCTATATAGTCGTCAAATTATTAGTTTTAGGGGTTCAATTGCAGTCAAACAAAATTTATAAACCTTGGTAAGCCAAGGGTCGATCCAAGGAGCAATGCGTGTGAATACTAGTTAACTAGCGACCTATTTAACTATTCCGAATTAACAAGAGTTGGTTGTCACGAAAAATTGCAGAAATTAAATGTGCAGAAAATAAAATGATTGTGTTTAAATCAGAGAAAGAATCCCAGAATCCGTACTTCACCCGTGCTAACCCCACTAATCATGCAATCATTCTACGTTAATTATTCATGTTATCGAATATGGAATATAACAGAAATAACACTAGACAAGCCGCCCATCCACGGATCATTGTCTAGATTAATCTCAATCGTTGAACGCCGCCCATCCACGGATTATCAACGATTTCAATTTTTTAAATTAAAGGTTTTCCTATTAGTTCATGTAAACATGACCTAACATCAATTTCATGCAATCCGGTTAATCCCTAGGGCCCATCCATCTTTCGGCATATAACCTAAATACGTTCTACCAATGCAAACATACCCTTTAATGTAAATACATGCATAGAACGATAATATTAAGCACGCAATGAAATTGAATAATCGAATCGCATAAATAATAAACTTCAATTGATCACATGAGAGTTAGGGTTACATAGCACGGGATCCGTAGGATCCCAGAATCAAGAAGACTACTCACTATTCATGGTAGTTAACCAAAAACAGTGTATATTGAAAGGAAGAAATGAGTAAACCGTAAAGACGCGGTGTAGCTCGATGATCCTCACGCTGAAAGCTCTGTCTGCTCTCCCAAGTTAGGGTTTTTCTCCAAAATAACAGCACTTGTCTAATCTGATCGTGTTTCCTTTTATAGGTCGTCCAAAAAGGCCGGAAAGCCCAAAATCGATTTTTGGAAATAACAGGATAATTCTGCTCGGAAGTACCGTGACTACCGTGACCATTAGTGTGGGTTACGGTAGTCACGGCTGGGGCTGATTTGCTCTGAGGTAAAAACGTACCGTGACCTATAGTGTGGGTCACAGCAGTCGCCTGAATCGCCTGTTTTTCTCTGAGTCTGAAACCAACCGTGACTACCGTGACTCTGATGAGGCGTCACAGTGGTCACGGCCTTTGGCTGGTGCAAAGCTCGTTTTTGACCGTTTTTGTTGACCTTTTTCATTCTTTCGACATCTTGAGCCCCAAGGAGCGATGATATGCCAATTTAACCTGAAACACTACAGATGACATCAAATAGAGACAATTTGTCCGGAGAACGAATGTTATCCTTCATTGAATGTAGCGAATAATCAGTCAAAATATTGACTGATCAGGTGTGTGTCAAGTCGTGGGTTCAAAGTTAGAAGTTTTCTTTTCTTTATTTACATTATTAACATAATCACCTTGGGTTAAAAGTAATATTTACATTATTAACATAATCACCCTGTAACCATCCCACCTATGATGTGGACCTCTTCCACCATCCTTCGCGGATGTTTTCCTATATTGTTGTCTTTACTTTCCTCTTTCTCGTCCCTTGTGGACATTTGCAGGTGGTATGCTCTATCCTTTCGTGGAGGCGTGCTTAGGCGCTGCTATGACTTTACCATGGAGGTGTGTGTCAAGTCGTGTGTTCAAAGATGGCACATGCCAAGATGGCATGTGCTTCAATGAATGATTTAAGTACAAGTTCCAATTCGGGGTGTTGCGTTTGTATGGCATGGGCTTCAAAATGGACTAGAAATATATGTGTACCCGAGAAATGTATTGTCTCCCGTGTACTATATGATGTAAATCCAAAATAAAAAAAGTTAAAATTTGAAAATTCTCCTAAACCTTTCTATCTTTTCCTATTGCGAATCAATTAGCAAGGGTTTCATTGGTCGATTTCCTGGATACCGACATTATAAGCATTGCTAAGAGAACGCACGAGACTAGATCCCGTCTGCTATCTATCAATTTGAGCAAGGAGATCACGAATATGAATCAGAGTGGAGAAAGAACCAGTCGAGCGAGGACAGCCGAAATCGATGTGCTAGCGGAGAAATTCAAGGGCAAGTAGTGGTAACCGGCCCAAAGGAAGCATGGGAGAAAGTTGAGCAGAAGTACGAATGGGTAGTGATGCCAATCAAAGGATAAAATTGATTGAAATAAGATTGGGGTAAGGTTAAGAGGAGAATTGAGATAGATTGAGATGAGACTAAGTTTGGGATAGGTAGAGACGAGACTAGGAAGAAGATACTTTTAATTGATTCTTTGCTTCCATTTCTCTACGACATAATATCCAATATATAGCACTAGACACACTCTATAAACTACCCACTAATTATGAATAACTTCCCTACTAAATTAACTCCTAATTAAACCTCTAACTAATGCACTACACTATTGACTAATTCGTAACATTCCTCCCCTCTTCAAATTGACCTTGTCCTCAAGGTCAGTTATTTCCGATGGGCGTGTAAACATTTTGTTAATGCTACGCACCAAAACACAAAGTACATAAATATGAACCTCCTCATTGCGGGTATTGACATAAACTTCTTCATGTCTAGAATATTTTGCACTTGGTTTCGTCTTGGCTCTATGAGGAATCCCTTGAGAATCTTTACCACCATCTTTTCTTTAATTTGATGGTGGTAATAATTGTAGATTGCTGCAGTGTTGCCAGTAGTTGCTTTTTTCGTGCTGTAATTGTTTCTACATGTCCTGAATAGATTTCTTTATTTACTATAATTGATTTCTCATGTCATCTGAAAAACATTTCATAACGCCACGAAGGTTTCCAAGCATACTAGTGAGATTGGCGGCTATGGCGGAGTTTTGATCTTTCATCTTGATACATAAACTCTTGACTTCTTCATACATGCCGTAAATCAAATCCAATTTCTTGGGTAGAGCTACGGTTTGCATCGGTTGAGGAATTGGATTATAGGGATTGAACACCATTGATTCACTCTCAATGAAAGCACCAAATGATGCAAACCAAAGGATAAAATTGATAGAAATAAGATTGAGGTAAGGTTAAGAGGAGAATTAAGATGAGAGTGAGTTTGGGATAGGTAGAGACGAGACTAGGAAGAAGATACTTTTAATTGATTATCTGCTTCCATTTCTCTACGACATAATATCCAATATATAGCACTAGACACACTCTAAAAACTACCCACTAATGCCACTAATTATGAATAACTTCCCTACTAACAGTAACTCCTAATTAAACCTCCAACTAATGCACTACACTATTGACTAATTAATTCGTAACAGGTAGTGGTGATAAGCTTTCAACATGGCGAGATATCAACGTTGCAAGCACTACACCATTTTGCCCCATATGCAACAGAAAATAAAACATTGCTTAAGCTAAAATCGTATTGCTTCAAATTTGCGCAATGTTACAGATGTTGCATAAAACCATTTTGCTTATACTTTATTGCTTAAAATATAAAAACAAGTTTCAAATTGTGTTGCTCAAGTTTTTATCTAACGCAACGTGGAGTAAACTTGTTGCAAATATTATGTGGCATAAGATGTAATCTTTTGCAACACTACATGCGACTTTGTTGGTATATTTTATGCAATAGGGATAATGCAATACGGTCTAATGCAACGATGTTGCGTTGCGCAAACTACTAAGCAACATAGTCTATGTAACACATTTGTACGTTGCTTTAGATGTATTCTTTTGCAACACATTTATTCAGGTTCGTTGCTATATTTTATGCAACAGAGATATTGCAACACTACAAGAAAATGTATTATAAGCTACGATTTAAATCCAACGGAATATATTTTGTTGATAATATGTATAAAACCTTCAAAAAAATTTGTTGGAAATAAATCTGTTGGAAATTTATGAATTATAAGCGACAAATTAAATTCAACGAAAATATGTTGTTGATAATATATATAAAACTTTCCAACTTTGGTTGAAAACAAATCCGTCGAGATTTATATGTCATAAGCTACAAATTAAATTTGACGGAAAATATGTTGTCAATAATACATACATACAATCGTCAAAATTTGGTTGGAAATAAATCCTTTGAGATATACGTGTTATAAGTGTAAGGTCACAATATTTCGTATCAAATACAAAATAATGTTTTACAAATGATTTATGCTTGAGAGCAGAAGTTGTGTTCGTAATCTCAAATGCTCCTCTGATTCTACTGTATTGCTTGCTTCGGTCTACTCAGGTTGCTGTGTGCGGATGAAAGCGTAGTGCAACGTGTCTTGCGTAGCGAGGGTCTTGATGACTTGATCTCACATGCGCAGTGAAGTAAGGGTCGCGGGGACTTGGTCTCACGTGCTTGCGTTGCGGTTGAAGGCGTAGTGCAACGTGTCTTGCGTAGCGAGGGTCTTGATGACTTGATCTCACATGCGCAGCGAAGTAAGGGTCGCGGGGACTTGGTCTCACGTGCTTGCGTTGCGGTTGGATGCTCTAGCAGACGACGTTGGGATGCTGTGGCAGACGACGTTGGGATGTTGTGGCAGGCGACGCGTATTTGTCAGTCACTGGCGGTTGACGCTTCCTTTGAGAGCACTCTTCTCTGTGCTTTCTTCTCAAATTTCAGAATGTGTCTTTGTGAAGTGTAGTGCTCTATTTATGGAGTTCACTAGTGGGCTTGAGATTGGGCCCGTGCTTTGGGTTGAGTTTAACTCATGGACCGGGCTTGTAGCCTTGACCCAAATATCCCTTGTGGACCAGCCCATTTATACTTTAAATAATCTTGATTTGGTCCTTAAACTTTTAGTGCCTACAAATTGCCCCCTCATGATCATGTTGTGCCACACAATTTGAGTGTCTCAGCGCGACGTGATCGTGAGTGATTGACTTGAGAGTCTTGTGGACGCCGAACTTGTCGTAAGAGCTTCCACGTAATTTTTTTTGAGTCACCGTGTTGTTCTCCAACTTGACGGTTGACTTGAGATTTTTGAGAATGTCGAACTTGTCGTAAGAGCTTCCACGTAAATTTTTTTTTGAGTCACCATGTTGTTCTCCAACTTGACGGTTGACTTGAGATTTTTTTTTGAATGTCGAACTTGTCGTAAGAGCTTCCACGTAATTTCTTTTTTGAGTCACCATGTCGTTCTCTAACTTGACGGTTGACTTGAGATTTTTGTGAATGTCAAACTTGTCGTAAGAGCTTCCATGTAAAATTTTTTGAGCCACCATGTTGTTCTCCAACTTGACGGTTGACTTGAGATTTTTGTGAATGTCGAACTGGAGGGAGCCTAAGCACTGGTGGCTGTTGCTGCCGAAACATGTCAGAGCCTGAACAGTAACTTCGGGGGTGTGAATAGTAATTCCGGGATGAACACTATTTTTAACCGTGAATAGTAATTCTGGGATGAATAGTATTTCCGGAATAAATAGTATTTTGGGCCGTGAACAGTACTTTCGGACCGTGAACAGTAATTCTGTGCGTGGCGGTTCTGGAATCTTCTAGAATGACTTGCCGACTAAGTTAGCTTGAAGATAAAGCAAAGTCGGTTTAGATTTGGTTAGGAAATCTTTCCTAAATCTACTTGGCCAGCCCTAATCCCTTCTATAAATAAAGCTCCAAGTCGAGAGTTCAAGGCATCCCAAAACCGAGAGCCTCACTCCTCTGATCATCTTCCTGTATTAGTTCCTTGCCACCTTTGTTTTACTTTGCTCGCAATCTTTCTTCTTTTGCGCCGTGATCCCTTTAATGAATCAGTGAGTGTGAGTGTCGGCCATTGCTTGATTTTGATTTTGATTTTTTTTTTAATTTTCGGCAGGAATAGGAGTTGGCTTGGCAGGAATTGGAATTTGGCATTGTGAGCGTCGGCCGCAATTTTTTTTTCTCTGGCAGGAATTGGAATTGATCAAGAAGGACACTAACTACAAGCCAAAATTGGAGTGTCGGCCTTTGATTTCACTCACCCCCGGTTCGGGAGACCGTTTTTTTTCACGACTGCATTGAGCAACGTGACTACATCTTGTTTCACTGATTTTCGTTTCCTTGTTCATGACTAGGCCCTCTTCTACCTACAGTTGTCGGTACTTTGGATCGTCGCTGAGAGACTAACCCGCTATCCTTCTTTGCGAAAGACTGCTATCCATCGCGGGTAGTTTCACACTTTGAATTCATTGTGTCAAGAAAAATAAGCTTTTGAGGATTCTGTCACCAAGAATTACGAGTCTACGGAGATTGGTTTTTAAGTGAGACCGTTTGTGACTCCTCCAATTTCCTGGGAATTCCTTACTTGTCTTAATTTCTTCGACATAGTCGTTTCATTTTGTGACGAACTCACGTTGCGATACAAGTCTCTACCAAAAAAAGGCAGGCGCAATGGTGCTCTTCTTGGACTCGAAGGAGAATGGCCAGCTGTTTCTGAACATCGCGCCTGACTCAAAGGCTATGGAAGACAGCATAAAGCAGAAATTTCGCGTGTTCCCGTCGATGTTGCGCCCGGATATCGGCTCGAATTCAGGTGCTATGAAGGAGATATTTCCGCCCGATCTAACATTGCCCCTTCGTGATGTAGTGCACGGTGGGCCTGCTTACCTCCTAAAGAGTCTTTTGAAGGAAAAGGAGTCGGAAGATACTCGACCCTCTTTGCTTGGTCGAAGGATCGCCACGGGCATTGTGCGGTGGGGTCCCAATTGTTTGAAGATCATTGGAGACTTTACCTATATTCCTCTTTACTGGGAATGGGCAGAAGATGTGATAGCGCGATGTTCCGCGCGTTTGAAGAATGCAAACATCTATGATGATGTATATGCTTCTTTGTACTAGTACGATCGTGAACCCCAAATAGTGCATGCCTTCTGTGAGAGTTGGTGTCCCTCCACGAATACATTACACACGGTAGCAGGCGAGTGGTCGCTCTCGCTCTGGGATCTTCACGAGATTGGTGGACTTCCAGTAGTAGGGCGCAGGTATGATGAAGCTGTGCCAAGTTTTGAGAATATGAGAGACAATAGAGACAAGGCCAAATCTATCCCTCAAGCATGTGAGCGCTTGCTTGGCGCCTATTGCACTCTTGCATCCCTTCCTGAGTCAAAGAATGCGGTTCGTGCCACGCAATGGGTCCAGTATTGGTGCAAGTGCAAGAATTCATACAACAAGCTGGGTAGAGAACCAACTCATAGAGTAGACAGTCGACCGAAAAGCATCCACAATCCGAGAGGAGAGATACGTCACAAACCGCTAGAGTGGACGTCCGAGGAGATGACCGTCTTCAATGAACTTCGAATTGTTGATGATTCTGAGAGAAAAACGGTTTATCTGGCAGCCTTCTTGTCTTGTTGGTTGTGCGTCTTTGTACTACCCGAAGCAGAGGACCCAGTGATCAGGGCTGGTACTTTCGAAGTAGCTGTGCATATGGCGAAAGGCTCAACATTCAGTTTGGCGACATCGGTGCTTGCTAGCATCTATCATGGTTTGAATAAGATGGTGAATGCAGACAAGCCTTCTTCTTCTGGTTCAGCATTTCCCTCGCATTACTTGTACGGATGGTTGGCCCATTACTTCGATTCGCATCACGTAATTGATTATATACTTCCTGGCCCTCTCATGGTTCGGTTTTCAGGCTCTCGAAGCGCAAAACTCTTCACTGACGTCGAAGCTCGCAATCTGATTCATGGCGGCTCTTCGTTCAAAGCTTTTAGCCTTGTGCTGCGAGGAAATCGGTGCGGGCCTGTTTGCGATGACAAATTGGATGCCCTGAAGTTCAATTACATCATTTCACTTCGTACTGCTTACCTCCCCTTACGTTCCAAGGCTTCTTTCTTTCTAGAACCCTATCTCCCGACTCGTTTTAGCAGGCAGTTCGATTTTTATCAAGACATTCCGGGCATACTTCCACGCGATGCGGATGATGGCTTCATCCCTTACGCCACAGCATTGAAGCATCTTAGATTACTTCTTTTCAAGGATAGTCAGACTAAGTTGATGCTCCCCGGACGTTCTTTGACTTGGGGTGATATGACCACGTCTAGCTTTAAGCGATGGTGGACCAAGGCGAAAGTAAACGACCTTCGAGAGAATATAAATTCTCTCGTATCCAGCGTCAATTATAGAACGAAGAATAGAATAACAGCTCCCGATATGTTCCCTGTGAATGTCGATAGGGTGACCGAGCCCAGGCCTGCCTCTCAGAAGAAGGTCACAGATACCAACAGACCAAGAAAGCGGGCGATCGATGGCAGTGATAGAGACGAAGGCGCTAACCACAAGCATCGCTGCGTGTATGAGAGGCAAAGAGCTCTAGTGCATCAGCACCTATTCGACCAGGTACCAAACTTGTTTGATACGACTTCATTTTTTTTTATATCCTATTTCTGAGAAGTCTTCTTGTGTGCCGCCCCCTCCCTTTTTTTAGGGTGAAGATTCTAGTTCTGCCACTGAAGAGGTTCAGAGGGCTGTTGTCCCAGTGCCGATTGGTAATGCCGCGGATGAGACGCTTGTCGATAATGGAGGACAGAGCTCTATACGGTCGGTACGACATAGCCAACAAGTCTTCGATGCTTCATCTTCCTCTGGGCGACCGCAGGGTAACAATGCACCAAGTGCTGAAGCTGTCACTGCCCCACCATCTTCATGCCAAACTGTCAAGATGACTGACCAGCTTGTGAGGGTTCTCCTTCAAAACCTTACGGAAGCTCCCTACGCGGAAGTCAACGATGTAGCTGCGCATATTACCCACTTCCTTGCTAGCCTTCGAAATACTGGGGATGACACCTCCATTCTTTGGGCGGCCGTTGATGCGTATGTAAAGAGCGTCGCCAAACTCCTTGCAGTCCAGTAGGGTGTTGGTAGCAACTCCGCCCGTCATGTCTGTGAGATTTCTGCGGTTGTGGGCAGTCTACGTTCTGCTCGAGCGACTTATAAGGGCGCTCTTAAAACTAGCAAGAGTTTGGAGAGACATGGAGAAGTAGTGGCGCAGGCAATAGAGGGAGATGAAGCCAAATTACGAGCTTTGCATGATGAGGCAGAGAGCATAATTCACCAACAAAGCCGACAAGTGGAAGTAATTGCTGCGGCCAAGTCGAATGCTGGTGCACTTCAACAGAAGTTAGATGAATTGAGAACTATTCGAACAAGTTCTGACGACTTGGTGCAGGTGAAGCGGGAGTTGGATCAATACAAGAAAGCCATCCAGGCAGTTATGCATTAGAACCGTCAGACTACTTTGTCATTTTTTTTATATTTTTTTTTGAGACTGCACTTGAATATATTTTTTTTGTACTCAAGCTACCTACGTACTTACAAAGTCACGTGCGTGACACTTCGCAAGATCAAGTCAACGTAGTTCAATTTTTTTGTTTTTTTTTTGCCGTTCACAGTTTATACTCTTGCGGGCCAGGAGTGTTGATCTGTAGCTTTAGGAGTAGTAGCGTTTTAAGAACTTTCCATTGATTGGTTTGACGCGTAATCCTTCTTGATCCACGATCTTATATGCCCCATTCGTGTAAGCTTCTTGCACCACGTAGGGATCGTCCCACTTCTCTTTAAACTTACTTCCCGTCTTGTGCGAGGTGATGATTGGCCTTCTTATCGCTAGAACCAAGTCTCCTTTTTGAAAGGAGAGGGGACGCACCTTCTTATTTAATGCACGTGCAAGTCTTGCCTGGTAGCATTGTAAGCTCTGTTGTGCTTGCAATCTCTTCTCATCGAGGGCTTCCAACTCCGCTAAGCGTAACTTGTCATTTTCGTCACTGCTAAGTCCTTCTTGGATGGCTATGCGCATGGATGGAATTTGAAGTTCAAGTGGCAATACTACTTCCACTCCATATACTAGAGCATACGGGGTTGCTTGGGTCGGTGTTTTGTATATTGTTCGATACGACCATAATGCTTCACCGATCTTCTCGTGCCAATCACGTTTTGACTTCCCAACCACCTTTTTCAGCAAATTGCACAAAGTCTTGTTAAATGCTTCGGCCAGTCCATTTGCAGGAGCGTTGTACATCGACGACTTGTACTTCTTGAATTTGAACTTGTCGCAGAGGCTTGTCATGAGTTTGTTGAAGAACGACTTTCCAATATCGGTTACAATTCTTTGTGGAACGCCATGTCGGTAGATGATATGCTTTTTTATGAAGTCGACCATGTTTTCTTTCTTTACCTCACGTAGCGTCACTGCCTCTGCCCACTTGGAGAAGTAGTCGGTTGCAGCAAGAATATATGTGTGTTCGTTGGACGCCTTAGGATTGATTGGTCCTACTACGTCGAGTCCCCATGCTTCGAAAGTCCATGATGAAACTGTCGGATGTAGATGTTCTGGAGGTTGATGTATGAAATTTGTGTTGAACTGACATGCGTTGCATTTCTTTGCAAAATCTATGCAGTCTTGCACAACGGTTGGCCAATAATACCCCATCCTTTTGATGCGATCATAAAGTTTCAGACCAGACTGGTGAGCCCCACAAATGCCGGCATGAGCTTCTTGCATAACCTCCACTGCTTCTTCTTCGCTCAAGCACCTTAACCATTGTCCCAGGAACGAGCGTCTGTATAATGTCCCTTTGTAGCGGATAAACCGTAGGGCGCGTCGACGGATTTCTATCTTGTGTCTTGGATCGGATGGTAACTTTTGATGATCCAAGAAGTCGATGATAGGTTGACGCCAATCTTCTCTTTCAATTTCATAGGCATATACCACGTTTGCCGACTCCATGTTTTTTTCATTTTCCTCCAACGGCGGGACTATCCAACGATTGCAAACTGGAATGGACATGGTCTCTTCTGCCCTTCGTGCCAAGTTGGCTGAGAGGTTGGCAAGCGCGTCAGCCAACTTGTTGGCACTTCTCGGAACATGTCCTATACTGATGGAGTCAAACTCGTTAAGCAGTTGTGTCGCATGTCTATGATAAGGGATCAAGTCATCCTTCCTGACTTCGTAATCACCAAGTACTTGATTGATTACTAGCTGTGAGTCTCCATAGATATCCATTTTGTCGATACTTATTTGTCTGGCCATTTGAAGTCCCAAGAGAAGTGCTTGATATTCCGCCATATTATTTGAACATAGTTGAGTGAGTGTGAACGAAAAGGGGAGAAGATGATTCTCTGGTGATACAAACACAACTCCAGCTCCAGCTCCATCGCGTCTTGCAGCTCCGTCGAAGAACATCTGCCATGGAGGTAGCACATTGACAGAACCGCTCGTCGTCAAAGCGATTTGTGCAAATAAATTTATAATAGTCCGCTACTCGCAAATATACTACTGGGTAGTACTTGGTAAGTAGGGGTCAAACCCAAGGGAATCAGGGGAATAATTGTTCTTCGGGGGGATTACGCGGCATGGAAGCGTGTTTAAGGTCGGTTGGTTGGTTTTAAAGCTACCAGCTATTTTGATTGATTGATTGGTTGGTTGGTTGATTTTAATACTGGAAAGTAAATTACAGTTTATAATTAAAGAGAAATGTTCGGTTTCAGGGGCCTTGTATTATATCCTATTTATCATTGACATTTAGTGAATTATCTAAGTATTCAAAGATGAATCGAGGCCCTTTCGTAGCGCAAGACTTGCAACATCGTTTAAAGCAACACTTGTTCTAAGCAAAACTAATTCCTTCTTTCGAAGTATCTTAGCTGTAAGTGCATCCACTTGATCTCCCAGTTACGTTTTTGACCAAGTGGTGTTTTAGATAAGTCGAACTCCTCGATAAGTTTTGCTTGTGACAGCTTCCACTTACCGAGTATGATCACGAATTTCTACGGAAGAGCTTTGCTTGTGACAGCTTCCACTCAACCTTAGAAACTCTGACTTGATATATGGCACATAGAACAAGTTTTGAATACTAAGACTAGACACTAAGTTAATAGTCTTAAAACATTTTATAATACAAGTGCGCCCCTTAGACCGAACTACAAGTTTAGTTACTATTCATCGTGCTAAACATTATAACTAAGGAAATAAAACAGTTGAATAAATACTAAGAATTACTTACAACCGTTGAAGCGCCAAGGGAGCTATCCTTTATTTCCAAAGCCAAGATTACAACATTACAAATATTACAACTTCTAGAGAGAGAAGTGAATTTTAGATTGAGGTGTGTTTGAAATGAGGGGAGGAGGCCTCCTTTTATAGCCAAAAGGGGAGGAGATGGGTGGTGGAGATGGGTGGCAAGTGTTGCATTTTGATTGGAGGAGAAATCAAGGGAGGAGATGGCCACATGTGGAGGAAGGGGAGGAGGCCGGCGGCTTTTGGTGGAGGAGGTGGCGCCGCCGGTTGCCGGTCACCCAAGGGGGAGGAGCTCCTCCCTTGCCCACCTCCTTGAATGGTGGCCGGTCATCCTTGCCCAATGTGTGAGTTTGTACAGTTTTGTGCAGTCTTTTCACAAAACTGTAAATGTGTTTCTTCCCCGGGCTGTCTTGACTCCACTCCTGATTCTTCTGATTAATTTGTTATGGTCAATTCAACGTCAGGATCCTTGATATTTCTTCAGTCGGCATATGATCTTGACCTTGGATTGACTCTTGTTATCTTTTCAGCATAAAATCCTCTCCTTAGCGTGTTTTCACTTCAGTCTCTAAAATGCCCTGTGGAAATATATCGGGACTAATACGCAAAAGTTAAATAGACAAAATGTCTAAATAAGGGGGTTATACTGTGTTTATGATTCGTATAACTTTGGTCCATCAGATTACCCCCCACTTTTAGTTGTTCGTCCCGAACAATGCTATTAAAGGGCGTAAGTTCTAAGTTTGGCTTTGGAATATGAAAATTAGACTGTGGTACTCGATCTATCCTAATTCATGCATTGCTTACTTATTACCAAATTAAACTGCGTAAATAAATAGAAGAAACTTAATACTTGTACCTCCGTGCTGAGATGCAAATTATATTGGATGTCTCGGAAGATAGCCCTTTTTAGGCTCCTGGACTGCAATCTTGGGATCGTCTCTTACTATATGGTTTTCTTGTAGCTTTCTCTAGCACATGATTCGATTCGGGTTTCAGTGAGTTGAGCCTTTTTGATTTTCTTCTTTGGCGAGGGACTGCTTTTTTGTTGTAGTGAATCGGCCTTTGGCCTTTGATTTGACTTTTTGAGTGCTTCACTTTTGCTCGGTTAAAACCTTCACAATTTTGGGCCTTTGGCCTCTTGATTTGCTTCATTGAGCTTTTCGCCTTTTTGTGACTGCTAGTCCATTTTCTCAAGCCTTTTTGGGAGGTCCAATCATCGCCCGCAAGCCTATGGAAATACCTCCCCGCTCTTCTCGTTTTTGCCGTTTTCGCGCGGGTCAAGGTGAGGGTCGCTCATCTATTTTCTCGGCTACTTTGACTGTCGTTTCGCGCGAGTCAAGATGAGGGTCGCTCATTTATTTTCTCGGCTACTTTGACCGGAGATAGGACGGTCTGATTCCCGTCCTCGCCTTTTGCATTGCATGGCAGAGATGACTTCAATTTTCACTGAAACCCGAAGTGCAGCCTCCACTGACTTCGAAAACCATATAGTTTGATCTGATCCTTTGATTGCTTGCCAAGCCTCTCTAGGGCAGTTTATGTCAACTCCACATCCCTAGTTATCTCAGCACAAAGGACAATTGAAAAGTTACATTCTAAGTTTTTAAACAGTTTAATTTTCACAAGGTTAATGCATGAATTTTGGTCTATCTTTTTCACATTCTCAAATTCATATTTTCAAAAAGATATTATTTATTAACTAATATATACAGGTGGTTCTCACCCCACACTTCTGAACGAAGTCGTGCCTTTCAGCAATACTGAGTTCAAAAGCCATGCAAGCAGATGTTATACGAGAAGGAAATGTTATTAAGGAAAAGGAAAGACAGAACTCCCTTTAAGGTGTCGAGTGAACGACATGGCTCGAGGTTGGATAATCGAGGGAGTTCAGCTGGGGCCTTGAACTCTGAGCGTAGCCCTATCTGGCCTAATGTTGCACCCAAGTCCGATTCCTGAATAGTCATTTCTTCTATGCACCAAGTGGGTGAGAGCAACTTATTGAAAAAACTAAATGACAGAAAACTAAATGACAGAAAATAAAATGACAGAAAGTAAGATAGTGTCGGGTTACCTCCCGACCAGTGCACTTGTTTAACGTCGTTGGCTCGACAGTACCTCAATCATGGATCATAAGGTCGGATCCCAAGGGTGAGTGAGGTCAAACTTTTTCTCGGCAGCCCTTTTGCTCCGAGAGGGTGAGGTTTCTTTGACCATAGCTGCTGGTCCAATGCGTCGTGCTTTCTTGTTTCTCCTTCCGGGTTTCCATTCTTTCGGCCCATGTTTTTGCCGCCTCTTCATGTTGGAATAGTTGGCACTTTCGCGAGTTTGGAAGTTGGGTTTTGTGCCTTCAAACATCGGCGACCACAGGCATGTTCCCATGTGAGGCCTCTTCTTGGTGGTAGCTACGAATGGTTGTCTTGGAATGATTGAGTTCCCGGGTGGTTTTTCTTGGCTTGTGACGAGAGAGATTTCCTTTGTCGGTTTTTTTAGCTCATGCTCGGCCTCCAACTCCCCTTGTACCGCATCGTCATTGATTATATGATCTTCGGTGGCTATGATCGGCATAAAATACGAAGGTTTGAGTTGAGGCACTTCGACCATGAGGACTAGGTCTGTTTCAGGTGCTCCGACAGTGAGGACTAGGTCTTTCTCGGACAGTTCGGCAATGAGGTCCGGGACTTCCTCGGGTGCTCCGAGCGCAAGTACTGGGCCTGGCTTGATTTCTTCGGCCGCTTCAGCAGTGAGGTTCGGGACTTCTGTAGGCTCGGCAGTTAGGAGAGTGATTTCCTCGGATGGATTGGTGATAAGGACCGGGTCTGATTGGGGCAGTTCTTCTTCGGTCATTTGCGGGTCCTCATCCTCAGTCGGCTCCTCGGGTTCAGCCGTGAATTGGTGCATCAATGCACTCAATTGCTGCATGTCTGTGGCAAATTGCTGGGTGCTAGCTGCCAGCTCCTTTTCTGCCGCCCATAGTTCAGTTTTGGCCCTGATTTGTTGCATCGTGTTGTCCAACTGCTGGATGCTAGATGCCAGCTCCGTTATACCATCCTCGATTGGCTCGGCCTGATCTTGGCTTGGTCTTGACCTCGCGGCCAAATCGTTTATTAATTCCCAAAGATCATCCTCGGTTAAGTCCCACATTGATCCTCCTGCTGCATTATTTAGCTGGTCCCACTCATGTGGCAACATTCCACAGAGAAACTTTGTTTGAAGATCGAAGTTGGTGAATCCATGGTGCGGGCAGCTCGTCACAATGGAATCGAAGTACCATAAGTACTCATCCAATGTTTCGTCCCGGGATTGCGTTATTTTGTTGATCTTCTCGCAGATTTCAAGTTTGAAGGGTGGTGGGGAAAACTCCGTATTGTTCCAAGGTTCCATTCCGTAGTAGTATGACTTGGTGAATTGCATGATAAAAGAAAAAAGAAAAAAGAACAACTATTCCTATGCACAACTCCCCGGCAACGGCACCAATTTGACAGAACCGCTCGTCATCAAAGCGATTTGTGCATATAAATTTATAATAGTCCGCTACTCGCAACTATACTACTGGGTAGTACTTGGTAAGTAGGGGTCGAACCCAAGGGAATCAGGGGAATAATTGTTCTTCGGGGGGATTACGCAGCGTGGAAGCGTGTTTAAGGTCGGTAGGTTGGTTTTAAAGCTACCGGCTATTTTGATTGATTGATTGGTTGGTTGGTTGATTTTAATACTGGAAAGTAAATGACAGTTTATAATTAAAGAGAAATGTTCGGTTTCAGGGGCCTTGTATTATATCCTATTTATCATTGACATTTAGTGAATTATCTAAGTATTCAAAGATGAATCGAGGCCCTTTCGTAGCGCAAGACTTGCAACATCGTTTAAAGCAACACTTGTTCTAAGCAAAACTAATTCCTTCTTTCGAAGTATCTTAGCTGTAAGTGCATCCAATTGATCTCCCAGTTACGTTTTTGACCAAGTGGTGTTTTAGATAAGTCGAACTCCTCGATAAGTTTTGCTTGTGACAGCTTCCACTTACCGAGTATGATCACGAATTTCTACGGAAGAGCTTTGCTTGTGACAGCTTCCACTCAACTTAGAAACTCTGACTTGATATATGGCACATAGAACAAGTTTTGAATACTAAGACTAGACACTAAGTTAATAGTCTTAAACATTTTATAATACAAGTGCGCCCCTTAGACCGAACTACAAGTTTAGTTACTATTCATCGCGCTAAACATTATAACTAAGGAAATAAAACAGTTGAATAAATACTAAGAATTACTTACAACCGTTGAAGCGCCAAGGGAGCTATCCTTTATTTCCAAAGCCAAGATTACAACATTACAAATATTACAACTTCTAGAGAGAGAAGTGAATTTTAGATTGAGGTGTGTTTGAAATGAGGGGAGGAGGCCTCCTTTTATAGCCAAAAGGGGAGGAGATGGGTGGTGGAGATGGGTGGCAAGTGTTGCATTTTGATTGGAGGAGAAATCAAGGGAGGAGATGGCCACATGTGGAGGAAGGGGAGGAGGCCGGCGGCTTTTGGTGGAGGAGGTGGCGCCGCCGGTTGCCGGTCACCCAAGGGGGAGGAGCTCCTCCCTTGCCCACCTCCTTGAATGGTGGCCGGTCATCCTTGCCCAATGTGTGAGTTTGTACAGTTTTGTGCAGTCTTTTCACAAAACTGTAAATGTGTTTCTTCCCCGGGCTGTCTTGACTACACTCCTGATTCTTCTGATTAATTTGTTATGGTCAACTCAACGTCAGGATCCTTGATATTTCTTCAGTCGGCATATGATCTTGACCTTGGATTGACTCTTGTTATCTTTTCAGCATAAAATCCTCTCCTTAGCGTGTTTTCACTTCAGTCTCTAAAATGCCCTGTGGAAATATATCGGGACTAATACGCAAAAGTTAAATAGACAAAATGTCTAAATAAGGGGGTTATACTGTGTTTATGATTCGTATAACTTTGGTCCATCACACATCGATGTAGAATATGTCTTCGCCTGGACGATCGATGGAAAACTCCCATTCGGCAGGAACTGGGTGGTCAGCAAAGAAGTCCGCTATGGCTTGCCCTTTTGTTGCCTTCTGAGGTACAAACACTAGATCATATTGCTTGAGAAGCATAGCCCACTTTGCTAGTCGACCTGACAGGACTGGTCTTGAAAGTATGTATTTGATGGGATCAGCTTTTTAAACTACGTGTACTGTATGTGCTTGCATATAGTGCCTCAACTTCTGTACTGCGAATACCAATGATGGACAAATCTTCTCGATTGGAGAGTAATTGAGTTCAGCTCCCACCAAAGTTTGACTTAAGTAATAGAGGGGTCTTTCTTTTCTTTCGTTGGTTTCTTATGCACACATTGCCCCAAGCGACTTCTCTTGAGCGGCAACGTAAAGTATAAGTGGCTTTCCTGGAGTCGGTGCCCCAAGCACTGGTGCAGTAGACAAGTACTTCTTTATGCTATCAAAAGCTTTGTGACATTTGTCATCCCAAACGAATGGAGCATCCTTTTTCATGAGATGACTGAAAGGTTGACAACGCCCTGCAAGGTTGGAGATGAATCTTCGTATGTAAGCCAGTCGTCCTTGCAATCCGCGCAGTTCTTTCACGCTTTTTGGTTCGTGCATTTCTTGAATAGCTTTGATTTTTGTCTGGTCTATTTCGATGCCCCTGTGTGTGACTACGAAGCCAAGGAATTTCCCCGATGTGACGCCAAATGCACATTTGAGTGGATTCATTTTGAGCTCGCACTTTCGGAGTCTTTCGAAAACCGTACGAATATCTTGGACATGGTCACTCCTGGCTTTTGACTTGACCACCACATCATCAACGTAACATTCTATCGTTTTATGCATCATGTCCTCGAAAATCTTTTGCATCGCACGCTGATATGTGGCCCCCGCATTTTTCAGGCCAAAAGGCATGACTTTGTAGCAGAAGATCCCTTTCAGAGTTCGGAATGTTGTAGCATCATGGTCTTCAGGCGCCATGTGTATCTGGTTGTATCCAGCCGTGCAATCCATGAAGGAGAGAGCTTCATGTCCAGTTGTTGCATCTATCATGAGCTCCGTAACTGGTAGGGGGAAGTCATCCTTTGGACATGCTTCGTTGAGATCTCAAAAGTCCACGCACACTCGCAGCTGCCCATTCTTCTTCCTTACTGGAACAATGTTGGCTATCCACGTCGGATATTTAACTTCACCAATGAAATCTGCGTCGATGAGCTTATTAACTTCTTTCTCAATTTCAGGAACCAGCTCTGGCCTAAATCGCCGTTGGGACTGCTTCTTGGGTCCGACCCCCCTCTTGATCGCTAGACGGTGCAAAGCTATCTTTGGATTAAGCCCTGGCATCTCTGTGTAGTTCCAAGCGAAAACGTCTTTGTATTCTGCCAGTAACTTGAGGTACTGCTCCTCTTCTTCTTCTTCGGTTAGTAGGGTGCTAACGTATATTGGACGTGGATTTTCAGTGGTTCCGAGATTCACCTCTTTCAAGTCATCAACAGTTGATTGCCCTCCGTCTTCGAGTACCTCCGGAGCTTGATCAGCCTCTACTTCTTTGACTTCATTTGGAACTTCTTCGGCTGTTACGTGGTAGGATGTCGCTGCATCATACTCCATTATGTCTTCCTCTTTATTGTTTTCGATTTCATCTGCAGTGATTTGGTGAGCTGATGTAGCCTCCTTTTGACGACGGATGGAAATTTTCACAGGTGGTGGAAGCTTGTAACCCAGACCAGCATGTTTGTTAGCCGTTCCGTAAATCTGGGCGAGACTGTAAGGATGTGATTAGATCACTTCTCCGAGCATAGCCGGTCTTTTGAAATCGTATCCTGACTTTTCCATCAACATATAGGCGTTTGGACCAAATTTTCCCTCCGAGCTTACATTCCCTTCATGTGGTTTGATTGACTCTGAAATGAATCCTTCTGGTGGAGGCCTCAGAACCTGTGTTGTATTTGCGCTGGGTAATGGAATGACTACTTTCGCCACCCATTCTTGTTTGGCCATCCTTCTGGTCTTCTTTTGATCTGCAAAACTTGTCTCTGATTTTTTACGGTCTTCCAAGGGTCTTTGTCCTGCTTTACGTCAAGATTTAGGTATATATCGTAAGATAGGGAGCGTGCTTTCAGGAGTCGGCCTTTGCATTTGTGCAGGTGTCATGACGCATGCTCTACTCCTAGTCTTTGATTCAACTTCTGATTTTATTTTCGGCTTGTTTTGGTTTGCTTTCGGTCTTTCCTTATTGTTTTCTCTGGTGGAAGGGGTGATTGATGGCAGTAGTTCACTTGACACACCGTCTTCTTCAAAGAACTTAGCATTTGCAAAAAATGAATCTGCCTTGGTGAATGGTTTGACGTCCCCATTTATCTTTCTTTCACCGTCACAATAATACTTCAAGCATTGATGAAGAGTTGATGCAACAACTCCATTCTCATGCTTCCATGGTCGACCGAGTAACAACTTGAATGAAGTTCTAACGTCAATGACATGAAACAAGGTATCAGCTGATAGCTCTCCAATGGCCATATTAACACAGATCATGCCAATCACACGTTCAGTTTTTAGGTTGAATCCATGAATTAAAAGCTGGCTATTAGAGAGCTCATCCATAGTGATTCCCAATAAGTCCATGGTTTCTTTTGGCATGAGATTTACTCCAGAACCTCCGTCCACCAAGATTCTTCCCACCTTTTATCCTCGAATGTAGCCTGTGACATACAGAGGTATGTTGTGAGGTTTGGATCCAAGGATAAGATCTTCGTCAGAAAATGTCAAGGTCGTGTTGCAGGAGGTGCATTCGGCTTGACTTTTCCTTAGCATTTCTCCATTTTTGATGATGTCTTCCTTTAGCTTTGGATATAGGAGTGTTTGCGCTATTTGTTGTCGTGATTCTTCTGGCAAGTGAAAAATCTTTTCCCACTGCTCGCGTTTAGGGAGAGCTTCCAGGAAAGCAAGCACATTAGCGTCATCTTGAGGATCCGAAGGTGGTTGCGTCTTCGTGGTTGGAGCTTCATTCCTCCGCTCAGCTTTTTGTTCTTCTTCACTTCCTTCGCTTATTGCCCCTGAGGTTGTGTTGACACCAACTTTATCGAAGTAATCCTCCGGAAAGAAGTCTCCTAAGATAATAGGACTTGGTGGAATCTGGTTCAAAGGATCAATAGGCAGTATACGTGACCTCAGACTCCTCTTGAGTCTTTTCTCCCCTCTCATCTGACGTGGACCCTTCTTTGTCACCTGCTTCTTCTTTCGGCGGACAGGTTTTGGTTGTGGACTAACTTGCTTCTTTGATCTTCTTCGAGTTACAAGAGTCCATCCTTCATCATCCTCCATGCATTCAACCTCTTTCATAATCCCATAATTTTTTATTCTTTTTGGATTATAATCGCATCTCAACCTTTTTCGATTCAGCTTCAATAGATGGCTTTGATATCCACACTCTTGTTGGCTCAAGGGTGCCAAATTGGATTTGTTGCATGCACCATTCTTGTGGCTTGCAAAGTGAGTCGCAACTAGTCGTCACGGAGGCGTGGTTTGCTTCTATTGTTTCATCTGTGTCGAGCTCGATGCGTCCTTCTTTGACTAATCTCATTATAAGCTCCTTGAAAGTGACACAGTTTTCGATACTGTGGCTAACCAACCTGTGGTAGCGACAGTATTTGGGATCATTAGTCCTGTTGACTTCATCTGGGCGTTTTGCTTCCGGTAAGTTGATGATGCCTTTTTCCAACAGGTCATCGAGCATGCCTGACAGATCAGAGTCAGGGAATGGATACTTCTTGGCTTGTAATTCTTTCAGTGTAGGCTTCGTGCGCTTGAAGTCTTTTGAGGTGACTTCTTTCCTCTTCTCTTGCCTTGGTTTTGATGATATCTTCACACGAGCGTCGTTGGTGCTGATGGCCATGGCCTCTTTTGGATCATTTTTGTTGACCTTCTCGGTCTTCTTATATTCTTTCTTATCGACGATCGCCTTTGACGAGGGTATGCGATTCGTTACATGTCATTTCACGGTGATTTCCATGTCGTGTGCGCGTGTGGCTAACTCTTGAAAATTCCTAGGTTTGATACCTTTAAGGATGTATAGCAACTCCCAGTTCATTCCATCGATGCACATCTCTACGGCTGACGTCTCGCTGATGCGATCTTTACACTCAAGGCACAATGAACGCCAACGGTTGATATAGTCAACCACAGGTTCTTCTTCCCATTGTTTCGTATTTGTCAGTTCACTCATACTAACAACCCTTCTGGTGCTATAAAATCGGTTGAAGAACTCGTCCTCCATCTGACTCCTGCTGTCAATAGACTCTGCCTCCAAGTCAGTGTACCAATAGAAAGCAATCCCCTTTAGAGACCGCACAAATTGTTTGACCAGCAGATCCCCTTCGGTTCCCTCGTTGTTACACGTTTCTATGAAGTGGGCAACATGTTGCTTTGGACTTCCTTTTCCGTCAAACTGTTGGAGTTTGGGAGGCTGATATCCATGTGGCATGCGCAGACCATCTATCCTCTTGTTGTAGGGTTTGGCACAGCGTGCACCACCAGAAGAATCTCCACCTAGCTGGCTCTTGACCGCGTTGGCTATCAGCACTTGAAGTTGGTATTCATTGCACGCAACACCTTCGTTCCTGTTGGTTTCTACAGGGATCATCTTATTGGTGTCATCATCTTCTGCCGTCAGATTGACTTCTTCAACCTTTCGTTTCCCGAGCCCAACCACCTCCTTCTGGAGTTCTTCAAGCTTTTTGTTCTTCTCCTGGTTGTCTTTCAGGACTAGCTCAAGCATCTCTCTTATTTCTTGCATTTGCTCCTCCATGGTCTTGGTGCCTATAGTCATGACAGAAGCTACACAGGGTTTGGGTGTTTCGGCTTGTTTTGGCAGAGCCACCTTCGCTTTTAGTGAGGGTGTTCCGTCAGCTTTCACACTTCCCTTGTGTCGTGGGGAGTTGGAAGCAATCACTGCCGTAGCCACAGCCATGATGGAAGCAACGGTATATGTGCGTCCCCTCTTTGGCACTTGAGAAGCTCGTAAGCTTGCAGCAGCGGCATTGACAGCCATCCTCTGAGTCATCCCTCTTGTGCAGATGCTGGTTGGTTGAGCTACCGTTGCGGCGTAAGTTTTCTTGGCAGTTTGTGGACTGGTAGGTTGAGCAGACATCTTAGCTTTAGCGTAGGGATGAGAGGTAGAGACTTTCACGTAGGGTTCACCAAAATTTGTAAGGTCACAATATTTCGTATCAAATACAAAATAATGTTTTACAAATGATTTATGCTTGAGAGCAGAAGTTGTGTTCGTAATCTCAAATGCTCCTCTGATTCTACTGTATTGCTTGCTTCGGTCTACTCAGCTTGCTCTATGCGGATGAAGGCGTAGTGCAACGTGTCTTGCGTAGCGAGGGTCTTGATGACTTGATCTCACATGCGCAGTGAAGTAAGGGTCGCGGGGACTTGGTCTCACGTGCTTGCGTTGCGGTTGAAGGCGTAGTGCAACGTGTCTTGCGTAGCGAGGGTCTTGATGACTTGATCTCACATGCGCAGCGAAGTAAGGGTCGCGGGGACTTGGTCTCACGTGCTTGCGTTGCGGTTGGATGCTCTAGCAGACGACGTTGGGATGTTGTGGCAGGCGACGCGTATTTGTCAGTCGCTGGCGGTTGACGCTTCCTTTGAGAGCACTCTTCTCTGTGCTTTCTTGTCAAATTTCAGAATGTGTCTTTGTGAAGTGAAGTGCTCTATTTATAGAGTTCACTAGTGGGCTTGATATTGGGCCCGTGCTTTGGGTTGAGTTTAACTCATGGACCGGGCTTGTAGCCTTGACCCAAATATCCCTTGTGTACCAGCCCATTTATACTTTAAATAATCTTGATTTGGTCCTTAAACTTTTTGTGCCTACAATAAGCTACAAATTAAATTCAACGAAAAATATTTTGTTGATATTATATATATATAACCTTCAAACTTTGGTTGGAAATAAATCCGTAGCGATTTTTGTGTAATAAGCTACAAATAAATCTGTTTACTAAAAAAAGTTCATTTACACAAAATAATCACACAAAATTAAAAATCACTTGTTATCAATTTGAACCAAAATAAAATAGATTTGTCATATAATTAATTATACTAAATTTTAGATTGATTAAAGTTGTGACAAACATGAAAGAAAAATAGGACTCATATGGTAGCATTTGAGCTCATTTAATTTAGTAAAAATAAAATTCAACAAAAATTTTGTGCATTGGGTTATGATTTTATTATTTTGATTAAACTTCAACAAGTAAGTTATTATCTAGTTATTATATTAGTTTAGTGATTCATAAATAAGGTATATATACGTAAATAAACATAAGATGACAAGATAACTCATGTAGCCTAGTGGTTAGATGAGTGTGTTAAGGTTGAGAGAGCTAGGGTTCAATTCCTAGCAAATACAATATTTAATTAAAAGTTTTAAGAGCGGATCGAGAGGGGAGAGCGTCCAGCGAGGAGGTGGTGGGCTCGGTGAGGTAGCTCCAGCGAAAACATTTATTACCTACCACCTTAAGCAACGGAATAATTCCGTCGTAAATAATAATAAGGGTATAATATAAAATACATTCAATTGCTACAACCTTAAAATCAACGGATTATGCATCGATTTTCTTGATTTTTTCACTCTTTTAATTTGATATAATTAACAGAAATATCCGTTGTAAATGACGTTAAAACCAACGGATGTGATAAAATTGACAGTCATATAACCAACAACTTTCCAACGAAATATTCCGTCAAATTTACTAGGGTTCAATTCCTAGCAAATGCAATATTTAATTAAAAGTTTTAAGGGCGGATCGAGAGGGGAGGGCGTCCGGCGAGGAAGTGGTGGCCCGGAGGGGGAGGCCCGGCGAGGAGGTGGTGGCCCGGTGGAGGAGCTCCGGCGAGGTGGTGGGGGGGAGGTTTGGCGAGGAGGTGGTGGTCTGGTGGGAGAGGTTTGGTGATAAGTCGAGATTTCAACTTATTAGTACCCATTTTTCACTATAGCTTTAGTTCGTTTTCGGCGATAATTCGATGTCATTTGATCCCTTTTCGTACGTTTCAGGTACAAAACAAGATATCTCAGTGTCAAAGCCAAAATACGAAAACTCAGGGAAAAATAGGAGACTAGAGCAAAATTTGGGCAGAAAAGGGCCCCAGTCGATCGACTGGATATCTCCTCTGCACCAGTCGATCGACTGGCTGAACAAACAGGGCAAGGAGTAATCAAGTCCATCGAGTCGGTCGACTGGACCCTCAGTCGGTCGACTGAAAAGAGGCTTAGACCACTCAAAACTGCGAGTCGGTCGACTGGGATCTCCAATCGGTCGACTGGAGAAACACCTCAAGAGGCTCCCCAAGCTATTCCATCTAGTCGGTCGACTGGACCTTCAGACAGTCGACTGGGCGATCACTTCAAAAGGCAATTTCTTCACCGCCAGTCGATCGACTGGGCTGGAAGCATACTCCAGTCGACCGATTGGACCTGCTACAGTGTGAAATTCTACCCGAGGCTATAAATGGAAAGAGGGGTTTTTGACCTAAACACTTGGCATCTTGGGGGAAAATTTCCAAAAGAAGAGATCAAATCAAGGTCATCCATTACCATCCAACCAAGGAGGAGTGAAGATCAAAGGGAAACATTAGGATTAATATCATACTTCTATCCTTCTTCTATTCTCTTTGTAGTTGCTATAAACCCTATTCACATCATGTTGTCTTACATGTGTGAGTAGTCCCCTTGTGTTTTGAAGGTTTTACAACCCTCCTTGGTACTCAATGATCATGTATACACATTCAATATGCAATCTATGGAGTTGATTTCATTTCACTATGCTCTCTATTTAAGACATGTTACTAAGTGTTTGATAAAATGCCTAAGTGACATGTTTACCCTAGAACTATGATGTAAGTATTGAAAAAGCTTAGTGATGGTTTGGATATGGTAGAAATGAACTCATTGAATGTTTATGAGAGTAAATGCATGGATGTGAGGGTAACTAAAACTTAATGCCTATAGCATTTATTACCTTGTGAGATGTTCCAAGGATAATAGTGCTATAGAGTGAATCAATATCTTGAATAGGTGAGGTTCTAATTAGGATGGCTTGACTAGGATTAGACTCACATGATAGTTTGTCTATTTTTAGCCTAAGCTAGGTTTTAAACCTATCAACCCTTTAAAATGATTTAACTCTTGTGTACATGATCGTTGGGAAATGCCAAGGATGGAAGTAATTCCTCGAAACTCTCTTTGAATTGAATTAAAACCCCTTAGAAGCCCTTTCTTTACTTGTTTTACTTGAAAATCATATCATAATTGATTTGAAGGAATAGCTAATTTGAAAATTTAATTCCCCTAGCGCATAATCACATTTGCTCCCTTGGGTTCGACACCGGTCTTACCGGTCAAATATAAATTCTTTTGACTAAACAAAAATACAATTGTCAAAATGGCGCCATTGCCAGGGAGCAATGGCTAGATTGTCCCTTGGACGAATCATTTAGTACTTCGACTATTCCATGTTTTTCTTTATTTGTTTTGCTACTTGTGATTCTTGAGCTCATTCCATTATCCTCACTTGTCTTATTTGTTTTTCCCTTTGTAGGTGCATCTCGTTTATGCCACCTAAGACAAAGAAACTTACCAAGATTGTGGATAGAGATTTGAATCAACCCATAAGCGATATTGTTAATCCTCACCTTACAAGGAGTAAGACAATCAAGGCTAAAGGATCCACATCGAACGCTCACGAGACCATTGCTCAAGACATGGGAGATAGAGATGGACTTCCTCCACCACCCCCTCCTCATCAACTACCACAAGGCCCTCGTGCTAGAAGGGTTCTTAAGGACTACGCCGCTCCTACGGCTTATGGATATCGTTCCCCAATCCTTGTCCCGGCAGTGGATAACCGACACTTCGACTTGAATACCTCAACAATTCAAATGGTCCAATCAAACCAATTCTCGGGGAGAGACCACGAAGACCCGAACTCTCATTTGACCACATTTCTTAAAGTTTGTGCCACTTTCAAGATCAATGGGTTCTCCGAGGATGCTAAACACTTGAGGCTATTCCCTTTCTCCCTCACGGGAAGAGCAAGGGATTGGTTAAGAAGCCAAACACCGGATAGTTTCACCACTTGGGAGGAGCTCACCGTTGCATTCCTCAATAAGTATTTCCCTCCTTCCAAGACGGCCTACTATACGAATCAAATCACAAACTTTGCACAAATGGATGGGGAGACACTCTATGAAGCTTGAGAGAGATACAAGGAGTATCAAAGACTTTTCCCACATCACAACCTAGACAATCTCCTCGTTTTCCATACCTTCTATCATGGTGTTGATGGTCCCTCGCGGCTTGCACTTGATACCGCCGTGGGAGGAGCCATCATGGATCTTGAACCGCTAGAAGGATATGCTGTAATCGAGAAGATCACAAAGAACTACTTCATGTGGGGAAGTGAAAGAGGAAACCTAAGAAGGAAAGGAGAAAGGCATGAAGTAAAGGCGGTGAGCACAAGCGACTATGATGTCCTAAGGAAAGATTTTGAGAACCTCTCGGATGAAGTGTTCAAGTTGAAACACCCGGAGAAAGACCACTCAACGAGTCAAGGGTGCGACATTTGTGAGGTCTATGAGCATGAAACCAACTCTTGCCCCTTGGTTCAAGGGGACGGCCATAGATATGGTTATGAAGAAGCAAATTATGATGGTGGAAACCAAGGTAGGGAGTATGGAGCTAGTGCCACTCAAGGCCAAAATTCCCAATCTAACTATACTACGCCAAAGTTTTCCTCGGGATGGAGGAATCACCCTAATTTCTCCTACTAGACTACAAATCCTACTCGTCCCGACTTTGGAGCTACACCTCCCGGATTTGGTCCTAAGCCTACTCAATCTAATCAAGCTTTCCCACCAAAGAATCAATTCCAACATAGGAACCAATATCAAAGCTGACGAACTATTCTTTTTCACCTCTAAATAGTATCAATGAAGAGAAGATCGAATGTAGTCAAAACATTTATATTAACCGGTAAAGTACCGGGTCGAACCAAGAGGAGCAAGCTAAGCACATGCACTATGTAAGATTGTGTTTTCGTTCGGCTATTCTAAACGAAAAATGTATAAGGGAGTGTATATATCTAAATCCTATGTGGCGAGTAATTAGGGATAAAAGATAAGTAAGAGGTGTTTCGAGGGGTTACTCCCCTCCTTGGCAAGTTCTCAATGATCACATACACGATATTCAAATATTTCATGGTAGTCAAATAGTATTGAACCTAGTTCACTTCAATCCCGTAGAAATGATCATATTCACTACATCCAAACTATCCCTAAGGTCTCTCGGTTCTTAGGTCTAGTTTTAAGGTTCAACATGTTACATAGGTATTTCAGCAAACACTTAGTAGCATGGCATATATAAAGAGCATAGTAAACATGAATTTGACACCATTTAATTGGATTAATTGATGATTTGCTAATTGACTAACTCCAATGAATTAACCATTCAATCCTTAGTCAAGCATCATATCATAAGGTTCACTTTCATGCTTAAGATATGATCATTTTCTCCATCCTAGAACTATCCACTAGCTTTTCCAAGACATAGGTTCAAGTTTTAGTCTAAGTTGTCACTTAGGCATTTTATCAAACACCTAGAGTGCATAACATTCATAACACAAGAGAAAATAAAATCAACAATCATCCATATGAAAATCAATGTATATATGTGATCAAGAGTACCAAGGAGAGTCATAAGACCCTCAAAATACAAGATCACTACTCACACATCATGTAAGACAACATGGTGTGAGTAGGGTTTATAGCACAACAAGTAGAATAGAAAAAATGTACAAGAAGGAGGATGGTTAATCCTTGAACTCCCTTTTGATCTTCTCTTCTTCTCATTAGTTGGATCTTTTGATGATTGATAACCTTGGTTGGACTTCTTTTCTAATCTTCTTCTCCCTAAAAACCTCCACACTTGGCCAAACCCCTTGCTTTCTATTTATAGATTCGGCTGAAATCTGGACCTCAAATCTCAGTTTTTCATCCAGTCGGTCGACTGGGCTAAGCTTGACTCCCAGTCGGTCGACTGGGATGTTCAAGATCTGATGAGCTCCTGAAGTTTAATCGAGTCGGTCAACTGGACTTCTCAGTCGACCGACTGGGGCCTTTTTGGTGGTCTTCCCTTCCGAATTTGATCTTGGTGTAAACCACAAAGTTGTAGCCCTTTGAAATACCTTTCCAACAAGCTAAAGATCAGCCAAATCTGACACCGTATGAGCCCTAGGTGTCCAAAACAAGTCACAAAGGTCAATATGCTCGGTATTGCCCCGAAACTCCTTGTTTTGCGCCGAAACTTCTGTTTTTCAACCAATCTTCATATATAGGCCTTGACCATGGGGGAAACTTGTTTTCTACCTGAAATGTAGAGATAGAGGTCAAATGACATCAAAATAATGTCGAAAATGACCCAAAACTATAGTGAAGAATGGCCATAAATCAGTCGAAAACTCGACTGATCAACACTCCACACTTAAGTTTTGTTTGTCCCGAACAAAGTATGAGAATATGTCAAGGTCATGCAAATGTCGAAATGCTAGTGGTGCTTTGTTTTTCATATATTTGCCTCACTAGATTTCACAAGGTCTCGATCATTATTTCTAAACATGTTATTGAAAGAAAAATGAAAGGTATGTACAATCTAACTAGCTCCTTTTCGTAGGCGTTACGAATGCATTTTGCGTATGCATTTAGCCTTTAAACCCCTAGGCTACCCTAGTGGATGAGTTGTAGTCTCGTGAGAGTTTTCAGAAAAGGGAATACTCACAAATCCCCATATGCACCTATCCCATGAGAATGAATGCAAGAGTGCTCAACCAAGGCGAGGATTTCTCAAAACCAATCCCTCACCCCAAAATAGGGCTACCATCACATTATCATCAAAAGAACTTTTGAACCATTTGAGTACCCATGAGGTTGTGCATTCAAGATCATCAATACTAGAGCTATCAAAAGTCTCATCAAATGATCTACTCATTTTCAAGGCAATACAATGAAGCAAAGTTAATAGTTTTGCACAAAAGAGTGTCAACCGCTCACCTATGCTAGCTAGGGCTAGTCCATGGGCTTGCGACAAGGAACTCATTCCCAAGTTTTAGGCGCTTAAGCCATAATCCATAAGGGAAGAGGAGTTCGACACTATGAGTTCTTAATAAACAAGCATAGACCAAATGATAGTTCCCGTGCAAGCACAAGGGTCGTCCAAGAGTCATTCCAACTAGCACACAATACAAATGATGAATCCCGCGCAAATGTAGGATGATGGAAGAACCTAAAGTCAAGTTTTAAGTGCTTTTCATTCACATATTTTTTTGAAATGACCTTTGGCGTACAAATGCTTTCTAGGGAGAACTTTTCTTCCTAACCCCCGGCATTTGTATCTTTTTTCAACGAAACATCTCTAGTACTCGAGAAAGTTTTTAGTCGGGGCTTTGCCCTCTTTGACCACAAAAATTTTTGACACCCTCTTTTGTTTTTGACTCCACACTTAAAACTTGACAATATGTTCAAGGAATGTATGGAATGCACGGAAAACAATCATAAGTAAGGCACTAAGTTAGAAGAACTCAAGTCACCAAGGAGCATGCAAGAGGTCTCAGTTTTTTTCGTGAAAATTTTAAAAAGTGCTTGCTATAACTCGATCCAAGGTATTTCAATGAAAATACTTAGAAAATTAGATAGACAAGGGATAGCAATGATATTGATTCACAAGAATGCACATTCAAGGGACTAGGTCGGTTCTAGGTTCAAGATTCAATAAAAGTGACATATAGGCTAGATGTGATTTATAGAGATTTAGAATCGATAGTCACAAGCCTTTGTGGTTAAAAACACTCTCATGTTAGGGATAAGGTACATGAATGCAAGTGTCCATCCTAAAATGATAAGCATGGCATAATATGAGTGAACTATGCGACTACCCACTCCACACTTAAAACATAGCTTAGTCCCTAAGCGCAAACAATAAAGGGAATGAGAAAAAGGCGCATAGGAACTCCCCTCGTTTGTAGATGTGCCCCACCAATAGAAAAGATGTCATTGTGATAAACTTGATCATACATGATGCAAATAACTTCCATGATGACAAGAATACATGAGAGGTTAAAAACAACAAGTGATATACAAGGTGGTACAAAAACTCAAGTGTGAGCAAAAAACCATCACTAGTTGCATAATAACATCATGGCATAAGATTAATAGACCTTACACAAGGAAAGTAATCTACATCTTTCATAATATGCACAAGGTTTCCTAAGTGCCAAGAAAATGTCAAACAAGAGTCATAGCATGATATAACAAAATAATTCCACTCTAGTAAACACCGATAAAGCACATAAGCACTAAGGAAAACATCATTAAGCATAGAAGGATCAAGGGAAAGTTGGAGGGGTGTGGTGATGTAAAGTGGAATTGGAGTGAGTAGACTCACTCCACACTTAAAATTTTACCCACTAATAACACATATCACACTCCACACTTTAGAGCCTTAGCTACTCAAAATTATGCCAAACACTTAAACATATAGAAGAACAAGAATGAAACACTTACAAACCGGGTTACCTCCCCCGAGGGCCTAGTTTTTCCCGTCTTGGCAAAGACGTAGCAAAGCGCCCCATAGAATCACTCGTTGAGAAGTCCTTTGCTAGGATCCCTTCTCACGGGGCTTTGGACATTTGGTCGTGTCAATCCACCTTCAAATCCCATTTGAATTTCTTCCCATCAAGTCTACAATGGACTTTCCTTTGGGATTTTGACCCCTTCAAGTATGAAGATCCCTTTAGAGCTAAGGGGTCATGGGAGCTTTTTCCAAATGATCTCTCGAAATAGGGCAAGAAGCTCCAAAACTTGTCTCAAGACGAAATAGTGAAGAAAGGGTCTTCATAACTTGTCTCGAGAATGATGGGCACACCCTCCTTTAGTTTTTCCATGATGTCCTTGGGTGCCCAATCCTCAATATCCCTCTCTCGACCCTTGTCTTCTTGCGTGCGAGTATTCCCTTTAGCTTGATCCATATAGACCTCAACAAAGTCTTCATACCCCCGTGATCCTTTTCTCTCAATAGGCTCTTCCTCTATCTTATCTTCATCAAGAAGTTTGCGCTGACATTCAAGCTCGCTTGTGCTGGGAGGAGGGAGTTCTCCTTCATCAACAAAAGGTGTTTCCTCAATGTAGGAGGCATCATCATTGAAGAATTCCTCATCGGAGAGCGTTAATGGAATGGCGAACTCTTGTGCGTTCTCATCCAAATGATCATGAGATGTGCTAGTAGTGAAGGATGCTTCACTTTTGCATTCCATCTCGTCTTCATTACAAGGTTCACCATCCCTTGTCTTGTAATAAGCTTCGGTGGCGGCTCTCCAAAATTCATCCCCCGATTCTTGGTCTCGTTCTTCCCTTGAGGCATTAGATTCAAAGACTTCTTCTTCTTCGGAGACCTCTTCCTCATCCAAGTTCCCAATTTCAATGGCTCCTTGAGCCATTGTGCTTTCTAACTCATGGTTTTGAGCCTCCAATTTATTCAATTGAGCTTGCATTTTCTCTTGGCTTGCTAGAAGTCTAGCAAACATGGATTCTATATTGGAGGGCTCACTTGAAGGTGGAGGAGGTTGAGGGTATGGAGGGTAGGAGTCTTCAATTTCAAAACAATGACTATCATTCCAACTTTGAGTGTAGGTATGTGAAGGATTCCAAGAGTTTTCCCAATAGGCGTTTGATTGCTCCTCTTCTTGGTCATCCCCATCCAAATTATAATAACTAGTTTGATAGCCATGCTCTTGGTAATTCCAATATGGTTGCTCCTCCTCTTGATAGTATCCCTCATTAGAATAGACTTGTTGGTTGTAGTGATCGATCCTCGCAAAACAAGATTAACTTAAGTTAGTAAGGGATATGAGAGAATAAGAAGAATATACAAGTATAAGAAAAAGAAAAATATTTACAAGAATAGTCAGAACTTTCACACAATCTAATCTAGGGATGTGCTAACTAGTTGCTCCCCGTCAACGACGCCATTTGACGAACTATTCTTTTTCACCTCTAAATAGTATCAATGAAGAGAGGATTGAATGTAGTCAAAACATTTATATAACCGGTAAAGTACCGGGTCGAACAAGAGGAGCAAACTAAGCACAAGCACTATGTAAGATTGTGTTTCCGTTCGGCTATTCTAAACAAAAATGTATAAGGTAGTGTATATATCTAAATCCTATGTGGCGAGTAATTAGGGATAAAAGATAAGTAAGAGGTGTTTCGAGGGGTTACTCCCCTCCTTGGCAAGTTCTCAATGATCACATACACGATATTCAAACATTTCATGGTAGTCAAATAGTATTGAACCTAGTTCACTTCAATCCCGTAGAAATGATCATATTCACTACATCCAAACTATCCCTAAGGTCTCTCGATTCTTAGGTCTAGTTTTAAGGTTCAACATGTTACATAGGCATTTCATCAAACACTTAGTAGCATAGCATATATAAAGAGCATAGTGAACATGAATTTGACACCATTTAATGGGATTAATTGATGATTTACTAATTGACTAACTCCAATGAATTAACCATTCAATCCTTAGTCAAGCATCAAATCATAAGGTTCACTTTCATGCTTAAGATATGATCATTTTCTCCATCCTAGAACTATCCACTAGCTTTTCCAAGACATAGGTTCAAGTTTTAGTCCAAGTTGTCACTTAGGCATTTTATCAAACACCTAGAGTGCATAACACTCATAACACAAGAGAAAATGAAATCAACAATCATCCATATGAATATCAATGTATATATGTGATCAAGAGTACCAAGGAGAGTCATAAGACCCTCAAAGCACAAGATCACTACTCACACATCATGTAAGACAACATGGTGTGAGTAGGGTTTATAGCACAACAAGTAGAATGGAAAAGATGTAGAAGAAGGAGGATGGTTAATCCTTGAACTCCCTTTTGATCTTCTCTTCTTCTCCTTAGTTGGAAATTTCGATGATTGATGACCTTGGTTGGACTTCTTTTCTAATCTTCTTCTCCCCAAAAACCTCCACACTTGGTCCAAAACTCTTGCTTTCTATTTATAGATTCGGTTGAAATATGGACCTCAAATCTGAGTTTTTCATCCAGTCGGTCGACTGGGCTAAGCTTGACTCCCAGTCGGTCGACTGGGATGTGCAAGATCTGATGAGCTCCTAAAGTTTAATCGAGTCGGTCGACTGGACTTCTCAGTTGACCGACTGGGGCCTTTTTGGTGGTCGTCCCGGCCGAATTTGATCTTGGTGTAAACTACAAAGTTGTAGCCCTTTGAAATACCTTTCCAACAAGCTAAAGATCAGCCAAATCGAACACCGTAGGAGCCCTTGGCGTCAAAAACAAGTCGCAAAGGTCAATATGCTCGGTATTGCCCCGAAACTCCTTGTTTTGCGCCGAAACTTCTATTTTTCAACCAATCTTCATATATAGGCCTTGAACATAAGGGAAACTTGTTTTCTAACTGAAATGTAGAGATAGAGGTTAAATGACATCAAAATAATGGCGGAAATGACCCAAAACTATAGTGAAGAATGGCCATAAATCAGTCAAAAACTCGATTGATCAAAAGCCAAGGACCGACTTTGCTTCAAAGGAACCAAAACCAAGGGCAACAATACCAAGCTCAAGCTCCAAAGCCATACCAACAAATTGACCGATCTCCCCAAACTTCAAATGAGTCCTCCAGGATCCTATGATGGCCGTGCTCCTCGAAATGAAGCGAGACCAAGAACAATCTCATATTTCTCAAGAAATAGTCCAAGCACAATTGATGGATATGCAAACCAAATTTGAAAGGTTGGAAACCCACAACAAAATGCTTGAGAACCAAATAGCTCAACAAGCCGAATAACTGCCGGCTCGACCCGAGCAAGGGCAAAGAGAGCATTGAAATACGGTTACATTAAGGAGTGGCAAAGATCTAGAGGGTGAGCAACGAAGAGGAAGAAAGTTTCTTTTAATCTTGGAGGCCAAGTTAGAGCCGAAATTGAAGAGTTAGATGAAGAGGTCCCTAATCCTCAAAACCAAAAGGAGAAGGAAGTGGAAAAAGAGAAAGATGAGCCTAGACCCTACACCCCTCCTATCCCCTTCCCACAAAGGCTCAAGAAGAAGAGCAATGACAAGCAATTCTCGAAGTTCACCGAGATGATGAGGAAGCTCTATGTTACTATGCCCTTCACTAAGGTAATCACTCAAGCCCCATCTTATGCAAGATTTCTAAACGATGTTATTACTTGCAGGAGGACGATCGAAGACATTGACACGGTGTCCCTCAATGGAGAGTGTAGTGCCATACTCCAACCACGCATGCCACCCAAACTTGAGGATCCCGGTAGCTTCTCCATTTCATGATATATAAATGATGTTAAAATTGAACGTGCCATGTGTGATTTGGGTGCTAGCATATCTTTGATGCCTTATTCTTTGTGTAAGAAATTGAACATGGGTGAGCCTAAACCAACACAAATGATTTTAAGACTCACAGACCGCTCCTCAAGATTCCCTAAGGGAGTTCTTAAGGCTGTCCCGGTTAGAGTAGGGAATTTCTATATTCTGGGTGATTTTGTTGTGTTGGAGATGGAAGAGGACAATGAAATTCTCATTCTTTTGGGAAGACCTTTCCTCTACACCGCGGGAGCTATATTTGATACTACTAAGGGGTCAATTACTATGAGAGTAGGTGATGAGGAAGTTGAATTTAATCTAGAAAAGGCACAAAAAAGTCCTAGTCCTACCATGAGTTGCAATTATCTAGACCTTGTTGATGCTTATGAATTATATGATGTGCCTAACTTGCTTATGAATGAAATTGACCTTGATAATGAGCTACCCGAGCATGTTGATTGTTGTGCTATCTTGGGTGATGAAGGGGATAATCAAAGCAACAAAGGTAAGGAGTCTTGTTCGGTAGAGCTAAAAACTCTACCAACAAGCCTAAGGTATGAGTTCTTAGGCCCCAATTCTACTTTGCCTATCATTGTGAATGCCTCCTTGAATGATAATGAGACTTCGAGATTGCTTGATGTGATTAGAGAGCACAAAGATGCTATTGGCTATTCTATTGATGATTTGAAGGGGATAAGTCCTAATTTGTGCATGCATAGAATTAATTTGGAGGATGATAGTTTACCATCTAAAGAGCATGCTAGGAGACTTAATCCCATTGTTGGGGAAGTAGTTAAAAAGGAAATTTTGAAAATGCTTGATGCGGGAATCATCTTCCCTATTGCGGATTCTAATTGGGTGAGTCCCATACATGTGGCACCCAAAAAGGGGGCATGACGGTTGTAAAAAATGATAAAAATGAGTTAATACCAACTAGAACCGTCACGGTTTGGCGTATGTGCATAGATTTTCGAAAACTTAACAAAGCCACTAAGAAAGATAACTTCACACTTCCCTTTATTGATCAAATGTTGGAAAGACTAGCCAAGCATGAGTACTTTTGCTATCTTGATGGATATAGTGGATTTTTCCAAATCCCTATTCATCCACAAGATCAAGAAAAGACTACGTTTACTTGTCCCTATGGAACATTTGCCTATCGGCGAATGCCCTTTGGGCTTTGTAATGCACCGAGCACATTTCAAAGATGCATGATGGCTATATTTTCGGAATTTATTGAGGAAATTATGGAAGTGTTTATGGATGATTTTTCTGTTTATGGTTCCTCATTTGATGATTGCCTATCCAACTTGGCGAAAGTTTTGAAAAGATGTATTGAGACGAATCATGTGCTAAATTGGGAAAAATGTCATTTTATGGTGCATGAAGGCATAGTGCTTGGACACTTGGTCTCAAAAAGAAGAATCGAGGTGGATAAGGCTAAAGTGGAAGTTATTGAAAAATTGCCACCTCCAAAGGATGTTAGAGGGATAAGAAGCTTTCTAGGCCATGCCGGCTTTTATAGAAGATTTATTAAGGACTTCTCAAAAATTGCAAGGACTTTAACGAACTTATTATGCAATGACACCAAATTTCGGTTTGATGAAGAATGCTTGGTGGCCTTTGAGAAGTTAAAGAAGGCATTGGTCTCGGCTCCCATTATTCAACCTCCGAATTGGGATTTGCCCTTTGAGCTCATGTGTGACGCAAGCGACTATGCTATTGGAGCGGTTCTTGGACAAAGGGTGGACAGGAAACTTCACGCCATTCACTACACTAGCAAGGTCATAAATGGAGATCAAATGAATTATTCTACAACCGAAAAGGAAATCCTTGCCATTGTGTATGCTTTCGACAAGTTTGGTCCATACCTTGTGGGATCAAAGACCATAGTCTTCACCGACCACGCGGCAATCAAATATCTTTTGTCGAAGAAGGACTCCAAGCAAAGGCTAATAAGGTGGATCATCTTGCTCCAAATACCTTGTGGAGTGGTTTAATGCGCATAGTTCACATGCTTTCATGCCATGCATATCACTTTAGATGGGCACTTGCATCTTTTGCACCTTATCCCTAACATGAGAGTGTTTTTAACCACATAGGCTTGTGACTATCAATTCTAAATCCCTATAAATCACATCTAGCCTATTTGTCACATTTATTGGATCTTGAACCTAGAACCGACCTAGCCCATTGAATGTGTATTCTTAAAACCAATATCATTGCTATCTCTCGTCTATCTAATTCTCTAAGTATTTTCGTTGAAATACCTTGGATCAAGTAATAGCAAGCACTTTTCTTTTAAAATTTCGTGAAAAACTTAGACCCTTTGAATGCTCCTTGGTGACTTGAGTTCTCTAACACGGTGCCTTGTTCATGTTTGATTCCCGCACATTCCATGCACTTTTTGAACATATTGTCAAGTTTTAAGTGTGGAGTCAAAAGAGGGCAAAAAATAGGCCCCCCAAAAAAAATGTTTCGGTCAAAGAGGGCAAAGCCCCGACTTAAAACTTTCTCAATGCACACGAGAAGTTTTGCTCTAAAATATACAAATGCCGGGGGTTAGGAAGAAAAGTTCCCCCTCGAAAGTATTTGTAGGCCAAAGGCCGTTTCAAAAAGAAAAATAAGAAGCACTTAAAACTTGACTCTATGTTTTCCTCCATTCTTCATTTGTGCGGGATTCATCATTTGCATTGTGTGCTAGTTGAAATGACTCTTGGACGACCCATGTGCTTGCACGGGAGTTATCATTTGGTCTATGTTTGTTTATTAAGAACTCTAGTGTCGAACTCCTCTTCCCTTATGGATTACGGCTTAAGCGCCTAAAACTTGGGAATGAGTTCCATGTCGCAAACCCATGGACCAGCCCTAGCTAGCATAGGTGAGCGATCGACAATTTTTTGGGCAAACTAAAAACTTTACTTCTATTGTATTGCCATGAAAATGAATAGACATTTGGATGAGACGATTGATAACTCTAGTATTGATAACCTAGAATGCACAACCTCAAAGGTGCTCAAATGGTTCAAGGGTTCTTTTGATGATATTGTGACGATAGCCCTAGCTTGGGGTGAGGAATTTGTTTTGAGAAATCCTAGCCTAAGTTGAACGCTCTTGAATTCATTCTCATGGGATAGGTGCATTTGGGATTTGTGAGTATTCCCTTTTCTGAAAACCCTCACGAGACTATAACTCGTCCACTAGGGTAGCCTAGGGGTTTAAAGGCTTAATGCGTATGCTAAATGCATTCGTAACGCCTACAAAAAGGAGCTAGTTAGGTTGTATATACTTGCAATTACTTTTCAATAACATGTTTAGCAATAATGATCGAGACCTTGTGAAAGATAGTGAGGCAAATAGACGAAAAACATAGCACCACTAGCATTTCTCCATTTGCACGACCTTGACATATTTGCATACTTTGTTCGAGATGAACAAAGCTTAAGTGTGGAGTGTTGATAAGTCAAGATTTCGACTTATTAGTACCCATTTTTTACTATAGCTTTAGTTCGTTTCCGGTGATAATTCGATGTCATTTGATCCCTTTTTGTACGTTTTGGGTACAAAACAAGATATCTCAGTGTCAAAGTCAAAATACGAAAACTCAGGGAAAAATAGGAGACTAGAGCAAAATTTGGGCAGAAAAAGGCCCCAGTCGATCGACTAGATATCTCCCCTACACCAGTCGATCGACTGGCTGAACAAACAGGGCAAGGAGTAATCAAGTCCATCGAGTCGGTCGACTGGACCCTCCAGTCGGTCGACTAAAAAGAGGCTTAAACCACTCAAAACTGCGAGTCGGTCGACTGGGATCTGCTATCGGTCGACTGGAGAAACACCTCAGGAGGTTCCCCAAGCTATTCCATCGAGTCGGTCAACTGGGCGATCACTTCAAAAGGTAGTTTCTTCACCGCTAGTCGATCAACTGGGCTGCAAGCATACTTCAGTCGACCGACTGGACCTGCTACAGTGCGAAATTCTACCCGAGGCTATAAATGGAAAGATGGGTTTTTGACCTAAACACTTGGCATCTTGGGGGAAATTTTCCAAAAGAAGAGATCAAATCAAGGTCATCCATTACCATCCAACCAAGGAGGAGTGAAGATCAAAAGGATACATTAGGATTAATCATCCTACTTCTATCCTTCTTCTATTCTCTTTGTAGTTGCTATAAACCCTACTCACATCATGTTGTCTTACATGATGTGTGAGTAGTCCCCTTGTGTTTTGAGGGTTTTACAACCCTCCTTGGTACTCAATGATCATGTATACACATTCAATATGCAATCTATGGAGTTGATTTCATTTCACTATGCTCTCTATTTAAGACATTTTACTAAGTGTTTGATAAAATGCCTAAGTGACATGTTTACCCTAGAACTATCATCTAAGTATTGAAAAAGCTTAGTGATGGTTTGGATATGGTAGAAATGAACTCATTGAGTGTTTATGAGAGTAAATGCATGGATGTGAGGGTAACTAAAACTTAATGCATATAGCATTTATTACATTGGGAGATGTTCCAAGGATAATAGTGCTATAGACTGAATCAATATCTTGAATAGGTGAGGTTCTAATTAGGATGGCTTGACTAGGATTAGACTCACATGATAGTTTGTCTATTTTTAGCCTAAGCTAGGTTTTAAACCTATCAATCCTTAAAAATGATTTAACGCTTGTGTACATGATCGTTGGGAAACGCCAAGGAGGGGAGTAATCCCTCGAAATTTCTTTGAATTGAATTAAAACCCCTTTGAAGCCATTTCTTTACTTGTTTTACTTGAAAACCATATCATAATTGATCTAAAGGAATAGCTAAGTTGAAAACTTGATTCCCCTAGCGCATAATCACATTTGCTCCCTTGGGTTCGACACCGGTCTTACCGGTCAAATATAAATTCTTTTGACTATACAAAAATACAATTGTCATCCGGCTGGTGTCTGGCGAGGCGGTTGGTGGGGGAGCTCCGGCGAGGCGGCGGGTGCAGGCTTTCCGGCCATGTGGCGGCGTCCGACGAATGTTTAATAGTAATTACATTTATTTCCTTCCACCTTTAAAAGCAACGGAATAATTCCGTCGTAAATAATAAAAAGGGTATAATGGGATATATATTCAACTGCTACAACCTTAAAATCAACGGATTATGCGTCGATTTTCTTGCTTTTTTCACTCTTTTAATTTCAAAAAAAATTATACGTATTTTTTTAAGGAAATTCGAGAGGGGTCCTGGGCCCCAGGCTCCCCTAACACCGCCACTGGATAGTTGTACACGACACCTTATCGTAACATTGTTGCAATAACTTTATGATAATAAAATGTCTTTTTGAATAGGTGACCATCCGAGGTGACGGACACCTCAACCATACGTTACGTACATAGATTTGCGATAGAAACTTAAAAATAGTATTTTATATAAATAAAATTCATTTTTTCTTAATACATGCAAAAAAAAGGGTAACTGCACGAATAAAACATGAATATATATAGAATACATTGTCACTATGCGTTGCACTGGTAAAAAGCATTCATTAAGTTCAAAATGTATATAGGGGCGGCGCTCTGCAAGAACTTTGGACTTTAGTGCATTCTTGTAACGAGTCTAACAATTTTTTTGTTTTCTGGTAAGTACTTTTGTAACGAGTCTAACATATGAGATTAAAATCCTGATCACAAAATCGAAGTATACAAAAATATGTTATTTTTCGCCTCAACCACTGCCTACCTCGTAATAAATATTAGTTGAATAGTCTCAAATGATGATTGATTTTAACATGAATTCAATAGTGTCAACAGCCCAATCAAGCCCCTGCACCGACCCAAATATAACCACCAATGCCACAAATTATTGAAGAATCACAAACTGCGGTATTCAATTTCATATTCCTGAATCCTGCCTACCTCGTAATAAATATTAGTTTTTTTTTTGAAAGAGCAAATAATAAATAGTGTCAAATAGTGACTGATTTTAACATGAATTCAATAGTGTCAATAGCCCAATCAAGCCCCTGCACTGACCCAAATATAACCACCAATGCCACAAATAATTGAAGAATCACAAGGAGTTTTTGATTAAGTAATAAATATTAGTTGAATAGTCTCAAATGGTGACTGATTCTTCAATTATTTGTGGCACCATGGGTTGCTAACCCTGCTGAGTTGGATGGTGACATGGCACGTGTAGGTTAGCTATTACATTTAATGGTCAGTTTTAATTACAAATAAATGTACATACATGAAAACGATAATTCAGCTACAATTTCTCCTAGCATTTATTGTTTTAAAACTAGACAACTTTATATATATTAATCAATAATTTTGGCTTTTTATATAAGAAAAAACAAGGGCATAGAAAAAAAATTGAAAAGGAAAAAAAACTATACATATTGAGTTGATTTTTACCAATTTAATTTCTGATTCAAATAGATAAACATATAATCGAGTTGAGCCGCTCAATATTAATTTTATAAAATGACTCACCTTGACTTATTGATGCAAGCCGGAAAAAAAAGTCCTAATTATTCAAAGATGGGTTATATTACCGTCGCCTACCTTGTAAAAAAAATTCCTGCTCAAAGTTGATGCGGAAAGAAAGAGTGTCGAAGATGAATTTAAGTTGTCTTCGTCAATATCAGTCCGCATAGCTTTCAAAACAAGTTCCGTTTAATTTTTACGGATGGATGAGATATTTTTTTTCTAAAGCATTTTTCTTAATCAGATCAGAGCAATGCTGCAATTCGATCACTTGACCCGAGTACCCGACCAAGTTGACCAATATGAAGGATCAGACATCAGAGCAAGCATGAGATGAAAGAATACCTTGATTTCATAGGACTTGATGTGGTTCATGATTGGTGATGTCATATGAGTTGGTATTTTCCTATCCACGGAACTTTACTTTTTGTCTTGAGGTTAATATGTGGATTTTAGTCACTTTGTGAAATTAATATTAAATGAGTCAACTTGATTTTATTATAAAATTGTTAACTTGTAAATTTGACTTCTTGAATCAGAAATTGAATTAGTAAAATTCAATTCAATATATTCAGTTATTTCCATTTTTTTATATGCCCTCATTTTCTCTTACATAAAAAAACCAAAATTTATTGGCTAAAAGTATAATATAAATTAATTCGAATTTGTCTAAGTGTAAAACAATAAATGCTAGAAGGAATAGTATCATTGTTGTTGTTTCAAGATTTATTGGGATTACAGCTCAGCATTAAATGAGTTACTAATAAGATTAGATGGTAAACATATTTGTGCCATGTCACCCTCCACATAGGCAGGGTTAGTAACCCTTAGTCCCTTAGGGTCAACAAATCATTATCCTTGCTATTGACACTATTAAATTCATGTTAAATTAATCAGTCACCATTTGAGACTATTCAACTAATATTTATTACTTAATCAAAAACTAATATTTATTACGAGGTAGGCAGTGGTTGAGGCGAAGAATGACATATTTATGTATACTTCGATTTTGTTAAATAGAATTTTAGCTCGTATAATTTTACTTAAGAAAAAATCAACAAAAGAATTTGGGCATTGGGTGAAGCATGATTTTAGGTGAGTCACTATTTAGTTATTATAGCTTATTATTGATTCATAAATAAAATATATATACATGAGCTTGTGTTCAATTCTCAATAGATATAAAATTTTGTTGACTTTATATGTAAATTCAACGGAAATAGTCTAAATTCAACAGAAAAGACTATTAATAATAACATTTTTTCTTGTATTGTCATATAAAAATTTTCAATAGCCAACTTCCATCCTAAATTGAGGGAAAATTTTCTAATTTACTCAAATTGAGCAATTTGGTTCCCAATCTACTTGGTTTTGAGACGTTGTTGAGTAGAGCGTTTTATGTTCAGCCGCCATTTGAAACAATCTTTACTTTTCGACAGCCGTGAGCTGCTAACTGTACTCAAAATAATTTACATATTGATAACTATGATTTAGACTCTGTTGTGTCAAGGGCTTCTTAGGCCTTAGGGTTGTTGCTAAGAACTAGGGGTGGGCTCGGGTCGGTTCGGGCCGAAATTTTGCGAAAACCGAACCGAAACCCGAAAATTCGGTTCGGTTCGGGTTCGGGCTTTTTTAAGGCAAAAACCGACTAAAGCCCGAAAATTCGGTTCGGTTCGGGTTCGGGTTTTTTCGGGTTTTATTCGGGCTTTTTTTTGCCGTTGTTTTTCGGTCTTTTTCGGGCTTTTTCGTTCTTTTTCGGGTTTTTCGGGCTTTTTTCGGTCTGTTTCGGGCTTTTTCGGGTTTTTTCGGGCTTTCGGTTCGGTTCGGGCTTTAGGGCCAAGAAAAATTCAAAACCGAGACCGAACCGAATCTCGCCAATCGGTTCGGTCTATTTTCGGGCTTTTTTCGGTCCCATCGGTTCGAGCTTCGGGTTTTCGGGTTTTTTCGCCCAGGCCTACTAAAAACGGCTCATGAAAAGTGAATAACACACAAAAAATAATTTGCCAAATTAAAGTAGATTGGGAGCTAAAATGGAAAATTTTCCTAAATTGAGAGGTGGCAAACCAACTAACAGATCAACTTGAGAGTTAGTAGAAGCAAATTTGAAGTAAGTTGGCTTAAAAAAAAGGAGAAAGTGACAAAAAGGGGTCATGAATTATCACACTCTGTCAAAGGTCCGAACTATCAAAAATGATAATTTTGGGATAAATTGAATTTTTTAAACTAATTTATCACATAAATGTAGGATATAATAGAATTGAAGGGCATAAGAAGTTGTGTTTTAATTTAATATATTGATCCCTTTAACCTTAATAATTAGTAAGTTTTAGTGACAAATCAATTTCAATTTGTCCCTGAATTGTCAATTTTTATAGTTCGAACTATAATTTGAAAAGTGTAAATTCGTAATCGCTTTTTGTCGTTTTCTCTAAAAACAATTACAAAAACGTGAGTTATTCTGGAAATAAAACTCTATTTATATATAGAGTTGTGTTTGATGATCTGCAAGTTGTCCTTTAATATAATCAAGTTGCACATTTGTCTCTATTAGGACGTGACACCTTGACGCACCCATACCCCTGCTCGAGCCCACCCTGAATGGGAATGCTACAAACTTTCATTCATTCGGATCTCTGAAGTTATCAACAAACAAAAAAGTCTATAAATTGGTAACAAGACACAGTGTGTTTCAATAACTCACACACCTTAATTATTGGACTCTTTTTTGAATATCGAGATATATGGAGGGAAATGCTGATTTTGAGTTCCGGGCTCTAAACCCTATCAAGACTACCGGACGGAAGGATGTTACCAGTGATGAGCTTGGTGAGCAACTGAGCCCCATGTCTAGACTTTTTCACAGACCTGGTAGCAGTCTCTACATCATGGCGTTGCTTGGCACAAAAACACTCATCGATCCTGACCATTTTAAAGCCGGCATTTCTTCTAAGTTCCTTGCCCTCCCTCGGTTCTCGAGCTTGCAGGTACATTTTGTTATGCACTATAAATAATAAGTAGTGTTATGCACTCTAATTCGTCGGTTTTTAATTTGCACATGATCTTTTTTCTGTCGATATTTATACAGGTAATATTAACTGCGAAAAGTAAATACCAATAAATAAACTAATAATTTAAGAAATATTGTGATGACATGTATGCGAACTCTTTTCTCAGTCCATGTAACATTGTAATTTTAGATTAGTATATATGTTCTTCTGACACAATTTGGTGTGTTTAGGTGACTGACAACGAGGCGATCGGGGATGTATCTGCCAAAATGAGATGGGTGAAAACTGAGGTTGATATCGAAAATCACGTCTTCTTTCCTAAGATTGATTCCGAGGAAACTGCAAAAGTTGGCGTTGACAAGTTTGTGGAGGACTACACTCGTGACCTAACTGGTGTTCCTCTAGACATGTCAAAGCCATTATGGGATGTGCATGTTCTCAATCTGGACAAAATGACGTCCAAAGGTGCCATGGCTGTTGCCCTATTTAGGTTCCATCATTCGATCGGTGATGGCACCTCTCTCATGTCCCTATTTATGAGCTTCACTCGTAAATCTGCGGATCCAAATGCACTACCAACCTTGCCTGTTGTCAGCAAAAAAGGGAAGAAGGATGATACTAGTGGTGTTTCTATGTATGGCAAATGGCTGTCATTTGTAAGGCTCCTTTGGAATACCCTTGTAGATATTTTGAATCTCTTGGCTACTGCCTTTTTCTTGGATGATACTCCGAATCCACTCAAGGGCCCGAACAGTGCTGGACAAACTCCCCGTCGAATCGCAATCAGTTCAGTTCGTTTGGAAGACATAAAACTGGTGAAGAATATAACAAAAGCAGTAAGTGATCACATCTCTCTCTCTCTATCTCTATATATCTCTCATTAGTGGTACGTAGCCATGACACATTTGTTTTCCTGTCTCAGACTCTTAATGATGTTGTGATGGGGGTGATAGAAGCCGGGCTGAGTCGCTATTTAAATCGTAGATACGGTGAGCTTAATTATTATCGATTAATCAGCCTCCATCAAAAACATGAAAAATTCAATATTAGCTAACTTTCACGGAACAATGAGGGTTAATTACTTCGACTGTTCAGGGGAAATGAACAGTGGAAAGAAGGTGAAGAAGAATGATGGAAGCAATAATCTACCGTGTAAGCTGCGTTTTAGAGCGATTATGTATTTCAACATTAGATCGATTCCAGGAATTCAAGTGAGTCTCACTTGTATAATCAACTGTTTTTTTGCGACATATCTTTTTTGATATTACAAATAAATAATACTTCGTATTATTGAAGTTAATTCGCAACCCTAAGCCACTAATGGAAGTTTAAAATTTTGTGTACAGAATTTTAATTGTTCAATTTCATATTAGAACAATTATTATTGAACTCTAGCTGCTAGCTCCAATCTTACTCATGAAACAAATCAAACTTATTTATTGGTTATGAGAGACATCCTTTGGTTGTAGTGTATAATGAGACTCGACATTTCACGTAGAGCGTAAACTTCTACTGATCGAACGCAGGCAATAGAGGATATGACAAGTAAGAAGTCGTTGGCGAGATGGGGAAATCAAATTGGTTATGTTCTTTACCCTTTCAAAATCATGATGCGTCACAATAATCCATTAGAGTATGTTTATCGAGCTCAGTCAGCCATGAATCGGAAAAAAGCATCTCTGGAATCCCATTTCTCATACCACATTGGTAGACTTTTCCTGAATACCTTTGGTTTTAAGGTAATAACGCGCGATTATCCATTTCAGTTGCAGTTATTTATAAATACGTCGTATTGACTTATAATTATATAGCTTGCAAGCATTCCGGTGCACCCAACAATGTGGATGTCCAATATGATGGGACCTCAAGAAGAGATAAGTATTTTTGGATACCCAGTGACATTCCTGGGCTGCACTTGCTTTGGCCAGACTGTTGTAAGTTTTATTTTCAATATATTTTGTTATTAATAATGTTTCTTCGTCGTTTGTTTGTTATTCTCTAATTGTAAAAAAGTAGAATATGTGTTGAAAAATAGGTTTATTTCTACAAATATAATTAATGGTTTCAAAATTTAGAAAGGAATTCTGAAATTTAACTTTTGAATAACTTTTTGAATTGTACTATATTGATAAATAGGCATTAATGATTCATGTGATGAGCTATGCGGGCAACCTGAACTTCATACTATCTTCGGATGATAATATCATTCACAATCCGCACGAACTATGCAATGATCTTGAGCAATCTTTGGAGGTTATAAAGATGGCAGCTATTGCGAAGGCAAAGAACGAAGAATATATCGGAAGAGAGTGAGGAAAACTTGGTTTAAGTGTCTATTATGAGTTCGAAAGTGACGATAAGATATAAATATAAGTAAGTAAGTGTGTGTGTGTGTGTTATGGGCTGATGAGCCACATGAATTTTTATGATCTTTTATGGGATATGTATATTGGCAATGTCCGAATGTAAACCTAGCTAGTAAGAAGTTTGCAGTAATTTATCGTTTTGGAATAAAAGCTTTAAAATTGCTTGGAAATAATTGAATGAGAACAAGCTCAACTCCTGTCTCTAGATTTGTTTGTATTTATTTTGTTTATTTATGCTGGTTCATATATTTATACTTTGTTTATTAATTATGTTGTTTAACATATATCTTTTCAATTTCAAGAATTTGAGACCCCAATCTTCACCCTCCAAAATGCAAGATGCATTTTGGTAATGACAAGCGCCTCATGTCCATTTTTCAAGATGCATTTAATGCAAAGTCAAAACCAACTTTTTTTTATTTTTCTTTTTGGATATGTGTCACATGCAGATTCAAAGATGCTTCATGATCTCTAATGGTGAGATTTGGGTTCTCAATTTCTCGAATTTTTAAGGGTTCTTGATCGGTCAAGTTCTTGACCCATTATTCACCTCATTCGATGATGGATTAGGTTTGTTTTCTGAACACTTTGTTATCATTTAATCTCTTTTCCTAGTGTTTCAGGTTTGAATTACACGATGACTCGATATGAACCTGATTGCACGAAAAGATGAAGAAAGTCAGTCAAAATCCAGCATAAGAGCCGTAGCCCGTGACGAACCTCCTGGTCACGGGCGTTACGGGCAGCTCGAGCTCGATCAGGAGAGGCTGAAAACACACGTTGCCAACTGCCCGTGACGAACCTCTCGGTCACGGGTGTTACGGGCGTTAGGAGCCGATTCAGGAGAGGCATGGATTTCATCCGCCCGTGACGAGCCGTTCTGGCCCGTGGCGAAGTGAGGTCACGGGACCGTCATGAATTACGACTGATTTCCTAAATTCAATTTTTGGGCTTATTTTGGAAATACCAAGTATTTTTCTATAAATAGAGGGCTCGACCAGATCTAAAAGGGTTGTTGATTCTTTGGAGAAAAACCCTAGAGAGAAGACAGAGCTTTCAGCGTGAGGATCGTCGAGCTACACCGCGTCTTTACGGTTTACTCGTTTCTTTCTTCCCTTATACACTGTTTTTGGTTTACTACCATGAATAGTGAGTAGTCTCCTCTATTCCGGGATCCTACGGATCCCGTGCTATGTAACCCTAACTCGCATGTGATCAATTGAAGTTCATTATTTATGCAATTCGAATATTCAATTTCAATGTGTGCTTAATACTATCGTTCTATGCATGTATTTACATCAAAGGGTATGTTTGCATTGATAGAACGTATTTAGGTTATATGCTGAAAGGTGGATGGGCCCTAGGGATTAACCGGATTGCATGAAATTGATATTAGGTCATGTTTACGTGATTTAATAGGAAAACCATTAATTTAATAAATCGAAATCGTTGATAATCCGTGGATGGGCGGCGTTCAACGATGGAGATTAATCTGGACAATGATCCGTGGATGGGCGGCTTGTCTAGTGTTATTTCGGTTATTTTCCATATTCGATAGCATGAATAATTAGCGTAGAATGATTGCATGATTAGTGGGGGTTAGCACGGGTGAAGTATGGATTCTGAGATTCTTTCTCTGAATAAAAACACAACATTTATCTTCTGCACTTTAATTTCTGCCATTTAATTATTGCAAATTCTCACAACAAAACAAACCTTTTTAATTGGAATAGCTAAATAGGTCACTTGTTACCTAGTACTCACACGCACTGCTCCTAGGATCGACCCTTGGCTTACCAAGGATTATAAATTTTGTTTGACTGCAATTTGACCCCTAAAACTAATAATTTGACATCTATAAAAGGTTAAAAATACGCGTGTCAAAATGGCGCCGTTGCCGGGGAACAGCGTTTAGTGTGATATTAGATCTAACTCGTGTAGTTTAGACTATTCCACCTTGTTCGTTACTATTCTTTTTCTGTTTCCTTTTCTTGCTACGTTCACTCTTCTCTTGGCTTTTTGCAGGTGCTGCTTAGTACATGCCTAGGAAAGCACCAAGGCAGAAGAAGCAAATTCAGATTTCAGACGACGATACACCGGACCAACGAAAGCTCAATCGTCAGGCCCAGAACGAAGCTCGGCAGCTACGAGCACTGAACCGTAATTTCGCGGCAATAGCTATGAATCGTAATTTGCTAGATGGACGGGTCGAAGATGGCCAGCCACCACGAGTGCAACAACCAGTGCGCAGAACTCTTGGAGATTACACTACTCCACGCGTCACTGGATTTCAGTCCGCCATTGCACCACCCGGAATAGAAGCCAATACTTGGGAGCTAAAAACCGGACTCATTCAGATGGTGCAGAACAGTCAATTCTCGAGAAGAGTTAATGAAGATCCTCACCATCACCTCAAGCGTTTTGTTCAGATGTGCAATACAGTGAAGACAAATGGGGTCTCTTCAGAGTCATACTACCTCGGGCTATTCCCGTTCTCACTGTCCGATAAAGCCAGCAGATGGCTCGATAGCCACGCAGAGGGCACATTTACTACATGGAATAGGCTGGCCGAAGCTTTTCTCCAGCAGTACTTCCCGCCATCGAAGACAGCTCATTTCAGGAATAAGATTATATCATTTCGGTCTATTGATGGTGAGACTCTGTACGACGCTTGGGAAAGGTACAAAGAGCTGACAAGGATGTGCCCACACCACAATCTAGAGGAGTGACAGATTATCGATACCTTTTATCAGGGGATCGATCAAGGGATGCGTACACTAATTAATCAAGCAACCGGCGGGGGACTTAATGGAGTCCCACTTGAGGACGCCTATGGTATTATAGAGAGAGCAGCCCTAGACTACCACCTCTGGACCAGTGACCGCGGTAATCCCAGGGACAGAAAAGGTGTTCATGACCTCTACCAAGTAGAGAGCACCAATGATATCGCTCGGTTCGCTGATTCAATGAAGATACTTGCCATCGAGATGCAGAATATGAAGCTAGCAAACAGCATGAAATCCTCAGACGTCGCTCACGTTGGCGTATATTGTCAGATTTGTGGCTCCCCTTCTCACTACGCAGATGGCTGTCCAGTGATCGGATCAGACAATAACAGCGGAAATCAGGAGGATGCTAATTATGTTGGGCAGAATAATCAGGGGACTAGTTTTGGCTATGGTTCGGCAACTAACAGGTGGGACAACTAGAACAGGAACAATCCTAATCTCTCTTATAAGCCACAGAATCAGGTAGCACCAGGATTCCCTTACATGCAACAGCAAGACAATGCTCCCTACCAGCCGAAGAATCTTCACAACAACCAACCCCAGCAGCAGCAAAATCAGAATTCTGGGAGCTATAACAGTCGAGATCAGCCACAACGAGATCAGAATTCAGAATCGACGTCAAACATGGAAGCCATGCTAGCCAGCTTCATAACCGAACAACGAAAGACGTCTGAGGAACAGAAAAGGGCATTCGAGCAAGCTGCCACTGAGGTAAGAAACCTGCAAAAGACTGTAGAGTAGCTCGCTATTCACGGGAGAATGGTAGACAATCAGATAGCTCAGCTAGCAAGCTCGGCAAGCAGAGAGCACAGGAAACTCCCATCGAGACCAGAACCGAATCACAGCGAATCAGTGAATGCCATCACACTCAGAGGAGGAGAACATATTAAGATGGTACCAGCTCACGCCACCCGATCTCCAGCTGCAAAATCAGCACTTGATTCTACACCTGCCGAAGGGGAAACGTCGAAGGAAGCTGAAAACCGAGCTAAAAATTCTGCGCCAACTGTTGAACCAGCTCCCTATATGCCACCGATCCCATTCCCTCAGCGACTCAAGGGGGCAAGAAGAGATAAAGAGTTCATGCAGTTCGTTGACAAAGTTCGTACTCTTTACATCACGATGCCCTTCACCGATGCGATCACCCAGATTCCCACTTATGCGCAATTCATGAAGGAAATTATGTCTGGGAAAAGGAAGATTGACGGGACCGAGAATGTAGCCCTGAGCGAGGAATGTAGTGCAGCCACGCACCAGCCCATGCCACCCAAACTTCAAGACTCAGGGAGTTTTTCTGTTCCTTGTGATATTGGTGGTATTATAGTTCGTCGTGCTCTGTGTGATCTAGGTGCTAGTGTGTCTATCATGCCATATTCTATGTATGTTAAACTGAAATTGGGTGATCTATGTCCTACTAATATCACTATTCGCCTGGCGGATCGTTCTTGTAGACTCCCGAGAGGGGTTCTGAAGGATGTTCCAGTCAAGGTGAAGAACTTATTTTTTTTTCCTTCTGATTTTATTGTGCTAGACATCTCTGAGGACGTTGATATCCCGATTATTCTCGGTAGACCATTTCTTTACACAGCCAAGGCAGTCATCGACATGGATAGGGGATCTATAGCCTTGCATGTAGGCAGTGAAAGAGTTGTTTTTAATTTGCCTGACATGTCTAAGAGTCCTAGTCTGTTTGCTGACTGTGATATACTGGACTCTACTGATACTAATGATGCTATTTCACTGACCTCTATTGAACCTTGCAGAGTTTTACAGGGCTGCCCCATCCCAATGAACATTTGCGCAGTGAGCACAGAAGGAGTTGCTGATGCTGAGCAGACTATCACCACAGGTACGGAACCTTGCAAGGGAGAGCCGCAGCCGCTATATGCACATGGCATGGGTGAACTTCTTGACCCGGGTGATGTCTTAAAGGAGAGGAAGAAGTCCTGTTATGACAAGCGAATGGTGCGCAGCAAATTCAGAAGAGTCAAGCGGATTCTTCTCTACAAATCACGCCTTAAATTATTCCCTGAGAAGCTGCGCACCAAGTGGAGTGGTACTTACACAATGGCAAGAGCATATTTAGATGACCGCGTAAAGCTTGCTACCAAAGGAGGAAAGTCAGTGGCGGTCGATAGGCTACGCCTTAATCATTTTCACACCCTAAAGCACCGGGAGCCACCTAACGGCATTGATGATGACATGTTTCTCGGGAAGGGATCTCAACAAGGGACTTCCCGAGAATGCCCTTAGTTTTACCACCCTTGCTATGTCTCGCCAAGACGTTAAACTAGGTCTCTTCGGGGAGTAACCCGCGCTGTAAGTTTTCTTTCGTTGCTTTTGCATTGTATGTTATGTGTGTGACCATTGCAGGACTATTCAGAAAGATCTTCATCGCCAAAGGCAATCGCGAAACAGGGTTTGAAAAGTCAGGTTTTATCTGGTCCACCCGTTCAGCCCGTGACCAAAGGACTCGTCACGGGCGTTACGGGCTTTCGTGCCAAGTCAGAAGGTTTACTTATTTTGGCAGCCCGTTCAGCCCGTTACCAAAGTCTCGTCACGGGTGTCACGGGCACTTTCCACTTATATCAGTTCGGGGAGAGAGACAAAAAAAATAAAAAAAAATTTGAAGTGTTTTCTCCCGACTTGAATCCGAAATCGACGAGCCACCGTTCGTGCAGCCTCCGCCCACCCTCCGACAATTGTTGTTCATCTTTACTCACATCGTTCATTTTTCTATTCATCTCGCGATTATCGATGCTAACCTATACCTTGTGCAGCTCTTTATTTTTATTCTCACTCTACCAGCTCACATGTCGTATTTCACTCACCAGTCATCGTTTAATCTCTCTGACTTTCGCGCCACCACGCACGAGTGAAGTTCCTATGCACTTTCTCTTATTTTATATTTTTTTTTTCGCTTAGGGACTAAGCTCGATTTTAAGTGTGGAGTGGGTAGCGCATAGTCACATGCATTGCATATCATATTCACTAATTGTACATGCTCAACTGTCTATGTATTGTGATTGAAATCCTCGTTTTCTACGATACTCCTTGACTGATTGACATTCTTTTGGATTCAAAATCTAGGACTTGAAATAGTTTTACTCGTACGTGCATTCTCTTGAGTCAGTATCATTGCTAACCCTCGCCTATCACATGTTCTACGTATTTCTTGAAGCATGTTTAAGGCTTGATACTAGTAGGCACCGTTTCAAAACTTTCGAAAGCTTGAAATTGCATATCTCTTTCTAGGTGACCTTAGTACTAGTATATGATTCTCTACCCTCGTCATGATTTGCATGCACCCGCCTTTACTCATACACTATGTCAAGCTTTAAGTGTGGAGTTAGACAATTGACCTTCAAGTTTTCCCCTCAAAAGCAAAGTTCTAAAATCTGGAAAATGGGTGAAACATTGGCCCCGAGCATAGATGTTTATGAAAGAAAAAGCCAGGTTGAAAAGAAAAAAATTTATATATATATATATATGCTTTTGTTGATTCTGTGAAAGCAGAAAATACCAAGGACCCGGTGAGAACAGTCACCCCTGGTATATGGAAAACACTCTTGAAACAATTTCTGCTCCCTTCTGCTTGACGTAGTGTAAATCCACCTTTCCATTGCGTGCAAATCATAGCTTATCTTGAGAATTCATATGCTATCATCTAAGGGACGATCCTCGTGCTTGCACTGAAATTTCCTATGCAATTTTTCGTCCTATTTTTTTCAGAAAAATTATTAAGCCAGGCTCCTCTTCTCTTACGGGTCATTGCCTAGTCCTTGGCACTTGAGAATGAGCCTTGCGCCAAGAGCCCGTGGACTATCCCTAGATAGCATAGGTGAATGACGAGCATGTTTTGTGCATCTTTTCATGTTCTTATCCCGTTGCGATAGAACTATTTAGAACTTGTGTTAAAGCGTTTGTTAGTCGTGTGTACTGACCGTTTGAATGCATAACTCGTTTAATCTATGATTGTCTGAAACTTTGATAAAGATGTTTGTCTTGAAGTTGAGGTAACACGATGAATCCGAGGTATGACATGACTTTACTATGACTTGTTGAGCACCATTTCATGCATACATGCTAGTTAGTTGTACAGGGGATTTGTAGGAAGTCCCATTCCTGAAAATCTTCACGAGACTATACTCGTCCTACTAGGGCAGCCTATAGGTTTAAAGTCTTGATGCATACGCTAAATGCATTCGTGTCCTCTACGACAGTGAGTTATCTTTTTATTTCTGTTCTATGTAGGATTGATCACATGTCACTTGAGTAGGTAGTTCAAACCCTCTAAGTCTGGTTGAGCCCCATGTTGACTTGCATTTTTCTGCCTCTTGTTCTAACTTTGTTCGGGACGAACAAATCCTAAGTGTGGAGTGTTTTGATCGGTCAAGTTCTTGACCCATTATTCACCTCATTCGATGATGGATTAGGTTTGTTTTCTGAACACTTTGTTATCATTTAATCTCTTTTCCTAGTGTTTCAGGTTTGAATTACACGATGACTCGATATGAACCTGATTGCACGAAAAGATGAAGAAAGTCCGTCAAAATCCAGCATAAGAGCCGTAGGCCCGTGACGAACCTCCTGGTCACGGGCGTTACGGGCAGTGATGAACTAATTCTTTTTAGCCTCTAGAATAGTATCAATGAAGAGAGGATCGAATATAGTGTCAAAACATTTATATTGACCGGTAAAGTACCGGGTCGAACCCAAGGGAGCAAGCCAAGCGCATGCACTATTTAAGATTGTGTTTCTATTCGGCTATTCTAAACAAAAATGTATAAAGAGTGAATATATCTAAATCCTATGTGGTTAGTAATTGGGGAAAACGTTAAGTAAGAGGTGTTTCGAGGACTTACTCCTCTCCTTGGCAAATTCTCAATGATCATGCATACAAGAGTTCAATTAAGTATGAGTTGATAGGTTTTAAACCTAGCTTAGACTAAGAATTAGGCAATCACGCATATCTAATCCTAGTCAAGCCATCTTAGTTAGGATCTCACTAATTAAAGGGTGTTGATCCACTATATAGCATTTACTCTCATAAATGCTATATGCATAAAGTTCTAGTTCACCTCTCACCATGCATTTACTCTCATAAATGTAGGTTAAGTTCAATTTTACTATATCCAAACCATCACTAAGATCTCTCAATACTTAGATCATAGTTCTAACATAAACATGTCACTTAGGCATTTTATCAAACACTTAGAGACATGTCAATCATGAAGATCATAGTAAAATGAAATCAACTTTCTAAGGTTCATATACATGATTCAAGATATAGATCATTTTCTCCATCCTAGAACTATCCCCAAGGGTTTCCAAGTCCTAGGTTCGAGTTTTAGGTCCAAATTGTCACTTAGGCATTTTGTCGAACACCTAGAGTGCATAACATTCATAACACAAGAGAAAATGAAATCAACAATCATCTATATGAATATCAATGTATATACATGATCAAGAGTACCAAGGAGAGTCATAAGACCCTCTAAACACAAGATCCACTACTCACACATCATATAAGACAACATGGTGTAAGTAGGGTTTTTACACAACAAGTAGAGTAGAAGAGGGATAGAAATAGGATGATTAATCCTTGAACTCCCTTGATCTTCACTTCTCCTTGGTTGGATGATGTTGAATGACCTTGTATGAGCCTCTTTTCCAATGTTCTTTTCCCCAAAAACCTCCACACTTGGTCCAAAACCCTTACTTTCCCTTTATAGATTCGGCTGAAATTTGGGCATCAAATCTGACTTTTCCCTCCAGTCGATCGACTGGGGATAGGCTTGACTGGCCTTGACTCCCAGTCGATCGACTTAATGAAGTTTCAGAGCCCCCCACATTCTTCGTCTTTCCAGTCGACCGACTGGAGTTTCAGTCGATCGACTGGGGCCTTTTTGGTTGCCTTCCCGGCTGAATTTGGTCTTGAAGTCTCTTAGGGAGTTGTAGCCCTTTGAGTTAGCTTTCCAACAAGCTCTGAATCAACCAATTCGGAGGTCGGACGAGCCCTCTAGGTCCAAAACAAGATGCAATGGTCAATATGCTCGGTATTGCCCCGAAACTCCATATTTTGCGCCGAAACTTCTGTTTTTCAACCAATCTTCATATATAGGCCTTGACCATGGGGGAAACTTGTTTTCTACCTAAAATGTAGACATAGAGGTCAAATGACATCAAAATAAAGTCGGAAACGACCCAAAACTATAGTGAAGAATGACCATAAATGAGTCGAAAACTCGACTCATCAGGCAGCTTGAGCTCGATCAGGAGAGGCTGAAAACACACGTTGCCAACTGCCCGTGACGAACCTCTCGGTCACGGGTGTTACGGGCGTTAGGAGCCAATTCAGGAGAGGCATGGATTTCATCCGCCCGTGACGAGCCGTTCTGGCCCGTGACAAAGTGAGAGGTCACGGGACCGTCATGAATTACGACTGATTTCCTAAATTCAACTTTTGGGCTTATTTTGGAAATACCAAGTATTTTTCTATAAATAGAGGGCTCGACCAGATCTAAAAGGGTTGTTGATTCTTTGGAGAAAAACCCTAACTTGGGAGAGAAGACAGAGCTTTCAGCGTGAGGATCGTCGAGCTACACCGCGTCTTTACGGTTTACTCTTTTCTTTCTTCCCTTATACACTATTTTTGGTTTACTACCATGAATAGTGAGTAGTCTCCTCTATTCCGGGATCCTACGGATCCCGTGCTATGTAACCCTAACTCTCATGTGATCAATTGAAGTTCATTATTTATGCAATTCGAATATTCAATTTCAATGTGTGCTTAATACTATCGTTCTATGCATGTATTTACATCAAAGGGTATGTTTGCATTGATAGAACGTATTTAGGTTATATGCTGAAAGGTGGATGGGCCCTAGGGATTAACCGGATTGCATGAAATTGATATTAGGTCATGTTTACGTGATTTAATAGGAAAACCATTAATTCAATAAATCGAAATCGTTGATAATCCGTGGATGGGCGGCGTTCAACGATGAAGATTAATCTGGACAATGATCCGTGGATGGGCGGCTTGTCTAGTGTTATTTCGGTTATTTTCCATATTCGATAGCATGAATAATTAGCGTAGAATGATTGCATGATTAGTGGGGGTTAGCACGGGTGAAGTATGGATTCTGAGATTCTTTCTCTGAATAAAAACACAACATTTATCTTCTGCACTTTAATTTCTGCCATTTAATTATTGCAAATTCTCACAACAAAACAAACCTTTTTAATTGGAATAGCTAAATAGGTCACTTGTTACCTAGTACTCACACGCACTGCTCCTAGGATCGACCCTTGGCTTACCAAGGATTATAAATTTTGTTTGACTGCAATTTGACCCCTAAAACTAATAATTTGACATCTATAAAGGGTTAAAAATACGCGTGTCAGTTCTCAACCGAGCGCTCACATATAGCTGGTTTATTTATTCATGGAGTAATTTATTGTTGGATATTTGAAGTATATATCTTTATTTTGCTAAGTTCTAAATTATTGTTGAATTTGAGCATGCTATCATTTTTTATTCGAAACGACCATGTTATTGCAAATTGTCTATTTGCTCATTTCCCTCTGTAATTTCTATTCAACAAAGTGCCTGTTAATTTATTTTGCTTTCAACTTTAAGCTTTTTATCCCCCTTTTCTCTTCCGCCTGTTCTCTTCAAATCTCGCCGGTGAGATTTCTATCTTTTACAAGCTTAGCAGCGACGAGAGGGGATCAAGTGACCTTCAATTAGTCAATTTAAGGTTCTGTTTCTTCCTTCCCTTTAGGCATTTTCCTGCCTAAGAGGGTTTCTATGAGTCGACCTAGGTCAGACTGTTGTTTGGTTTTCGTTCGACATCTGTTGTTGATCGATTTCATTTTTGGGTTTATGGTATCACTGCTACTCACGAGGGCTAATTCGGATTTAATTTTTGGGTTTTTTTTGACGCGGTGTTGTTTTGCTTGGCCAGCTACTTTCGTCGTGAATGATGCAAGCAACTGCCCAGCAAGTGGTGTGGATGCCATGAGGATGAGCCGCCATGTGGCTGTCATGACGATGCTGCAGCCATCTACAGCTTGGGCTGTGCTGGCAATCCTTGTACGCAAGTGGATGGCTTAAGGACACGTGTGGCCTGTTCAATTTATGTTTAATGTTTTTTATGTTTTTCTGAGTAAGTGGATTACTCATCTAGGTATAAGGCCAAGTGGAGCAGCTGCTTACTTATCTTGTCTTGCTCGTTTATATTATCAGAGATGGTCATGGATGGATGTTTTTCCCGATTTTTAAGTTCTCTATGTCGCTTTTGTATCTGCTTTATGCAGTTTATCAAAAAAAGTGCCTGTTGTAATTTTTTTGAATTTTTTTTGTTATATATCTATTTATTGGTTTACAATAATAGTATATTAACACACTCTATCTGTATTATCCTTCTGTACCAATGTTCTCATAGATTATCTATTACGTGGTACAAATGAGGGTAAATCTACGATTTAAAAGAAATAATGGATTTGGTAGCTTTTAGTCACTCTCCGACCTCCGTCTTTAAATGCATGCCCTTGCACAACAATATTTGACCAAACAATGCTAAGTACTACACTATTAATTTTTGTATTTTTTCCGTCCAGAAATTCCATCGTAAAGACGTCGACGTCGGAAAATAATCTGTTGCAATGTAACATCCCAAATTCTGTCCCACATCGCTTGGGAGTTCTGTGTGTGCAAGCTTGATAAGCTAGCCTACTAGCTCTCATGTTACCAATCTACCATGGTTTTTGTGAAAGACTCTAGGTTGTGGTGACCTAGGAGAGGGTGGTGGCATGAAAGCTAGGACAGGCTAGGCTTATAACGGCTCAGATTGGGTCCTCTGGTCGGGTCGTTACAGATGGTATCAGAGCCGAACCTCCGCAGTAGGTGACCGTGAGCGGTCTCCGAATGGAGGGACGATCCTGTGTTCTCGTCTGTCCTGCTTGGTCCTAACGAGGACGTTAGGATTCTTTAAGTGGGGGTGTATGTAACATCCCAAATTCTGTCCCACATCGCTTGGGAGTTATGTGTGTGCAAGCTTGATAAGCTAGTCTACTAGCTCTCATGTCACCAATCTACCATGGTTTTTGTGATAGACTCTAGGTTATGGTGACCTAGGGGAGGGTGGTGGCATGAAAGCTAGGACAGGCTAGGCTTATAACGGCTCGGATCGGGTCCTCTGGTCGGGTCGTTACATGCAATACCGTCGAATTTCCATCTAGAAAATTTTGAATATTTAAATTCGTCGTAATTCCGACATATTTCCGTCACCACATATTCCGTCACAAAACTTTAGTCGGATTGTTGACGGAATTTTTGTGACGAAGAATTAACGGAGAGGTTATGCAAATATTATTCGCTCACATTCCGTCACACTTCAGTCGTTGTATACTGTAGCCTAATTCCCTCCACATTCCATCACCATTCCATCATTTGGAATAGGTTTCATTGTTTCCGTCAAATTTCCGTCACTATTCCGTCTTCCAAAAATCATTTTTAATTTTTCAAACAGTTTAAAAAACTGACCATTAGACAGCGCTTCTATTGTAAACGCCGTCTAAAGTAGACTTTAGACAGCGCTTGTAGCCAAACGCTGTTTAAAGTGGACTTTTGACAGCGTCTGTAACCAAACGCTGTATAAAGTGGACTTTTGACAGCGCCTGTAGCCAAACGCTGTCTAAAGTCGACTTTAGACAGCGCCTGTAGCCAAACGCTGTCTCTATATAATCAACATGTTTCTCAAAAATTAATAATTTTAAAATTAACTAACGGTATATTGACGGATTAATGATGATATTTGAAAGCTGATTATGGTGGAATAATGACGGAATTTTGATAGAATACTATTATTTATTTTGAAAAAGGATCACGGACGTTTGACAAAAATTAATAATTTTAAAATTAAATAACGGTATATTGACAGATTAATGACGGTATTTGAAAGCTGATTATGGTGGAATAATGACAGAATTTTGATGGAATAATGTTATTTATTTTGAAAAAGATCACGGACGTTTGACAAAAATTAATAATTTTAAAATTAAATAACGGTATATTGACGGATTAATGACGGTATTTGAAAGCTGATTATGGTGGAATAATGACAGAATTTTGATGGAATACTGTTATTTATTTTGAAAAAGGAACACTGACATTTGACAAAAATTAATAATTTTAAAATTAAATAACGGTATATTGAGGATTAATGACGGTATTTGAAAGCTGATTATGGTGGAATAATGACGGAATTTTGATGGAATACTTTTAATAATTATATAATTTTACAAAAATAAACCATTAGACAGCGCTTTTTAATTAAGCACTGTCTATGGTTAACATTAAACAGCGCTTCTGTTGTAAGCGCTGTCTAAAGAGAAATATTAGACATCGTTTGGCTACAAGTGCTGTCTAAAATCTACTTTAGACAGCGCTTGTAACCAAACGCTATCTAATGTTCCACTTTAAACAGCGATGCACTTGTTTCCAAACGCTGTCTAAAGTGATTATTAAACAGCGCTTATTTACAAACGCCGTTTAAAGTCCAATTTTACACCGCCCTTATTTGTTAAGCGCAGTTTATTTTAATAAAATTCATTATTTTAGGGTTTTCACTTAAGTTCCAAGCGGCCGATTTCCTGATCTCTCTTCGTTCGTTTTCTCCTCACAGCTATTGTACCGGTTGAGATTGAGGACGTTCGAAGGAGGATTTGGGGATGTTCCCAGCGAAGGAATTGTGCAGTGGTCTTATCTACACCGCAACCGACGACCGCCGCTTTTCCCCTTCACCATCCGACTGCCGCTTTTCCTCAGATCTGAAATGCGTGCGATTGATGTTTCTCGTATCTTCGAAACACGGATCTGAAATGCGTGCCAATGATGTTTCTCGTATCTTCGAAACACAGATCTGAAATGCGTCCGATACAGTGATTGGATTTCGCGGAGGGGGCACGGCCGGAGGAGATGCGGCTGTTGGTTGTTCCTCCAAGACTCTGTTAGATTTGTATAAAAATCACATCTGTTTGTGTTCAGGGGCTGAGGCCGTAGCTGATCGGGTTGCCGAGGAGGTCTAGGAGCGTGGCAAGGTGCTAAGAGTTGGAGTTGTTTGTGGAGGTCCGTCTGCTGAATGAGGAATTTCGCTTAACTCTGCTCAGTCGGTTATTGATCACATTCAGGTGCCTAACATAGCCATTAGCTATTAGCTGACCTACTCATTTTTATAACTCATTAGCTTTCTTTTTGGACACTAGTAACTGGATATATGGTGCCTTTTACATATCTCTTGATCAGTTTATTATGAATGACTGGTTAGCTAGTTTATTATGAATGACTGGATATATGCCTTTTACATTGTGTTTCCAGTGATACATCATACATGGTCAGTTCGGTGAAGATGGAGGCATTCAGGTTTTTCAACAAATTAGCAGTTTGGTGTAACTGTAACCATTACTGAGTTATAAAATGCAGTGAATGTTTCAAGTACAAAATGCTCAAGTTCCCTCCATCCTTACTAGCAGCTGCTGCAATCTTCACAGCTCAGTGCACTATCATTGGATCGAAGCAGTGGAGTACGACCAGCCAGTGGTACTCCATCTATTCCGAAGAGCACCTACTGACAGACAAATCCCATCATTACAAATATATTCCTTTGTGTTTTCCAGATTGTTCGTTCCTCATATTGCCTTTTGGATTATGCAGTGAATGTTCCAAGCACGTGGTGACCCTCCATCAAAATGCAGCAACTGGAAAACTAACAGGTGACCCTCCATTAGTAGTGGGAGCTTATAGGACTTGTAATGACCTATAAGCTCCACGTTGTATTCGACTTATATATGTGTCATTGGATTCGTTACTTCATTGTTACAGCTTTATTGGCTTTATTCACTGAGTTGTATTTTGCTTTATTCAGTGTGTCCCATTAATCTACATTCTTAATGGCTTGCAATTTTATTTCATTGGCTTTATTCACTGTGGCCCTTTATCAACATTATTAATATTGTACTTGGTTTTTTTAGGATGTTTACGATTGGAAACCCTCCACCTCTCAGTCAAAGCCCGAATGGAAACAATCGCGGTCCGCCTAGTCAGAGATCGAATGAAGACAACCGGAGACGTCACCAAGGCCAGAGCGAAAACGAAGAAAACCGCAGACATTAGACATTTTAAGTTCATTTGACTATGCTTTTGTATTTTATTATTATACTCGACTTCTGTAATTTATATCAGTACATTTATTATTAAAAATAATATGTTTTAAATATTTTATAATTATTATTAAAATTAAGATTAATATTTATAAACATTAATATCGAAAATTCGAAAATTAAAATTTGAAAAAAATAAAACATAATATTGACGGAAACATTAATACGGAATTAAGACGGAATATATTATTGATGGAACATGGACGGAATGTAGACGGAAACTAAGAAGACGGAAAATATTGAAAACAAAAATCTGTTTGAATATAGACGGAAAATATTATTGACGAAATTTTGTCGGAGAATCTCGCCGGATACATGACGGAATGACGACGGAATTTTATTTACCGGAAATGTGACGAAACAATGACGGAAAATATTGAAAACAAAAATCTGTTTGAATATAGACGGAAAATATTATTGACGAAATTTTGTCGGAGAATCTCGCCGGATACAATGACGGAATGTCGACGAAACAATGACGGAAATAAACGACGGAATGAAGACGAACACTTTTTACCGTCGGAAAAATTGCCGGTAATGTCATCGGTGACGAAAATTCAGATTTTTCCGTCATTATTCCGTCGTTTTCCTGACATCGGAATTTTTCCTTAAATTAGTAGTGCTAGCTAAACGTGTAAATACGAGTCATGACAAAATAATTCAGATTTCACCACAAATTAGGGGTGATTGTGCGACCTAAAGTGTGCAACCCACATTATGGGTGTCAGACCATGCATATCACTACCTTCCGATGCATCATGATACCTGATATTATGCATCCTCATCAGGGCCGGCTTAAGTTATTACGGAGCCTGAAGTGAAAAAAAAAATTTTGAACCTTTTAAATCCGTCTTTTGAAAATTCGAGACCTTTTTTTGTTCTTAAATAAAGTTCATTTGAAGGATTTGTGGCCTTTTTCATTAAAATGAGGCCTGTATCAAAATATGGTTTTTTTATCTATCAAATGGGGCCTTTTAAATTCAATTTCACTAGCTAAAAAAAATCAACATTTGGTGACGCCTGAAGCGAGTTGCCTCAAGGATGAGCCGGCCTTGATCCTCATCATTCATGAGATACGGACACCAAGTATAACTAGTTATATATTCTATCAAGATAACATTATATTTGACTTGTATCATATCCGATTCGGTTGCCTAAATAAGCACCGCTCATGTACTATTTATATTGTCAAACCTATCAATACAAAATGACTCAAATTCATTCCTTCATCTTACAATGGGTTGCTGAAATTGTGCGGCGCTTGTATGTGCTAGTTTGTGAAATAAGATTGCTTTGAAAGTTTATGCGTCATCGTAACTAAAAAGGTCCATTTTTATGTTTTGCTTCAAGCTTCGCAGGACCTTGAAACGCCCCTGCATTCAAACGTTACTTGATTGTTATCGCGCGATAGAACCAAAATTTGTATTGTAAAAGTGAGTCGGAGATCACGTGAGCACAATCAGGTGGAGGGTGGGCCGAGGCGACAACGTACGACGGAGAAAACGGTGGCTAAAGAAGGCAGAACGATCAGCCATAACGGAGTTGAAGATTGAAGGCTCAAGACGAGGCGATAGCGTTTAGCATAGGTTTAAATGTCTGTTAAAGTATTTAGAAAGGCTAGTTGGGCTTGTAAGGTCTATAACTTATGGTCTGTTTTGTAAGTCCTGTAAACTTTAGGGACTAGTTTGAAAGGTGCCTGAAACTTGTATTTACAATCAAAGATTTGAGATTAGGGTTCATAAGAGTGATTGAGGTGAGAGATTATAAGTCCTGGAGCCAAATGGAAGCGATCGAGGTCGAGAGATTGTAATTGCTTGAGGCGTGTAGCTCGGATCGTTGCGGCGAAGTTCCTGGTTATGATGATTTCATCAATAAAGATCGATCGTGGTTGCTGGAGTAGGTTTGGTCACACCAGCCATTTCGAACAAGGGTAAATCCTATGTTGAGTTTTTTGTTTCTTTGATTCTACTCGCTACATTTTCGATTCTTCGACTTTACAATTGGTATCAGAGCCATTTGTGGCACAATGGTGTCGACGAAAGTAGAGATTGATCAGTTTGATGGAAAAGGGGATTCTGCAACGTGGAAACGGCGTATGGAAGCAATCTTGCTTCAAATGAAGGTCTCTAAAGCACTGAAACGAAAAGAACCTACCAGAAACACTGACTCAAGATGAGACGGATGAGATAATTGAGATGGCTTATAGTACAATTATCTTGCATCTTGGGGATAATGCGCCTGAAACTTGTATTTAGAATCAAAGATTTGGGATTAGAGTTCATAAGAGTGATTGAGGTGAGATATTATAAGTCCTGAAGCCAATTAGAAGCAATTGGCCGAAAAATTATAATTACTTGAGGCGTGTAGCTCGGATCGTTCCGTCAAAGTTCCTGATTGTGCTGATTTCATCAATAAAGACGATCGTGGTTGCTGGAGTAGTTTGGTCACCCCAGCCATTCCAAACCAGGGTAAATCCTGTGTTGAGTTTTGTTTCGTTGATTCTACTCGCTACATTTTTTATTCTTCGACTTTATTATTGGTATCAGAGCCATTTGTGATGCAATGGTGTCGACGAAAGTAAAGATTGATCATTATGATGGAAAGGGGGATTCCGCATTGTGGAAACGGCGTATGGAAGCAATCTTGGTTCAAATGAAGGTCTCTAAAGTACTGAAGGGTGAAAAGAACATACCAGAAACACTTATTCAAGATGAGAAGAATGAGATAATTGAGATGGCTTATAGTACAATTATCTTGCATCTTGGGGATAAGGTCTTAAGGGACGTTGCTAAGGAAAAGACTGCTGCTGGCCCGTGGACAAAGCTTGATCATTGTATATGACAAATATATTGACTATGAGGATTTATCTGAAGGGAAAGCTATTTGGCTTCAAAATGGATAAACAACAAGCCTATAGATGAGTTCTTGGATGACTTTGCAAAAATAGTCATTGACCTGGAAAACATCAAGGAGAAGATAGAAGATGAGGATAGAGCAATAATGATTCTCAATGCTTTGCCATCAGGATATGCTACCCTTGTAGAGACCAGGTATCCTAGGGAAACACTATCAATGGAGGAAGGTCTTGCTTCCTTGAAGTCAAAACAAATTTAATCTGAATCATGTCATGAGACAGGGGATAGCCTAGTGGCCCATGGGAGACCTTTTAGGCTAGGATTTCAGAAGAAAAATAACAAAGGGAAATTTCAGAAAAGACCTAGTACACCACAAAGTCCCAAGCTTGATATGAAGAAGCTGAAGTATTATTTTTGCCATAAGGAAGGGCCTTTCAGGAGGGACTGTCCAGAAAGAAAGAAATTATTTGGTGGGAAAAGACAGGAGCAAGATGATGCTGTCATGGTAGAAGATGGTTATGAGAGTGCTGACCTGCTAGTAGTCATGAATGTAGAGCCTAACTCTAGGCGGATCTTGGGTAGTGGGTGCTAATACCATATGACCTCAAATAAGTCTTGGTTTCAAGAGCTGGAGGAAAGAAAGCAAGGGACAGTTCATCTTGGGAACAACAAGTCATGCACCATGGCTGGTATTGACACAGTGGCATTGAGAATGGAGGATGGACAAGATATTATTCTCCATGATGTGTATGTGCCTGAACTCAAAAGAAATCTTATTTCCTTAGGCATGCTAAATAAACAGGGATACACATTTAAGGCTGAAAATGGTGCTCTGAAAGTTACAAAAGGTTCTCTAGTAATTATGAAAGGTGTGCGGATGAAAGGAATTTATGTTTTGCTAGGTAACACAATTATGGGAGTTGTAGTTAATTACACAAAAAACCAGTGTTGATATTACCTTGTGGCATTTGAGACTAGGTCATGTAAGTGAAAAATGAATATGTAAATTGCATGAACAAGGTCATCTAGGTAATGGTAAACTGGGAAATATGGTCTTTTGTGAAAATTGTGTTTTGGGAAAATCTAGCACAGTAAAATTCAATAAGGTCATTCATAGAACCACTGAAATTTTGGATTACATACATTCAGATCTTTGGGGACCAACAAGAACTGAGCCACATAGTGTATGAGATATTTTATAACCTTGATAGATGATTATTCAAGAAGAGTTTGGATTTATTTTCTTTGCTAAGAAATCTGAGGCTTTTCAAACATTTAAAACCTGGAAAACTCTGGTAGAGAATCAAATAGGTAAACACATTAAAAGACTTAGAACATATAATGGCCTTGAGTATCTAGATAAGGAATTCATGGATTTCTGTAAGTGTTGTGGTATTGCAAAGCACCATACAACTGCTAGTACTGCATGCTATTTAATCAATAGATGTCCATTTGCTGCTATTACTTTTAAAACACATATGCATGTGGTCTACATATCCTATTAATTATAGTAAACTAAGAGTGTTTGGTCGTTGTGCTTATGCTCGTGTGAAACAAGACAAGTTAGAGCCTATAGCCTTAAAGTGAGTATTTTTTTTGTTATCCTGAGGGTGTGAAAGGATATAAATTGTGGTGCCTTGAAAAGAATCATAAGAGAACATTTATCAGTAGAGATGTGATATTCAATGAACTGGATTTCTCATTTAAAAAGCCTAAGCCAGAAAATTCTTCTGAACATGGAAGTTCCATAGAACTTGAGGTAGATGAACCTGGCCTGGAAATGATTTATTCAGGTGGAGCAGGGTAATGTAGAGGTGCAAGAGGCAATAGATCTAAGTCCCCTGCCCCACATCCTATAGATCAGAGTGAGATAGATACAACAAGCCCTAATAATTCTCACAGATCCCTCCGAAACTATAACCTGGCAAGGGATAGAGAAAAGAGAGCCCTTAAGAAACTAGTAAGATATGGTTATAAAGATGTGGTAGCTTTTGCATTTAGTGTAGCTGATGATATACCTAAGATTGAACCTAAAACTGCTAAGAAAGCTTTAAACTCAAAACATGGAGAATTGTGGTATCAAGCTATGCAAGATGAAATAAATTCACTGAGTAAAAATATTACCTGGAAGCTTGTCAAGAAACCTTATGGAGTAAAAAGGGTAGACAGTAAATGGGTGTTAAGGTGTAAGGAGGGAATACCAGGGGTAGAGAAACGTAGGTATAAGGCTAGACTTTATGCTAAAGGGTTTACTCAAAGGAAGGTGTGGATTTTAATGAAATATATGATCCGGTTATGAAACACATATCTGTTAGGATTGCTCTATCTTTGGTTGCACATGCTGATGTGGAATTGGAACAATTAGATGTGAAAATAGCTTTCTTATATGGAGATTTGGATGAAACAATATACTTGAAACAACCTGAACTTTTTACTGTTGGTGATGCTAATATTGATGTTTGTTAGTTAAATAAATCCTTATATAGTCTTAAACAATCTCCTAGACAATGGTATAACGAGTATATAGTCGAGTTATAAATGAGTTGTTCACAAGTCTAAACAAGTCGAGCATCACTTTGCTCAAGCTTGGCTCGTTTAATAAACAAGGCCTAAATATCATACTCATACTTGAATCGTTTCGAGTCAAACTTTGGCCGAATTTTTTCCTAGTATGCTCGCGAGCTGCTCACGAGTACATCAACTCGCTTGCAGCCCTACAACCATGCTTGGATTAACCAACATACATGACATTTTCTACAGATGGTACTTTCTGAATTAGTCGCACAAAATTTCATATGCTTATAACTTTAACATGTTAGTCCCATATAAAACGACATATGCTTATAACTTTAAACAGTTTGTTGTCGTATAAAAGAAGTTACACTTAGAATCTTAAACATATAATTATTGCATAAATGGACACACGACTAAAACATTACAATCTTAAACAAATTAAGCTTACATAAGTAATTTCAAACTAAGATAAGTTAAAGTAAGCTCACCTAAGACAAACTAAACTAAACTAAATAAGGTGCGGTAGAAAACTCGACTAACTATTGAATCAACCAAAAGTAAGTAGTCACCGCGACGGTGGCGTATTATCTTACTAGGGAAGTTGGCATTTTGTGCTTCAGTAGTAGGACTAAAGGAGTTCTATCTCGTGTAATTGCAGAACTAAAGTTAGTGATTGCACTAGGTAGAATCAATCGAATATGTACCTCGAAATAGGGGACTCGTAATTAAGATGTATGATGAGCCGTATTTATACGACTCATCGAGTCATCAAATCCCACCAATTCCAGCACTTTATTATGCAAACAGTTACTTCTTAGTGCCGTTTTGTACTTCAGGTGTTTTGGAAGCTCTAGGAGGAATCGCGCTTAAAGATGGCTTTTTATGCCAAAAACATCACAGTTTCAGATTTGACCTTTGGACCTTCGACGGAGAGCTGGGAATGAACCGCTAATCAGAAAAATACGAGTCATACGCCGTTGCGAAGCTAACTCAATTCCCTACAACTCTCTAGTTTACACCGAGAGAATCCGAGGTCGTTTAGATGGTCAAATCAAGAGCCAAAGTCGTGAGTCAGTGCAGTTCGCTGAGGCCTCAACAATTTCAGCACGGACGTCTGAACAATTTCCGTAATTCAAGAGACGTCCGCGGGGTAATTACAGAGACGTCCGCGGAAGATCTCGGCTCGTCTTTTCCGTCCCATCCATCCAGCCCAAGTCACATCTAGGGCAAACTTACAGTGCTAGGGTTTTGGAATAATCAAGAAGGATCCAGAAGACTTTAATTCCCAAGCAAAGAGTAGCTTAAAGATAAAGCAGGATTATTTTGGAAATATTGCCATAGTTATCTCTTGGCTTATTTTGGGAACTTTAGGGTTTCTCAAACTCTATAAATAAGAGTTCAACTCAGCCTTCTAAAGCATCCCAAAACGTGGAGAGCTCCTCTCTCCACAAAATTCTCTTCACTCTTCACGGCCGAAACCCTAGCTTGCTCCGCCCTTTCCTCCACCATACTCAGCCCCTGCACTGCCCTATTCTGCCCTAGCTCAGCCACGTCTCAGCCACACACGGCCAGTCCTTAGTCCCCTCAGTTTAGTGAAGTTCTCTTGTATTTTCATTACCTTGCATTGTTTACTTATGGCTATGTGTAACTAATCTTATTATTCGGGCTAGGGTTTATACATTGTGACGATGTTTTTGAGACTTCGTTCGTAATGCTATATTCATTGTTTTACTAATTCTCGTGTATGAATTCCATGAATTATCGCTAGACTAGGCGGATACTTTGTCGTAAAACCTAGTTGCGCATATTTCTATATTAATCATCTATCTAATACTTTGTCGGTTGGATAGGTAGCACGTCTAGGTTAGATAACACCTTTGTCGGGTTATTAAACCTAGGGGAATTAGAAGCTTAACACCTTTGTCGGGTTAAGTTGTGGCGTAACACCTTTGTCGGGTTACTTGGGAAGTCACCTTTGTCGGGACAACCACACTTAGAAACTATGAATTAGAATATTAGAAGTCGATGATAAAACAAGTCACAATCAAACCCTAGTCTGAATATTCTCATCATTATTCACTCAGTTTATTTCCTTATTGCACTTGTTTCCTAATCTCTCACAAACCCGAATTGCCTTTTCTTTCCTTTTTCAGAACAAAGTAGTAACCAATCTAGCTCCCTTGGGTTCGACCCTTGCTTGCCACTGTACTAACCCACAGTCTAGAGTAAGGAATTATAAATTTAAATTTGCAGGTACCAACGACGACCTGTCAATGTATGTTTGAGGTTTAAAGGCGCAATGAAAGTTTGTCTTACTAGGATACATACATGGTCTATTCCCATTTCTTATTCGACATAGCATGCATGTATTGCTCGCTTTTCCTTAAATGGTACATTTGGATGAAGTAACAACCTTAGAACACCTTCGTGCATTTGTTAAACTCTTCTACATTTCGGATCACATATTGATCTAGATTCACACATCCATCCCAGTACTTATCGGTATATAAATATTCTGACTACATTTGATCCTCTCTACATTTGACATTATTTAGATGTTAAAAGAATAGTTTGTCAAATGGTGTCGTTGCCGGGGAGCAACATATTACTAGCTTAGATTGTGTGGAAGTTCCAACTATTCTAATAGAATTTTTCATTTTCTTATAATTATAAATCCTTCTTATAATTTCTCCCTTTGCTAATATTCGTGTATCTCTCTTTGCGAGGATGTACAACTACTATCAATAAGTCACACACTCAAGTGGAGGAAAACAAGAAATCTCAAGAGAAATGCTCATGAATACAAATGGACATGTATTGGACTTCTCGGATAATAATGACCACAATAGAGTGAGAGTGTGAGAATGGCAAGCTTGGACAGAAAGTGAAAGCTATCTTCCATCAAATTCTTATTGGGAAGAGCATGCTCATGTGATGCCTACTTATGCTCAGGAGATATATGAAGACAATTCAACTACAAACTATGACAAAGAGATATACGAAGACAATTCAACTACAAACCATGACTACTTTTCACCCGAGACCGACCCTTCTTTACCCACTACCAAGGTTCTTGAGGATCAATTGATTGCGAGCATAAACAAGACATCTTACCACATCCAATTTCAATTGAAGATTTCTTCAGTGATGATTCATCCGTGGAAGATGCAAGTTTTTTTCATCAAGAATATCTACTCCCTGCCGTAACAAGTGAGCTTGAAGTTATTGTGGACGAGACAATATAAGGGGAACACTTTAAACCACCAAGACCTCAAGTAATTGAAGACTTTGTTAATGTGTATTTGTATTTGAGTGAAGGACACTCTCGCATAGAAGTAAACATAGTTACAAATGAGACCTTTGAAGAATGGGCACCCAAAGATACTATTGAAGAACTCAAGGAGAGTGTGCCCGTCAAGCTAGAGACTAATTTTGAAGACCCTTTTCTCCCAACGTCTCGAAACAAGTTTTAAAGCGTCTTACCTTACTTTGCAATAACATTTGAAAAAAGCTCTCACAATCTCTTAATTTGACCCTTAAGACCAATGTCGAAAGGGATCAAATGAACATGTCTTTCGTAGTGTCTTAAATTATGTAAGATGATCTTGGTGAGGGCCCAAATCTTTTTAATGTTATATTATGAATTTTTTGTTTTGTTACTTTTTGTTGTTATGTTATTTTTAATCTTGAATTATTAAATTGATATGTATTTTAGTTAATATTAATTCATTTAAACTAATTTGAAAATTATATATATGTATGTAATAATTAATATAAAAACAAACTTTATCATTATAAAAAGTTAAATACCTTTTTCATTGTAAGATAAGAAAGGGACGAGCTTTATCAATCAAAATGGATGGTTGTACACTGTTACACACAATCACCAGAATCTCTATGAACGAAATCGCTAACCAATTCGGCTGCATTTGAACAAATTTCACGAATCTCTCTAAGAACCCTAAGTTAATTTAAGCTAAGCTAATCTAACCTCATTTAAGTCACATGAGCTAAGTTAAACTAAACTAAGCTCATCTAAGTTAAGCTAAACACCTAAACTAAATTTCCAATACCAAAAGAACAGACCGAGTTCTACTTACAAGTTTTGCAGGCTACATATTTTAAGTGACTATAAATCAAAATATCGTAATTTGACTTAACTAGACCCAGCCCAGACTTTATCATTGAATACACAGTTTCATACGTAATGTCCTTGAAAAAGTTGGACTTACCATTTTTCGAAGTGAATCTAAAATTGTTTGTTTCATCGAAGGAGCAATAACCGATAGCTACATTGCAGACGAACTGAATCAGTAAAACAAGAGATCAATCTCACGTACATCACGTTCACAAGTGTATGTTTGAGTGGCGTCATCGTGTACCTTGAAAACCAATTGAAACTACCCGAGGAGTATACTTTAGACTTAAAGGATACCCTACAACAGAAATGCATCCAGCAAAAAATTAATCTGAACCAAAAAGGCATAATTAGGAATAAAAGCATCTACTGGAAACAGATAGTAAAACAATTACGTACCTGGGATTGTCTTCGCGCCATAACAACAGAGTACGTCCATATTGACATATGTCGGTTTTCAAAGACAGGATAAATCTGCAGGTCTCTCCAGCAAGCCCAAGCAATTCATCATCTAATAAGCTTTAAATTCTACAAGAAGATTTCTGCTATTTTTCAAGATTCAGATAAGTGCAAACAACCGCAAAGGGAGTAGAACAATTAGATTCCTATCAAAAGTTTAGTCTACACTCATATTCCATTTGAGACATTATGTGCTCGCAGTCGCAGTTTCATTATAAAAAGACACAAAGCCTTCCATGCCATCCATCAGCTTCCTTGGAAAATTCACGGGTCTAAATGAGACGATCCACGACCTGGAAGCTGGGTTATTCATCTGCTTTCCAGAAAAAATTTCAACATGTGGGCATGCATCGCAAGAAAATGAGACGATTTCGTGAGCTGTGGCCTTCTGACTCATCCTCATCTACCATGGTGTTGTTGGAATTGCATTTGGCCATAGACCCAGCTGATCTGTCAAGAGGCCCTTGTGGAGAAATTGTGTGAGACTTGTTCTGCTGGTTTACGTACGTCTGATGATCATCTGGACTTCGAGTTAGGCCATTTGATGTGCCTGAGCTTGACGATAGGGAAGGGGATTTTCGGAGATGGAGTCTATATTTCTGCAAAAGTGATGAAAATAGTGCATCAGCAGTCGTAAAATTCACCGGATATTGTAAATACAACTCGTGAGGAGAAATTCCGTACTTGTAAATGGCTTTTCACTTCTGCGTTTGTCAGGCCTTCAACTTGCATTACATCCCTGATCTGCTTCGGCGTGGCAACTGCATGAAAATCAAAGGAAACAATATTAAAACGTGATTCGAAAACCAATCAAAATGTAGACTTCTCAACTTATATCATAATCTATATAGTTGGAATCTCTAGTAGGATCAGCCAATATATAATCAATCAATTAATTACACCTTAAAACTCAAAAATTTCAGTTTCTTGCCTTGAATGAATTACAATTCCATCAAAACTTCTCTTTCAAAAAATTTCAACTTTACCTTCAGACCCTCCAAGTTGCTGAAGAGCATCTACAAACCTCCGGTGAAGATCGGGGGACCAGTGCCGTCTATGCTTCCGGAGAACCTGTTGCCGGGATTTCTGATTCTCCTTCTGCATCTTAGATTCATCACTCAACAAGTTACCATTTTTCAAACTAATCACATTTTTAGCACAAAATTGATTTGATTCCACCACCAGAGCGGCAGGAGCCACTGGGTTGATTAGTAAAAACTCATCATTGGGGCTTTCCTTGATTTCCTGTCCAGCCCTCATCACCTCCTTAGCAGCATTCTCTTCTTCATCCGTCTGCAACAATAGATTAAAAAAGAATCAAAATTGTGAAATCTCAATTCTAGAGTTAATTGACTTATGAACGAAACACCGAATCCGAGGTTACATGTTCTGTTTATTTTTTATTTTATTTTTTTGTTCTATGAGTAGGGTGTTATTTTGAACTGAATTTTTTTTGGATATTTAACTTAAAATTTAAGCATCATTGTTGGCATTTGTTTGTTCAACTGGATCGATTTACACACACATTATGACTCAAAAGCTAAAAAAAATTTAATCTAATATAAGCTAGAATTTCACTCTTTGGCGATCTGAGATAATTTCTTCAAGTCCTCATTTACAACGATTCTAAACATAATGTTCATCTTAAAAACTGAATTTTTTAGTGCAAAAGAAAAAAAAAACAGGCCTAATTAAAAGTTTCAATTACCTGATTGAGATGATGAGAATCATCAGTATGATTATTCCAGAGCTTGACAGAACTCATCCAGTTCTTCATGTCATCACCATCATCATTTTCCGAATTCAGATCCTCCACTTTCTCAAAATTACAACCCACAGCTTGTCTACAATTCTTCAACTCCTCCCTCAATCTCTCAACAGCTGAAAAACACACAAAACCAGGATCAAATATGAAAAATCAACTTCAGTAAAAATACAAAACATCCCTCAAAGTATCTCAAAATCACCATCGGAAAAATCAACGCACCATCGTTCAACAAGTCGAGACAGAGCGGCAGCTCGCGCTTAAAAGGTTCGATCTTTCGCCTCTCGGCCTCGATCCCGGCGAGGTACTCTGTGAGCCTCTCCAGTTTGCGACGTGGTGGTTCGTCGTTTGAAAATTGAGAAGTGAGGAAATCCTTGGTTGGGTTCGGATGATCCATTTTAGGACTAAGGGGATTGAATACGCGAGGATTCGATTAGGTTGAAGAGACGAAGAGATGTGGATATTTATAGGCGGTACAATGAGCAATCGAGTCGTCGCGTATACGAGGCGACTCGGTTGAGGGAATCTTTATGTGATTCTTCTCTCTGAACTGTCTTGACGTGGCCCTCAAGATAAATTTATTGAATAAATTCGTTTTGTTTTTTAAGGTATAAATAATGCTTCGAAAATGGAGAGATTCCCGAATAATGTCTTTCCAGTTTCCACTAATAAACTTATAAATTTTATCAAAATAAATAATATTTATTTATGGGTATAGATATCTATTTTTATGATGGTGTATTATTTGTTCCTAAAATTAAATAGATTTCGTCCTATAATTAGTGAAAAGATAGATATGAATTAATTGTATATTGATTCTTCATTGATTTATTGGATTTTTTTACCAATTATAATTTAAAGTTTTTTTTATAGAAGTGTCCGTTACAACTCTGTACATAATTACATACTGATACTGTCTAGTACACTTTCTATCAATTGAAAGGCATGTCTCTCATTTTAATTCTTATCCAAAGTTCAGACTTTAGCGATGTATCAATATTCGCAGCGCTCAGTACTAGAACTCCACTATCTCTATCAAAGTCGTGGTGGCACACATGCACGCACAAGAGAAAGTCTATGGGCCAAACAGAAGCAAATGGTGGTAATAAAATGAACAAAAGCCAACAAATGAAACTAGTGCAGTCTCCGAGAATTGAACCTGGGACTAGCGATGCACAACCGGTCCGGTGGACCGGAAATTTTCAAAACTTTGGACCATGGACCGGATCGGGGTATATATGAACCGGGACCGGACCGTGGACCAGATTTTGTGTAAAAAGTCGACCGGACCGGTGAATACCCTTAATTTTACGGTCCGAATCGGAATTTATGAAAATTATGGACCGTTGACCGGAATTTTTACGGTCCGGTCTTGGCCCGACCTGTAAAACCGGTCCGGTCCGGTCTCAAATTGTGCATCTCTACCTGAGACCATACGTTGCAATGTAACACCTCAACCAACATGCCACTACCCTATTAGAATAATTTAAAGTTAAAAATATACCGTTTCCCTTGTCCATAAATAATTCTGGAAATGAAATTGCTTATTATTTTTACGTATAATGTAGATCTGCACAAATTCGAGTTCGGGGCGGGCTATTTTATGTTTGATAACACATACAGTCGGGTCAGGCTAAACCCGCCCGGTCAATTCGGACTCATAATCTTGTCCAAGCCCGCCCTATGTACCGGGCCGGGTTACCCTTTTCGGGTCAACCCGCTACAAATATGTATCGCTACATTTTAAATGAAAATACAATAATTTTCTTGCACAACAACAGTATATTACGATGATGTGGCATATTAGAAGGATGCAAAACATTCGTCACACAGATGTAAAACATTCAATGAAAGCAAAACATCTGAGCTGCAGCTCACATGATTATCATGTCACCTTATGGTGCATGTTAAAGGGTGGCTTGGGTTCAAAACCCACCACCAACAACCCACTCAAGGGTTTTCCCATAAATCATGCCATGTGCCAAATCAGGCCATGTGCAGTTGGGCCTTGAGTCATTGGTTGGAGTGCATGCCTGCAGGCCTTGTTCGGTGGTGTCTGGCTGTCCAGCCCCAGCCCACCACATAAGCGAAGTTCTCGCTATATAAATTAACAATTTCAGGTAGAAATCAAGTTTCCCCCAAGGTCGAAGCCAAAATATGAAAACTCGGGGAAAAATCAAAGTTTCGGAGCAAAATATGAAGTTTCAAACAAAACCGAGCAGATTGACCTTTGCAGCTTGTTCTGGACGCCCAGCGCATACGGTGTCAAAATTGGCTGATTCAAATCTTGTTGGAAAGATAACTCAAAGGGCTACAACTTTCTAGTAAACTCCAAGACCAAATTCGGACGGAAAGACCACCAAAAATCCCAGGGAAGTGTCAGCCGGTCAGCTGATATCAGCCAGCCGATCGGCTGGATAAAAACTCAGATTGGATGCCCACGGCCAACTTGAGCCGACCGGCTGGATTTCAACCCAGATTCAGCCGGCCGGCTGAGATCTGCTATAGTACCAGAAATTCCCCCCCGAGGCTATAAATAGAAAGCAAGTGTTTTGACCTATGAGTGGAGGTTTTTGAGGAGAAGAAGATTGGAAAAGAGGTCCATCCAAGGTCATCAATCAACAATCCAACCAAGGAGAAGAAGAATGCACAAAAGGGAGTTCAAGGATTCCAAATCCTCCTTCCTTTACTATTTTCCTATTCTCTTTGTGTTGCCATTAAACCCTACTCACACCATGTTGTCTTACATGATGTGTGAGTAGTGATCTTGTGTTTTGAGGGTCTTATGACTCTCCTAAGTACTCTTTGATCACAAATATACATTGATATTCATATGGATGATTGTTGATTTAATTTTCTCTTGTGTTATGAATGTTATGCACTCTAGGTGTTTGATAAAATGCCTAATTGACAACTTGGACTAGAACTTGGACCTAGGACTTGGAAACCCTAGGGAATAGTTCTAGGATGGAGAAATCATCTATATCTTAAATCATGCAAAAGAACCTTAGGATATGGATGTTTGACTAAGGATTGAATGTTTGATTCATTGAAGTTTGTCATTAAGTGAATAATTAATCTATCCCATCGAATGGTGTCAATTTCATGTTCTCTATGCTCTTTATACATGTCATGCTACTAAGTGTTTGATAAAATGCCTAAGTAACATGTTGAATCTCAAAACTAGACCTAAGAATCTAACGACCTTAGGAATGGTTTGGATAATAGAGAATATGATCCTATCTAGTGTATGCATTTGTTGTTAACTAGTCTCCGAGTTCATAGTATTTGTTACCTTAGGAAGACATTCCAAGAATAATAGTGCTATGGAATGAACCAATTACCTCGAGAGAGTGAGGTTTGAGCTATAAGAGAGCTTGGCTAAGATTAGATTCACATGAGAATTGGTCTATCTTAGTCTAAGCTAGGTTTTCAACAATGCATGGGTAGGAAGTGAACTAGTGCGTATGTTCATTGCATTTATCTCCCACACATAAGACGATAATGCAATGGAATGAACCGATACCCTCTAATTGAGCAGTGAGGTTCGAGCTAAGAAGGTTCTAAACTATTTGACTACTATGAAATGTTTGAATATCGTGTATGCGATCATTGAGAATTCGCCAAGGAGGGGAGTAACTCCTCGAAACACCTCCTATCTATCTTTTATCTCTAATTACTCACCACTTAGGATTTAGATACAACATTTTATACATTTTTGGTTTAGAATAGCCGAATGGAAACACAATCTTGAATAGTGCATGTGCTTGGCTTGCTCCTCTTGGTTCGACCCGATACTTTACCGGTATTATAAATGTTTTGAATCTACGACGACCCTCTTCAAAACCGACACATCGAAAGGGTAAAAATAGACGTTGTCAATAATATATGTCCTTCTCGAGTAAACATTTAATGAATGACTAATATGTAAGTTAACGGTCCCTTCAGGGACATCCGAAACAATACAGAGAAAATTAACATGGCCCATTTACAAGGATGACACGCACACACAAAAAATGCAAGTTAACGAACAACCCATTAAGATTTGGTTTCTTTTTATTCTTTTTCTTATTTTCTAATATACCTCTTTAGCCCATCAAAACGCCATATTATGTCGTTTAAGGAATGGAACCTTGACGATCTTCAATATGTGGTTCTCAATATCAAATGATCATATGAAAATAAGGCAGAAAGAAAATATGGAATGGACAATTTATGGGAAACTCATTTTCCCGTTGAAAATAAATAAGGAAAATTTATATTGAATCCTTTGTTTGTTAGATTTTACATGGGTAATCAAACATGAGGAGGTAAGCTCTTAATCAGTACACGAGGGGAATCAAAAAATTGACCAATAGTATGCTATAATGTTTAGTTTATAGGATATATTTAGGGAGACAATCATCAACTTGAACACACAAACACCTCGATTTGGAAAAAGATCGGGTTCTGCGCAGTCAAATACTGTGAGCACGAAATGATGTTGTTTATAATAAAACGATCTCGATTGTTTAGAGTAACTTTTAAAACATATCAAAATGACGTCATTTTGATTAAAACGGCGTCATTTCACACTCGCATCATTTCGTTGCGCAACACCGGATTCATACACGGCTCCCATAAACAGATATAATCAAAATTTTTGAGTCAAAAGATTCCAGTAAGGAATTAACGGAAATGAATATATATATTTTCAAATATTACAAAATTGGTTGCCAAGACGCATTGGCTTGATTTTGTTGCTCAAGTAAGCAAAAATATATGATTTTTCATTTACTAAAAATGACAATTGTTAATTACCCAAAACTTGCCTTCCACATATGCACAAACAACCATGAAACACTACCACAGACAGTGGATTATGTAACAGTTCCGTGTTTGACGTTTCGCATCTGTTTTGGTCTACGCATCGGTTGCTTCAAAACCGATGCATAATCTCGACCTTATGCATCGGTTTCTTCAAAACCGATGCGTAATGGGTAGGATTATGCACCGGTTTTAAGTTAACCAATGCACAAGGTTGAATACAAAGTTACCCCAATTTCGATTTTACTTCTGCAGTTTTCATCCTCCGAAATCGATTTACTGGATTTTCAAACTTTCCGTGCGCGCCTTCCCGTCGACCTCGCTTTGTCTCGCCGTCGTAGTTGCCGTTGCTTTGCTCGCCAGTCGTCGTCGACCTCGCTCACGTCTCGCCTGTCTTCTCGCTCACGTCGACCTCGCCTATGGTCGCTCGTCGCCATTCGTTTATCCTGCAACACTCCTCGCTCACTCGCCAGTCCTCTAGCAACACTCCACTCCTCACTCACTCGACAGTCCTCCAGCAACACTCAAAGGTATGTGTTGATGATGGATTTATTAGGGTTTACTCATCGGGTAATCGAAATGCAATTACTTATTGTAATTTTCTTTGTTGATTTAATTATTTTGTTGGTTTAGGTCTTGAATCGTACTCTCGACCCTCGAATATCGGTCAAATAGCTTCTTTGATTCTCCGAGCAACATCACATAAGGTATTTATATGTTTAGTTCTTTTGTTCATGTTTCATGATTTATGCTTGTAAATTCTTTCTTAACTTGTGTTTTTAAATCCAGTGTTCTTCTGCCTTTGCTCATTGCATTCCTCAATGCTCATTGCATTCCTCACCTACTACTACATTTCTCCTCTCTCGATTTCACACAAGGTTTTCTTATGGTATTCTTTTATTTTTACTATGTTTATTTTTTGAACGTGAACATTTTGGTTAGGTTGCTCTTTCATGTCCATTTCTTTTTTGTTTAACAAGATGATGTATATATTGAATGGTTAGCTAACTTATTCTCAGTCTAATAATAATATTTACATGCTTCATGTAGTGGATTTATGATGAGTAGAGAGTGGATGTCCGGTAATAGGTTAAGTGATTAGTATGAAAAGGGGATTATATTCAAGACATAATCCAGTTCATACAAGCTAATAACGGAGCGGAGATTGATGATCTTAGCCAAGTAATCTTTTAAACTTGTATTATTCATTAAGTTGTAGTTGACTTTTGTTGGTTTTGAACTAATTGGAACTTTATTGTATTGATTTACTTTTCTCTTGCTTTTCATTGTTTGTAATGTTTTCCTAATGGAAGTGAATCATACAAAGCCTCGAAGATCGATGAAGTAAGGGAAATAAGCGCCGCCTACTTGTATAACTATATAAGCGATCGTTACCCAGTCGGTATAGGACATCAATAAATTTAGGTTTGTTGTTTGTATTACGAATATTAACTTTTGTGTTGGCATTGTTGTATGGAAAGAAGATGTACTTGTATATTCTCTTTGATCTTTGAAATGAATGTATGTCGATGTTGAGCAACAATAATGCATTTGTAATTGAACAGCAGGGTATTTGTAATTGAATGGCAGGTTATTGATGTTTGTAAAAATTTCAGGTGAATTTGAGCTATTAGAAGCCAAATCTGCCAAAATTTTTAAAGACATTACGCATCGGTTTTAGGCTTAACCGATGCATAATGTTTGATCTTATGCATCGGTTAAGCCTAAACCAATGCATAAGGTCAAGGTTAGACATTATGCATCAGTTGTTTTGAACCGATGCATAAGGCCCGAACCTTACGCATTGCTCGATTATGCATTTGATGAAAACTGATGCTTAATCCCTTCCAAAACCGATGCATAATCCCTTCCAAAACCGATGCATATTACCCAGTCTGTAGTAGTGAAATTCATTACTTATCAATCCAATAACCAGAGAAGTTGCATAATTCCCCACTCTTCGATATCTTCAGGTACAATCTTATCTTACACCCTTTGAAAACATCATATTACACACATGCTTATTTTGGGATTCTCAGGACTATTTTAACATTCGATTATGTGTTTTGATAGAGCAAATGCAGAAGGTTGAATCATAGGATAAATTTGATGAAGTTGGTGTTCATACATTTTTTTTGAAAATGTATCTTCGTGTCGTCGATGATGCATCTTCGTGTCGTCCATGATGCATCTTCGTTTAGTAAATGCATCTTCGTTTCGTTGTTTAACCATACACTGCACATTCGTTGGTATCTTGTCAAATATACTGCACATTCGTTACGTAAATGTATCTTCGTTTTGTTGTTTAACCATACACCGCACATTCGTTGGTATCTTATCAAATATACTGCACATTCGTTTCGTAAATGCATCTTCATTTCATGTTTAACCATACACTGCACATTTTTTGGTTTCTTGTGAAATATACTGTACATTCGTTTCGTGTCGTGGATGATGCATCTTCATTTCGTAAATGCATCTTCAATTCGTTGTTTAACCATATACTACACATTCAGTTTATTAAATGCATCTTTGTGTCGTCCATGATGCATCTTCGTTTCGTAAATGCATCTTCGTTTCGTTGTTTAACCATACACTGCACCATTCGTTGGTATCTTGTCAAATATACTACACATTCGTTGGTATCTTGTCAAATATACTGTACATTCGTTTCGTGTCTTCGTTACTGCACATTCGTTTTATTTGGTGCATCTTCGTTTCGTAAATGCATCTTCGTTTCACTACACATTCATCGGTATCTTGTTAAATTTACTACACATTCGTTGTCATCTTGTACAAATTGATGCACCTTCGTTCTAGTATGCATCTTACAAATGACATATAATTAGTACAAGTTTTGCCACAGACAAGTACCATTGTAGATAAACAGCATGTACACATAACAACACTACCACTACAATTTTTTGATAAATTTGCGTCACAAATTTCCTTCGCAACAACGTCACCAGTCAAAGTGACGAAAACCTAAAACGTCACATTTTCGACAAAATTCCAACACAAGCAAACTATCGTTGCCATTCCGGCACAATTCCATCAGGATAATTCCATTAAACTTCCGTCATCATTCAGTCGGGGAAATTTTTCAATATTTCCGTCAGTTTTCCGTTACTGATTTAGTTACAGTTATTTAGTGACCCTTGTCTATTTCAAAATTTTCCATCGATATTACATTCTCTTTCCGTTACTCTCGACGAAACTGCGAAGTAAAAGTGACGGAAAACATATTTCAGTTTTTACCTATATAAGAGAACTCTTTGCATCATTCAACACACAACATTCAATTCCAACATTTTTTTCATTTCCAAGTTTTCCAACATATACTACACATGGGGTGCAAGATGATTTTGAAGAATTTCATATCTCTTACTGAGATGGATTTCTTACAAGATAACTGAAATTTTACCTTGTCTTGTAAGAATTTCATCTCAGTGAAGATCCGTGAAATTCTTCACAATCATCTTTATCCCATTTGTAGTATACTTTAACAATATTCCGTCATTTTTTCGGCACAATACCGTCACCATTCTAATACACTTTTAGTTATCGTTAATTTTTCACCGTTGCTAATTTCCTTCACAGTTCCGTCACTAATAGTTACAGTTTTTTATTAACCGTTGGTAGTTCAAAAAATTTCGTCTCATTTCTATATGTTTTCCATCTTTGTCGATGGAAACGTGTCGGAATTACGACGGACACTTTGGACACATATTACACACAAGTGCCATATATATATGAAGTCTTTTAAATCACTCAACCCTCAACATACTTCCTTACAAATGATAATCGTCAACATGTCTCCTTCATTTGACCGTGTTGGTTTCGCTGTCAATCCATGTGACGTCGATCGTAGACAGCATGTTACACCTGTTGGAAGAAACGCGTAAGAACTGATTGTACCCTTCATATTGATTGTTTTGATAAATCCAACCATTATGTGATCCCAAAATTTGTAATAGTTTGTGGCCATTCGACGTTCATCGACAGATTGTACGAGAATGCATAACAAAATGCTGGGATGCAACGTGGACATCGTGGCACATGATCCCAGAAACCGCTAAGGGAATTTGGTACGAGGAGTTTCTGGTATAAAGCGGTAACTAAATTTTTTTAAATAAATCAATTTATTGACAAGCATTAATTGGTATTAAAAATGATTTGCTTATAGAGTATTGCTACTTGGGATGCACGGTATGACAGTCGCATTCGGGGTAATTTCATGAGGAGATGCAATATGATCGTCAACGACGAAATGATAATGCAAAGGAATGAAAGGATTTCACGTTTCTCATATTAAACCAACCAGAAAAATGGCATAATTGTGAACGGCTGCCGATGTTTTCAATAAATTAGTGACAACTTTATATTCCATGAATTAAATAAATTAATGATTTGCAACGGCTTTCAATGCATGTCATAAATTTTATATTACATCCATATATGTTTTCCAATAGAATTTGTACTGGAAATTGCCAACGAAGTGCTTGAAAATTTATGTTTCAAATCGGGACTTGTTGAATAAAATTGATTTGAAATGCCAATCGTAAGGCAAATTGATTATATGTTAAACAAAATGGATATTACCCGAAATCAAAATTGTAAAATGACGTGGTGGAGGGACTGTATAGACAGCGCTTAATAATCAAGTGTTGTTTTAGAACTACCTTAAACAGCGCTTAAATATGAAATGATGTATCAGGTATCCTTAAAACAGCACTTACCTTAAAGGCGCTGTCTAAAGTTTACTATAAACAGCGCCTTACACAAGAAGCGCTGTCTGAAGTACGAATATAAATTGACAATTTTGATTGATTCAAACAATCCCTTGCACGATACCTTTTCAATTAAAACACAGGTTGGAAAATACAAATATGCTGAACATCAAATTACATACATTTGCTCAATATTATACAACAAATTTGTATTCGTTTACGTCTGAATATTTTGATACTGGACACGTCTATGTTATAAAAATATTGGACCAATAATCCATTATATGACTTGTTCACACCCGGTTATATGATTGCTGCAAGTAATCTATCAAAGCATTAGCAAAGTCGTCCCACATATCATCCATGACATTGTTACCATACGATACCTCTCCTGTAGGGAAACACTGGGAAAAAATGCATAGTTACCAAATTTATCGAAACGTAGTGTAATTGGTAATGAATAATGATCTATTACTTATCGGGGTATATAGTTACTTGTGTGATGTCGTCCTGAAGAGATCCATTGGTTTGATGAACGAACTTGATTATGTCGCGAATATATTGCAAGACATAGTAGCAACACACTTCAGTGTTGAAGGGCTGGTGGGGGCACTGAAATAAGAAATGAGTTATAAACATATGAAACATATTAAGTAATGGAATAAAAAAAATTGTCTTTGCTGTTGTTATTTATTAAGTCCATACCGTTACAGTCCTCCACTTTATATCTTAATTCGACGGGATATTGAAGTACATACTCATGCTCCTGCAACATTAATGTAATTAATATAAGTAAGTTGTAGCACATGTAGTACTGGTAAGTAATAGTGGACTAACATAGTCGTTACGTGTTGACAAAATTTATTGCATCAGACAGCGGTGGTTTTCCAGTTGGATCAAGCCAAAGGACCAAGCGCTTCGCAGGGAATAGAACAACTAACATCCAATGCCACCTAATAAACAGTTATTGAACTGTTATATTAGTATACAATGCATTTCATCAAAAATATATAACAATACGAAAAATATCAACTTACTTTTTCACATGGACGTAGGGAAGGAAGTTGCAGAAATTATGAACATAGTCTGTCATTCGCAATCTCTTCTTGAAGAAATCCACCCTCAAATAGAATTCCATGGATGGACTCATAAAACTCGGTCTGAAGAATCCAAACCTAATGCCCGGTGGGATCTTATCATGGATAAATCTGTTGGCATTTGAATAAGGGAGTCAAAAAATTGCATTGTTAACAACAATTTACAATAATAAAATTATATTTACCTTATGAAACCCTCAGCTGCGGTTGCACTCAAAGCTTTATAGGTGGTGAACTGCAAAATGTCATTTTTTCCAGCTGGATATAACAATCTTCACCAAAAACTTTGCTACTAATGTACACCGAATAGATAGTTGACTTGGCCATCATGTTCGCGTGGTCGTACAAAAATCGGCAATGCATTGACATTCCTACAGTATCAGTGTCGCCAAAATTGATACTTTGAAGTTTAAAAAATCTGTACTCGTCGTATCCCTGTGCGATATCAAAAAAAAGTGATGAACCGACTGACATTGATATACTTATAGGTGTTTCTTGACATATAATTGAATGTACTCAGCTACCTTTTCATCAATGTCTACCAGACATTTCGGCCATCCCACAAAACCACCCAGTGCATCTGATACTTTCTCCGTTTCCTCAAACTTCATTGGAAGCTCTGCCGATGGTTTAATCACATCGTCTATAACCAACTTCACCATCTCATCATGCAGCTCTTGATACTGGACAAAGCGTCCTCGCATAACTCTGCCAAGTGCTACAAATTGCCTGCGCTGATCCGAACATCCTCCTTCCACTTGCAACATGCATTTCTTCTCAACCTAAAATGGAAAAATTCAATTGGTAACGAAGTCAATTGAACTTTCTTCGTAATTTAAAAAGACTGCATATTACCTCGGGTATATCTCTAAATGGGTCAGGATCGGAACCACTTTCATGGCTATGAAGCGTAGGATTGTGCGAAGTGACAGTGGATTGTGTGCTCGACGAAGAAGACTGCATCCCAAATACCTTCTTCCAACCTACCAAACTCCCCACCCCCCCCCCGTGTTCGTCCAGGGTACTCGTCCTTTCCTATGGCCTTTGTTAATATGTCTCGTCGACCATGACATATAAATGTTCCTTGACTCACTTGCTGCTCCAATTCATCCTGATTGTAAATAAATGGACGTTCAGCATAGTCACAGAGAGTTATGAAATTATTTACTGTAAACATAGAACTTACAATTCTGTCGGCCACCTCCCTCATATGGTCATTCACATACTCTTTATTTGTCCTTTGGTGCCTCCTCTTCCATACCTCATGCCTCCCAACATCGATGACGAGGTCATCCTCCGGGGATATTAAACCCTGAGCCTCCATCTCCGCTAATTTTTCCGCGACGACATCCACCCTCGCCTTCTTGTACCCGCTCCTAGACGTAGTATGCTGGTACGGGTTCGATTTCGCTCGTGTAATGTTCGTCTCCCTAAGTTGTAGTGCCTCGGGAGTCAAACGTTGTTCCATAAAGGACTTCCATTGATCCGTATCAATGTACGAATACATCTGTCTTGGGTCCTCTCCTTTTTTTGGCCCAAAAATATACCTATTTGCTAGCTCACTCTTAAAGTTTCTCCACATTTTAGTCGCTGCTCGCATCTCCATTTTTCCGTCAATTTTCCGTCATTATTTCGACGATTTCTTGACGTCGGAAATTTACCAAAAATTAATAGTATATACAAGTGCCATTGCAGACATGTTTTTGACAAAATACAAGCCAATTTAAACCACAAAGGACTGCTATTTTTTTGTTGATAGAACAAAAGACTGCTATTGAAACACCATTATAATCTAAAAATGGTACAAAGAAAGCTAAGGCCAATAAGAAGTAATATCCCATTTACCAGCAGCCTTCTCAGCCTTGACATTTCTTCAGCAGCCTTCTCAGCCTTGACATTTAGTTTGTTCAATTACTTCTTTTTCTCATATGCCAATTGGGATTTCTCCTCCCTCTCTTCTTTTCTATAGCTCCTGGAGTAGAACAACAATAGCATGAATATAAATTGAAAACAAAAAGTTACTAATTGTAATATGATAATGTTATTCTGGTCAGGGACGGATGCACCACGTACCGGGGTGACACATGTCACTCTCACATTTTTTTTGAAATTTTTATATATATAATAAAAATCAGTATAATAAAATTTATTTATATTGTATATTTAAATTTAATAAGCTATATTCCTCCATCGATATTATTTTTTAGTATTCATGAGATTTTGTAATGAATTGATATGCTATACAGTCATATGAGATGATTTTTAAGATTATAGTTTTTGTTGTTTTGACTTTTGATAGTTCAAATAGTATGAAAGATAGTACATTTAATTGTGTTGTTTGACCTTAAAAAAACAAAGAGTCAACTATGATAAATAATTAAATTAGCTCAACTTTAAAAGTCTACCAAGTGCTCACATTCAAATTGAAACATTACATGGAAGTTTTGTGTTGAAATTTTTGACATTTGTTATTTTAACATTTTGGTCAGAATTTCTCGAACTATGTCAAACATTGTGTTAATTTGTATTGAATCCTTTGTTTGTTAGATTTTACATGGGTAATCAAACATGAGGTAAGCTCTTAGTAAGTACACGAGGGGAATAAAAAATTGACCAATAGTATGATATAAAGTTTATTTTATAGGATATATTTAGGGAGACATTCATCAACTTGAACACACAAACACCTCAATTTGGAAAAAGATCGGGTGCTGCGCAATCAAATACTGTGAGCACGAAAAGACGTTGTTTATAACAAAACGATGTCGATTTGTTTAGAGTAACTTTTAAAACATTAAAATGACGTCATTTCACACTCGCAGCATTTCGTTGCGCAACACCGGATTTATACACGGCTCCCATAAACAGATATAATCAAAATTTTCGAGTCAAAAGATTCCAGTAAGGAATTAACGGAAATGAATATATATATATTTTCAAATATTACAAAATAGGTTGCCAAGACGTATTGGCTTGATTTTGTTGCTTAAGTAAGCAAAAAAAAAATTTTCATTTACTAAAAATGACAATTGTTAATTTCCCAAAACTTGCCTTCCACATATGCACAAACAACCATGAAATTCATTACTTATCAATCCAACAACCAGAGAAGTTGCATAATTCCCTACTCTTCGATTATCTTCAGGTACAATCTTATCTTACACCCTTTGAAAACATCATATTACACACATGCATATTCTGGGATGATTCTCAGGACTCTATTTTAACAATCGATTATGTGTTTTGATAGAGCAAATGCAGAAGGATGAATCATAGGATAAATTTGATGAAGTTGGTGTTCGTATTGGTCGCTTTATTCGCTTCTTCCTCTTCGTCTTCCGCTTCGCACAGGTGCAGCTCTTTCTCTGATATCACGTTCCAATAGTATGCAACAAAGGGTCTTAGGTATATATTTTAGATGTGAAGACAATTTAGCTTAGAACTCAGCTTCGATTTTCGATATATTCTTCAACCTGTTGTTTTCAGGCTACATAAAAGTCCATTTACTGGTGGCCTTACTCACCTAAAAATAGTCACAAGAGCCTAACTCATCTGCACTTTTCACTGCACGCAGCGCCCACAGAAATTTCTACATTCATTTTATTTTACACTAAATATATACAGAGTTGTTTTTTTATTCATTTAAGGATTTTAACCAACGTTGATATATTTGTGAAACTTTTTTAAAAAATATAAACGAAATTTATTGGGCTCATCTCATGTATGGTAAGATATTGTAAAATAAAATATTTGTATTATATATACTTTTATATGGCTTGGTTGAAATCTGATGAAAATGATGATAAATCTTCTGGTATTTAATACTAATTGTCTGCATGTAACTCAAATATGAGCTTTAATTTCTCAAATTTCTGATCAGGAAAATTCTTGCTGATGAAGGAGCTCCAGCTGTGATATTGATACAAGGAGATCAACAAGTAAATAAATAAACCTCATTGCACAAATTTAGTGTTTAGTTTATTTGGATCTGGAAAAATTATATGATGTGTGTGATATTTACTTGTTTTGATGATTCGAAAGGTCACGGTGGATAACGGACTTTTTGTAGCGACATTTTCCGTGCCGGAGGGAATGATAAATGTAATCCAATACAAGGGAATTGACAATGTGCTCAATGAAAAAGAGGATTTAAACGCCAGAATGTAACCCTTCAATCCTTGTTAATTATTTTTTCTTCTTCATGTGACTTTTTTTTCATGAAATCATTATTGTTGGAATAAATTTGGCACACCTTCCATGTGCTTCTGCATAATCAAATTTACAAAAAACTTTATAAAAATATGTTTATAATAAAATCACATATTATACATATTTCTTTCTTATGACTGACTTTCGTATTTTGAAACATTAATCCAACATTAACTAATTTTATAAATATAATGTTCAATAAGTGAAATAATGTTTTTTTTTAAATTTTCCTCCTTTTTAAACTAAATAAGGATTAACCTCTTATTATCCCGGTTTCTTACTAATGTAGGTATTTTGATGCTGTCTGGCCGGGTTATGGAGGATTCAAGTATGCTCTATTTGTCTTCCTTTTTACATTTTAAGGATGTTTTAGTGTTTTATATGAATATTTGCATATATAAACTCAAAGAAATGATTTAATATATACTTTTTATGTTTACTTTCCATATATATTCGTCTAGTGTCTCTGATTACAGAATACTAGCATCCAGTTACAATGTGACTGTGCAAACTGAGGACCAAGTTGAGTTATCATTTACTTACACATGGGATTTGAACGGCAGCTCGAGTTTGCCCATTAATGTCGATAAAAGGTCCGTCATATCAAATAAACCTTACTGGTTTGGTCATTTTATAAAATACTGGTCTTATCGAAACCTAATATAAACAGATATGTTGTACTTCGTGGTCTCTCCTGCATCTACATTTATGGAGTTTATGAGCGGATGAAAGGCTGGCCGGATTTGGATTTTGTTCAGACAAGAATTGTTTTCAAGCCTGATGGAGACAGGTGATAGAACTTTTTGAATGTCAATTAATTAGAATGTAGAGATTTGTGACACCATGATCAATTGAATTTACTTGATGGATCAGGTTCACATTTGTGGCTTTAACGGATGAGAGGCAAAGAGTTATGCCCACGGCGGAGGATCGTCTTAATGGACAAGTATTGGACTATAAGGAGGCTGTGAAGTTGACAAACCCTAGCAATCCTGACCTTAAAGGAGAGGTAAGAATATTTACATTTCGAGCGACTTATTAAATGAGACAGTAGATATATCTCTCTCATCAATGGTCTATTCTGCTGTCAAAATTTCATTTGTTCATTATCATAATCAACTACTTAAAATTATCATAATTTAGCTGAAAAATCAAGTATCATAATCAACTACTTAAATTGAGTCTCACTAAGTTAAATTTTCAATTCCGTTTTCCTATATAAGCTAAGTTAAACTTGATTGTTCAAGTGTCAGTTCAATTCAAAAGAACGGACTCCATAAATTGATTCTCATCAAAATAGTTAGGGTTCCTACAAAAGATCATGTCCTATTAGCTGAAACGTCTAAGTATCATAATCAACTACTTAAATTATCATATTTAGGTGAAACGTCAAGTATCACAATCAACTACGCTTAAATTTAAGTTATTAAGTTTGTCAATTCTGTTTTCTTTTATGTAAGCTAAGTTAAATTTGATTGTTCGAGTGTCAGTTCAACTCTTAGGGTTCAAACAAAAGGCGGTCATGTCTTATTACTGCCTAATTCTATTCGTGAACAGTTGAGTTGCTACCTACAAAAGAGTGACTTGCTACCTAATTTTCTAGATTCAGTTAAAAAAATGTGTGGTATATATTATAGGTGGATGACAAGTACCAGTATTCGGCTCAGTACAAAGATTCTAGGGTTCATGGGTGGATATCGGATAATCCAGCAGTTGGGATTTGGATGATCACACCTAGCAACGAGTTCAAAAATGGAGGGCCAACCAGGCAACGAATGCACTCTCACACTGGTCCAACAATGCTCAACGTAAGAGTTATTTATTTCAAAATCAGAAATTAGAGAGAATATTCAGCAGTTTAGGGCTTCTAGTTTTCTGTAAATTGTATATATGATCAAAATCAAAAAAAAAAATTTGGACAAAATTTAGGTCTTGACATGCACCCATTATGCCGGACCAGATTTAGAAATCAACTTCAGAAATGGTGAACCGTGGAAGAAAGTATTCGGACCAGTGTTATTTTATTTGAATTCGGGCGATAGAGCTTCAGCCTGGAATGATGCTAAGAATCAGGTACTGAAATTTATAAGCCAAAAATTACTATATAAAAATATGTGTTAATTAAGGTCATTATCAAACCTCATCAGTCACATTTGATTTGAATTACAGATGTTGGCAGAAGTGGGAAAGTGGCCTTATGATTTTCCAGCGTCCGGTGATTATCTAAAATCAAGCCAAAGAGGATCAGTCTCCGGTGTCCTGCAGTTTTATGACAGGTACCAGTAATTCAGTCATAAACCCTAATTCTATTTGTAAATCCTAGTTCTGTTTTTAAAGCCCTAATTGTTCATTTTGTAAATCCTAATTCTATCTTTTTTTGTATTACTCTGATTCTGTTGCATGCTCATCTCTGTGACTTGAACTAGTTTTACCCAAAATGTAGTTACAGGTTTGGACAAAATGGATCCATCACCGCGAGCAATGCCCAAGTCGGCTTGGCTGCACCTGGAGAGGCAGGATCATGGCAAAGGGAATCCAAAGTAAGGTTATCATCAAAATCCATCCATAAAATTCATATGAGAGATGAAAAAATAATGTTGAAAATTGTCCTTTTTTTCAGGGCTATCAATTTTGGGTGGAAGCAGATAACCAGGGCAACTTTGTTATAAATAATGTGCTGCCAGGGTCATATAACCTATATGCATATGTACCCGGTGTGATCGGAGAATACGTGTATAACGACACTGTCACCGTAGCAGCAGGTCTGAAACTGATTAAATGCGACTTTTACTTTTATTTTTTGCATGGCGATCTACATAAATTTAATAAATTTGAGTATATCAAAAGTTAATTAATTCTTCCATAAAAAAAAGTTAATTAATTGTTCTTCACATTTGATGTCACTGCTGCAGGTGGCAACATCAGCCTTGGTGTTCTAACATATGAGCCCCCTAGAGACGGTCCAATGCTGTGGGAAATAGGCATTCCGGATAGAACTGCAGCTGAGTTCTTCATCCCTGACCCGGACTCCGACCTCAGGAACTTTCTTTATGACAAATTAAGTGACCAAAAGTCAGTCTTGCTTCCAACTTCCCTGATGTTTGATTCACATTTATTTATTGCGTCTATTATATTTCCGTGACACGGATCAAAATATCGCTGACTGACATGTCATTCGACCATTTAGGTACAAGCAGTACGGATTATGGAAACGATACTCTGAACTCTGTCCTGGTGATGATATCTCATTTACGATAAACGAGAACAATTACTCTACTGACTGGTTTTTCGCTCAAGTGACAAGGTAAAACTTCTTTCTAAGATATAGTTTCAAAATTTATGAAATGCAAACTCAAAATAAAAACCTATAGTTTAAATTAAAATAGAATATGTTTATTACCTTCTTTTATATTGACTGTTTAGGTAAGTACACTTTCTATAGCCCAACTCAATATTAGCTTTCATTTTATTTTCTTATAAGTCAATGTCTAACATTTTTAATTTTTACTTAGCGTAGATAATCTCTTTTTCTTTTTCACAAAAGAAAATTTGGACCGCACCAGCAGTTTTATTAATCATGTTACTCAACACACAAATAATAATATTTCTCCATGCAGGAAAATTGGTGATAATCAATATGCTCCCACGACATGGAAGGTCAATTATGCACTCGACAACGTCGACACTGCAGCCGTTTATAAACTACGAATAGCTTTAGCATCTATTCATGCGGCAGAGTTGCAAGTAAGTGTAAATATTTTCTCTTTCAGTTTAGGCTTAAGGTTTCTTTGTTGGCTATTTCATTTAAAATTGATCAGATGTGTTATAATTACCTGCTTTAAACAAACTATGATTTTGAAGGTGAGGATGAATGAGCCAGATGCAAATCCTCCTCTCTTTACGACCGGCCAAATTGGGAAGGAAAATGCAATTGCACGACACGGGGTATTTGGACTGTATTGGCTATTCAACATCGATGTTCCGGGAGAGAAACTTGTGAAGGGTAACAATACCATTTTCCTAACACAAACGGTCGCCACCGGACCATTTCACGGTCTAATGTATGATTACATCCGATTCGAAGGTCCAGCATCATAGAGCATAAGAATGGCTCTTTCACAAAAGTGAGATAGGCCGGCATAGGAAAACATAATTAAATCAATGTAGAATTGATATCAATTCTTTTGAAAATAGGGCCACTGTGCTTTAATAGTCAGGCCTGCCCATCACGTTATGGTAACAAATGAATAAGATTGTAAATCAGATTATTTATACATAAATATCACATTTATAAACTAAGGGTAGCGCTCGGTTGAGAACCCTTGAGAACTTGAGAATCCAAATCTCACCATTAGATCATGATGCATCTTTTAATCTGCACTTGACATATGTCCAAAAAGTAAAGTCAAAAAATTGGTTTTGACTTTGCATTAAATGCATCTTGGAAAATGCACATGAGACATGTGTCAACACCAAAATGCATCTTGAGGATGGTGAAGATTTGGGTCTCAAGTTCTAGAAATTTAAAGGGGTTCTCATTTGAGCGCTCCTCTATAAACTAAAATATATAATTTCAGTAATATAAAGTCATATGTTCACTCAAAAAAAAAGTCATAGGTGCCTTATGGTCCGTGCTTCAATGAAAACAATTCAAACATTAAATTCGGATGGTGCTGTGCGTGGTCTGTGCTCCAAGAATCTAATATTCACATATACCCAATAAAGAGAATTCTCATACAAGCAGGGACGGATCTACTAAGGGGGCATATTGGGCTATTGCCCAAATACTTTTCAGCCTAATGTTTATTTAAATTTTTTGTTATATCATAATTCACTCAAAATATTAAAATCTTCACTATTTCAATTGATTCACGCATTGACCATCGCACGACAAGGTTGCAATGCCCTTCAATCTGACAATCCGATCAATCTGCTACTACTTCGGTTTCAATATTCCGATGGTCTTGTGCTTCAATTTGTCCCTATTGTTGCTTCAATCTGTCCTGTTGCTGTTTCAAGCTGTGCCGCTACTTCGATCCAACCACTCTGATGCGAATAGCATGCATCCTTCAGCTGCTGTTTCCGAATTGTTATATAATCAATTCATCATCTTCGTCTCTCCGGATCATACCTATGTCAGTGGTTTTGTTTAATGTGCTATTTTCTATATTTTTTAATGTTTGAGATTTTTAACCCCAAATCAGATTTTATTCTTTTTTTGTACTTTGTAGATATGTTCGATCATTGTTTCAAACTTTAAATCACATTTGATGCAGCTTATGTTGTTTCTATATTGTTTATGTTTGTTGTTTACAATGGAGCTTATGTTGTATGTATATTGTTTTATTTTTGTTATTTACAATGCAGCTTATGTTTTTATATGGAGCGCATAGGATAAAATTTAGCTAGTTGGATATTTTATGAGATTTAAAGGGTTTTACTTTATGTGCCCGTATAACATGTTTTGATGTTTATGAAAAAGTCATGAGGTTAAGCGCCTGTATTAGGTTTCGAACCTCAACAAAAAAAATTGCCCTATATAAATTTCCATCATGGTTCCGTCCTTGCATACAAGATGTATAAGATGTATTCGTATGGTGATTAATGATATATATGTTATGTAAACCTACTTTCAAAAAAAATTGATCTAGCATTATTCGGTGGCGATTTGTAAAAGAAAAGTTACAAGAAGGTGTTCTGAACTATTACTCTTTGTCCAATTTTAATTCAAACTACAAAACTAACTACGGACACAATTTTAAAAAATGATAAGTTTTTTAAGAAGGCGTATAAGTTATATTGGAACTCACTTTTTTAGTCACTCATGTGGATTTATGTAAATAAATCAAATACTTGAATCTACAAACTTACAATACAAAATTTCAACACAAACTTCCAACTTGAATGTAAATTGTTTATACATTTACAGAATTCAACTAACTTAATTTTTTTAAATGAAGGTTGGGTACACTATGAATCATAACAGTTCAATACATCTCAATACATATCGCGATAGCCATAATATCTAGTACATATACTGGTCTTCAGAGCTCTATCAGGCATCTCGACCAGATCCAAAATCGTTGGTACATGTATCTCCAGCTTAAGCGAAGATCAGATTCGGCACCTTTACCATGGATCTGCACATCACCCCGAAATCATTGGTACACTTTATTGACTTCTGAAGCACAGACGACATCATGCACCTTTACCATTGTGAGACACAACATGTCCATGACGGCTGAGTAGCACTGATAAGTCGAGATTTTGACTTATTAATGCCCGATTATCATTATAGTTTTTGTTCGTTCCCGGCGATAATTCGATGCCATTTGATCTCTTTTCGTACGTTTCAGGTGCATATCAAGATATCTCAGTGCCGAAGTCAAAATAAGAGAACTCGGGAGAAATCGAAGTTTTGGAGCGAAAAATCGCATAAGGCATTTCAGCCGACCGGCTGGGAACTCCCCTGCATCCAGCCGACCGGCTGGATCACTGCTGGAAAGCTTCATTGAGTCGTCCAACTTGAGCCGACCGGCTGAATAACCAGTCGACCGGCTGGAAGAATCACAAGAGGCCCAAAGGTAATCGTCCAAGTTCAGCCGACCGGCTGAATTGTGAGCCGCCCGGCTGAATCCTGCACTCTATCTCCAAAGCAATCGTTCAACCTCAGCCGACCGACTGAGAATTGAGCCGACCGGCTGGACTTTCCCCTGCACAACCCATTGAATCGTCCAACTTCAGCCGACCGGCTGGATTGGAACCCCATCTCAGCCGGCCGGCTGAGATCTGCTACTCACACTTTTCTACCCGAGGCTATAAATAGAAAGTGTCAATTTTTGACCTAGGGATCTGCGATTTTGGGGAAAAAGACAAGCAAAAGAGGTCAAATCAAGGTCATCAACTACAACCTAATCAAGGAGGAACCAAGATCAAGGGAGTTCATTAGGACTAATCATCCTACTCTTTCCCTCTTCTTTTCTCATAGATTTCTTTGTAAAAACCCATACATCATGTTGTCTTACATGATGTGTGAGTAGTCTCCTTGTGTTTTGAGGGTTCTATGAACCTCCTTGGTACTCAATGATCATTGTAAACACATCTATTTGGATTTATTGAAGTTGATTTCATTTTACTATGATCTTCATGTTAGACATGTCTCTAAGTGTTTGATAAAATGCCTAAGTGACATGTTTGTGTTAGAACTTTGATCTAAGTCTTGAGAGAGCTTAGTGATGGTTTGGATATAGTAAAATTGAACTTAACCTACATTTATGAGAGTAAATGCATGGTGAGAGGCTAACTAGAACTTTATGCATATAGCATTTATGAGAATAAATGCTATATAGTGGATCAATACTCTTTAATTAGTGAGATCCTAGCTAAGATGGCTTGACTAGGATTAGACATGCATGGTTTGTCTAATTTTAGTCTAAGCTAGGTTTAAAACCTATCAACTCATAATTAATTAAACTCTTGTATGCATGATCATTGAGAAATTGCCAAGGAGGGGATTAATCTCTCGAAACTCGCTTTTAATTGATTTTAATCCCCTAAAAACCATTTCATACTTATTTTGAATCATTGACAACCATAATCACTCTTGAATTTTAGGAATTAGCCGAGTAAGAAAATTTGATAGACTTAGCGCGTAATCCGTTTGCTCCTTTGGGTTCGACACCGGTCTTACCGGTCATTTAGAAATTCTTTTGACCGTATCCAAAAATACACACGTCAAAATGGCGCCGTTGCCGGGGAGCAATAGCTAGATTACCCCTAGGAAAATCATTTAGTGCTCCGACTATTCCATGTTTTACTTTATTTTACTTGTTACTTGCAATTCTTGAACTACTTCACTACGCTTACTTGTTTTAATTGGCTCCCCTTGTAGGTTCACCTCTTTTATGCCACCAAAGGCCAAGAAGCTTACCCAAATTGTGGATAGAGACTTAAACCAACCTATTAGAGAGCTAGTTAACCCTCATCTTACAAGGAGTAAGACCAACAAGGACAAAGGATCGACTTCCAACACTCAAGAAGTCATGGGTGATAGAGATAATAGACTACCTCCTCCTCCGCCCCCTCCTCGTCAAGGAAACCAAGATAACCTTCCACAATTGCCCCTAGCTAGAAGGGCCCTAAAGGATTATGCTACTCTTACGGCATATGGGTATCGCTCTCCAATCCTCGTACCTACGGTTGATAACCGGGATTTCGATTTAAAGACTTCCACAATACATATGGTTCAATCCAACCAATTCTCGGGGAGAGACAACGAGGATCCCAATTCTCACTTGACAACGTTTCTTGAAGTATGTGCTACATTTAAGATAAATGGGGTCTCGGAAGATGCAAAGCTCTTGAGGCTTTTCCCTTTCTCCCTCACGGGAAAGGCTAAGGATTGGTTGAGGAGTCAAACTCCCGATAGCTTCACCACTTGGGAGGAGCTAGCCGTGGCTTTCCTAAACAAATACTTCCCTCCTTCCAAGACGACTTATTATCAGAACCAAATCACCAATTTCTCGCAATTGGATGGGGAAAACCTCTATGAAGCTTGGGAACGATACAAAGAATATCAAAGGCTTTGTCCTCACCACAACCTCGATGATCTCCAAGTCTTCCACACTTTCTACCACGGGGTTGACGGTAACTCTTGTCTTGTGCTTGACACCACCTCGGGTGGTGCTATTATGGAGCTAGAACCACATGAAGGATATGCAGTGATAGAGAAAATAACCAAAAATTACTTCATGTGGGGAAGCGAGAGAGGAAACCCGAGAAGAAGGCATGAAAGGCACGAGGTTAAAGCGGTGAGCTCTAGTGATTATGATGCTTTGAGGAAGGACTTTGAGAGCCTATCGGATGAAGTCTTCAAACTAAAACACCCGGAAAAAGAAGCTTCAACGAAGCAAGGGTGTGATATTTGTGAGGTCTATGAGCATGAGACCGTTTCTTGCCCCTTGGTTCAAAGGGATGTGCAAGGGCAATGCTATGGAGAAGTGAACTTTGTGGGAGGAAATCAAGGAAGGGACTATGGAAGCAGTGCCAATCAAGGGCAAAGCTCTCAAGCGAATTATACTACACCAAAGTTCTCTTCGGGATGGAGAAATCACCCGAATTTCTCCTACAAGACCACTAATCCTACTCGCCCCGACTTTGGATCCACACCTCCCGGATTCGGTCCTAAACCTACTCAACCCAATCAAGCGTTCCAACCTAGGAACCAATATCAAAGTCAAGGACTGACTTTGCTTCAAAGAAACCAAGGGCAACAATATCAAGCTCAAGCTCAAAGGCCCTATCAACAAGTTGAAGCGCCTCCGCAACCTTCTAGTGAACTTTCCGGTGTTGAGGCAATGTTTGCAAAGCTCTTAGCAAACCAAAATGAGATGAGGCAAGAGTTGAATGAGGTTAAGCAATCGAATCAAAGGCTAGAAATCCACAACAAAATGCTTGAAACTCAAATTGCTCAACAAGCCGAGGTGTCTACAAGGGCACCGGGCAAGCTACCGGCTAGACCCGACCAAGTGAATAGAGAGCATTGCAATGCGGTGACCTTGAGAAACGGGAAAAAGCTAGAGAGCGAGGTACCTAAAAGGAAGAGAGTTTCCTTTGATCTTGGAGGCCAAGCTAGTGCCGAAATTGAAGAGTTGGATGAAGGGGTTCCTAACCCTCAAGTTGAGAAAGAAAGTGAGGTGGAAAAGGAGAAAGACGAACCAAGAGTATACACTCCTCCTATTCCATTTCCCCAAAGGCTAAAGAAGAAGAGCAATGATAAGCAATTCTCCAAGTTCGCCGAGATGATGAGGAAGCTCTATGTCACAATGCCCTTCACCGAGGTAATAACTCAAGCTCCTTCTTATGCTAGATTTCTAAAGGATGTTATTACTTGCAGGAGAACAATCGAGGATGTCGATATGGTGTCCCTCAATGGCGAATGTAGTGCCATACTCCAACCTCGCATGCCCCCAAAGCTTGAGGATCCCGGTAGCTTTTCCATTTCATGCTTTATTAATGATATTAAGATTGAACGTGCTATGTGTGATTTGGGTGCAAGTATATCGTTGATGCCTTATTCTTTGTGTAAAAAGCTAAATATGGGTGAGCCTAAACCAACTAGCATGATTCTAAGGCTCGCGGACCGCTCCTCAAGATTCCCTAAAGGGAGTTCTTAAGGATGTCCCGGTTAGAGTAGGGAATTTCTATATTCCGGGGGATTTCGTGGTGTTAGAGATGGAGGAGGACAATGAAATTCACATTCTATTGTGTTAGAGATGGAGGAGGACAATGAAATTCCCATTCTATTGGGAAGGCCCTTCCTCTACACCACGGGGGCTATATTCGATACCACTAAAGGGTCGATCACCATGAGGGTAGGAGATGAGGAAATTGAATTCAATCTTGAAAAAGCGCAACGAGGCCCTAGTTCTACAATGACTTTGAATTATCTAGACCTAGTTGATACTTATGAATTATATGATGTGCCTAACCTTCTCATGAGTGCAATTGACCTTGATAATGAGCTTCCTGATATTGCCGATTGTTGGGCTATTTTGGAGGGAGAATGTGAAGAAGGGACTCAAAGCGACAAAGGTAAGGAGTCTTGTTCGGTAGAGCTAAAAGCTCCACCAACAAGCCTAAGGTATGAGTTCTTAGGCCCAAACTCTAGCTTGCCTATCATTGTGAATGCTTCTTTGAATGATGTTAAAACCTCTAAATTGCTTGATGTGGTTAGAGAACATAAGGATGCTATTGGCTACTCTATTGATGACTTAAGGGGAATAAGCCCAAATTTATGCATGCATGAAATCAATTTAGAGAGTGATAGTATGCCATCTAGGGAGAGAGCCAGGAGGTTGAATCCTATTGTTGGTGAGGTAGTGAAGAAAGAGGTTCTTAAATTGCTTGATGCGGGAATCATTTTCCCCGTTGCGGACTCTAAATGGGTAAGCCCCATTCATGTAGTGCCAAAAAGGGGGAATGACCGTTATTAAAAATGAGAAGAATGAATTGATTCCCACGAGAACCGTGACCGGTTGGCGTATGTGTGTGGATTATAGAAAACTAAATCAAGCCACTAAGAAAGATCACTTTCCACTTCCTTTTATTGATCAAATGTTGGAAAGATTAGCCAAGCATGATTATTTTTGCTATCTTGATGGATATAGTGGATTTTTCCAAATTCCTATTCATCCACAAGATCAAGAGAAAACCATTTTTACTTGTCCCTATGGAACATTTGCCTACTGGCGAATGCCCTTTGGACTTTGTAATGCGCCGGGTACATTTCAAAGATGCATGATGGCTATATTTTCTGAATTTATTGAAAAGATTATGGAAGTATTCGTGGATGACTTTTCTGTTTATGGTTGACAGAACCGCTTGTCGTCAGAGCGATTTGTGCAAATAAATTTATAATAGTCCGCTACTCGCAACTATACTACTAGGTAGTACTTGGTAAGTAGGGGTCGAACCCAAGGGAATTAGGGGAATAGGTTATTCTTTTAAGGGATTTGTCTAGCGAGAGAGCGTGTTTTAAGTTGGTTGAGGTTTTAGTGCTAACAACTACGTGACTTTTTAGTTGGTTTTGGTTTTGAGTGCTGAAAAGTAAATTACAGAAAAGTAAATACTGAAATTAAAAGCGAAGACTTACAGTGGGTGATGCGTGAATTGCAAGTCCTCCGGATTGTGAGCGGTTGATGGTTGCAGTTGATTGAACAATAAAAGTAAAGACAAAGGGGTTTTGTAATTGCAAGAGAAGTATTCGGTCTTGGGGGGGCCTTGTATTATATCCTGTTCATTCTTTTAGTAACCCTTCTAAGTATTCAAACGTGTATCGAGGCCCTTTCGTAGCGCTCAATTTGCCACACTGTTTGTAAACCCTTGTTCTACTTCAGACTAATTCCTCCTTTCGAAGTATCTTAGCCTTTTGTGCATCCATTTGGTCCCTTTGGTCCAGTTTCCAAATGGTTTTAAAGATAGATCGAACTCCTCAGATAAGCTTTGCCCTTTCGTAGCATCCACTTACCCGAGTATGTTCACGACTTCCCACAGAAGAGTTTTGCCCTTTCGTAGCTTCCACTCAACCTTGGAAAGTCTGACCTTATAAATGGCACATAGAACAAGTTTTGAATACAGAGAAAAGAAACTAAACGAAGTAAAACATTTTATAAAACAAGAACTCCCCTTCAACCGAATGAAGAGTTTAGTTACGAATATCCATAGAGTTGGACATCATAACTAAATACTTGGGGATTTGGAAAAGAATACTCAAGAACAAACAGGAGTAAAGAGAGAAGAGAAAGAGATTACTCAAGAACAAACAGGAGTAACTCTTGAACTGTAACTGAAAACTTGAGTACTCAAGAACCAACAGGAGTACTCAAGATCGAACTAAAGTATTTGAGAACAAACTGAACTTTTATTGATATCAAACCAAACTTTACATAGTAACAAACTTAGAGAGAGAAGTGTTTTACACAATTTTGGGATGGATTGAAATGAGGAGGAGAGCTTGGTATTTATAGGCTAAGGGGAGGGGAATGGAGGGCCAAGATGAGGGCATGTGGTTTGGCATCCAAGGGTGGAGATGGGGGGAAGAGGAGAGGAAGACAAGTGTCACAAGGGGAGAGGGCAATGGCAAAGCCGCCGGCGGCTTTGGGCATGGATGGAGGAGAGGGTGACATGTGGTGGAAGGGGAGAGGAGGAGGGGTGGATGTGAGGAGAAAGCCGCCGGTCCATGTGGCATGAGGAGAGTGGTTGTGAGTTTTGTGCAGTTTGCACAAAACTATCGGTGTATTCCAGCTCCGGATTGTCTTCGGTTTCTCTTCGGTTTGATTTGTTTTGAATGATTCCAAGTCATGATCTTTAGATTTCTTTATTCAGCGTCTGATCTTGACCTTGGATTGTCTCCTGATATCTTTTCTGTGCTAAAAGCTCTTCCTTAGCGCGTATTCTCTCTAAGCTCTGAAATACCCTGTAGAAATGTATCGGGACTAAAACATCGAAGTTAGATAGACAAACAGTCTAATTTGGTGGGTTTAACTGTGTTTATGATTCATACAATTGTGGTCCATCAGATAACCCCACACTTTTAGTTGTTCGTCCCGAACAATGCTTTATAAGGGCGTTACTAAGTAAGTTGGTTAAAATATGAAAATAAGATTGTGGTACTCGATTTTTCCTAATTCATGCATTACTACTTGTTACTAAATTAAACTGCGTAAATAAGTAGAAGAAACTTGATACTTGTACCTTTGTGCTGGGATGCAAATTAATTCGGATGTTTCGGGAGATAGCCCTTTTCAGGCTCCTGGACTACACCTTCGGGATCGTCTCGCACTATATGGTTTTCTTGTAGCTTTCTCTAGCACGTGATTCGATTTAGGTTTCAGTGAGTTGAGTACTTTGATTACTTTTGGCGAGGGACTGCTTTTTGTAGTGAATTGGCCTTTGGCCTTTGATTTGACGCTTTGAGTTCTTCACTTTTGTTCGGTTAAAACCTTCACAATTTTGGGCCTGAGGCCTCTTGATTTGCTTCTTCGAGCTTTTTGCGTCTTTGTGACTTGCTAGTCCATTTTCTCAAGCCTTCTTGGGAGGTCCAATCATCGCCCGCGAGCATATGGAAATACCTCCCCGCTCCTCTCGTCTTCGTCGTTTTGCGCGGGTCAAGATGAGGGTCGCTCATTTATTTTCTCGGCTATTTTGACTAGAGAGAGGACGGTCTGATTCCCGTCCTCGCCTTTGCATAGATGCTTCCTGGCGGAGTTGACTTCAATTATTCACTGAAACCTGAAGTGCAGCCTCCACTGACTTCGAAAACCATATAGTTTGATCTGATCCTTCAAGTGCTTGCCAAGCCCCTCTAGGGCAATTTCTATCAACTCCACATCCCTAGTTTATCTCGGCACAAAAGACAAATGAGAAGTTACATTCTAAATTTTTAAACAGTTTGCATTTTCACAAGGTTGATGCATGAATTATGATCTATCTTTTTCACATTCTTAAGTTCATATTTTCAAAAAGATACTATTTAAAAAGAAAAGAAAAACATGCAGATGGTTCTCACCCCACACTTTTGAACGAAGGCGTGCCTTAGTTCAAAAGTCATGCAAATATATACAAAAGAAGGAAATGACATTAAGGAAAAAGAAGAACAGAACTCCCTTTTACTGTGTCGTGGAAATGACATGGCATGAGGCTGGATAATCGAGGGAGTCTGGCTGGGGCCTCGAACTCTCAGCGCAGGCCCGGTAAATTCACGGAAGCTGCCTGGCTGATCCGGTCTTACTCCAAACTTAATTCCTACATGAAAGATATTCCTTCTATACAAAAAGTGGGTGAGAGCGCTTATTGGAAATTTAAATGACAGAAATTAAAAGTGCAGAAAAGTAAGATAGTGTCGGGTTACCTCCCGACCAGTGCACTTGTTTAACGTCGTTGGCTCGACAGTACCTTGCTTTTGATCATTGGTTGGGATCCCATGGGTGGCTCAGGTTGAATTTTGCCACGGTTCCTGCATTGGTTTCAGCCTTCTCTTTTCCTGAGTTCTTGGGGGATGTTGTGCTTGGGTTTTGCTCCCATTGTTTTAGTGATTTCATTTTCCATTGCTTTTGAGAAGGTGAGGGGACTTTGACCATAGCTGCTGGTCTTGTTGCTTTTTTGATCTCCTTTGGAAGGTCGGAAATCTGTTTATCCTGTTCTGAGATAGGTATAATGTCTGGCGGTTTCTTTGTATCCATGCGGCTCTTATCAATGTAGAAGTATGCAATTTTGCCGCCGAACTTAAGCGATAGTGAGCCCTTGCCCACATCGATTCTTGCTTTAGTAGCGTAGAGGAATGGTCGTCCCAATATTATTGTTGGAGGGTCGTCTTCGTTGGTCTCTCCTGTTGGTATTATATAAAAATCTGAAGCGACGACGAGCTCTCCCACATGGAGTATTACATCCTCCAACTCTCCAATTGGACGGATGCACGACTTATCTCCTAGCTCGATATTCGATCGGGGTGGTTTCAATGGACCTAGTCCTAGTAAGTAGTACAAGGAGGAAGGCATGGCGTTGACAGCAGCCCCAAGATCGATTAAGCATTTATGAATCTGCGTTTCATTGATAACACAAGTGACTGTAAAGGCTCCTGGGTCTTTGTTTCTTTCCGGTTGTGACTTAAGATTTGTAGTGAGGGCTTTTTCTATTGTCTGGTCATTCTGCCCATTCCACGGCTTAGAGTTTGTATAATCGGTCCCCTTAATATTTTGCCCCGAAGCATAAATATTAGTTGGTGCGTCATCCCATCCAGATGCTGGTATGTCAGAGTGTATGATTGGCGGAGGTGTTATGCAAACAGTGAATGCGTACCGTCCATTGTCAGCATGCGTGACCCATGTTTTGCCATTATTGGGTCGATCTTCTTCTTGATTCCAATCAGGACGACGCCTACGGAAAAAGTGATTGTTCGTAAGTCTGTAGGTTGGGGACCGTGCTACTTTTCCCAGAGGATCCTTCATGTTTGACCTTCTTATCATGCTGATATTTGCTTTCGGGTTTTGGATAGTCTGTGAAGGAAGTCTGCCTGGTTCAGGAGTAAGTGTTGACATTGCGGTGGCGAGCTGGGACATTTGTTTAGTTAATTCAGAGATTGCCCCGTCAGTTTTTGCTTGGTACTGGTGTAGTGAAGTTCCCAACTGATTAACGTTTCCTGCGAGCTCCTTCATCGTATCATTGAGCGACTTGCTTGGTTCTTGCTGAATGCTCGTGCCGGCTTGGTACTGATTTGGTCTTTTTTGCTGATATTGGCCTGCTGGTTGAGCGTTCTGGTTATACTGCCGGTGGGGGGGGGGGGTTGGTAGAATGACTGGGCTAGTTGAGGGATAGCTGGTTGTGTTTCTTTCTGAGGATAGTTGTTGTTACGCCAGTTTGGGTTGGTTGCTTGACCGTTCTGTCTGTTTTGTCCGGCTCTGTCATTGTTGTTGTTGTTGTTGTATCTTTGGTATCCTCCCACTACATTTACTTCTGCAGGTTCCTCTTCTATTAATGTCGGGCATGTGTCAGTCTGATGCTCCGTAGAACCGCAAAATTCACAAGGTTTTACAGGAACTGGTTGTCTTCGTATGATCTGAATCATCATCTCCTTTAATTGTTTCATCTCTTCAGTTATGGAGTTTACTGATGTTTCGTCTTGTGTTACCTTTTTTGATCGAGAGAATTCATTATGACGAGCAGTCTCTTCTCTAAATCGGGCATTTTCAGCAACGTTGGCGATGAGATTCCTTATGCCACTCAATGATAGATTCATCATGGATCCCCCTGCTGAGGCATCCAAGAGCATTTTGTCTAATGGTCTTAATCCATCAATGAGGTATTCGATGACGAGTTTCTCGGGCAGTCCAAGGGTACAGCAGCTCCTTTCTAGGTAATTGAATTTTTCCAGGTAATCGTACATGGTTTCATTGGGACCCTGTGTGATTTCCTGTAGTTGCCTCCTTACTTGCATTGCTCTTCCCGCCGGATAGTATTTGTCTACGAATTTCTTCTGCATTTGAGCCCATGTTCTGATGCTCCCGGAAGGCAATGAAAGGAACCAGTCGTTTGCCGAGTCTGTGTGGGAAAAATAGAACGCCTTTAACTTAAAGTCGTCCATATTCACTCGATTGGGTTTTAGGTTTTGGCAAATTCCATGCAGGCATTGGAGGTGAGTTGTGGCGGATTCTCCTTGAGTTCCTGAGAATTTTGGCAAGCTGTGGGCCACTGTCGCGTTGATGGTTATGTTTTCTAATTCAGGGTTCTCGTAGATGCACCACGGCTGTGTTTCGAAATTAGGGGCATTTAATTCTCCCATAGTAGGTTCACGGTAGTTGTTGTCCCCATAGTAGTTGTCGAAGACAGGTTCTTGCCTAGGCATTTGTCGGGGTTGAGGGTATGGTGGGTATCTAGGGGGCTGTACTGGACCAGCTGGGTTTCGGTCCTCGGGTGGTTCTTGGTTTCTTCGGGCAGCCTCTCTATCACGAGCTCTTCTGTTTCTGATGAGTTGTTCCGGATTATCGACGAATGGAACCTCATCATTTCGATCGTACGGGTTTATTTCTTCGTCATCCTGGTAGTCATGGTGGCTTTCTTCGCGAGACATGGTTGTTTTGAAGTGCGTATTGATTCGAACAACTTATCTGATGGCTAATTCCCCGGCAACGGCGCCAATTTGACAGAACCGCTTGTCGTCAGAGCGATTTGTGCAAATAAATTTATAATAGTCCGCTACTCGCAACTATACTACTAGGTAGTACTTGGTAAGTAGGGGTCAAACCCAAGGGAATTAGGGGAATAGGTTATTCTTTTAAGGGATTTGTCTAGCGAGAGAGCGTGTTTTAAGTTGGTTGAGGTTTTAGTGCTAACAACTACGTGACTTTTTAGTTGGTTTTGGTTTTGAGTGCTGAAAAGTAAATTACAGAAAAGTAAATACTGAAATTAAAAGCGAAGACTTACAGTGGGTGATGCGTGAATTGCAAGTCCTCCGGATTGTGAGCGGTTGATGGTTGCAGTTGATTGAACAATAAAAGTAAAGACAAAGGGGTTTTGTAATTGCAAGAGAAGTATTCGGTCTTGGGGGGGCCTTGTATTATATCCTGTTCATTCTTTTAGTAACCCTTCTAAGTATTCAAACGTGTATCGAGGCCCTTTCGTAGCGCTCAATTTGCCACACTGTTTGTAAACCCTTGTTCTACTTCAGACTAATTCCTCCTTTCGAAGTATCTTAGCCTTTTGTGCATCCATTTGGTCCCTTTGGTCCAGTTTCCAAATGGTTTTAAAGATAGATCGAACTCCTCAGATAAGCTTTGCCCTTTCGTAGCATCCACTTACCCGAGTATGTTCACGACTTCCCACAGAAGAGTTTTGCCCTTTCGTAGCTTCCACTCAACCTTGGAAAGTCTGACCTTATAAATGGCACATAGAACAAGTTTTGAATACAGAGAAAAGAAACTAAACGAAGTAAAACATTTTATAAAACAAGAACTCCCCTTCAACCGAATGAAGAGTTTAGTTACGAATATCCATAGAGTTGGACATCATAACTAAATACTTGGGGATTTGGAAAAGAATACTCAAGAACAAACAGGAGTAAAGAGAGAAGAGAAAGAGATTACTCAAGAACAAACAGGAGTAACTCTTGAACTGTAACTGAAAACTTGAGTACTCAAGAACCAACAGGAGTACTCAAGATCGAACTAAAGTATTTGAGAACAAACTGAACTTTTATTGATATCAAACCAAACTTTACATAGTAACAAACTTAGAGAGAGAAGTGTTTTACACAATTTTGGGATGGATTGAAATGAGGAGGAGAGCTTGGTATTTATAGGCTAAGGGGAGGGGAATGGAGGGCCAAGATGAGGGCATGTGGTTTGGCATCCAAGGGTGGAGATGGGGGGAAGAGGAGAGGAAGACAAGTGTCACAAGGGGAGAGGGCAATGGCAAAGCCGCCGGCGGCTTTGGGCATGGATGGAGGAGAGGGTGACATGTGGTGGAAGGGGAGAGGAGGAGGGGTGGATGTGAGGAGAAAGCCGCCGGTCCATGTGGCATGAGGAGAGTGGTTGTGAGTTTTGTGCAGTTTGCACAAAACTATCGGTGTATTCCAGCTCCGGATTGTCTTCGGTTTCTCTTCGGTTTGATTTGTTTTGAATGATTCCAAGTCATGATCTTTAGATTTCTTTATTCAGCGTCTGATCTTGACCTTGGATTGTCTCCTGATATCTTTTCTGTGCTAAAAGCTCTTCCTTAGCGCGTATTCTCTCTAAGCTCTGAAATACCCTGTAGAAATGTATCGGGACTAAAACATCGAAGTTAGATAGACAAACAGTCTAATTTGGTGGGTTTAACTGTGTTTATGATTCATACAATTGTGGTCCATCAATGGTTCGTCTTTTGATGATTGCTTAGCTAATTTGGCTAAAGTGTTGAAAAGATGTATTGAGACGAACCTTGTTCTTAATTGGGAAAAATGTCATTTTATGGTGCAGGAAGGGATAGTCCTTGGTCACTTGGTCTCGAAAAGAGGAATTGAGGTGGACAAGGCTAAAATTGAAGTTATGGAAAAATTGCCACCTCCAAAGGATGTAAGAGGAATAAGGAGTTTTCTCGGTCATGCCGGTTTCTATAGAAGGTTTATCAAGGATTTCTCGAAGATTGCAAAGCCTTTAACAAACCTTCTATGCAATGACAGCAAGTTTCGGTTTGATGAAGAGTGCTTGGTGGCCTTCGAGACATTGAAAGAGGCATTGATTTCGGCTCCAATTATTCAACCTCCAAGATGGGATTTGCCCTTTGAGCTCATGTGCGACGCAAGTGATTATGCTATTGGGGCGGTCCTTGGACAAAGGGTGGACAAGAAACTTCATGCCATCCACTACACAAGCAAAGTTCTCAATGGAGCCCAATTGAATTATACTACTACCGAGAAAGAACTTCTTGCTATTGTGTACGCTTTTGATAGGTTTCGTCCATACCTAGTGGCTTCGAAGGTTATAGTATTCACGGATCATGCGGCGATCAAGTACTTCTTGGCAAAGAAAGATTCCAAGCCAAGATTGATAAGATGGATTCTATTGCTCCAAGAATTTGATATAGAGATCAAAGATAAAAAGGGGGTAGAAAATGTGGTAGCCGACCACCTATCGAGGCTAGAGGAAAATGAAGAGATAGAAGAGGATACTAGACCCGTGAATGACTCATTTATTGGAGAGCAACTCATGAGAGTTGAGGCTGAGGCCCTCCCATGGTATGCGGACTTCGTAAACTTCATGGTTTGTGGGATTATTCCTCACGATATGAACCACCATCAAAAGAGGAAGTTCTTATCCGAGACGAAGAGATACTATTGGGATGAGCCCTATTTGTATAGGCTATGCGCGGACGATTTATATAGAACTTGTGTCGCCGAAGAAGAAATGAGGGACATTCTTTACCATTGTCACTCTTCCCAATATGGAGGACATGGTAGTGGAGCAAAGACTGCATCGAAGGTTCTACAAAGCGGCTTTTATTGGCCTACTCTCTTTGGCGATGCTTATGAATTCGTGAAAGCTTGTGATCAATGTGATGAGTCGAGTTTTCGACTCATTAATGCCCGTTTTTCACTATAGCTTTAGTTCGATTCCGACTACTTTTTGATGTCATTTGATCCTTTTCTCGTGCATTTCAGGTACAAAGCAAGATGTCCCAGTGTCAAGAGCCATTGGAAGAAAACTCGGGAAAAATCGGTGTTTAGAGCAAAAGTTGGCAAAATTTGGTCTTCAGTCGATCGACTGGGAAGCTCCCCTGGACCAGTCGATCGACTAAATGGACAAACAGGAGGAGCTGAAAATCGACCATCGCCAGTCGATCGACTGACCCTTTCAGTCGATCGACTGAAGAGTCCCCTGCCCAGAGCATGCAGATCACGTGACGATGAGTCGATCGACTGGATCTCAGTCGATCGACTAAATGGGCAAATAGGAGGTGCTGCAAATTGAGACTTGTCAGTCGATCGACTGGGATCCTACCCTGTTTCAGTCGATCGACTGAGAACATGCTAGCCAAGCGACTTTTCTTCTTCCAGTCGATCGACTGGGCCATCAGCCCAACGCCAGTCGATCGACTGGACCTGCTACAGTGCCGAATTTCTGACGAGCCTATAAATAGAAAGAGGCAAGTTTGACCTAAGGAGGGGGATTTTTCTGGGAAAGAAGACAAAGGAAAGGGATCAAATCAAGGGTTTCATCATCATCAAACCAAGGAGGAATCAAGATCAAGGGAGTTCATTAGGACTAATCATCCTACTCTTTCCCTCTTCTTTTCTCCTAGATTTGCTTGTAAAAACCTACTCATCATGTTGTCTTACATGATGAGTGAGTAGTCTCCCTTGTGTTTTGAGGGGTTCTATGAACCTCCTTGGTACTCAATGATCATTGTGAACACATTTGAATAGATCTATTGAAGTTGATTTCATTTTTACTATGCTCTTTATGTTAGACATGTCTCTAAGTGTTTGATAAAATGCCTAAGTGACATGTTTATGTTAGAACTTTGATCTAAGTCTTGAGAGAGCTTAGGGATGGTTTTGATATAGTAAAATTGAACTAAACCTACATTTATGAGAGTAAATGCATGGTGAGAGGTGAACTAGAACTTTATGCATATAGCATTTATGAGAGTAAATGCTATATAGTGGATTAACACCCTTTAATTAGTGAGATCCTAATTAAGATGGCTTGATTGAGATTAGATACGCGTAATAGCCTAATACTTGATCTAGGCTAGGTTCAAAACCTATCAACTCTTAATTAATTGAACTCTTGTTTGAATGATCATTGAGAGATTGCCAAGGAGGGGATTAATCCCTCGAAACTCGCTTTTAATTGAATTCAATCCCTAAAACCACTTCACTCTTGTTTTACAATCATTGATAACTCAACCAATTCGAATTTTAGGAATTAGCCGAGTAAGAAAACTTGATTGAACTAGCGTGTAATCCATTTGCTCCCTTGGGTTCGACACCGGTCTTACCGGTTGATTATAAATTGTTTTTGATCAACGTATGCTAAAAAGTACAATGATCAGATCAAAATGGCGCCGTTGCCGGGGAGCAATAGCTAGATTACCCCTAGGAAAATCATTTAGTACTCCGACTATTCCATGTTTTACTCTATTTTGCTTGTTACTTGCAATTCTTGAACCACTTCACTACGCTTACTTGTTTTAATTGGTTTCTCTTGTAGGTTCACTTCTTTTATGCCACCGAAAACCAAGAAACTTGCTCAAATCGTGGATAGAGACTTGAATCGACCCATAAGAGAACTAGTTGATCCTCCCGTTACAAGAAGTAAAACCAACAAGGACAAAGGTTCTACTTCTAATTCTCAAGCAACCATGGCCGAAAACAACAATTTACCACCCCCGCCCCCTCCTTACAACCGAAGGAACCAAGATCCTCCTCCTCAACAATTGCCCCTAGCTAGAAGGGCATTAAAGGACTATGCCGTTCCTACGGCGTATGGTTACCGTTCTCCCATCCAACTTCCCGCGGTTGACAACCGAGACTTCGATTTGAAGACGGCGCACATTCAAATGGTTCAAGCGAGCCAATTCTCAGGGAGAGATAACGAGGACCCCAATTCTCATTTGACCACGTTTCTAGAGATATGTGCTACATTCAAAATAAATGGAGTCTCGGAGGATGCAAAGTTATTGAGGCTCTTTCCCTTCTCACTCACGGGAAAAGCGAAGGATTGGCTAAGGAGCCAAACTCCCGATAGCTTCACTACATGGGAAGAATTAGCCGTGGCTTTCTTGAATAAGTACTTCCCCCCTTCCAAGACGGCTTTCTATCGGAACCAAATCACCAACTTCTCGCAAATGGATGGGGAAAATCTATATGAGGCTTGGGAGCGATACAAGGAATATCAAAGGCTTTGTCCTCACCACAACCTTGATGATCTTCAAGTCTTCCATACTTTCTACCACGGGGTTGATGGGAACTCTCGTCTTGCTCTTGATACCGCTTCGGGTGGTGCTATAATGGACTTAGAACCGCATGAAGGATATGCGGTGATAGAGAAGATCACCAAAAATTACTTCATGTGGGGAAGCGAAAGAGGAAACCCGAGGAGAAGGCATGAAAGGCACGAGGTAAAAGCCGTGAGCTCTAGTGATTATGATGCTTTGAGGAAAGACTTTGAGAGCCTCTCGGATGAGGTGTTTAAGCTAAAACACCCGGAAAAAGAATCTTCAACGAGGCAAGGATGTGACATTTGTGAGGTGTACGAGCATGAAACTACTTCTTGCCCATTGGTTCAAAGGGACGTGCAAGGGCAAGGTTATGGAGAAGTCAATTTTGTGGGAGGAAACCAAAGTAGAGACTATGGAAGTAGTGCCAATCAAGGGCAAAGCTCTCAAGCCAATTATACTACACCTAGGTTCTCTTCGGGATGGAGAAATCACCCGAATTTCTCCTACAAAACCACTAATCCCACTCGCCCCGACTTTGGATCCACACCTCCCGGATTCGGTCCTAAACCTACTCAATCCAATCAAGGGTTCCAACCTAGGAACCAATATCAAAGTCAAGGACCGACTTTGCTTCAAAGGAATCAAAACCAAGGGCAACAATACCAAAGTCAAGCTCAAAGGGCCTATCAACAAGTTGAAGCCCCTCCACAACCTTCTAGTGAACTTTCCGGTGTTGAAGCCATGTTTGCCAAGCTCCTTGCAAACCAAGACAAGATGCAAGCACAAATCGAGAGGATGGAAACTCATAACAAAATGCTTGAAAGTCAAATTGCCCAACAAGCCGAGGCATCTACAAGGGCACCGGGCAAACTACCGGCTAGACCCGAACAAGGGAATAGAGAGCATTGTAATGCGGTAACCTTGAGAAGTGGGAAAGACTTAGAGGTAGAGCTACCTAAGAGGAAGAGAGTTACCTTTGATCTTGGAGGCCAAGCTAGTGCCGATATCGAAGAATTCGAAGAAGAGATCCCTAGTCCTCAAGTTGAGGAGGAAATCGAGGTGGAAAAGGAGAAAGCCGAACCTAGAGTCTACACTCCTCCTATTCCATTCCCTCAAAGGCTAAAGAAGAAAACAAATGATAAGCAATTCTCCAAGTTCGCGGAGATGATGAGGAAGCTTTATGTGACAATGCCCTTCACCGAGGTAATAACTCAAGCTCCTTCATATGCTCGTTTTCTAAAAGACATCATTACTTGTAGGAGGACTATCGAGGATGTCGATACGGTGTCCCTCAATGGAGAATGTAGTGCCATACTCCAACCACGCATGCCCCCAAAGCTTGAGGATCCCGGTAGCTTTTCCATTTCATGCTTTATTAATGATATTAAGATTGAACGAGCAATGTGTGACTTGGGTGCAAGTATATCGTTGATGCCTTATTCTTTGTGTAAAAAGCTAAATATGGGTGAGCCTAAACCAACTAGCATGATTCTAAGGCTCGCGGACCGCTCCTCAAGATTCCCTAAGGGAGTCCTAAAGGATGTCCCGGTTAGAGTAGGGAATTTCTATATTCCGGGGGATTTCGTGGTGCTAGAGATGGAGGAGGACAATGAAATTCCCATTCTATTGGGAAGGCCCTTCCTCTACACTGCGGGGGCTATTTTTGATACGAATAAGGGGTCAATTACCATGAGGGTAGGAGATGAGGAAATTGAGTTTAATCTTGAAAAAGCACAACGAGGGCCTAATTCTACAATGACTTGTAATTATCTTGACCTAGTTGATACTTATGAATTGTATGATGTGCCTAACCTTCTCATGAGTGCAATTGACCTTGACAATGAGCTTCCCGACATTGGCGATTGTTGGGCTATCTTAGAGGAGGAATGTGAAGAAGGGACTCTAAGCGACAAAGGTAAGGAGTCTTGTTCGGTAGAGCTTAAAGCTCTACCAACAAGCCTAAGGTATGAGTTCTTAGGCCCAAATTCTATCTTGCCTATCATTGTTAATGCTTCTTTGAATGATGTTGAAACCTCTAAATTGCTTGATGTGGTTAGAGAACATAAGGATGCCATTGGCTACTCTATTGATGACTTGAAGGGAATAAGCCCAAATTTATGCATGCATGAAATCAATTTAGAGAGTGATAGTATGCCATCTAGGGAGAGAGCTAGGAGGTTGAATCCTATTGTGGGGGAGGTTGTTAAGAAAGAGGTCCTTAAATTGCTTGATGCAGGAATTATTTTCCCCGTTGCGGACTCTAAGTGGGTGAGCCCCATTCATGTAGTGCCGAAAAAGGGAGGAATGACCGTTATTAAAAATGAGAAGAATGAACTAATCCCCACAAGAACGGTAACCGGGTGGCGTATGTGTGTGGACTATAGAAAACTTAACCAAGCCACTAAGAAAGATCACTTCCCCCTTCCTTTTATTGATCAAATGTTGGAAAGACTAGCTAAGAATGACTATTTTTGCTATCTTGACGGGTATAGTGGATTCTTCCAAATCCCTATTCACCCCCAAGATCAAGAGAAAACGACCTTCACTTGTCCCTATGGAACATTTGCCTATCGGCGAATGCCCTTTGGACTTTGTAATGCGCCCGGTACTTTTCAACGATGCATGATGGCTATTTTTTCGGAGTTTATTGAAAAGATTATGGAAGTGTTTATGGATGACTTTTCCGTTTATGGTTCCTCTTTTGATGATTGTTTAGCCAATTTGGCTAAAGTGTTGAAAAGATGTATTGAGACGAACCTTGTACTAAATTGGGAAAAATGTCATTTCATGGTGCAGGAGGGAATTGTGCTTGGACATTTGGTGTCGAAAAGGGGAATTGAGGTGGACAAAGCCAAGATAGAAGTCATGGAGAAATTGCCACCTCCAAGAGACGTAAAAGGAATAAGGAGCTTTCTTGGCCACGCCGGCTTCTATCGAAGGTTCATTAAGGATTTCTCGAAGATTGCCAAGCCCTTGACAAATCTATTGTGCAACGATACCAAATTTCATTTTGATGAAGATTGCTTAGTAGCCTTCAAGAAGTTGAAAGAGGCATTGATTTCGGCTCCTATTATTCAACCCCCTAGGTGGGATTTGCCATTTGAGCTTATGTGCGACGCTAGTGACTACGCCATTGGGGCGGTTCTTGGGCAAAGGGTGGATAAGAAGCTTCATGCCATCCACTACACAAGCAAAGTTCTCAATGGAGCCCAATTGAATTATACTACTACCGAGAAAGAACTTCTTGCTATCGTGTACGCTTTCGATAAGTTTCGTCCATACCTTGTGGCTTCAAAGGTTATAGTATTCACGGATCATGCGGCTATCAAATATCTCTTAGCAAAGAAGGACTCTAAGCCTAGATTGATAAGATGGATTCTATTGCTTCAAGAATTTGACATAGAGATCAAGGATAAAAAGGGAGTAGAAAATGTGGTAGCCGACCACCTATCAAGGCTAGAGGAAAATGAAGAGATTGAAGTGGATGCTAGACCGGTGAATGATTCATTTATTGGAGAGCAACTCATGAGAGTTGAGGCGGAGGCCCTTCCTTGGTACGCGGATTTCGTAAATTTCGTGGTTTGTGGGATTATTCCCCACGATATGAACCACCATCAAAGGAGGAAGTTCCTTTCTGAGACCAAGAGGTACTATTGGGATGAGCCCTACCTTTATAGGCTTTGCGCGGATGGGCTATATAGGACTTGTGTCGCCGAAGAAGAAATGAGAGAAATTCTTTACCATTGTCACTCTTCTCAATATGGAGGACATGGTAGTGGAGCGAAAACCGCGTCAAAGGTACTACAATGCGGCTTTTATTGGCCTACTCTCTTTGGTGATGCCTATGAGTTCGCGAAAGCATGTGATCAATGTCAAAGGACCGGCAATATCTCAAAGAGGCATGAAATGCCCCAACAAAGCATCCTCCCGGTCGAGATATTTGACGTATGGGGCATCGACTATATAGGCCCCTTTCCTTCTTCATTTGGGAACCGATTCATATTAGTGGCGGTTGATTACGTCTCAAAATGGGTTGAAGCCATCGCTTCCCCCACTTGTGATGCCAAGGTGGTCACGAAACTATTCAAGAAAATCATCTTTCCGAGATTTGGGGTGCCAAGGACCGTTATAAGTGATGGTGGTTCACATTTCAAGGAGAGACATTTCGAGGCCTTACTTCGCAAATATGGAGTTAGTCACAAGGTTGCCACTCCCTATCACCCACAAACTAGTGGGCAAGTGGAAATTTCAAATCGAGAGATCAAGGCAATCTTGATGAAAACCGTGGGGAGCTCAAGAAAAGATTGGTCATCGAAGCTAGATGACGCTCTATGGGCCTATCGTACGGCGTTCAAGACCCCTATTGGAATGTCTCCCTATCGCCTTATTTATGGGAAGCCGTGCCACTTGCCGGTGGAATTGGAATACAAGGCGATGTGGGCAATCAAAACGTTGAATATGGATTTACAAATGGCGGGAGACCATAGGGTGCTTCAACTCCATGAGTTAGAAGAAATAAGGAATGAGGCCTACGAAAGTGCTAGGATCTATAAAGAGAAGACCAAGAAATGGCACGACAAAAGGATACTTCGTCGCGAATTCAAGAAGGGAGAGAAGGTCTTGCTCTTTAATTCTAGGCTTAAGCTATTTCCGGGAAAGTTGAGGAGCCGATGGAGTGGCCCATTTATTGTCCACAAGCCTTACGAAGATGGCCATGTTGAATTGCTAAACAATGATGGGACTACTTTCACGGCGAATGGACAAAGGCTAAAGCACTATAGAGAAGGACTTCGTGACGAGCATAATGTCACATTCCCCTTGACCGACCCATAGAGTGCCTTATTCCACTTGAGGAGGGATCCTAGCTATGGACTCCTCAAGTGTGCTTCTTAGTGAGAAAAGGATCGGCTCGGTCTTTGCCAAGACGTTAAACTAGGCACCTCACGGGAGGTACCCCGGTTTGTGAGTTGTCTATCTATGCACAAGTAATTTCCATATATGTGTAGCATGCATTTTGTGAACTTGATATGGCTTGGTGATTGGGATGATTTTATATGCTTGATTTGGGTGTGTGTGATGTGATATGAGGCTTGCATGAATTTTCTTGACGATGGTGGAGTTTTAAGTGTGGAGTGGTAATCCTAGCTTGTTTGTTTGAAAATCTTACGCTATGTGCTAGTGATTACTTAGAAGAGGCGTACCTTGATTATATGTGATATTTTGAGTGGTACATATTCTTGATTTTGAGTAAAAATTCTAAGTGTGGAGTCGGGTTTCGTTGGAAAAAGAAATTATTTTTCAAGCAGAAATCAGGGTTCAGTCGATCGACTGGAGGAAAGCTATAGCCCAGTCGATCGACTAAATGGTGTTTCAGGAGCTCCTATTTTTCGTGCATTCTCAGTCGATCGACTGGGCTTTCAGTCGATCGACTGGGAATCCCCTTTCCAAATCCCAGCCTCTCCTCCCTTCTTCTTCATTTCGAACAAAACCCTAATTCCTTAAACCTCCAAAATCCAAACTCCGACCACCACCAATCCGCGCCGCTCATCTCGCCGCAGCACCGCCTTAGCCTCGCCGTTCCATCGCCGTCAAGCCACCCTCAAACCGCCACCAAAAATCCCTCCAAAAATCGATTTCCGACCGGAAATCTCCACCGCCGCCGATCTCCCTCCTCCGCCATCCGTTCTGTCCGATTCCACCACCATTCAACTCCTATCTACCCCGCCTACAAACCCCACCCATCAATTCGAGTCAAAAATCCCTCCGGCAAGAACCCCCAAATTCGACCTAACCCGCTCGGATTTCATCCTCCAGTCGATCGACTGGAATTCCAGTTCCATCTCAGTCGATCGACTCGATCGCAATTCAGTGCAGTTTTTGAGTTTTTGCTCAATTTGACTCAGGCCTCCATTTCCAAGTGCACTATGGGTCGCGCCGATTCATCTTCCAGTTTGAAAGCAAAAGGAAAGGGGATCGCTCACGAGCCCTCGCTCGATGAGCAAATTGACGACTTTACACTTGAGGGCGAGGATGATAGACCACTTGTTACCCGCAAGAGGAGATTGTTGAGGGGCTCACTTGCCGATGTTAGCTCGGGATCAGACGAGGAGATTGAGGCCGCGCCGGCTTCCCCGCCTCCCCCAAAGAAGAAAAAGCCTCAACCGAGGAAGCCGGCACCGAAGAGGAGAGCGCCCGTGCCTCCCGCCCCTAGAGCCCCCTCGCCTCCAGTGCCTAGAGTGCCCTCCCCTGCTGCAGCTCCTCCCTCCATGGCCATTGTGCCGATTGTGCCCCAAGTGGAGCCTTATGAGGGACCGATGCCCATTCCGGTCCCCTATCCATTCTCGGTTCCATTGGTGTTTAGGGACGAGAAGCACCGGGCTCATCACGCTACTATTACCTCGAAGAAGAAGAAGGCCATCCCGACACTGTACCTAGACATGGGCTTGCTTCGTGGCATCGACGAAGTGGTAGCTACCGAGGTACAATCTCGTCTCACACAACATGGTTTATCTTTTCTATTTTGTGATGATCCGGGCTCCTACCAGAGGGTAGTTGAGGAGTTTTTGTGCTCGTTTGAGTCGGTGAAGGAGAGAATGGGGGATGATGGGTCCTCAGTTTATTATTGGAAGTTTATGATGGGAGGAAGGGATTTCCGGATCAGGGAGAGTACGATCCGAGAGTGGTTTGGTTTTCCACAGCCTGTGGCCTCGCCCCGGGTATTCACTGAGCACGACCAATCCAGACTTTGGAAGAGGATTTCCGGTAGGAATGAGTGGTTCGTGTCTTCATATAACTCTTCTGCGATCGTTGACCCGGTTTGGAAGATTATGCACCATGTCATTGCTATTGATTTTAACACGAGGACGGAGAGGGCTAGGAAGGTTACTTTCCCTGATATGGACCTCATGGTTGCCATGGATCACGGGGAGGCCATTGATTGGCTAGCGGTTCTCATCAACCGGTTTGAGACCGTTGTGAAGCCGAGCACGAGGAACAAGAGCATGGGGGGTGGCTCTTTGATTACATTGATAGCCCAAAGGTGTAACTTCACCTTTGGCCATGAGGGTAGTGAGGCCCTTGCTAGGAGCAAGCTTGACATTGATTTGATGAAAAATATGCATATGGTCAAGCGGGATGGTAAGACATAGCGTAGTGACCCGTCACCTCACGTGGAGGATCTTGTGACCGCCGCTACCGCGAGGAGGAGAGCCTTCAAGCAGCAGCACCCACTCTACTGTCTCGCCCACCTCTCCCCCTCTCCCTCTCCTCCCGGTTCACCTCCTCCAGCAGACGCTCCTGAGGGACAGGAAGATGGAGATCTCCCCGCAGATGATGATGAGCCACTCCCTGCAGAGCCAGCAGCCGATGTTCCCCCTCCAGTCGTTGATGACTTAGCGGAGTGGAGGCAGAGTGTTACATCGGGGATTGCTCATTTATCGACAGAGGTGTCAGATTTGAGGAGCAGATTGACTCGCTTAGAGGACTTTGTCCGAGAGTCTGATGCTAGAGCCCGCCGGGAGTGGGAGTGGCTGAGATCCACGGTTTTATCGTTCGGCAGAGGCTCCGGCACTCCAGTTGCCACTCCACTCGCTCCTGAGTTCTCAGCACCGCGTGGCGCCTCCCCACTACATTTCTCGCTAGTTTCAGCATTCGGGGAGGCGGGTACTCCACTCCCAGGAGAGACGATCCCCTACGTGGATTCTGCTTTAGGCGATAGCCATCTCTTCCCCGGTGTCACGCAGCCGCTTGAGGACGATGGAGCCATTGATTCAGCTAGGAGGACACCTCCGGGAGACGACGAGGCTACATCTTAGTCCATGCTTCATTTCTTTTTCCACATGTGTATTATCCTTATTTGACTTGTTGCATTGGATGTTGATTTGGATGATAAGTCGCCTTTTGGCGCATTTTTGGTGATGTATGCTATTTTGGTGATATCTATCCTTTCTTGCCTATTGGTTGTATGCTATATTCTTATGATGATATTGGAGGTGTTTACCATTTATACTGTTCACTCTACAGGATATACATTCACATTTTCTTATCATGTCTAAAACACCCTCTTATATCTACACTTGCAACCAAAAGGCTATTTCTCGCTCTTATGGATTATATCACCGGCACTTCAAATGAGGGGAGTTCCTATGCGCCTTTGCCTTTATTTTATCATTTTTTTGCGCTTAGGGACTAAGCTTGAATTAAGTGTGGAGTGGTTTTGATGCGCATAGTTCACATGATTGCATGCTATACATATCATTTCTAGATGGACACTTGCATACTTGCATATCGTCCCAACATGAGAGTGTTTTTAACCGCATAGGCTTGTGATTTTAAATTCTAAATCCCTATAGATCGCATCTAGCCTATGTGCCACATTTACCGACCTAGTCCTTTGAAGCTTGCATTCTTTAGAATCAATATCATTGCTACATCTTGACTATCCAACTTTCTAAGTATTTTTGTTTCAACACCTTGGATCAAGCTAGCAAGCACTTTTAAAAATCGTTGTGAAAAACTTAGATCATTTGAATGCTCTTTGGTGACTTGAGTTCTCTAACATAGTGCCTTGTTCATGATTAATTCCCGCACATCCCTTACAACTTTTGAACATATTGTCAAGTTTTAAGTGTGGAGTCATTTCATTTTAAAAAAAAAAAGAAAAAAAAAGAAAAAAAAAGAAAAAAGAAAAAAGAAAAAAAAAGAGAGAAAGAAGAGCAAATGCCGGGGGTTTAGGGAGGTAAGTCCCCCCTCGAAAGCATTTGTCTCAATAAGAAAATGAGAAGCACTTACGACTTGACCCTATGTTCCTCCATCATTCTATATTTGTGCGGGATTAGTCATTTCCATCGTGTGCTTGTTAGAATAATTCTTGGACGACCCACGTGCTTGCACGGGAGTATCCACTTGGTCTATGCTTGTTTATTAAGAAACATTGGTGTCGAACTCCACTTCCCTTATGGATTACGGCTTAAGCGCCTAAAACTTGGGAATGAGTTTCTTGCCACGAGCCCATGGACTAGCCCTAGCTAGCATAGGTGAGCGGTTGACACTCTATCGTGCGAGCTATAAGCCTTACTTCTATTTTGTTGCTTCGAAAATGAGTAGAATTTTGGATAGTCTCTTCATAGCCCTAGTATTGACGCTCTTGAATGCACGTCGAAAAAGGTACTCAAAAGGTTGAGAAAGCTCTTTTTATGATATTGTGGCGCTAGTCTAGCTTGAGGTGAGGGATTGGTTTTGAAAAATCGTAGCCTTGGTTGAGCACTCTTGCATTCACTCTTATGGGACATGTGCATATATGGGATTTGTGAGTATTCCCTTTTCTGAAAACTCTCACGAGACTATAACTCGTCCACTAGGGTAGCCTAGGGGTTTAAAGGCTTAATGCATATGCTAAATGCATTCGTAACTCCTACGAAAAGGAGCAAGTTAGATTGTATATACTTGTCATTTACTTTTCAATAACATGTTTAGAAATAAGAATCGAGACCTCGTGAAATCTAGTGTGGCAAATGCACGAAAAACATAGCACCACTAGCATTTCGACATTTGCACTTCCTTGGCATATTTGCATACTTTGTTCGGGACGAGCAAAGCTTAAGTGTGGAGTGTTGATGAGTCGAGTTTTCGACTCATTAATGCCCGTTTTTCACTATAGCTTTAGTTCAATTCCGACTACTTTTTGATGTCATTTGATCCTTTTCTCGTGCATTTCAGGTACAAAGCAAGATGTCCCAGTGTCAAGAGCCATTGGAAGAAAACTCGGGAAAAATCGGTGTTTAGAGCAAAAGTTGGCAAAATTTGGTCTTCAGTCGATCGACTGTGAAGCTCCCCTGGACCAGTCGATCGACTAAATGGACAAACAGGAGGAGCTGAAAATCGACCATCGCCAGTCGATCGACTGACCCTTTCAGTCGATCGACTGAAGAGTCCCCTGCCCAGAGCATGCAGATCACGTGACGATGAGTCGATCGACTGGATCTCAGTCGATCGACTAAATGGGCAAACAGGAGGTGCTGCAAATTGAGACTTGTCAGTCGATCGACTGGGATCCTACCCTGTTTCAGTCGATCGACTGAGAACATGCTAGCCAAGCGACTTTTCTTCTTCCAGTCGATCGACTGGGCCATCAGCCCAACGCCAGTCGATCGACTGGACCTGCTACAGTGCCGAATTTCTGACGAGCCTATAAATAGAAAGAGGCAAGTTTGACCTAAGGAGGGGGATTTTTCTGGGAAAGAAGACAAAGGAAAGGGATCAAATCAAGGGTTTCATCATCATCAAACCAAGGAGGAATCAAGATCAAGGGAGTTCATTAGGACTAATCATCCTACTCTTTCCCTCTTCTTTTCTCCTAGATTTGCTTGTAAAAACCTACTCATCATGTTGTCTTACATGATGAGTGAGTAGTCTCCCTTGTGTTTTGAGGGGTTCTATGAACATCCTTGGTACTCAATGATCATTGTGAACACATTTGAATAGATCTATTGAAGTTGATTTCATTTTTACTATGCTCTTTATGTTAGACATGTCTCTAAGTGTTTGATAAAATGCCTAAGTGACATGTTTATGTTAGAACTTTGATCTAAGTCTTGAGAGAGCTTAGGGATGGTTTTGATATAGTAAAATTGAACTAAACCTACATTTATGAGAGTAAATGCATGGTGAGAGGTGAACTAGAACTTTATGCATATAGCATTTATGAGAGTAAATGCTATATAGTGGATTAACACCCTTTAATTAGTGAGATCCTAATTAAGATGGCTTGATTGAGATTAGATACGCGTAATAGCCTAATACTTGATCTAGGCTAGGTTCAAAACCTATCAACTCTTAATTAATTGAACTCTTGTTTGCATGATCATTGAGAGATTGCCAAGGAGGGGATTAATCCCTCGAAACTCGCTTTTAATTGAATTCAATCCCCAAAACCACTTCACTCTTGTTTTACAATCATTGATAACTCAACCAATTCGAATTTTAGGAATTATCCGAGTAAGAAAACTTGATTGAACTAGCGTGTAATCCATTTGCTCCCTTGGGTTCGACACCGGTCTTACCGGTTGATTATAAATTGTTTTTGATCAACGTATGCTAAAAAGTACAATGATCAGATCAAATGCCAAAGAACGGGGAATATCTCAAAGACGCATGAAATGCCCCAACAAAGCATCCTCCCGGTCGAGATATTTGATGTATGGGGCATTGACTATATGGGCCCTTTCCCTTCTTCATATGGGAACCAATATATATTGGTCGCGGTGGACTACGTCTCCAAATGGGTTGAGGCCGTCGCTTCCCCTACTTGTGATGCCAAGGTGGTCACAAAGCTATTCAAGAAGATCATTTTTCCGAGATTTGGAGTTCCAAGGACCGTCATTAGTGATGGCGGTTCACATTTCAATGAGAAACATTTTGAGGCCTTGCTTCGCAAATATGGAGTTAGTCACAAGGTTGCCACGCCATATCACCCACAAACTAGTGGGCAAGTAGAGATATCAAATCGGGAAATCAAGGCAATCTTGGAGAAGACCGTGGGAAGCTCAAGAAAGGATTGGTCATCGAAGCTAGATGACGCGCTATGGGCCTATCGTACGGCGTTCAAGACCCCTATTGGAATGTCTCCCTATCGCCTTATATATGGGAAACCGTGCCACTTGCTGGTAGAATTGGAATACAAGGCGATCTGAGCAATTAAAATGTTAAATATGGACTTACAAACAACGGGAGACCATAGGGTCCTTCAACTCCACGAGTTGGAAGAAATAAGGAATGAAGCCTACGAGAGTGCTAGGATTTATAAGGAAAAGACCAAGAAATGGCACGACAAGAGAATTTTCCGTCGTGAGTTCAAAAAGGGAGAGAAGGTCTTGATCTTCAACTCTAGGCTCAAGTAATTCCCGGGAAAGTTGAGAAGCCGGTGGAGTGGTCCATTTATTGTCCACAAGCCTCACAAGGATGGACATGTAGAACTGCTCAACAATGACGGAACCACTTTTACTGCAAATGGGCAAAGGCTAAAGCATTATAGAGAAGGAGTTCGGGACGAACAAAATGTGACTTACTCTTTGACCGACCCATAGAGAGCTATTATCCGCTTGAGGAGGGATCCTAGCTATGGACTCCTCAAGTGTGTTTCTTAGTGAGAAAAGGATCGGCCCGGTCTTTGCCAAGACGTTAAACTAGGCCCTCACGGGAGGTACCCGGTTTGTAAGTTGTCCATCTATGCGCGTTTACTCTCCTATATGTTTGGCATGAGAATATTGAACTTTGAATGTGAACTTGGTGCTAGGATAGTCTAAAATGCATGTTTAGGTGCGCTTGGTGTGGAATATGCTTGCATGAAAATATCTAGACGTTGGTGATGTCTTAAGTGTGGAGTGTGTTATCCTAGCTTGCTATTTTGTTGAAAATCGTATGAATGCTAGTGATTGCTTGGTGGATATGCTTTTTGCATCAATGAATAGGGATAGTTTAGTTTAAGTGTGGAGTTTGGTTCAGATTAGAATGAAAAAATAGCCGAAATCAAGGCTGAAAATGGTTGAGCCAGAATCCAGCCGACCGGCTGAGTTTTAGATCTCAATTTCAGCCGGCCGGCTGAGATTTCTCATTGAAAACCGATTGAATCGGCAGAGTTGAGCCGTCCGGCTGACTTTGCCTTAACCGAGTCAGTCCATTCTCTATTCGAGTCGGTCGAGTTGAGCCGGTCGACTCGCAACTCAGTCGACCGGCTGAGTTTATCATTCCAATTAGCATTCGACTCGGCAAGGTTGAGCCGATCGGCTCACAACTCAGCCGACCGGCTGAAAATCACTTAACCAAGTCCATTCGGCCTTTCTTCCCTGACTCATTTCTCACTTTTGCAGAAAAAAACCCTAACCTCCTCCGGTGACTACTCCCCGACCTCCGACCTCCAACCGTCCCGTGCTCGTCGTCACACCTCCGTTCGACCTCCCAGCACCGTCCGCCACCTAGCCAACCAACATAGCACCGCTCAAAACCTCCCCCCCCCCGACTGTTTCCGATTCAGAAACTCACCCCCTCCGATCTCCCAATCCGACCATCAAATCCCCCAACTTCCTTCACCAAAAACACTCGCCTTGCCCCCGCCTACCAAACCCCTCAATCAATTTCATCATTGGAGCCATTTCCCAAACCCCAAAATCCGACCCTTCAAGCCAGATTTCAGCCGACCGGCTGAGTTCAGTGTCATTTTAGCCGACCGGCTGAGTTCTGTGTAGCCCGAATACTCAGTTTTTCCTCTGCAGTTCAATTATGCCTCAAACCGAATCATCGTCCAAATCCAATGCAAAAGGCAAGGGGATTGCCTGTGAGCCAACTAGGGATGTTCGGATCGAAGAACCGTCCGATAGTGAGGAAAATAATGTGCCTCTTGTCGGGCACAAAAGGAGGCTATTACGAGATTCGCTGAGAGATTTGAGCGAGGGTGAGGAAGAGGAATCCCCTCCACCTTCACCTCCCCGACCGAAGAAGAGCAAGCCCTCCAAGGGAACCCCCTCCACCGCCAAAAAGCCATTAAAGAAAGTCTCGGGTCCCCTCACTATTCGAGTACCATCACCACCGCCCGTGCCTCGAGCGCCTTCGCCCCCTCCAGCAGCAGTTACCTCCACCGTCATTGTGCCCGTCGTGGCAAGAGAGGGTCCATTTAGAGGTCCATTACCATCGCCCACCCCTTTCCCTTTCTCCGAGCCCATCGCATTTACGAATGCCAAGCACGTCGAGAATTATAACCGGATCACGGAAAAGGGAAAGGAAGCTTTAGCGACCCTATACCTCGACATGAGCATACTTGGGGAGGATGTGGTGAATGAGGTACGCGCCAAATTACAGTTTGTTGGTATTAATTATATATTCCATGATGATCCGGGGACCTACCCAAGGGTAGTGAAAGAGTTTTTGTGCTCATTCGAGGAGGGGAAAGATGAGGAGGATAACGATGTTTGGAGGTTTATATTGGGGGGTAGGGAATTTCAGATTAGGGAGGATATGATTCGAGAATGGCTCTATTTTCCAGTTGCTTTTCATACGATCAGTAGGTTCACTGAGCACCAGCAGAGCAGATTTTGGAAGCTTATATCTGGCCGATAAGAGTGGTTTACTCCTTCCTACAATTCTTCAGCAATTACTACCCCAGTTTAGAAGGTGATCCATCACGTTATCGCCATCGGGATTAATACCCGTACAGAGCTGGCTCGCTCGGTTTCCTATCCAGATATGGGTTTGATGATGGAGATCGACTTTGGACACACTATCCCGTGGATTGACGTCCGTGCCTCCCGATTTAGGGGCTATGTTAGCAAGTCCTCGCGGAACCTTTCCTTGGGAGGAGGATCCCTCATTACACTGATTGCCTTGGGGTGTAACTTCACCTTCGGCCACGATGGATGCCCTACGCCATCCAAGAGGATTCTCGACCTTCCTACTATGAAGTCTATGCACCTAGTCCATGCAGATGGTTTTACTTGGAAGGTGGATAGAAAGCCTTATAAGGGCGAGCTTCTACGCTCCGCTAGGAGGAAGAAGGAGGCCTACAAGCTGAGGAATAGCCTTTACTGCCGTCTTAACCTCACCCCTTCTCCTCCAGCCTCGCCTCCTCCTGCCCCGCCTCTCTCTCCTGCCCATGATCCTCCTCCGGCCGATGACCATGAGGAGATGCCCCATGAGGAGCCTACAATGATGCCTCCCCCTCCCGCCACTGATGATTTGACCGCATGGAGAGAGAGAGTCTCCTTCGACAATGCTAGCTTGACCATTGGAGTGGCGGACTTGAGGAGTGGCTTGACTAGCCTTGAGCAGTTTGTTTGAGAGTCCGACGTGAGAGCTCGCCAGGAGTCAGAGTGGGTCCGCGCTACACTTTTATCCATGACGAGAGCCCCGACTGCTCCAGTTGCCCCAGGACCTTCTGTCCCTCGTGCCCCCTCTCCCTTGCCTCCCTCACCATCTGCTGACGCTGTGGAGGAGGACGATAGAGACTCTGATGGAGAGACCGCTTCGGAGGGCGATGGAGATTCTACTGATGGAGAGACCACTTCGGGAGGCGACGAGAGGGCATCTTCACGTTCTAGTACTTTTTGATCATGCTTGTATTTGATATTTTAGTGTTTTCTTAGTTGGATCATGTACTTGGATGTTAAGTCGCCTTTTGGCGCAATTTTGATGATGGATGCCATTTTGATGATATTCCCATTACTTGCCTTCGGTTATATGCTATATTCATTATGATATTGACGGTGTTTACCATTTATGCTGCTTACTCTATAGGTTATACATTACATATTCTTATCATGTCCAAAACACCTTCTTTATCTACAATTGCAACCAAGAGGTTAATTCTCACTCTCATGGGTTATATCACCGGCTCTACAAACGAGGGGAGTTCCTATGCGCCTTTGCCTTTATTTTATCATTCTTTGCGCTTAGGGACTAAGCTTGAATTAAGTGTGGATTGGTTTGATGCGCATAGTTCACATGTTTGCATGCCATGCATATCATTTTTAGATGGACACTTGCACACTTGCACATTATCCCAACATGAGAGTGTTTTAACCACAAAAGGCTTGTGATTTTCAATTCTAAATCCCTATAAATCACTTCTAGCCTATTTGTCACATTTACCGACCTAGTCCTTTGAGCATGCATTCTTGAGAATCAATATCATTGCTATATCTTGTCTATCCAACTTTCTAAGTATTTTCGTTGCAACACCTTGGATCAAGCTTGCAAGCATTTTTAAAATATCATCGTGAAAAACTTAGACCACTTGAATGCTCTTTGGTGACTTGAGTTCTCTAACATAGTGCCTTGTTCATGATTGATTCCCGCACATTCCATACACTTTTTGAGCATATTGTCAAGTTTTAAGTGTGGAGTCAAAAGAGGGCGAAAAATAGGCCCCATTCAAAAAAAATGTTTACGGTCAAAGAGGGCAAAGCCCCGACTAAAAACTGTCTCAATGATCATGAGAAGTTTTGCTCAAAATATACAAATGTCGGGGGTTAGGGAGGTAAGTCCCCCCTCGAAAGCATTTGTAGGCCAAAGGCCGTTTCGAAAAGAAATAAGAAGCACTTAAAACTTGACTCTATGTTTGTCCTCCATTCATCACTTGTGCAGGATTCTTCATTTTCATTGTGTGCTTGTTAGAATAACTCTTGAACGACCCATGTGCTAGCACGAGAGCTATCATTTCGTCTATGCTCGTTTAGTAAGAAACTCTAGTGTCGAACTCCTCTTCCCTTATGGATTACGGCTTAAGCGCCTAAAACTTGGGAATGAGTTCCTTATCGCGAGCCCTTGGACTAGCCCTAGCTAGCATATGTGAGCGGTTGACACTCTATTGTGCGAGCTACAAGCCTTGCCTCTATTGTGTTGCCCTAAAAATGAGTAGAATTTTGGATGAGACATTTCATAGCCCTAGTATTGATAATCTTGAATGCATGTCCTCAAAGGTACTCAAAGGGTTGAAAAAGTTCTTTTAATGATATTGTGATGATAGTTCTAGTTTGGGGTGTGGGATTGGTTTTGAAAAATCGTAGCCTTGGTTGAGCACTCTTGCATTCACTCTTATGGGATATGTGCATTAGGGATTTGTGAGTATTCCCTTCTCTGAAAACTCTCACGAGACTATAACTCGTCCACTAGGGTAGCATAGGGGTTTAAAGGCTTAATGCATGCGCTAAATGCATTCGTAACGCCTACGAAAAGGAGCTAGTTAGATTGTACATACTTTTCATTTCTCTTTCAATAACATGTTTAGAAATAATGATCGAGACCTTGTGAAATCTAGTGAGGCAATTGAACGAAAAACATAGCACCACTAGCTTTTCGTCATTTGCATGACCTTGGCATATTTGCATACTTTGTTCGGGACGAACAAAGCTTAAGTGTGGAGTGTTGATAAGTCGAGTTTTCGACTTATTAATGCCCGATTATCACTATAGTTTTTGTTCGTTCCCGGGGATAATTCGATGCCATTTGATCTCTTTTCGTACGTTTCAGGTGCATATCAAGATATCTCAGTGCCGAAGTCAAAATAAGAGAACTCGGGAGAAATCGAAGTTTTGGAGCGAAAAATCGCATAAGGCATTTCAGCCGACCGGCTGGGAATTCCCCTGCATCCAGCCGACCGGCTGGATCACTACTGGAAAGCTTCATTGAGTCATCCAACTTGAGACGACTGGCTGAATAACCAGTCGACCGGCTGGAAGAATCACAAGATGCCCAAAGGCAATCGTCCAAGTTCAGCCGACCGGCTGAATTGTGAGCCGCCCGGTTGAATCCTGCACTCCATCTCCAAAGCAATCGTTTAACCTCAGCCGACCGACTGAGAATTGAGCCGACCGGCTGGACTTTCCCCTGCACAACCCATTGAATCGTCCAACTTTAGCCGACGGCTGGATTGGAACCCCATCTCAGCCGACCAGCTGAGATCTGCTACTCACACTTTTCTACCCGAGGCTATAAATAGAAAGTGTCAATTTTTGACCTAGGGATCTGCGATTTTGGGGAAAAAGACAAGCAAAAGAGGTCAAATCAAGGTCATCAACTACAACCTAATCAAGGAGGAACCAAGATCAAGGGAGTTCATTAGGACTAATCATCCTACTCTTTCCCTCTTCTTTTCTCCTAGATTTCTTTGTAAAAACCCATACATCATGTTGTCTTACATGATGTGTGAGTAGTCTCCTTGTGTTTTGAGGGTTCTATGAACCTCCTTGGTACTCAATGATCATTGTAAACACATCTATTTGGATTTATTGAAGTTGATTTCATTTTACTATGATCTTCATGTTAGACATGTCTCTAAGTGTTTGATAAAATGCCTAAGTGACATGTTTGTGTTAGAACTTTGATCTAAGTCTTGAGAGAGCTTAGTGATGGTTTGGATATAGTAAAATTGAACTTAACCTACATTTATGAGAGTAAATGCATGGTGAGAGGCTAACTAGAACTTTAGGCATATAGCATTTATGAGAATAAATGCTATATAGTGGATCAATACTCTTTAATTAGTGAGATCCTAGCTAAGATGGCTTGACTAGGATTAGACATGCATGGTTTGTCTAATTTTAGTCTAAGCTAGGTTTAAAACCTATCAACTCATAATTAATTAAACTCTTGTATGCATGATCATTGAGAAATTGCCAAGGAGGGGATTAATCTCTCGAAACTCGCTTTTAATTGATTTTAATCCCCTAAAAACCATTTCATACTTGTTTTGAATCATTGACAACCATAATCACTCTTGAATTTTAGGAATTAGCCGAGTAAGAAAATTTGATAGACTTAGCGTGTAATCCGTTTGCTCCTTTGGGTTCGACACCGGTCTTACCGGTCATTTAGAAATTCTTTTGACCGTATCCAAAAATACACACGTCAAAATGGCGCCGTTGCCGGGGAGCAATAGCTAGATTACCCCTATGAAAATCATTTAGTTCTCCGACTATTCCATGTTTTACTTTATTTTACTTGTTACTTGCAATTCTTGAACTACTTCACTACGCTTACTTGTTTTAATTGGCTCCCCTTGTAGGTTCACCTCTTTTATGCCACCAAAGGCCAAGAAGCTTACCCAAATTGTGGATAGAGACTTAAACCAACCTATTAGAGAGCTAGTTAACCCTCATCTTACAAGGAGTAAGACCAACAAGGACAAAGGATCGACTTCCAACACTCAAGAAGTCATGGGTGATAGAGATAATAGACTACCTCCTCCTCCGCCCCCTCCTCGTCAAGGAAACCAAGATAACCTTCCACAATTGCCCCTAGCTAGAAGGGCCCTAAAGGATTATGCTACTCCTACGGCATATGGGTATCGCTCTCCAATCCCTCCGGACCACCTCTTCCTCGCCGGATGCCATCCCCTCTCGGTGCACCCTTAAAAATATCAAATAAATATTGCATTAGCTAGGAATTGAACTGTAGCTCAGTGTATTTAATTATATAACAAATTTATTTGATTTTGGTCATCATACTAACTGATAACAAGTGACAATTGTAAACTTATTATTACATTTTTAATTTTGTGTGATTATTTGTTGTAAATGAACCTTTTTTTGTAGTAGATGGTCTTTGGTGAAGTAGTTTTGTTAGGAGCATTATCTTCTTCGTTAATAGCATATTAATAATCAATCAATCTCAATGAATTTATTTCTAACTCAATTTTGACGATTTTATATAAATATTATCAACAAATTATTTTCCGTTGCATTTAATTTGTAGCTTATTACACATAAATCGCAACGGATTTATTTCCAACCAAAGTTTGAAGGTTATATATATAATATCACCAAAATATTTTTCATCGAATTTAATTTGTAGCTTATAAAATCTATATCTCAACGGATTTATTTCCAACCAAATTTCGACGGTTTTATGTATGTATTATTAACAATATATTTTTCGTTGAATTTAATTTGTAGCTTATAACATATAAATCTCGACGAATTTATTTTCAACCAAAGTTCGCAGGTTTTATATATATTATCAACAACATATATATAATTCATAAATTTCCAACGGATTTATTTCCAACAAATTTTTTGAAGGTTTTATACATATTATCAACAAAATATATTCCTTTGGATTTAAATCGTAGCTTATAACACATTTTCTTGTAGTGCTCCACAAGGGAGGAACAACACCTCCACGCACGAGGCGGGAAAACGAAGGCATCCACAAGGGAGAAGGAAGCATCCACGTGCGAGGCGGGGACGAGGAAGAGGGAAAGGGAAAGAAAGAAAAACCCACAAAATTGTGAGAAAATTGGTGACCACTACAAAAAATTTTGCAAAAATTTCCGGCCATAAATTTCGACGGTATTCCGGCGACGTTAGTATCGCCGGAATTTTTTCCGAAGAAATTCCGACAACGATCCAGAAATAAATTTATTAAAGACAAAATTCGGTGTTATTTCGGCTGTATTCCGGCCACTCAAATTCCGGCGACAAAGTATCCCGGAATATCCTCGGAATAATTCCTGTGCAATTTCGTGGACATTCTGGTGCTAATATCCATGTCGCCAGATTTCCCCCGGAATGTCCCCGAAATAATTTCTGCGCAACTCCGGGGACATTCTGACACCCGAATCCATGTTGTCGAATTTCCCTTGAATTGTGCCGGAAACGATAAATTGCATTAATAAAATTTTCCATTTAAATTTTGCATGTCCTAGGAGTTGTCCCTAACTATCGCCGGATTTTTTTTATAATTTAAATTATACATGTTGCTGGAGTTGTCCCTAATTGCTTCCGAAATATTTATAGCAAAAGCAGATCTGGTCGGGTTTATAGCAAAATCACTTCTCAGTGTTTTCCAAAACCCTTTTGTGAAAACCTTGTTCAGAGCCCCCAATTCAACACCTCCCTACTCAATCTCAATTCTCAGTAGTCAATATCAATTTGGTCACCAGCACGCATCTCCTTTGCACAAATCAACAGTCCTTTGTAGGTTCCTTACTTCAGTGGCGGTTTGTTCATATGCTCGTTTCTGATTCTCAGACGTCTTTCTCTGTTCGGTTATGAAGCTTGCTAGCATGGCTTCCATGTTTGACGTCGATCCTGAATTCTGATTTTGCTGCTGCTGGGGTTGGTTGTTGACCTGGTTCCTTGACTGGTAGGGAGCGTTCTCCTGCTGCTGTCTGTAAGGAAAACTTGGTGCGGCCTGATTCTGTGGCTTGTAGGAAAGGTTGGGATTATTCCTGTTCGGATTATCCCACCGGTTTATGCCTGATCCTTGATTGTACTGCCCCGCATAGTTGACATCCTCCTGGCTTCTTCCTTTACTATCTTGTCCCATCACTGGAAAGCCATCTACAAAATGGGAAGGTGAGCCACAAATCTGACAATAGACAGCCGCATCAGCAACAACAGACGACTTCATATAGGGGCTTGTCTTCAGATTTTTAACTTCAGCTGCAAGCATCTTCACCGTGTTGGTCAACTCAGCAATATCATTGGTGCTATCAGCAAGGTAGAGATCTTGCACACCCTTCTTATCCTTAGGATTTCCTCGATCACTCGTCCAGAGGTGATAATCTTGGGCTGCTCTCTCTATAATCTCATAGGTGTCTTCTAGCGGGACTCCGTTCAGCCCCCCACCCGCTGCTTGGTTGATTAAAGTGTGCATCCCCTGATCGATTCCTTGATAGAAAGTATCAATAATCTGCCACAGCTCCAGATTGTGATGATGGCACAGTCTGGTAAGCTCTTTGTACCTCTCCCAAGCCTCGTAGAGGGTCTCCCCATCCATAGAACGGAACGAGATGATCTGATTCCTGAAGTGTGCTGTTTTTTATGGTGGGAAGTACTGTTGTAGAAAAGCTTCGGCTAGTTTGCCCCAAGTAGTGAAAGTGCCCTCTGCATGACTGTCGAGCCACCTACTGGCCTTATCAGATAGTGAAAAAGGGAATAGCCTCAGGTAGTAGGATTCTGGAGGGACACCATTGGTCTTCACTGTGTTGCACATCTGAACAAACCGCTTGAGATGCTGATGAGGGTCTTCGTTCATCCTTCCTGAAAATTGGTTGTTCTGCACCACCTGAATCAGCCCTGTTTTGATCTCCCATGTATTGTTGGCGATGCCCGGTGGTGCAATGGCTGACTGAAATCCCGAGACACGTGGGACAGTGTAATCTCCGAGAGTCCTGCGCACTGGTTGTTGCAGAGGACGATGCTGGTCATCTTCGACCACTCCATTCAGCAGGGCTGGGTTTTTTTGATTCATAGCCATTGCTGCGAAATTTCGGTTCAGAGCTCGTAGCTGCCGAGCTTCGTTCTGGGCCTGACAATTGAATATTCGTTGGACCGGTGTTTCGTCGTCTGAAATCTGAATCTGCTTTTTATGTTTGAGCGCTTTCCTTGGCATGAACTAGGTAGAACCTGCAAAGACCAAGAAAAATTGTGAGCGAAGAAATCACAACAGAAAAATCAGAAATCAAGTAAGGTGGAATAGTCTAAACTACACGAGTTAGATCTAATATCACACTAAACGCTGCTCCCCGGCAACGGCGCCATTTTGACACGCGTATTTTTAACCCTTTATAATTGTCAAAGTATTAGTTTTAGGGGTCAAATTGTAGTCAAACAAAATTTATAATCCTTGGTAAGCCAAGGGTCGATCCTAGGAGCAATGCGTGTGAGTACTAGGTAACAAGTGACCTATTTAGCTATTCCGAATGACAAAGGTTTGATTGTTTGTAAATTGCAGAAAATTAATGGTTGTATTTAATCAGAGAAAGAATCCCAGAATCCGTACTTCACCCGTGCTAACCCCACTAATCATGCAATCATTCTACGTTGATTATTCATGCTATCGAATATGGAATATAACCGAAATAACACTAGACAAGCCGCCCATCCACGGATCATTGTCTAGATTAATCTCCATCGTTGAACGCCGCCCATCCACGGATTATCAACGATTTCGATTTATTAAATTATAGGTTTTCCTATTAAATCATGTAAACATGACCTAATATCAATTTCATGCATTCTGGTTAATCCCTAGGGCCCATCCACCTTTCGGCATATAACCTAAGTACGTTCTACCAATGCAAACATGCCCTTTGATGTAAATACATGCATAGAACGATAATATTAAGCACGCAATGAAATTGAATAATCGAATTGCATAAATAATAAACTTCAATTGATCACATGAGAGTTAGGGTTACATAGCACGGGATCCGTAGGATCCCGGAATAGAGAGGACTACTCACTATTCATGGTGATTAACCAAAAACAGTGTAAATTAAAGGAAGAAACGAATAAACCGTAGACGATTCGCTCGTTGATCCTCACGATGAAAGCTTGTCTTCTCTCCCAAGTTAGGGTTTTTCTCCAAAGTATCAACATCAAAACAATTCTGGTCGTGTTTCTTTATATAGATCGTCCAAAAAGGCCAGAAAGCCCAAAATCGATTTTTGGAAATAATCTGATAATTCTTCTCGAAGGTGCCGTGATCTACCGTGACCTATGGACAGGTTGCGGCAGGTCACGGCAGGTCTGGTTTCGCCTGATTTCCTCTGTGCATAAACCTACCGTGATCTACCGTGACCCATAGACAGGTCACGGCAGGTCGCGGCAGGGCAGAGCCCTTTTCTTGCCTTTTGTCGATCTTTTTCGTTCTTTTGACATTTCAAGCCTAAGGAGCGATGATATGCCGATTTAACCTGAAACACTAGAGAAAAACATCAAATAGAGACAATTTGCCGGGAGAATGAACCCAATCCTTCATCAAATGTAGCGAATAATTGGTCGAAATATCGACTGATCACTTGGTACTTTGTTAAACATTCCTAGAAAGACAAAAGATGGAGTTAAAGCAAGACTCGATATGCTGGAGATGAATATTCGTACCAAATTAGCACCTGAACCTCGAGGGCAGCGTACATATTTGCCACCGTCGTGCACCACTCTCTCTAAGAGCGAGAAAACTAGTTTGTGCGGATGTTTGAGGGGAGTTAAAGTTCCATATGGGTTCTCTTCAAATATTGCCAGCTTGGTTTCAATGAAGGATTTGTGGTTGAATGGCTTAAAATCTCATGACTGTCATACATTGATGCAATAACTCCTGCCTATTGCAATCAGAGGTATATTGTCTCCCAAAGTAAGGGCAGTTGTACAAAGACTTTGCGACATTTTTAGCTCTTTATGTGCTAAGGTTATTGAAACATCGGAGCTTGATGGACTTCAGGAGTAGATAGTTGTTACACTTTACCAACTAGAGATGTTTTTCCCTCCTAGCTTTTTGATATAACGGTGCATCTTACTGTTCATTTGGTGCGTGAGCTTCGAATTCTTGGACCAGTTCATATGAGATGGATGTATCCTTTTCAGAGGTATATGAAGATTCTAAAGAGCTATGTGAGGAATAGACAAAGTCCCGAAGGATGTATAGTGCAAGGATACATAGCTGAAGAGGCTGTTGAATTTTGCACTAAATTTTTGGGAAATACAACTGCGGTTGGGGTTCCAAGGCAACGTCATTTTGATCAATTTATGGGAAAGGCACAAGTGGACATCAACTGATGCCTCAGTCATTTGATGAGTTAACGAAAGCTCATTTCTATGTACTGCAACATATACCCTGAAATAAAACCTTTCATCGAGGATCACATAAACATATTGAGGAGTACATACCGAGGAAAATCTGAGCAGTGGTTGCAAAAAGAACACAGTCGGTCATTTTGTAATTGGCTAAGGAGTAATGAGTTTTAAATAATCAGACCAACTCTAAAGAAGAATCTGATGACTTGGTGAAGTGGCTTTTGGCAAGCCCAAGACCTATTGTACAAACGTGGAAAGCTTATGATATTAACGGATTTTGTTTTCAAACAAAAGATCAAGATGAGCACACCGTTGTGGAAAATAGTGGTGTCACACTTGTTGCCGAAACCACTCATGTTTCTAGCGCAAGAGATTGGAATCCAATATCTGTCCTTGTCAATTATTTTGGGTTTATCCAAGAAATATGGGAGTTGGATTACGTAAAGTTTTGAGTACCCGTTTTTAAATGTAAATGGGTTAACAATTCAGCGGTTCATATCGATGAATTTGGAATGACATTTGTCGATTTTAGAAGAGAGGGATATAAGGATGAGCCATTCATTATGGCCGAACAAGCAAGCCAAGTATTTTACGTCAAAGACCCTTTGAACAACAATCAGTATGTTGTGATAAATGGAAAACAACAAGTAATCAGTGGTACATCTGAAGAGATGGCTGAGGATTGCCTACCCGTTTGTACGACAGTTCCAGTAGACAACGACGATAGTGAAGTTGATTAAGCAACACACATTGGCTGGTACCAAGAAAGGCCCTGTATACATGGCGAAGTTGATTAAGCAACACACAGTGGCTGGTACCAAGATCACGATCAACTTCGATAGTAAGGGTAATCCAAAAAGGAAGAAGGGAGACACTTGGAGGAGCTTCTTGGGTATGGTGGCTCGTTCTCGAATTCCTATCACCTACAACGATTGGCGGAAAGTTCCTGACCATTATAAGGAAACTTTGTGGAGAGATGCAACTGTAAGTTTTTCTTTAATTGAAACTTATACTTGTTTGTGATGTTGATTATTTTTTGTATTAATTATAACTTGTTATATGTCTCTTTAGGTAATTTTTTAGAGATGCGAGCTGCATAAAAAACATGACTTGAAGGTCGCTGGTAGCACGTGGAAGAATTTCAAGTCAAGACTGGCAAAGGATTACATCCACAGTGACAAGGCAAATGAAGATCCTTTGGTTGAGTATAAGTATCTTGACAAAGAGACCTGGAGGATATTTAAGGAGCAGAGGCTCTCTAAAAATGCTATGAAGTTAAGAGAGACTAAAAAAGAGCTTGTTAAGAAGAATGTATATGCGCACATCCTTGGTCGAGGAGGCTACAGAAAACTTGAAGATAAATTGACAACTGAGAAAATAGCCGAGTTATTTGCGCAGGGCGCAATTGAAGAGGTGCAGTCGTCTAATGTCACTATAGAGAGACATGAGATGTGGACGAGGGGACGAATAATGAAAAATGAAAAATGACGAGTTCGTCACCGAGGCATCTCAACGAGTGGCAACAAAGATTGTAAGTTATTTCTTATGTCAATTTCAATAGTTAATATCATACACTAACTTTTGGTATTTAATGATTGTTAATAGGATGAGTTAGTGGCAAGATCCTCTCAAGGACAGTTCTCGTCTCAGAATTGACGACATGACATACTGACTGAGGTGATTGGGACGCCCGAGCCCAAAGGACGTACCCGAGAAGTCGGGTCACACATTTCGTGGAGGGTTGGGTTACCGATCTCCACCTCCTCGGGTGGCACACCCAGTTCATGTCATATTCGGTTAGATGCGTCCGATCACTTCAGCCATCACTGTCATGTTGATTCAGACCCGTGGAAGAACATACCTGAGGTACATTTACAATTATTAAATTTATTATTTATGTTGGTTAAATGTGTGTAATACTTTTTGTGTTGGTTTACAAATTATTACTTCT